>OY804587.1:90927069-92127069 GCA_963680875.1 Bathymodiolus brooksi
GACAATGTATTATCTGTCCTTCTTTAGAACAATGTATTATCTGTCCTTCTTTAGAACAATGTATTATCTGTCCTTCTTTAGGACAATGTATTATCTGTCCTTCTTTAGGACAATGTATTATCTGTACCTCTTTAGGACAATGTATTATCTGTCCTTCTTTAGGACAATGTATTATCTGTCCTTGTTTATGACAATGTATTATCTGTCCTTCTTTAGGACAATGTATTATCTGTCCTTCTTCAGAACAATGTATTATCTGTCCTTCTTTTGGACAATGTATTATCTGTCCTTCTATAGGACAATGTATTATCTGTCCTTCTTTAGGACAATGTATTAATATCTGTCCTTCTTTAGAACAATGTATTATCTGTCCTTCTTTAGGACAAGGTATTATCTGTCCTTCTTTAGGACAATGTATTATCTGTCCTTCTTTAGGACAATGTATTATCTGTCCTTCTTTAGGACAATGTATTATCTGTCCTTCTATAGGACAATGTATTATCTGTCCTTCTTTAGGACAATGTATTATCTGTCCTTCTTTAGAACAATGTATTATCTGTCCCTCTTTAGGACAATGTATTATCTGTCCTTCTTTAGGACAATGTATTATCTGTCCTTCTTTAGGACAATGTATTATCTGTACCTCTTTAGGACAATGTATTATCTGTCCTTCTTTAGGACAATGTATTATCTGTACCTCTTTAGGACAATGTATTATCTGTCCTTCTTTAGGACAATGTATTATCTGTCCTTCTTTAGGACAATGTATTATCTGTCCTTCTTTATGACAATGTATTATCTGTCCTTCTTTAGGACAATGTATTATCTGTCCTTCTTTAGAACAATGTATTTTCTGTCCTTCTTTAGGACAATGTATTATCTGTCCTTCTTTAGGACAATGTATTATCTGTCCTTCTTTAGGACAATGTATTAATATCTGTCCTTCTTTAGAACAATATATTATCTGTCCTTCTTTAGGACAATGTATTATCTGTTCTTCTTTAGAACAATGTATTATCTGTCCTTCTTTAGGACAATGTATTATCTGTCCTTCTTTAGGACAATGTATTATCTGTCCTTCTTTAGGACAATATATTATCTGTCCTTCTTTAGGACAATGTATTATCTGTCCTTCTTTAGGACAATGTATTATCTGTCCTTCTTTAGAATAATGTATTATCTGTCCTTCTTTAGGACAATGTATTATCTGTCCTTCTTTAGGACAATGTATTATCTGTCCTTCTTTAGGACAATGTATTAATATCTGTCCTTCTTTAGAACAATGTATTATCTGTCCTTCTTTAGGACAATGTATTATCTGTCCTTCTTTAGGACAATGTATTATCTGTCCTTCTTTAGGACAATGTATTATCTGTCCTTCTTTAGGACAATGTATTATCTGTTCTTCTTTAGGACAATGTATTATCTGTCCTTCTTTAGGACAATGTATTATCTGTCCTTCTTTAGGACAATGTATTATCTGTCCTTCTTTAGGACAATGTATTATCTGTCCTTCTTTAGGACAATGTATTATCTGTCCTTCTTTAGAACAATGTATTATCTGTCCTTCTTTAGGACAATGTATTATCTGTCCTTCTTTAGAACAATGTATTATCTGTCCTTCTTTAGAACAATGTATTATCTGTCCTTCTTTAGGACATTGTATTATCTGTCTTTCTTTAGAACAATGTATTATCTGTCCATCTTTAGGACAATGTATTATCTGTCCTTCTTTAGAACAATGTATTATCTGTCCTTCTTTAGAAAAATGTATTATCTGTCCTTCTTTAGGACAATGTATTATCTGTCCTTCTTTAGGACAATGTATTATCTGTCCTTCTTTAGAACAATGTATTATCTGTCCTTCTTTAGGACAATGTATTATCTGTCCTTCTTTAGGACAATGTATTATCTGTCCTTCTTTAGGACAATGTATTATCTGTCCTTCTTTAGGACAATGTATTATCTGTCCTTCTTTAGGACAATGTATTATCTGTCCTTCTTTAGAACAATGTATTATCTGTCCTTCTTTAGGACAATGTATTATCTGTCCTTCTTTAGGACAATGTATTATCTGTCCTTCTTTAGAACAATGTATTATCTGTCCTTCTTTAGGACAATGTATTATCTGTCCTTCTTTAGAACAATGTATTATCTGTCCTTCTTTAGGACAATGTATTATCTGTCCTTCTTTAGGACAATGTATTATCTGTCCTTCTTTAGGACAATGTATTATCTGTCCTTCTTTAGGACAATGTATTATCTGTCCTTCTTTAGGACAATGTATTATCTGTCCTTCTTTAGAACAATGTATTATCTGTCCCTCTTTAGGACAATGTATTATCTGTCCTTCTTTAGGACAATGTATTATCTGTCCTTCTTTAGGACAATGTATTATCTGTACCTCTTTAGGACAATGTATTATCTGTCCTTCTTTAGGACAATGTATTATCTGTACCTCTTTAGGACAATGTATTATCTGTCCTTCTTTAGGACAATGTATTATCTGTCCTTCTTTAGGACAATGTATTATCTGTCCTTCTTTATGACAATGTATTATCTGTCCTTCTTTAGGACAATGTATTATCTGTCCTTCTTTAGAACAATGTATTTTCTGTCCTTCTTTAGGACAATGTATTATCTGTCCTTCTTTAGGACAATGTATTATCTGTCCTTCTTTAGGACAATGTATTAATATCTGTCCTTCTTTAGAACAATATATTATCTGTCCTTCTTTAGGACAATGTATTATCTGTTCTTCTTTAGAACAATGTATTATCTGTCCTTCTTTAGGACAATGTATTATCTGTCCTTCTTTAGGACAATGTATTATCTGTCCTTCTTTAGGACAATATATTATCTGTCCTTCTTTAGGACAATGTATTATCTGTCCTTCTTTAGGACAATGTATTATCTGTCCTTCTTTAGAATAATGTATTATCTGTCCTTCTTTAGGACAATGTATTATCTGTCCTTCTTTAGGACAATGTATTATCTGTCCTTCTTTAGGACAATGTATTAATATCTGTCCTTCTTTAGAACAATGTATTATCTGTCCTTCTTTAGGACAATGTATTATCTGTCCTTCTTTAGGACAATGTATTATCTGTCCTTCTTTAGAACAATGTAATATCTGTCCTTCTTTAGGACAATGTATTATCTGTCCTTCTTTAGGACAATGTATTATCTGTTCTTCTTTAGGACAATGTATTATCTGTCCTTCTTTAGGACAATGTATTATCTGTCCTTCTTTAGGACAATGTATTATCTGTCCTTCTTTAGGACAATGTATTATCTGTCCTTCTTTAGGACAATGTATTATCTGTCCTTCTTTAGAACAATGTATTATCTGTCCTTCTTTAGGACAATGTATTATCTGTCCTTCTTTAGAACAATGTATTATCTGTCCTTCTTTAGAACAATGTATTATCTGTCCTTCTTTAGGACATTGTATTATCTGTCTTTCTTTAGAACAATGTATTATCTGTCCATCTTTAGGACAATGTATTATCTGTCCTTCTTTAGAACAATGTATTATCTGTCCTTCTTTAGAAAAATGTATTATCTGTCCTTCTTTAGGACAATGTATTATCTGTCCTTCTTTAGGACAATGTATTATCTGTCCTTCTTTAGAACAATGTATTATCTGTCCTTCTTTAGGACAATGTATTATCTGTCCTTCTTTAGGACAATGTATTATCTGTCCTTCTTTAGGACAATGTATTATCTGTCCTTCTTTAGGACAATGTATTATCTGTCCTTCTTTAGGACAATGTATTATCTGTCCTTCTTTAGAACAATGTATTATCTGTCCTTCTTTAGGACAATGTATTATCTGTCCTTCTTTAGGACAATGTATTATCTGTCCTTCTTTAGAACAATGTATTATCTGTCCTTCTTTAGGACAATGTATTATCTGTCCTTCTTTAGAACAATGTATTATCTGTCCTTCTTTAGGACAATGTATTATCTGTCCTTCTTTAGGACAATGTATTATCTGTCCTTCTTTAGGACAATGTATTATCTGTCCTTCTTTAGGACAATGTATTATCTGTCCTTCTTTAGGACAATGTATTATCTGTCCTTCTTTAGAACAATGTATTATCTGTCCTTCTTTAGAACAATGTATTATCTGTCCTTCTTTAGGACAATGTATTATCTGTCCTTCTTTAGGACAATGTATTATCTGTACCTCTTTAGGACAATGTATTATCTGTCCTTCTTTAGGACAATGTATTATCTGTCCTTGTTTATGACAATGTATTATCTGTCCTTCTTTAGGACAATGTATTATCTGTCCTTCTTTAGAACAATGTATTATCTGTCCTTCTTTAGGACAATGTATTATCTGTCCTTCTATAGGACAATGTATTATCTGTCCTTCTTTAGGACAATGTATTATCTGTCCTTCTTTAGGACAATGTATTATCTGTCCTTCTATAGGACAATGTATTATCTGTCCTTCTTTAGGACAATGTATTATCTGTCCTTCTTTAGAACAATGTATTATCTGTCCCTCTTTAGGACAATGTATTATCTGTCCTTCTTTAGGACAATGTATTATCTGTCCTTCTTTAGGACAATGTATTATCTGTACCTCTTTAGGACAATGTATTATCTGTCCTTCTTTAGGACAATGTATTATCTGTCCTTCTTTAGGACAATGTATTATCTGTCCTTCTTTATGACAATGTATTATCTGTCCTTCTTTAGGACAATGTATTATCTGTCCTTCTTTAGAACAATGTATTTTCTGTCCTTCTTTAGGACAATGTATTATCTGTCCTTCTTTAGGACAATGTATTATCTGTCCTTCTTTAGGACAATGTATTAATATCTGTCCTTCTTTAGAACAATATATTATCTGTCCTTCTTTAGGACAATGTATTATCTGTTCTTCTTTAGAACAATGTATTATCTGTCCTTCTTTAGGACAATGTATTATCTGTCCTTCTTTAGGACAATGTATTATCTGTCCTTCTTTAGGACAATATATTATCTGTCCTTATTTAGGACAATGTATTATCTGTCCTTCTTTAGGACAATGTATTATCTGTCCTTCTTTAGAATAATGTATTATCTGTCCTTCTTTAGGACAATGTATTATCTGTCCTTCTTTAGGACAATGTATTATCTGTCCTTCTTTAGGACAATGTATTAATATCTGTCCTTCTTTAGAACAATGTATTATCTGTCCTTCTTTAGGACAATGTATTATCTGTCCTTCTTTAGGACAATGTATTATCTGTCCTTCTTTAGAACAATGTAATATCTGTCCTTCTTTAGGACAATGTATTATCTGTCCTTCTTTAGGACAATGTATTATCTGTTCTTCTTTAGGACAATGTATTATCTGTCCTTCTTTAGGACAATGTATTATCTGTCCTTCTTTAGGACAATGTATTATCTGTCCTTCTTTAGGACAATGTATTATCTGTCCTTCTTTAGGACAATGTATTATCTGTCCTTCTTTAGAACAATGTATTATCTGTCCTTCTTTAGGACAATGTATTATCTGTCCTTCTTTAGAACAATGTATTATCTGTCCTTCTTTAGAACAATGTATTATCTGTCCTTCTTTAGGACATTGTATTATCTGTCTTTCTTTAGAACAATGTATTATCTGTCCATCTTTAGGACAATGTATTATCTGTCCTTCTTTAGAACAATGTATTATCTGTCCTTCTTTAGAAAAATGTATTATCTGTCCTTCTTTAGGACAATGTATTATCTGTCCTTCTTTAGGACAATGTATTATCTGTCCTTCTTTAGAACAATGTATTATCTGTCCTTCTTTAGGACAATGTATTATCTGTCCTTCTTTAGGACAATGTATTATCTGTCCTTCTTTAGGACAATGTATTATCTGTCCTTCTTTAGGACAATGTATTATCTGTCCTTCTTTAGGACAATGTATTATCTGTCCTTCTTTAGAACAATGTATTATCTGTCCTTCTTTAGGACAATGTATTATCTGTCCTTCTTTAGGACAATGTATTATCTGTCCTTCTTTAGAACAATGTATTATCTGTCCTTCTTTAGGACAATGTATTATCTGTCCTTCTTTAGAACAATGTATTATCTGTCCTTCTTTAGGACAATGTATTATCTGTCCTTCTTTAGGACAATGTATTATCTGTCCTTCTTTAGGACAATGTATTATCTGTCCTTCTTTAGGACAATGTATTATCTGTCCTTCTTTAGGACAATGTATTATCTGTCCTTCTTTAGAACAATGTATTATCTGTCCTTCTTTAGAACAATGTATTATCTGTCCTTCTTTAGGACAATGTATTATCTGTCCTTCTTTAGGACAATGTATTATCTGTACCTCTTTAGGACAATGTATTATCTGTCCTTCTTTAGGACAATGTATTATCTGTCCTTGTTTATGACAATGTATTATCTGTCCTTCTTTAGGACAATGTATTATCTGTCCTTCTTTAGAACAATGTATTATCTGTCCTTCTTTAGGACAATGTATTATCTGTCCTTCTATAGGACAATGTATTATCTGTCCTTCTTTAGGACAATGTATTAATATCTGTCCTTCTTTAGAACAATGTATTATCTGTCCTTCTTTAGGACAAGGTATTATCTGTCCTTCTTTAGGACAATGTATTATCTGTCCTTCTTTAGGACAATGTATTATCTGTCCTTCTTTAGGACAATGTATTATCTGTCCTTCTATAGGACAATGTATTATCTGTCCTTCTTTAGGACAATGTATTATCTGTCCTTCTTTAGAACAATGTATTATCTGTCCCTCTTTAGGACAATGTATTATCTGTCCTTCTTTAGGACAATGTATTATCTGTCCTTCTTTAGGACAATGTATTATCTGTACCTCTTTAGGACAATGTATTATCTGTCCTTCTTTAGGACAATGTATTATCTGTCCTTCTTTAGGACAATGTATTATCTGTCCTTCTTTATGACAATGTATTATCTGTCCTTCTTTAGGACAATGTATTATCTGTCCTTCTTTAGAACAATGTATTTTCTGTCCTTCTTTAGGACAATGTATTATCTGTCCTTCTTTAGGACAATGTATTATCTGTCCTTCTTTAGGACAATGTATTAATATCTGTCCTTCTTTAGAACAATGTATTATCTGTCCTTCTCTAGGACAATGTATTATCTGTCCTTCTTTAGAACAATGTATTATCTGTCCTTCTTTAGGACAATGTATTATCTGTCCTTCTTTAGGACAATGTATTATCTGTCCTTCTTTAAGACAATGTATTATCTGTCCTTCTTTAGGACAATATATTATCTGTCCTTCTTTAGGACAATGTATTATCTGTCCTTCTTTAGGACAATGTATTATCTGTCCTTCTTTAGAACAATGTATTATCTGTCCTTCTTTAGGACAATGTATTATCTGTCCTTCTTTAGGACAATGTATTATCTGTCCTTCTTTAGGACAATGTATTAATATCTGTCCTTCTTTAGAACAATGTATTATCTGTCCTTCTTTAGGACAATGTATTATCTGTCCTTCTTTAGGACAATGTATTATCTGTCCTTCTTTAGGACAATGTATTATCTGTCCTTCTTTAAGACAATGTATTATCTGTCCTTCTTTAGGACAATGTATTATCTGTTCTTCTTTAGGACAATGTATCATCTGTCCTTCTTTAGGACAATGTATTATCTGTCCTTCTTTAGGACAATGTATTAATATCTGTCCTTCTTTAGAACAATGTATTATCTGTCCTTCTTTAGGACAAGGTATTATCTGTCCTTCTTTAGGACAATGTATTATCTGTCCTTCTTTAGGACAATGTATTATCTGTCCTTCTTTAGGACAATGTATTATCTGTCCTTCTATAGGACAATGTATTATCTGTCCTTCTTTAGGACAATGTATTATCTGTCCTTCTTTAGAACAATGTATTATCTGTCCCTCTTTAGGACAATGTATTATCTGTCCTTCTTTAGGACAATGTATTATCTGTCCTTCTTTAGGACAATGTATTATCTGTACCTCTTTAGGACAATGTATTATCTGTCCTTCTTTAGGACAATGTATTATCTGTCCTTCTTTAGGACAATGTATTATCTGTCCTTCTTTATGACAATGTATTATCTGTCCTTCTTTAGGACAATGTATTATCTGTCCTTCTTTAGAACAATGTATTTTCTGTCCTTCTTTAGGACAATGTATTATCTGTCCTTCTTTAGGACAATGTATTATCTGTCCTTCTTTAGGACAATGTATTAATATCTGTCCTTCTTTAGAACAATGTATTATCTGTCCTTCTCTAGGACAATGTATTATCTGTCCTTCTTTAGAACAATGTATTATCTGTCCTTCTTTAGGACAATGTATTATCTGTCCTTCTTTAGGACAATGTATTATCTGTCCTTCTTTAAGACAATGTATTATCTGTCCTTCTTTAGGACAATATATTATCTGTCCTTCTTTAGGACAATGTATTATCTGTCCTTCTTTAGGACAATGTATTATCTGTCCTTCTTTAGAACAATGTATTATCTGTCCTTCTTTAGGACAATGTATTATCTGTCCTTCTTTAGGACAATGTATTATCTGTCCTTCTTTAGGACAATGTATTAATATCTGTCCTTCTTTAGAACAATGTATTATCTGTCCTTCTTTAGGACAATGTATTATCTGTCCTTCTTTAGGACAATGTATTATCTGTCCTTCTTTAGGACAATGTATTATCTGTCCTTCTTTAAGACAATGTATTATCTGTCCTTCTTTAGGACAATGTATTATCTGTTCTTCTTTAGGACAATGTATCATCTGTCCTTCTTTAGGACAATGTATTATCTGTCCTTCTTTAGGACAATGTATTAATATCTGTCCTTCTTTAGAACAATGTATTATCTGTCCTTCTTTAGAACAATGTATTATCTGTCCTTCTTTAGGACAATGTATTATCTGTCCTTCTTTAGGACAATGTATTATCTGTCCTTCTTTAGGACAATGTATTATCTGTCCTTCTTTAGAACAATGTATTATCTGTCCTTCTTTAGGACAATGTATTATCTGTCCTTCTTTAGGACAATGTATTATCTGTCCTTCTTTAGGACAATGTATTATCTGTCCTTCTTTAGGACAATGTATTATCTGTTCTTCTTTAGGACAATGTATTATCTGTCCTTCTTTAGGACAATGCATTATCTGTCCTTCTTTAGGACAATGTATCATCTGTCCTTTAGGACAATGTATTATCTCTCCTTCTTTAGGACAATGTATTATCTGTCCTTCTTTAGGACAATGTATTATCTGTCCTTCTTTAGGACAATGTATTATCTGTCCTTCTTTAGGACAATGTATTATCTGTCCTTCTTTAGGACAATGTATTATCTGTCCTTCTTTAGGACAATGTATTATCTGTCCTTCTTTAGGACAATGTATTATCTGTCCTTCATTAGGACAATGTATTATCTGTCCTTCATTAGGACAATGTATTATCTGTCCTTCTTTAGGACAATGTATTATCTGTCCTTCTTTAGAACAATGTATTATCTGTCCTTGTTTAGGACAATGTATTATCTGTCCTTCTTTAGGACAATGTATTATCTTTCCTTCATTAGGGCAATGTATTATCTGTCCTTCTTTAGGACAATGTATTATCTGTCCTTCTTTAGGACAATGTATTATCTGTCCTTCTTTAGAACAATGTATTATCTGTCATTCTTTAGGACAATGTATTATCTGTCCTTCTTTAGGACAATGTATTATCTGTCCTTCATTAGGACAATGTATTATCTGTCCTTCTTTAGAACAATGTATTATCTGTCCTTCTTTAGGACAATGTATTATCTGTCCTTCTTTAGAACAATGTATTATCTGTCCTTCTTTAGGACAATGTATTATCTGTCCTTCTTTAGGACAATGTATTATCTGTCCTTCATTAGGACAATGTATTATCTGTCCTTCTTTTGAACAATGTATTATCTGTCCTTCTTTAGGACAATGTATTATCTGTCCTCCTTTAGAACAATGTATTATCTGTCCTTCTTTAGGACAATGTATTATCTGTCCTTCTTTAGGACAATGTATCATCTGTCCTTCTTTAGAACAATGTATTATCTGTCCTTCTTTAGGACAATGTATTATCTGTCCTTCTTTTAGGACAATGTATTATCTGTCCTTCTTTAGGACAATGTATTATCTGTCCTTCTTTAGGACAATGTATTATCTGTCCTTCTTTAGGACAATGTATTATCTGTCCTTCTTTAGGACAATGTATTATCTGTCCTTCTTTAAGACAATGTATTATCTGTCCTTCTTTAGGACAATGTATTATCTGTCCTTTAGGACAATGTATTATCTGTCCTTCTTTAGGACAATGTATTATCTGTCCTTCTTTAAGACAATGTATTATCTGTCCTTCTTTAGGACAATGTATTATCTGTCCTTCTTTAGGACAATGTATTATCTGTCCTTCTTTAGGACAATGTATTATCTGTCCTTCTTTAGAACAATATATTATCTCTCCTTCTTTAGGACAATGTATTAGCTGTCCTTCGTTAGGACAATGTATTATCTGTCCTTCTTTAAGACAATGTATTATCTGTCCTTCTTTAGGACAATGTATTATCTGTCCTTCTTTAGGACAATGTATTATCTGTCCTTCTTTAGGACAATGTATTATCTGTCCTTCTTTAGGACAATGTATTATCTGTCCTTCTTTAGGACAATGTATCATCTGTCCTTCTTTAGAACAATGTAATATCTGTCCTTCTTTAGAACAATGTATTATCTGTCCTTCTTTAGGACAATGTATTATCTGTCCTTCTTTAGGACAATGTATTATCTGTCCTTCTTTAGGACAATGTATTATCTGTCCTTCTTTAGGACAATGTATTATCTGTCCTTCTTTAGGACAATGTATTATCTGACCTTCTTTAGGACAATGTATTATCTGTCCTTCTTTAGGACAATGTATTATCTGTCCTTCTTTAGGACAATGTATTATCTGTCCTTCTTTAAGACAATGTATTATCTGTCCTTCTTTAGGACAATGTATTATCTGTCCTTCTTTAGGACAATGTATTATCTGTCCTTCTTTAGGACAATGTATTATCTGTCCTTCTTTAGAACAATGTATTATCTGTCCTTCTTTAGAACAATGTATTATCTGTCCTTCTTTAGGACAATGTATCATCTGTCCTTCTTTAGAACAATGTATTATCGGTCCTTCTTTAGAACAATGTATTATCTGTCCTTCTTTTAGGACAATGTATTATCTGTCCTTCTTTAGGACAATGTATTATCTGTCCTTCTTTATGACAATGTATTATCTGTCCTTCTTTAGGACAATGTATTATCTGTCCTTCTTTAGGACAATGTATTATCTGTCCTTCTTTAGGACAATGTATTATCTGTCCTTTAGGTCAATGTATTATCTGTCCTTCTTTAGGACAATGTATTATCTGTCCTTCTTTAAGACAATGTATTATCTGTCCTTCTTTAGGACAATGTATTATCTGTCCTTCTTTAAGACAATGTATTATCTGTCCTTCTTTAGGACAATGTATTATCTGTCCTTCTATAGGACAATGTATTATCTGTCCTTCTTTAGGACAATGTATTATCTGTCCTTCTTTAGAACAATGTATTATCTGTCCCTCTTTAGGACAATGTATTATCTGTCCTTCTTTAGGACAATGTATTATCTGTCCTTCTTTAGGACAATGTATTATCTGTACCTCTTTAGGACAATGTATTATCTGTCCTTCTTTAGGACAATGTATTATCTGTCCTTCTTTAGGACAATGTATTATCTGTCCTTCTTTATGACAATGTATTATCTGTCCTTCTTTAGGACAATGTATTATCTGTCCTTCTTTAGAACAATGTATTTTCTGTCCTTCTTTAGGACAATGTATTATCTGTCCTTCTTTAGGACAATGTATTATCTGTCCTTCTTTAGGACAATGTATTAATATCTGTCCTTCTTTAGAACAATGTATTATCTGTCCTTCTCTAGGACAATGTATTATCTGTCCTTCTTTAGAACAATGTATTATCTGTCCTTCTTTAGGACAATGTATTATCTGTCCTTCTTTAGGACAATGTATTATCTGTCCTTCTTTAGGACAATGTATTATCTGTCCTTCTTTAGGACAATATATTATCTGTCCTTCTTTAGGACAATGTATTATCTGTCCTTCTTTAGGACAATGTATTATCTGTCCTTCTTTAGAACAATGTATTATCTGTCCTTCTTTAGGACAATGTATTATCTGTCCTTCTTTAGGACAATGTATTATCTGTCCTTCTTTAGGACAATGTATTAATATCTGTCCTTCTTTAGAACAATGTATTATCTGTCCTTCTTTAGGACAATGTATTATCTGTCCTTCTTTAGGACAATGTATTATCTGTCCTTCTTTAGGACAATGTATTATCTGTCCTTCTTTAAGACAATGTATTATCTGTCCTTCTTTAGGACAATGTATTATCTGTTCTTCTTTAGGACAATGTATCATCTGTCCTTCTTTAGGACAATGTATTATCTGTCCTTCTTTAGGACAATGTATTAATATCTGTCCTTCTTTAGAACAATGTATTATCTGTCCTTCTTTAGAACAATGTATTATCTGTCCTTCTTTAGGACAATGTATTATCTGTCCTTCTTTAGGACAATGTATTATCTGTCCTTCTTTAGGACAATGTATTATCTGTCCTTCTTTAGAACAATGTATTATCTGTCCTTCTTTAGGACAATGTATTATCTGTCCTTCTTTAGGACAATGTATTATCTGTCCTTCTTTAGGACAATGTATTATCTGTCTTTCTTTAGGACAATGTATTATCTGTTCTTCTTTAGGACAATGTATTATCTGTCCTTCTTTAGGACAATGCATTATCTGTCCTTCTTTAGGACAATGTATCATCTGTCCTTTAGGACAATGTATTATCTCTCCTTCTTTAGGACAATGTATTATCTGTCCTTCTTTAGGACAATGTATTATCTGTCCTTCTTTAGGACAATGTATTATCTGTCCTTCTTTAGGAAAATGTATTATCTGTCCTTCTTTAGGACAATGTATTATCTGTCCTTCTTTAGGACAATGTATTATCTGTCCTTCTTTAGGACAATGTATTATCTGTCCTTCATTAGGACAATGTATTATCTGTCCTTCATTAGGACAATGTATTATCTGTCCTTCTTTAGGACAATGTATTATCTGTCCTTCTTTAGAACAATGTATTATCTGTCCTTCTTTAGGACAATGTATTATCTGTCCTTCTTTAGGACAATGTATTATCTTTCCTTCATTAGGGCAATGTATTATCTGTCCTTCTTTAGAACAATGTATTATCTGTCCTTCTTTAGGACAATGTATTATCTGTCCTTCTTTAGAACAATGTATTATCTGTCATTCTTTAGGACAATGTATTATCTGTCCTTCTTTAGGACAATGTATTATCTGTCCTTCATTAGGACAATGTATTATCTGTCCTTCTTTAGGACAATGTATTATCTGTCCTTCTTTAGGACAATGTATTATCTGTCCTTCTTTAGGACAATGTATTATCTGTCCTTCTTTAGGACAATGTATTATCTGTTCTTCTTTAGGACAATGTATTATCTGTCCTTCTTTAGGACAATGCATTATCTGTCCTTCTTTAGGACAATGTATCATCTGTCCTTTAGGACAATGTATTATCTCTCCTTCTTTAGGACAATGTATTATCTGTCCTTCTTTTGGACAATGTATTATCTGTCCTTCTTTAGGACAATGTATTATCTGTCCTTCTTTAGGACAATGTATTATCTGTCCTTCTTTAGGACAATGTATTATCTGTCCTTCTTTAGGACAATGTATTATCTGTCCTTCTTTAGGACAATGTATTATCTGTCCTTCATTAGGACAATGTATTATCTGTCCTTCATTAGGACAATGTATTATCTGTCCTTCTTTAGGACAATGTATTATCTGTCCTTCTTTAGAACAATGTATTATCTGTCCTTCTTTAGGACAATGTATTATCTGTCCTTCTTTAGGACAATGTATTATCTGTCCTTCTTTAGGACAATGTATTATCTGTCCTTCTTTAGGACAATGTATTATCTGTCCTTCTTTAGGACAATGTATTATCTGTCCTTCTTTAGGACAATGTATTATCTGTCCTTCATTAGGACAATGTATTATCTGTCCTTCATTAGGACAATGTATTATCTGTCCTTCTTTAGGACAATGTATTATCTGTCCTTCTTTAGAACAATGTATTATCTGTCCTTCTTTAGGACAATGTATTATCTGTCCTTCTTTAGGACAATGTATTATCTTTCCTTCATTAGGGCAATGTATTATCTGTCCTTCTTTAGAACAATGTATTATCTGTCCTTCTTTAGGACAATGTATTATCTGTCCTTCTTTAGAACAATGTATTATCTGTCATTCTTTAGGACAATGTATTATCTGTCCTTCTTTAGGACAATGTATTATCTGTCCTTCATTAGGACAATGTATTATCTGTCCTTCTTTAGAACAATGTATTATCTGTCCTTCTTTAGGACAATGTATTATCTGTCCTTCTTTAGAACAATGTATTATCTGTCCTTCTTTAGGACAATGTATTATCTGTCCTTCTTTAGGACAATGTATTATCTGTCCTTCATTAGGACAATGTATTATCTGTCCTTCTTTTGAACAATGTATTATCTGTCCTTCTTTAGGACAATGTATTATCTGTCCTCCTTTAGAACAATGTATTATCTGTCCTTCTTTAGGACAATGTATTATCTTTCCTTCTTTAGGACAATGTATTATCTGTCCTTCTTTAGAACAATGTATTATCTGTCCTTCTTTAGGACAATGTATTATCTGTCCTTCTTTAGAACAATGTATTATCTGTCCTTCTTTAGGACAATGTATCATCTGTCCTTCTTTAGAACAATGTATTATCTGTCCTTCTTTAGGACAATGTATTATCTGTCCTTCTTTTAGGACAATGTATTATCTGTCCTTCTTTAGGACAATGTATTATCTGTCCTTCTTTAGGACAATGTATTATCTGTCCTTCTTTAGGACAATGTATTATCTGTCCTTCTTTAGGACAATGTATTATCTGTCCTTCTTTAAGACAATGTATTATCTGTCCTTCTTTAGGACAATGTATTATCTGTCCTTTAGGACAATGTATTATCTGTCCTTCTTTAGGACAATGTATTATCTGTCCTTCTTTAAGACAATGTATTATCTGTCCTTCTTTAGGACAATGTATTATCTGTCCTTCTTTAGGACAATGTATTATCTGTCCTTCTTTAGGACAATGTATTATCTGTCCTTCTTTAGAACAATATATTATCTCTCCTTCTTTAGGACAATGTATTATCTGTCCTTCGTTAGGACAATGTATTATCTGTCCTTCTTTAAGACAATGTATTATCTGTCCTTCTTTAGGACAATGTATTATCTGTCCTTCTTTAGGACAATGTATTATCTGTCCTTCTTTAGGACAATGTATTATCTGTCCTTCTTTAGGACAATGTATTATCTGTCCTTCTTTAGGACAATGTATCATCTGTCCTTCTTTAGAACAATGTAATATCTGTCCTTCTTTAGAACAATGTATTATCTGTCCTTCTTTAGGACAATGTATTATCTGTCCTTCTCTAGGACAATGTATTATCTGTCCTTCTTTAGGACAATGTATTATCTGTCCTTCTTTAGGACAATGTATTATCTGTCCTTCTTTAGGACAATGTATTATCTGACCTTCTTTAGGACAATGTATTATCTGTCCTTCTTTAGGACAATGTATTATCTGTCCTTCTTTAGGACAATGTATTATCTGTCCTTCTTTAAGACAATGTATTATCTGTCCTTCTTTAGGACAATGTATTATCTGTCCTTCTTTAGGACAATGTATTATCTGTCCTTCTTTAGGACAATGTATTATCTGTCCTTCTTTAGAACAATGTATTATCTGTCCTTCTTTAGAACAATGTATTATCTGTCCTTCTTTAGGACAATGTATCATCTGTCCTTCTTTAGAACAATGTATTATCGGTCCTTCTTTAGAACAATGTATTATCTGTCCTTCTTTTAGGACAATGTATTATCTGTCCTTCTTTAGGACAATGTATTATCTGTCCTTCTTTATGACAATGTATTATCTGTCCTTCTTTAGGACAATGTATTATCTGTCCTTCTTTAGGACAATGTATTATCTGTCCTTCTTTAGGACAATGTATTATCTGTCCTTCTTTAGGACAATGTATTATCTGTCCTTTAGGTCAATGTATTATCTGTCCTTCTTTAGGACAATGTATTATCTGTCCTTCTTTAAGACAATGTATTATCTGTCCTTCTTTAGGACAATGTATTATCTGTCCTTCTTTAAGACAATGTATTATCTGTCCTTCTTTAGGACAATGTATTATCTGTCCTTCTTTAGAACAATGTATTATCTCTCCTTCTTTAGGACAATGTATTATTTGTCCTTCTTTAAGACAATGTATTATCTGTCCTTCTTTAAGACAATGTATTATCTGTCCTTCTTTAGGACAATGTAGTATCTGTCCTTCTTTAGGACAATGTATTATCTGTCCTTCTTTAGGACAATGTATTATCTGTGCTTCTTTAGGAAAATGTATTATCTGTCCTTCTTTAGGACAATGTATTATCTGTCCTTCTTTAGGACAATGTATTATCTGTCCTTCTTTAGGACAATGTATTATCTGTCCTTCTTTAGGACAATGTATTATCTGTCCTTCATTAGGACAATGTATTATCTGTCCTTCTTTAGGACAATGTATTATCTGTCCTTCTTTAGAACAATGTATTATCTGTCCTTCTTTAGGACAATGTATTATCTGTCCTTCTTTAGGACAATGTATTATCTTTCCTTCATTAGGACAATGTATTATCTGTCCTTCTTTAGAACAATGTATTATCTGTCCTTCTTTAGGACAATGTATTATCTGTCCTTCTTTAGAACAATGTATTATCTGTCATTCTTTAGGACAATGTATTATCTGTCCTTCTTTAGGACAATGTATTATCTGTCCTTCATTAGGACAATGTATTATCTGTCCTTCTTTAGAACAATGTATTATCTGTCCTTATTTAGGACAATGTATTATCTGTCCTTCTTTAGAACAATGTATTATCTGTCCTTCTTTAGGACAATGTATTATCTGTCCTTCTTTAGGACAATGTATTATCTGTCCTTCATTAGGACAATGTATTATCTGTCCTTCTTTTGAACAATGTATTATCTGTCCTTCTTTAGGACAATGTATTATCTGTCCTCCTTTAGAACAATGTATTATCTGTCCTTCTTTAGGACAATGTATTATCTTTCCTTCTTTAGGACAATGTATTATCTGTCCTTCTTTAGAACAATGTATTATCTGTCCTTCTTTAGGACAATGTATTATCTGTCCTTCTTTAGAACAATGTATTATCTGTCCTTCTTTAGGACAATGTATCATCTGTCCTTCTTTAGAACAATGTATTATCTGTCCTTCTTTAGGACAATGTATTATCTGTCCTTCTTTTAGGACAATGTATTATCTGTCCTTCTTTAGGACAATGTATTATATGTCCTTCTTTAGGACAATGTATTATCTGTCCTTCTTTAGGACAATGTATTATCTGTCCTTCTTTAAGACAATGTATTATCTGTCCTTCTTTAAGACAATGTATTATCTGTCCTTCTTTAGGACAATGTATTATCTGTCCTTTAGGACAATGTATTATCTGTCCTTCTTTAGGACAATGTATTATCTGTCCTTCTTTAAGACAATGTATTATCTGTCCTTCTTTAGGACAATGTATTATCTGTCCTTTAGGACAATGTATTATCTGTCCTTCTTTAGGACAATGTATTATCTGTCCTTCTTTAAGACAATGTATTATCTGTCCTTCTTTAGGACAATGTATCATCTGTCCTTCTTTAGAACAATGTATTATCTGTCCTTCTTTAGGACAATGTATTATCTGTCCTTCTTTAAGACAATGTATTATCTGTCCTTCTTTAGGACAATGTATTATCTGTCCTCCTTTAGAACAATGTATTATCTGTCCTTCTTTAGGACAATGTATTATCTTTCCTTCTTTAGGACAATGTATTATCTGTCCTTCTTTAGAACAATGTATTATCTGTCCTTCTTTAGGACAATGTATTATCTGTCCTTCTTTAGAACAATGTATTATCTGTCCTTCTTTAGGACAATGTATCATCTGTCCTTCTTTAGAACAATGTATTATCTGTCCTTCTTTAGGACAATGTATTATCTGTCCTTCTCTTAGGACAATGTATTATCTGTCCTTCTTTAGGACAATGTATTATCTGTCCTTTAGGACAATGTATTATCTGTCCTTCTTTAGGAAAATGTATTATCTGTCCTTCTTTAAGACAATGTATTATCTGTCCTTCTTTAGGACAATGTATCATCTGTCCTTCTTTAGAACAATGTATTATCTGTCCTTCTTTAGGACAATGTATTATCTGTCCTTCTTTAAGACAATGTATTATCTGTCCTTCTTTAGGACAATGTATTATCTGTCCTTTAGGACAATGTATTATCTGTCCTTCTTTAGAACAATGTATTATCTGTCCTTCTTTACGACAATGTATCATCTGTCCTTCTTTAGAACAATGTATTATCTGTCCTTCTTTAGGACAATGTATTATCTGTCCTTCTTTTAGGACAATGTATTATCTGTCCTTCTTTAGGACAATGTATTATCTGTCCTTTAGGACAATGTATTATCTGTCCTTCTTTAGGACAATGTATTATCTGTCCTTCTTTAAGACAATGTATTATCTGTCCTTCTTTAGGACAATGTATCATCTGTCCTTCTTTAGAACAATGTATTATCTGTCCTTCTTTAGGACAATGTATTATCTGTCCTTCTTTAAGACAATGTATTATCTGTCCTTCTTTAGGACAATGTATTATCTGTCCTTTAGGACAATGTATTATCTGTCCTTCTTTAGGACAATGTATTATCTGTCCTTCTTTAAGACAATGTATTATCTGTCCTTCTTTAGGACAATGTATTATCTGTCCTTCTTTAGGACAATGTATTATCTGTCCTTCTTTAGGACAATGTATTATCTGTCCTTCTTTAGAACAATGTATTATCTCTCCTTCTTTAGGACAATGTATTATCTGTCCTTCTTTAGGACAATGTATTATCTGTCCTTCTTTAAGACAATGTATTATCTGTCCTTCTTTAGGACAATGTATTATCTGTCCTTCTTTAGGACAATGTATTATCTGTCCTTCTTTAGGACAATGTATTATCTGTCCTTCTTTAGGACAATGTATTATCTGTCCTTCTTTAGGACAATGTATCATCTGTCCTTCTTTAGAACAATGTAATATCTGTCCTTCTTTAGAACAATGTATTATCTGTCCTTCTTTAGGACAATGTATTATCTGTCCTTCTTTAGGACAATGTATTATCTGTCCTTCTTTAGGACAATGTATTATCTGTCCTTCTTTAGGACAATGTATTATCTGTCCTTCATTAGGACAATGTATTATCTGTCCTTCTTTAGGACAATGTATTATCTGTCCTTCTTTAGGACAATGTATTATCTGTCCTTCTTTAGGACAATGTATTATCCGTCCTTCTTTAAGACAATGTATTATCTGTCCTTCTTTAGGACAATGTATTATCTGTCCTTCTTTAGGACAATGTATTATCTGTCCTTCTTTAGAACAATGTATTATCTGTCCTTCTTTAGAACAATGTATTATCTGTCCTTCTTTAGAACAATGTATTATCTGTCCTTCTTTAGGACAATGTATCATCTGTCCTTCTTTAGAACAATGTATTATCGGTCCTTCTTTAGAACAATGTATTATCTGTCCTTCTTTTAGGACAATGTATTATCTGTCCTTCTTTAGGACAATGTATTATCTGTCCTTCTTTAGGACAATGTATTATCTGTCCTTCTTTAGGACAATGTATTATCTGTCCTTCTTTAGGACAATGTATTATCTGTCCTTCTTTAGGACAATGTATTATATGTCCTTCTTTAGGACAATGTATTATCTGTCCTTTAGGACAATGTATTATCTGTCCTTCTTTAGGACAATGTATTATCTGTCCTTCTTTAAGACAATGTATTATCTGTCCTTCTTTAGGACAATGTATTATCTGTCCTTCTTTAGGACAATGTATTATCTGTCCTTCTTTAGGACAATGTATTATCTGTCCTTCTTTAGAACAATGTATTATCTCTCCTTCTTTAGGACAATGTATTATTTGTCCTTCTTTAGGACAATGTATTATCTGTCCTTCTTTAAGACAATGTATTATCTGTCCTTCTTTAGGACAATGTATTATCTGTCCTTCTTTAGGACAATGTATTATCTGTCCTTCTTTAGGACAATGTATTATCTGTCCTTCTTTAGGACAATGTATCATCTGTCCTTCTTTAGAACAATGTAATATCTGTCCTTCTTTAGAACAATGTATTATCTGTCCTTCTTTAGGACAATGTATTATCTGTCCTTCTTTAGGACAATGTATTATCTGTCCTTCTTTAGGACAATGTATTATCTGTCCTTCTTTAGAACAATGTATTATCTGTCCTTCTTTAGAACAATGTATTATCTGTCCTTCTTTAGAACAATGTATTATCTGTCCTTCTTTAGGACAATGTATCATCTGTCCTTCTTTAGAACAATGTATTATCGGTCCTTCTTTAGAACAATGTATTATCTGTCCTTCTTTTAGGACAATGTATTATCTGTCCTTCTTTAGGACAATGTATTATCTGTCCTTCTTTAGGACAATGTATTATCTGTCCTTCTTTAGGACAATGTATTATCTGTCCTTCTTTAGGACAATGTATTATCTGTCCTTCTTTAGGACAATGTATTATATGTCCTTCTTTAGGACAATGTATTATCTGTCCTTTAGGACAATGTATTATCTGTCCTTCTTTAGGACAATGTATTATCTGTCCTTCTTTAAGACAATGTATTATCTGTCCTTCTTTAGGACAATGTATTATCTGTCCTTCTTTAGGACAATGTATTATCTGTCCTTCTTTAGGACAATGTATTATCTGTCCTTCTTTAGAACAATGTATTATCTCTCCTTCTTTAGGACAATGTATTATTTGTCCTTCTTTAGGACAATGTATTATCTGTCCTTCTTTAAGACAATGTATTATCTGTCCTTCTTTAGGACAATGTATTATCTGTCCTTCTTTAGGACAATGTATTATCTGTCCTTCTTTAGGACAATGTATTATCTGTCCTTCTTTAGGACAATGTATCATCTGTCCTTCTTTAGAACAATGTAATATCTGTCCTTCTTTAGAACAATGTATTATCTGTCCTTCTTTAGGACAATGTATTATCTGTCCTTCTTTAGGACAATGTATTATCTGTCCTTCTTTAGGACAATGTATTATCTGTCCTTCTTTAGGACAATGTATTATCTGTCCTTCTTTAGGCCAATGTATTACCTGTCCTTCTTTAGGACAATGTATTTTCTGTCCTTTAGGACAATGTATTATCTGTCCTTCTTTAGGACAATGTATTATCTGTCCTTCTTTAAGACAATGTATTATCTGTCCTCCTTTAGGACAATGTATTATCTGTCCTTCTTTAGGACAATGTATTATCTGTCCTTCTTTAGGACAATGTATTATCTGTCCTTCTTTAGAACAATGTATTATCTCTCCTTCTTTAGGACAATGTATTATCTGTCCTTCTTTAGGACAATGTATTATCTGTCCTTCTTTAAAACAATTTATTATCTGTCCTTCTTTAGGACAATGTATTATCTGTCCTTCTTTAGGACAATGTATTATCTGTTCTTCTTTGATACGGTTTATACCTACTCTTTTGTATCTCGATGTAAATAGCATGAACAGAACATGATTTATCCCTACAAAAGAAATGGCAGTAAAGAAGAATTGAAATATGTAAATTTTTATAACAGACATCGCTAGAAATAGATCTAAATATCATGACAAACAGTAATATAAGTGAAAATCAGTTAGAATTTAAAAACTTGATGAGTCTATTAGCATTTGCACAACATCGAGCTTCAAAGACACACTTGTTATAAAACAGATGCCATCTCCACGACAAACATGCTGTTGTCTCTGTAGACAAGGCATCTAACATTATCGTTTTTGTATGTAATTCATATTGCATGATTTCAATTGCCCCACTGTGAACTTTCCATTTATATGTACAACAACAACAAAATGGAATTTGTGGCTGTCGAATTAAAAATAGTGGATCATACATTTTCACATAAGATGATTAGCATCACAATCGTCCAGATTCGCAAAAAAAAAGGGGGGGGGGGGGTCATAACTACAAAGATCATCGTAGTTTGAGATAATGTATTGGAATAGTTTGAATATTGACATGAATTGATAAACTTCAATCTAATTAAAATTAGATTGGATAGACATCTAATATTCTTTCATCTCAGATGGAATTCCTAGATCACTGAAAGGAGATATATCAACGTACGTCAAATTTGAAAACAAGTGCCCCTTCCATGTCAAGATATACTGGCATGATTACGATTCCTCATTAGTAGAATACGACGACTTAGGACCCGGAGAAGTGTATCAAACTAAGACATACGTCACGCACCCATGGTCAGCCAGAGATTCCAACACTGGGGTGTCACAACTTATCGATAACAAAGCCGTCTTCTATCCTCGGAAAACCAGACAACCTGAGAGAGTATTCATCACTTCATCACAAGGTATGTGTTAGTTTTGGCTGCAAGTGAGTCGAGTTGGACGAAAAGTCCCATTCAGGTTTATTTTTAGCTATATACTGTGATAACCTACGATTCTCTGGGATCAAACAGTCATTGTGTATTTGTGCTGCTAATAAACGTTAAATAAAACCTAGACACCGACAGCAGTGGGTCCTAGACACCGACAACGGTGGGTCCTAGATACCGACAACAGTGGGTCATACAAACCGACAACAGTGGGTCCTAGACACCCACAACGGTGGGTCATAGACACCGACAACAGTGGGTCCGAGACACAGACAACAGTGGGTCCTAGATACCGACAACAGTGGGTCGTAGACACCGACAACAGTGGGTCCTAGACACCGACAACAGTGGATCCGAGACACAAACAACAACAATGGGTCCGAGACACAGACAACAGTGGGTCCTAGACACAGACAACAGTGGGTCCTAGACACCGACAACATTGGATCCGAGACACCGACAACAGTGCTAGACACCGACAACAGTGGGTCCGAGACACAGACAACAGTAGGTCCTAGACACAGACAACAGGGGGTCCTAGACACCGACAACAGTGGGTCATAGACACAGACAACAGTGGGTCCTAGACACAGACAACAGCGGGTACTAGACACCGACAACAGTGGGTCCGAGACACCGACAACAGTGGGTCCTAGACACCAACAACAGTGGGTCCTAGACACCGACAACAGTGGATCCTAGACACCGACAACAGTGGGTTCTAGACACCAACAACAGTGGGTCCTAGACACAGACAACAGTGTGTCCTAGACACCGACAACAGTGGGTCCTAGACACCGACAACAGTGTGTCCTAGACACAGACAACAGTGGGTCGTAGACACAGACAACAATGAGTCCTAAGCACCCACAACAGTGTGTCTTAGACACCTACAACAGTGGGTCCTTGGCACAGACAACAGCGGGTCCTAGACACCGACAACAGTGGGTCAGAGACACAGACAACAGTGGGTCCTAGACACAGACAACAGTGGATCCGAGACACAAACAACAACAATGGGTCCGAGACACAGACAACAGTGGGTCCTAGACACAGACAACAGTTGGTCCTAGACACCGACAACATTGGATCCGAGACACCGACAACAGTGGGTCCTTGGCACAGACAACAGTGGGTCCTAGACACCGACAACAGTGGGTCCGAGACACAGACAACAGTGGGTCCTAGACACAGACAACAGGGGGTCCTAGACACCGACAACAGTGGGTCATAGACACAGACAACAGTGGGTCCTAGACACAGACAACAGGGGGTACTAGACACCGACAACAGTGGGTCCGAGACACCGACAACAGTGGGTCCTAGACACCAACAACAGTGGGTCCTAGACACCGACAACAGTGGATCCTAGACACCGACAACAGTGGGTTCTAGACACCAACAACAGCGGGTCCTAGACACAGACAACAGTGTGTCCTAGACACCGACAACAGTGGGTCCTAGACACCGACAACAGTGTGTCCTAGACACAGACAACAGTGGGTCGTAGACACAGACAACAATGAGTCCTAAGCACCCACAACAGTGTGTCTTAGACACCTACAACATTGGGTCCTTGGCACAGACAACAGTGGGTCCTAGACACCGACAACAGTGGGTCAGAGACACAGACAACAGTGGGTCCTAGACACAGACAACAGTGGATCCAGAGCACAGAAAACTAAAAATATGATTAACACGGACAGCACCAAGCCTGGGTGAAGTCAGGAGCTGGTGAAGGGTAAACAAGCCTGGGTGAAAGCAGGGGCTCGTGAAGGGTAAAGAAGCCTGGGTGAAGTCAGGAGCTCGTAAAGGGTAACCAAGCCTGGGTGAAGTCAGGAGCTCGTGAAGGGGAAACAAGCCTGGGTGAACTCAGGAGCTCGTGAAGCGTAAGCAAGCACGGGTGAAGTCAGGGGCTCGTGAAGGGTAAACAAGCCTGTGTGAAGTCAGGAGCTGGTGAAGGGTAAACAAACCTGGGCGAAGTCAGGAGCTCGTGAAGAGTAAACAAGCCTGGGTGAAGTCAGGAGATCGTGAAGGTAAGCAAGCCTGGGTGAAGTCAGGAGCTCGTGAAGGGTAAACAAGCTTGGGTGAACGCATTGGCTCGTGAAGGGTAAACAAGCCTGGGTGAAGTAAGGAGCTCGTGAAGGGTAAACAAGCCTGGGTGAACGCAGGGGCTCGTGAAGGGTAAACAAGCCTGGGTGAAGTCAGGAGCTCGTGAAGGGTAAACAAGCCTGGGTGAAGTCAGCAGGTCGTGAAAGGTAAACAAGCCTGGGTAAAGTCAGGGGCTCGTGAAGGGTAAACAAGCCTGTGTGAAGTCAGGAGCTTGTGAAGTGTAAACAAACCTGGGTGACATCAGGAGCTCGTGAAGGGTAAACAAGCCTGTGTGAAGTCAAGAGCTCGTGAAGGGTAAGCAAGCCTGGGTGAAGTCAGGAGCTCGTGAAGGGTAAACAAGCCTGGGTGAACGCAGGGGCTCGTGAAGGGTAAACAAGCCTGGATAAAGTCAGGAGCTCGTGAAGGGTAAAGAAGCCTGGGTGAAGTCAGGAGCTCGTGAAGGGTAAACAAGCCTGGGTGAAGTCAGGAGCTCGTGAAGGGTAAGCAAGCCTGGGTGAAGTCAGGAGCTCGTGAAGGGTAAACAAGCCTGGGTGAACGCAGGGGCTCGTGAAGGGTAAACAAGCCTGGGTGAAGTAAGGAGCTCGTGAAGGGTAAACAAACCTGGGCGAAGTCAGGAGCTCGTGAAGGGTAAACAAGCCTGGGTGAAGTCAGGAGCTCGTGAAGGGCAAACAAGCCTGGGTGAACGCAGGGGCTCGTGAAGGGTAAACAAGCCTGGGTGAAGTCAGGAGCTCGTGAAGGGTAAACAAGCCTGGGTGAACGCAGGGGCTCGTGAAGGGTAAACAAGCCTGGGTGAAGTCAGGAGCTCGTGAAGGGTAAACAAGCCTGGGTGAGGTCAGCAGGTCGTGAAAGGTAAACAAGCCTGGGTAAAGTCAGGGGCTCGTGAAGGGTAAACAAGCCTGTGTGAAGTCAGGAGCTTGTGAGGGGTAAACAAACCTGGGTGACATCAGGAGCTCGTGAAGGGTAAACAAGCCTGTGTGAAGTCAAGAGCTCGTGAAGGGTAAGCAAGCCTGGGTGAAGTCAGGAGCTCGTGAAGGGTAAACAAGCCTGGGTGAACGCAGGGGCTCGTGAAGGGTAAACAAGCCTGGATGAAGTCAGGAGCTCGTGAAGGGTAAAGAAGCCTGGGTGAAGTCAGGAGCTCGTGAAGGGTAAACAAGCCTGGGTGAAGTCAGGAGCTCGTGAAGCGTAAACAATCATGTTTGAAGTCAGGAGCCCGTGAAAGGTAAACAAGCCTGGGTGAAGGCAGGGGCTCGTGAAGGGTTAACAAGCCTGTGTGAAGTCAGGAGCTGGTGAAGGGTAAACAAGCCTGGGTGAAAGCAGGGTCTCGTGAAGGGTAAAGAAGCCTGGGTGAAGTCAGGAGCTCGTGAAGGGTAACCAAGCCTGGGTGAAGTCAGGACCTCGTGAAGGGGAAACAAGCCTGGGTGAACTCAGGAGCTCGTGAAGCGTAAGCAAGCATGGGTGAAGTCAGGAGCTCGTGAAGGGTAAACAAACCTGGGTGAACGCAGGGGCTCGTGAAGGGTAAACAAACCTGTGTGAAGTCAGGAGCTGGTGAAGGGTAAACAAACCTGGGCGAAGTCAGGAGCTCGTGAAGGGTAAACAAGCCTGGGTGAAGTCAGGAGCTCGTAAAGGGTAAGCAAGCCTGTGTGAAGACAGGAGCTCGTGAAGGGTAAACAAGCCTGGGTGAACGCAGGGGATCGTAAAGGGTAAACAAGCCTGTGTGAAGTAAGGAGCTCGTGAAGGGTAAACAAGCCTGGGTGAACCCAGGGGCTAGTGAAGGGTAAACAAGCCTGGGTGAAGTCAGGAGCTCGTGAAGGGTAAACAAGCCTGGGTGAAGTCAGGAGCTCGTGAAGGGTAAACAAGCCTGGGTGAAGTCAGGAGCTCGTGAAGGGTAAACAAGCCTGGGTGAAGTCAGCAGGTCGTGAAAGGTAAACAAGCCTGGGTAAAGTCAGGGGCTCGTGAAGGGTAAACAAGCCTGTGTGAAGTCAGGAGCTTGTGAGGGGTAAACAAGCCTGGGTGAAGTCAGGAGCTTGTGAGGGGTAAACAAACCTGGGTGACATCATGAGCTCGTGAAGGGTAAACAAGCCTGTGTGAAGTCAAGAGCTCGTGAAGGGTAAGCAAGCCTGGGTGAAGTCAGGAGCTCGTGAATGGTAACCAAGCCTGGGTGAAGTCAGGAGCTCGTGAAGGGGAAACAAGCCTGGGTGAACTCAGGAGCTCGTGAAGCGTAAGCAAGCATGGGTGAAGTCAGGAGCTCGTGAAGGGTAAACAAGCCTGGGTGAACGCAGGGGCTCGTGAAGGGTAAACAAGCCTGTGTGAAGTCAGGAGCTGGTGAAGGGTAAACAAACCTGGGCGAAGTCAGGAGCTCGTGAAGGGTAAACAAGCCTGGGTGAAGTCAGGAGCTCGTGAAGGGTAAGCAAGCCTGTGTGAAGTCAGGAGCTCGTGAAGGGTAAACAAGCCTGGGTGAACGCAGGGGCTCGTGAAGGGTAAACAAGCCTGGGTGAAGTCAGGAGCTCATGAAGGGAAAACAAGCCTGGGTGAAGTCAGGAGCTCGTGAAGGGTAAACAAGCCTGGGTGAAGTCAGGAGCTCGTGAAGGGTAAACAAGCCTGGGTGAAGTCAGGAGCTCGTGAAGCGTAAACAATCATGTTTGAAGTCAGGAGCCCGTGAAAGGTAAACAAGCCTGGGTGAAGGCAGGGGCTCGTGAAGGGTTAACAAGCCTGTGTGAAGTCAGGAGCTCGTGAAGGGTAAACAAGCCTGGGTGAAAGCAGGGGCTCGTGAAGGGTAAAGAAGCCTGGGTGAAGTCAGGACCTCGTGAAGGGTAACCAAGCCTGGGTGAAGTCAGGAGCTCATGAAGGGGAAACAAGCCTGGGTGAACTCAGGAGCTAGTGAAGCGTAAGCAAGCATGGGTGAAGTCAGGAGCTCGTGAAGGGTAAACAAGCCTGGGTGAACGCAGGGGCTCGTGAAGGGTAAACAAGCCTGTGTGAAGTCAGGAGCTGGTGAAGGGTAAACAAACCTGGGTGAAGTCAGGAGCTCGTGAAGGGTAAACAAGCCTGGGTGAAGTCAGGAGCTCGTGAAGGGTAAGCAAGCCTGGGTGAAGTCAGGAGCTCGCGAAGGGTAAACAAGCCTGGGTGAACGCAGGGGCTCGTGAAGGGTAAACAAGCCTGGGTGAAGTAAGGAGCTCGTGAAGGGTAAACAAGCCTGGGTGAACGCAGGGGCTCGTGAAGGGTAAACAAGCCTGGGTGAAGTCAGGAGCTCGTGAAGGGTAAACAAGCCTGGGTGAAGTCAGGAGCTCGTGAAGGGTAAACAAGCCTGGGTGAAGTCAGGAGCTCGTGAAGGGTAAACAAGCCTGGGTGAAGTCAGCAGGTCGTGAAAGGTAAACAAGCCTGGGTAAAGTCAGGGGCTCGTGAAGGGTAAACAAGCCTGTGTGAAGTCAGGAGCTTGTGAGGGGTAAACAAACCTGGGTGACATCAGGAGCTCGTGAAGGGTAAACAAGCCTGTGTGAAGTCAAGAGCTCGTGAAGGGTAAACAAGCCTGGTTGAAGTCAGGAGCCCGTGAAGGGTAAACAAGCCTGGGTGAACGCAGGGGCTCGTGAAGGGTAAACAAGCCTGGATGAAGTCAGGAGCTCGTGAAGGGTAAAGAAGCCTGGGTGAAGTCAGGAGCTCGTGAAGGGTAAACAAGCCTGGGTGAAGTCAGGAGCTCGTGAAGCGTAAACAATCATGTTTGAAGTCAGGAGCCCGTGAAAGGTAAACAAGCCTGGGTGAAGGCAGGGGCTCGTGAAGGGTTAACAAGCCTGTGTGAAGTCAGGAGCTCGTGAAGGGTAAACAAGCCTGGGTGAAAGCAGGGGCTCGTGAAGGGTAAAGAAGCCTGGGTGAAGTCAGGAGCTCGTGAAGGGTAACCAAGCCTGGGTGAAGTCAGGAGCTCGTGAAGGGGAAAGAAGCCTGGGTGAACTCAGGAGCTCGTGAAGCGTAAGCATGCATGGGTGAAGTCAGGAGCTCGTGAAGGGTAAACCAGCCTGGGTGAATGAAGGGGCTCGTGAAGGGTAAACAAGCCTGGGTGAAGTCAGGAGCTCGTGAAGGGTAAACAAGCCTGGGTGAAGTCGGGAGCTCGTGAAGGGTAAACAAGCCTGGGTGAAGTCAACAGGTCGTGAAAGGTAAACAAGCCTGGGTAAAGTCAGGGGCTCGTGAAGGGTAAACAAGCCTGTGTGAAGTCAGGAGCTTGTGAGGGGTAAACAAACCTGGGTGACATCAGGAGCTCGTGAAGGGTAAACAAGCCTGTGTGAAGTCAAGAGCTCGTGAAGGGTAAGCAAGCCTGGGTGAAGTCAGGAGCTCGTGAAGGGTAAACAAGCCTGGGTGAACGCAGGGGCGCATGAAGGGTAAACAAGCCTGGATGAAGTCAGGAGCTCGTGAAGGGTAAAGAAGCCTGGGTGAAGTCAGGAGCTCGTGAAGGGTAAACAAGCCTGGGTGAACGCAGGGGCTCGTGAATGGTAAACAAGCCTGGGTGAAGTAAGGAGCTCGTGAAGGGTAAACAAGCCTGGGTGAACGCAGGGGCTCGTGAAGGGTAAACAAGCCTGGGTGAAGTCAGGAGCTCGTGAAGGGTATACAAGCCTGGGTGAAGTCAGGAGCTCGTGAAGGGTAAACAAGCCTGGGTGAAGTCAGGAGCTCGTGAAGGGTAAACAAGCCTGGGTGAAGTCAGCAGGTCGTGAAAGGTAAACAAGCCTGGGTAAAGTCAGGGGCTCGTGAAGGGTAAACAAGCCTGTGTGAAGTCAGGAGCTTGTGAAGGGTAAACAAGCCTGGGTGAAGTCAGGAGCTTGTGAGGGGTAAACAAACCTGGGTGACATCAGGAGCTCGTGAAGGGTAAACAAGCCTGTGTGAAGTCAGGTGCTCGTGAAGCGTAAGCAAGCATGGGTGAAGTCAGGAGCTCGTGAAGGGTAAACAAGCCTGGGTGAACGCAGGGGCTCGTGAAGGGTAAACAAGCCTGTGTGAAGTCAGGAGCTGGTGAAGGGTAAACAAACCTGGGCGAAGTCAGGAGCTCGTGAAGGGTAAACAAGCCTGGGTGAAGTCAGGAGCTCGTGAAGGGTAAGCAAGCCTGTGTGAAGTCAGGAGCTCGTGAAGGGTAAACAAGCCTGGGTGAAGTCAGGAGCTCGTGAAGGGTAAACAAGCCTGGGTGAACGCAGGGGCTCGTGAATGGTAAACAAGCCTGGGTGAAGTAAGGAGCTCGTGAAGGGTAAACAAGCCTGGGTGAACGCAGGGGCTCGTGAAGGGTAAACAAGCCTGGGTGAAGTCAGGAGCTCGTGAAGGGTATACAAGCCTGGGTGAAGTCAGGAGCTCGTGAAGGGTAAACAAGCCTGGGTGAAGTCAGGAGCTCGTGAAGGGTAAACAAGCCTGGGTGAAGTCAGCAGGTCGTGAAAGGTAAACAAGCCTGGGTAAAGTCAGGGGCTCGTGAAGGGTAAACAAGCCTGTGTGAAGTCAGGAGCTTGTGAAGGGTAAACAAGCCTGGGTGAAGTCAGGAGCTTGTGAGGGGTAAACAAACCTGGGTGACATCAGGAGCTCGTGAAGGGTAAGCAAGCCTGGGTGAAGTCAGGTGCTCGTGAAGGGTAACCAAGCCTGGGTGAAGTCAGGAGCTCGTGAAGGGGAAACAAGCCTGGGTGAACTCAGGAGCTCGTGAAGCGTAAGCAAGCATGGGTGAAGTCAGGAGCTCGTGAAGGGTAAACAAGCCTGGGTGAACGCAGGGGCTCGTGAAGGGTAAACAAGCCTGTGTGAAGTCAGGAGCTGGTGAAGGGTAAACAAACCTGGGCGAAGTCAGGAGCTCGTGAAGGGTAAACAAGCCTGGGTGAAGTCAGGAGCTCGTGAAGGGTAAGCAAGCCTGTGTGAAGTCAGGAGCTCGTGAAGGGTAAACAAGCCTGGGTGAACGCAGGGGCTCGTGAAGGGTAAACAAGCCTGGGTGAAGTCAGGAGCTCGTGAAGGGTAAACAAGCCTGGGTGAAGTCAGCAGGTCGTGAAAGGTAAACAAGCCTGGGTGAAGTCAGGAGCTTGAGAGGGGTAAACAAACCTGGGTGACATCAGGAGCTCGTGAAGGGTAAGCAAGCCTGGGTGAAGTCAGGAGCTCGTGAAGGGTAAACAAGCCTGGGTGAACGCAGGGGCTCGTGAAGGGTAAACAAGCCTGGATGAAGTCAGTAGCTCGTGAAGGGTAAAGAAGCCTGGGTGAAGTCAGGAGCTCGTGAAGGGTAAACAGCCTGGGTGAAGTCAGGAGCTCGTGAAGCGTAAACAATCATGTTTGAAGTCAGGAGCCCGTGAAAGGTAAACAAGCCTGGGTGAAGGCAGGGGCTCGTGAAGGGTTAACAAGCCTGTGTGAAGTCAGGAGCTCGTGAAGGGTAAACAAGCCTGGGTGAAAGCAGGGGCTCGTGAAGGGTAAAGAAGCCTGGGTGAAGTCAGGAGCTCGTGAAGGGTAACCAAGCCTGGGTGAAGTCAGGAGCTCGTGAAGGGGAAAGAAGCCTGGGTGAACTCAGGAGCTCGTGAAGCGTAAGCAAGCATGGGTGAAGTCAGGAGCTCGTGAAGGGTAAACCAGCCTGGGTGAATGCAGGGGCTCGTGAAGGGTAAACAAGCCTGGGTGAAGTCAGGAGCTCGTGAAGGGTAAACAAGCCTGGGTGAAGTCAGGAGCTCGTGAAGGGTAAACAAGCCTGGGTGAAGTCAGCAGGTCGTGAAAGGTAAACAAGCCTGGGTAAAGTCAGGGGCTCGTGAAGGGTAAACCAGCCTGTGTGAAGTCAGGAGCTTGTGAGGGGTAAACAAACCTGGGTGACATCAGGAGCTCGTGAAGGGTAAACAAGCCTGTGTGAAGTCAAGAGCTCGTGAAGGGTAAGCAAGCCTGGGTGAAGTCAGGAGCTCGTGAAGGGTAAACAAGCCTGGGTGAACGCAGGGGCTCATGAAGGGTAAACAAGCCTGGATGAAGTCAGGAGCTCGTGAAGGGTAAAGAAGCCTGGGTGAAGTCAGGAGCTCGTGAAGGGTAAACAAGCCTGGGTGAACGCAGGGGCTCGTGAATGGTAAACAAGCCTGGGTGAAGTAAGGAGCTCGTGAAGGGTAAACAAGCCTGGGTGAACGCAGGGGCTCGTGAAGGGTAAACAAGCCTGGGTGAAGTCAGGAGCTCGTGAAGGGTATACAAGCCTGGGTGAAGTCAGGAGCTCGTGAAGGGTAAACAAGCCTGGGTGAAGTCAGGAGCTCGTGAAGGGTAAACAAGCCTGGGTGAAGTCAGCAGGTCGTGAAAGGTAAACAAGCCTGGGTAAAGTCAGGGGCTCGTGAAGGGTAAACAAGCCTGTGTGAAGTCAGGAGCTTGTGAAGGGTAAACAAGCCTGGGTGAAGTCAGGAGCTTGTGAGGGGTAAACAAACCTGGGTGACATCAGGAGCTCGTGAAGGGTAAACAAGCCTGTGTGAAGTCAGGTGCTCGTGAAGCGTAAGCAAGCATGGGTGAAGTCAGGAGCTCGTGAAGGGTAAACAAGCCTGGGTGAACGCAAGGGCTCGTGAAGGGTAAACAAGCCTGTGTGAAGTCAGGAGCTGGTGAAGGGTAAACAAACCTGGGCGAAGTCAGGAGCTCGTGAAGGGTAAACAAGCCTGGGTGAAGTCAGGAGCTCGTGAAGGGTAAGCAAGCCTGTGTGAAGTCAGGAGCTCGTGAAGGGTAAAGAAGCCTGGGTGAAGTCAGGAGCTCGTGAAGGGTAAACAAGCCTGGGTGAACGCAGGGGCTCGTGAATGGTAAACAAGCCTGGGTGAAGTAAGGAGCTCGTGAAGGGTAAACAAGCCTGGGTGAACGCAGGGGCTCGTGAAGGGTAAACAAGCCTGGGTGAAGTCAGGAGCTCGTGAAGGGTATACAAGCCTGGGTGAAGTCAGGAGCTCGTGAAGGGTAAACAAGCCTGGGTGAAGTCAGGAGCTCGTGAAGGGTAAACAAGCCTGGGTGAAGTCAGCAGGTCGTGAAAGGTAAACAAGCCTGGGTAAAGTCAGGGGCTCGTGAAGGGTAAACAAGCCTGTGTGAAGTCAGGAGCTTGTGAAGGGTAAACAAGCCTGGGTGAAGTCAGGAGCTTGTGAGGGGTAAACAAACATGGGTGACATCAGGAGCTCGTGAAGGGTAAACAAGCCTGTGTGAAGTCAGGTGCTCGTGAAGGGTAAGCAAGCCTGGGTGAAGTCAGGAGCTCGTGAAGGGTAACCAAGCCTGGGTGAAGTCAGGAGCTCGTGAAGGGGAAACAAGCCTGGGTGAACTCAGGAGCTCGTGAAGGGTAAGCAAGCATGGGTGAAGTCAGGAGCTCGTGAAGGGTAAACAAGCCTGGGTGAACGCAGGGGCTCGTGAAGGGTAAACAAGCCTGTGTGAAGTCAGGAGCTGGTGAAGGGTAAACAAACCTGGGCGAAGTCAGGAGCTCGTGAAGGGTAAACAAGCCTGGGTGAAGTCAGGAGCTCGTGAAGGGTAAGCAAGCCTGTGTGAAGTCAGGAGCTCGTGAAGGGTAAACAAGCCTGGGTGAACGCAGGGGCTCGTGAAGGGTAAACAAGCCTGGGTGAAGTAAGGAGCTCGTGAAGGGTAAACAAGCCTGGGTGAACGCAGGGGCTCGTAGAGGGTAAACAAGCCTGGGTGAAGTCAGGAGCTCGTGAAGGGTAAACAAGCCTGGGTGAAGTCAGGAGCTCGTGAAGGGTAAACAAGCCTGGGTGAAGTCAGGAGCTCGTGAAGGGTAAACAAGCCTGGGTGAAGTCAGCAGGTCGTGAAAGGTAAACAAGCCTGGGTGAAGTCAGGAGTTTGAGAGGGGTAAACAAACCTGGGTGACATCAGGAGCTCGTGAAGGGTAAGCAAGCCTGGGTGAAGTCAGGAGCTCGTGAAGGGTAAACAAGCCTGGGTGAACGCAGGGGCTCGTGAAGGGTAAACAAGCCTGGATGAAGTCAGGAGCTCGTGAAGGGTAAAGAAGCCTGGGTGAAGTCAGGAGCTCGTGAAGGGTATACAGCCTGGGTGAAGTCAGGAGCTCGTGAAGCGTAAACAATCATGTTTGAAGTCAGGAGCCCATGAAAGGTAAACAAGCCTGGGTGAAGGCAGTGGCTCGTGAAGGGTTAACAAGCCTGTGTGAAGTCAGGAGCTCGTGAAGGGTAAACAAGCCTGGGTGAAAGCAGGGGATCGTGAAGGGTAAAGAAGCCTGGGTGAAGTCAGGAGCTCGTGAAGGGTAACCAAGCCTGGGTGAAGTCAGGAGCTCGTGAAGGGGAAACAAGCCTGGGTGAACTCAGGAGCTCGTGAAGCGTAAGCAAGCATGGGTGAAGTCAGGAGCTCGTGAAGGGTAAACAAGCCTGGGTGAACGCAGGGGCTCGTGAAGGGTAAACAAGCCTGTGTGAAGTCAGGAGCTGGTGAAGGGTAAACAAACCTGGGCGAAGTCAGGAGCTCGTGAAGGGTAAACAAGCCTGGGTGAAGTCAGGAGCTCGTGAAGGGTAAGCAAGCCTGTGTGAAGTCAGGAGCTCGTGAAGGGTAAACAAGCCTGGGTGAACGCAGGGGCTCGTGAAGGGTAAACAAGCCTGGGTGAAGTAAGGAGCTCGTGAAGGTTAAACAAGCCTGGGTGAACGCAGGGGCTCGTGAAGGGTAAACAAGCCTGGGTGAAGTCAGGAGCTCGTGAAGGGTAAACAAGCCTGGGTGAAGTCAGGAGCTCGTGAAAGGTAAACAAGCCTGGGTGAAGTCAGGAGCTCGTGAAGGGTAAACAAGCCTGGGTGAAGTCAGCAGGTCGTGAAAGGTAAACAAGCCTGGGTAAAGTCAGGGGCTCGTGAAGGGTAAACAAGCCTGTGTGAAGTCAGGAGCTTGTGAGGGGTAAACAAACCTGGGTGACATCAGGAGCTCGTCAAGGGTAAACAAGCCTGTGTGAAGTCAAGAGCTCGTGAAGGGTAAGCAAGCCTGGGTGAAGTCAGGAGCTCGTGAAGGGTAAACAAGCCTGGATGAACGCAGGAGCTCGTGAAGGGTAAAGAAGCCTGGGTGAAGTCAGGAGCTCGTGAAGCGTAAACAATCATGTTTGAAGTCAGGAGCCCGTGAAAGGTAAACAAGCCTGGGTGAAGGCAGGGGCTCGTGAAGGGTTAACAAGCCTGTGTGAAGTCAGGAGCTGGTGAAGGGTAAACAAACCTGGGTGAAGTCAGGAGCTCGTGAAGGGTAAACAAGCCTGTGTGAAGTCAGGAGCTCGTGAAGGGTAAACAAGCCTGGGTGAAGTCAGGAGCTCGTGACGGGTAAGCAAGCCTGGGTGAGGTCAGGAGCACGTGAAGGGTAAACAAGCCTGGGTGAACGCTGGGGCTCGTGAAGGGTAAACAAGCCTGGGTGGAGTCTGGGGTTCGTGAAGAGTAAACAAGCCTGGGTGCAGTCAGGAGCTCGTGAAGGGTAAACAAGCCTGAGTGATGTCAGGAGCTCGTGAAGCGTAAATAAGCATGTTTGAAGTCAGGAGCTCGTGAAAGCTAAACAAACCTGGGTGAAGTCAGGAGCTCGTGAAGGGTAAACAAGCCTGTGTGAAGTCAGGAGCTCGTGAAAGGTAAACAAGCCTGGGTGAAGTCATGAGCTCGTGAAGGGTAAACAAGCCTGGGTGAAGTCAGCAGGTCGTGAAAGGTAAACAAGCCTGGGTAAAGTCAGGGGCTCGTGAAGGGTAAACAAGTCTGTGTGAAGTCAGGAGCTTGTGAGGGGTAAACAAACCTGGGTGACATCAGGAGCTCGTCAAGGGTAAACAAGCCTGTGTGAAGTCAAGAGCTCGTGAAGGGTAAGCAAGCCTGGGTGAAGTCAGGAGCTCGTGAAGGGTAAACAAGCCTGGATGAACGCAGGAGCTCGTGAAGGGTAAAGAAGCCTGGGTGAAGTCAGGAGCTCGTGAAGCGTAAACAATCATGTTTGAAGTCAGGAGCCCGTGAAAGGTAAACAAGCCTGGGTGAAGGCAGGGGCTCGTGAAGGGTTAACAAGCCTGTGTGAAGTCAGGAGCTGGTGAAGGGTAAACAAACCTGGGTGAAGTCAGGAGCTCGTGAAGGGTAAACAAGCCTGTGTGAAGTCAGGAGCTCGTGAAGGGTAAACAAGCCGGGGTGAAGTCAGGAGCTCGTGACGGGTAAGCAAGCCTGGGTGAGGTCAGGAGCACGTGAAGGGTAAAAAAGCCTGGGTGAACGCTGGGGCTCGTGAAGGGTAAACAAGCCTGGGTGGAGTCTGGGGTTCGTGAAGAGTAAACAAGCCTGGGTGCAGTCAGGAGCTCGTGAAGGGTAAACAAGCCTGAGTGATGTCAGGAGCTCGTGAAGCGTAAATAAGCATGTTTGAAGTCAGGAGCTCGTGAAAGCTAAACAAACCTGGGTGAAGTCAGGGGCTCGTGAAGGGATAACAAGCCTGGGTGAACGCAGGGGCTCGTGAATGGTAAACAAGCCTGGGTGAAGTCAGCAGGTCGTGAAAGGTAAACAAGCCTGGGTAAAGTCAGGGGCTCGTGAAGGGTAAACAAGCCTGTGTGAAGTCAGGAGCTTGTGAGGGGTAAACAAACCTGGGTGACATAAGGAGCTCGTGAAGGGTAAACAAGCCTGTGTGAAGTCAGGAGCTCGTGAAGGGTAAACAAGCCTGGGTGAACGCAGGGGCTCGTGAAGGGTAAACAAGCCTGGATGAAGTCAGGAGCTCGTGAAGCGTAAACAATCATGTTTGATGTCAGGAGCCCGTGAAAGGTAAACAAGCCTGGGTGAAGTCAGGGGCTCGTGAAGGGTTAACAAGCCTGTGTGAAGTCAGGAGCTGGTGAAGGGTAAACAAACCTGGGTGAAGTCAGGAGCTCGTGAAGGGTAAACAAGCCTGTGTGAAGTCAGGAGCTCGTGAAGGGTAAACAAGCCTGGGTGAAGTCAGGAGCTCGTGAAGGGTAAGCAAGCCTGTGTGAGGTCAGGAGCACGTGAAGGGTAAACAAGCCTGGGTGAACGCTGGGGCTCGTGAAGGGTAAACAAGCCTGGGTGGAGTCAGGGGTTCGTGAAGGGTAAACAAGCCTGGGTGCAGTCAGGAGCTCGTGAAGGGTAAACAAGCCTGGGTGAAGTCAGGAGCCCGTGAAGCGTAAACAAGCATGTTTGAAGTCAGGAGCCCGTGAAAGGTAAACAAACCTGGGTGAAGTCAGGGGCTCGTGAAGGGATAACAAGCCTGTGTGAAGTCAGGAGCTGGTGAAGGGTAAACAAACCTGGGTGAAGTCAGGAGCTCGTGAGGGTAAGCGTGACAAGCCTGTGTGAAGTCAGGAGCTGGTGAAGGGTAAACAAACATGGGTGAAGTCAGGAGCTCGTGAGGGTAAGCGTGACAAGCCTGTGTGAAGTCAGGAGCTCGTGAAGGGTAAGCAAGTCTGGGTGAAGTCAAAAGCTCGTGAAGGGTAAACAAGCCTGGGTGAACGCAGGGGCTCGTGAAGGGTAAACAAGCCTGGTAAAATCAGGAGCTCGTGAAGGGTAAACAAGCCTGGGTGAAGTCAGGAGCTCGTGAAGGTATACAATATTATTTCCGAGTGGAGCGAAATGTCTATCCGTGAACGTTTGTTTCAGTGAACTAGCCCTTTAAAGATCCAGTTAAGCATGTTGGTCTAGAACAAAGTGGACAACTTCACCATGAATAGCCGTCGTGAAGTCAGGAACTCGTGAAGGGTAAGCAAGTCTGGGTGAAGTCAGGAGCTCGTGAAGGGTAAACAAGCCTGGGTGAACACATGGGCTCGTGAAGGGTAAACAAGTCTGGGTAAAGTCAGGAGCTCGTGAAGGGTAAACAAGCCTGGGTGAAGTCAGGAGCTCGCGAAAGGTAAACAAGTGTGGGTGAAGTCAGGAGCTTGTGAAGGGTAAACAAGCCTGGGTGAAGTCAGGAGCTCGTGAAGGGTAAACAAGCCTGGGTGAAGTCAGGAGCTCGCGAAGGGTAAACAAGCTTGGGTGAAGTCAGGAGCTCGTGAAGGGTAGACAATATTATTTCCGAGTGGAGCGAAATGTCTATCCGTGGACGTTTGTTTCAGTGAGCTAGCCCTTTAAAGATCCAGTTAAGCATGTTGGTCTAGAACAAAGTGGACATCTTCACCATGAATAGCCGTCGTGGCCATGATCGTATGGTGGTATGATTTAGAACTACCTATGTAATCAGTGCCTATCATCACTGACGTTGTGAGTTCGAATCTCGATCAGGGCGAGATGTACAGCATTATGTGATAAAGTTTGTCAGTGACTTGCGACAGGTCGGTGGTTTTTTCCGGATCCTCCACCAATATAACTGAAATATTGTTGAAAGTGGCGTTAAAAACCATATTCAAGCCTATACAATATATCTGATTGTTTTTCTAATTTTATCTCTATAGACTTGAATCTGTAATAACACAATATACATTCATATATATGGGTTAATGGCTACAATGAATCAAACATCCACGACATGAGGCTCTAAAATTCGACAACTATCAAAGGTTTCTGAATTGTCTGCTTATCAGGCCATCGAACTAAAGGACCATTGGACTATCGAACTAAAGGACCATTGGACTATCGAACTAAAGGACCATTGGACTATCAAACTAAAGGACCATTGGACTATCGAACTAAAGGACCATTGGACTATCGAACTAAAGGACCATTGGACTATCGAACTAAAGGACCATTGGACTATCGAACTAAAGGGCCATTGGACTATCGAACTAAAGGACCATTAGACTATCGGACTAAAGGGCCATTGGACTATCGAACTAAAGGACCATTAGACTATCGGAGCTTCAGATTATAAGCCGAATGCCCCTCAAAAAAAAAACAAAAAACAAAAAAAACCACATATTTGTTTAATTTGTATTCCATTTACAATTATTTTAAAACGTTATTCTGCTGGCATCCTCCTGAATTCGGCAGACTCACAGATATTCAGGCTCAGTTAATTTACCTTGTATAGCTTCATATTGATTGTTGAGTTCAATTAAATACGTCACTAATAAACCTTTTTAACATTCCAGATTTGATTCTAGAATTTTACGTTTTTATACGTTTTTACATGAGTTATATCCTTTATTTTCTTGTCCTCGGTTTTCCCCCGGACATGTAATAATAACATTCTGTATTCGGCCGGATACTTAGTTGGGTGGACCCAATGTTATATGGGAGTACAGTGCCGTCTTAACGCATGGGCACGCTGGGCAGTTGCTCGGGGTCCCCACGAGCATATATGACCTCATGCTAATCTTTGTATGTTGTGTACGGCACGTTTGTAATGCTTAAACACTGATTTTGTTGGAAATACAATAAATATATATTTAATTTCATCGATATTTACATTGTTATTCCTGTGAGTGGTTGTATGGGTAGGGGTGTCAGGGTACTGCTTTGCCCGGGTGCCTATATAATGCTGTTAAGACGCTCCTGTGAGAGTATGCAGAATGATGAAGTTCCGTACTCAAAATGTTAATATTCTGTATATTGTACGGTCGATGAGTAAATTTATTATAATCAATCATCCATATACAAGCTTCACGTTAAATAAAGGAAAAGAAGTCGAAATAATAAAGAAATTTAATTGAAAATAAATATGGAAGCCGAAAAGGAGGAAATTCCACGCAGGCCATACTTGCAAGCGCCTGTGAATGATAAGATAAGATTATATTTATTACCAATAGAGGGTCTACAAGGGGAAAAATCCTTTCAGTGATTAGACAGAAAGTAAAATACAATAAATATAACACAGATCCAGAACACAACATGAGTTAATTCTTTAATTATATCATATCTATACAGTATATTATGAATGGGCAGTAACACCATGCAGTCCCCCTACATTACGACTACATAAATAGTCTTCAGACAGAAATGAAACATAAGGGACCGGTTATTTACAAAAAGTTGGGAGGACCTGGGAGGACATAATAAGGAAAAAATGCAGGTCTCATTAGTGAAAAGAAAACGAAGACCTTCCATCTAACTCTATTTAGATTCCCATTTCTCCCTTTTCTTAATGTCTCCATATTCACCATCTTACGCTCAATACAATATGCATAATATTTGCACGTTTGATCAGTTAAATTAGACCAATATATATGGCAGAAAACGATTTTGGCAACACCGCAAAGTGCAAAAATTTGTAAGTATTAATTTTTGCGGGAAAATGGTTGTCTCCCATGAAAAAGGGGAAGTAACTTTATAATGAAAACAAGTGCGAGCTTCCTTGGCAACATGCAAAACTGATCAGCTTTACCTTTAAATGTATCGTTAAAAAGACTAACTACTATCTTAATGAATTGATTTCTAAGTCACAAAGTATTGTATTTTTCCACTGAATTCAGTAATCCTAGCTTGCTTCACAACAAACTAAAATTCTGTCGACGCTATCACTGATTGTGTGGTGAACCTCGTATTTCATAAAATCATATTTTAAAATGGCGTATTACGCTCAAGGTGGCCAATATCACCAGGGAGGATACCAACAGGGAGGCTATCAACAACCACAGGGTGGTCAGGGTCAATATTATCAGACTCAGTATCAACAATATCAACAACCAAGTCAGCATTATGGAGGATATGGTGGCTACTTTCAACAAAATGTTTTTGGTGTACAAGCTTGGCAGGTAAGGTCCAGTTATAATAAGTCGGGTTCTGGTAGCAATAAAGCAATATATTGACCTAAAACATCAATGAGCTTTTATGCAAGCTACGTATACATGCATTCCAATTTAGCTCAAATTTCTGCACAGGCATTGAGTCATTTCTCCCCTTTATCTGTTCACTCCAGGCTGTTTCATCCGTATTATAAAGACTATATCTTTTGAATTATATTTTGATATTTGAAATACAAAAATTGTGAATGGTCCCTCGAAGTTGTGACAGTTTATTATATATGTGGTCGAGTGGTCTAGGGCGCTGGACGTAAGGCTAAGCGAATGGTGCTGCAGTGTATCAATGGTGTGGGTTCAAATCCTGTCGAGGGAAGAACAAAAATTTGACAGCTCTAAAATCTAATTCTAACACTGTTTGGTTTAATTTTCAGACGTATATATATATACAGTAAGTGCCTATCACCAATAAAGTTGTCAGTTCGAATCCCGCTCACGTGATACATTTTATCAGTAACTTGCTGCAGGTCACTGGTTTTCTCTGGGTACTTTGGTTTTCTGAGGCTCCATAATAAAACTGACCACCACAATATAGCTGAAATATTGTTGAAAGTTGCATTAAACACCTTAAACCTAACTCTTACACGGGTCATTCTCTGACAACTTTTACAATAGTGACGGTAAAGACTACCATTGTGTCCCATTAATATTACAGAAAAACTACAAACTTAAATTACAATAAAAGTTGATATGTCGTGTTAAATTGTATTTATTTCATTAAAATATTTATAAAATACATTAAGGGATGCGCCAAATAATGGATTTACAAATTCTCTTTTTTACCGTCACATATAGAATAATACATGTGACGGTAATGTCCCACAGCAGGGATGGTTATAGAAAAAAAGAATTAAAACTTCAAAAATGGTGTTTCTTTATGTTTTAAAGGTTTAATCATTACAGTAATCATTAAATATTAATATGCTTAAAGTTTTATATTTTTTCATGCAAAATATTTCCTTTATTTACTCTGAAATGTGTGTCCTATGAATTTCTATCTTTACCATCAAGAAAATTTAACGTTGCAGAACGTCTAATATACTTAATATACATGTGACTCTGAGATCGTAGTCACATTGGTGCTTTCCTTTTTACTTCATCGATGTAAACAAAAGGTATCGTGGATCGACTGTCAACAGGATTCAAAGAAGCAAACCAGTATCTCCATTAAAATGCATTAGTACCTTTATTCAACGTCTTTACCATACATAATAGAAGTTCCTCTGTTCACCTGCTACAACATTTAAAACGTCATGTAGAAATAAAACGTTGTTCCCGATAGCAATGCACATATTTCACCTTTAGAAATATTTTCTGTAATACACAGAATCAATACCGAAATGCGGAATTGTCTCTACCGTAACAGTCTTTTCCGTCAGTTTCATATTATGATCGTGACGGTAAAGACAACCACACTTTTAATCACTTTCACTTAGCATCAGGAATGACTTTGAGCACTGTTAAAGGTGTTATATTCAACCTCGTGCATTTGATTTATGTGGGTAGGTGTTATTATAAATCAAAATGTCTTTACCGTCACACACGTTTTCTTTACCGTCACAAATATTCCTTTCTGTCACGAACTCAAAAATGTTTTTTGTATATTATATTTGTAATTATGCAACAAATGTTGACTCTCTACCTGGTCAACGTTGACTGTGGACATTGATGACTCTCTACAATAATGGATTATATTCACGGCTGATGATTGATAATGAAATAAAGTACAACAAATGTAATGACATATAATATCAGAAGTTGATGTCCAGACAAACCTCACAATGTTTTGTTAAATGTACTTATTTTATTTTTCAGGCCTTCCAGTTTCAAACCCCAGATGAACTGAGTCATGTTTATCATACAGAAATGAGCAAAAACCCTGCTAATGCTGTAAGTTAGTCCACAGGAAGTTACATATATGTTAAGTAAGAACTCTGCTAATGTTGTAAGTTAGACCACGGGAAGTTACATATGTTAAGTTAGATCCCTGCTCATGTTGTAAGTTAGACCATAGGAAGTTACATATGTTAAGTTAGAACCCTGCTAATGTTGTAAGGTAGACCACAGGAAGTTACATATGTTAAGTTAGAACCCTGCTAATGTTGTAAGGTAGACCACAGAAAGTTACATATGTTAAGTTAGAACCCTGCTAATGTTGTAAGGTAGACCACAGGAAGTTACATATGTTAAGTTAGAACCCTGCTAATGTTGTAAGGTAGACCACAGGAAGTTACATATATTAAGTTAGAACCCTGCTAATGATGTAGGTTAGAGCACAGGAAGTTACATATGTTAAGTAAGAACCCTGCTAATGATGTGTAAGTTAGACCACAGGAAGTTACATATGTTAAGTTAGATCCCTGCTAATGATGTAAGTTAGAGTAGACCACAGGAAGTTACATATATATTAAGTAAGAACCTTGCTCATGTTGTAAGTTAGACCAGAGGAAGTTACATATATGTTAAGTAAGAACCCTGCTAATGATGTAAGTTAGACCACAGGAAGTTACATATATTAAGATAGACCACAGGAAGTTACAAATGTTAAGTTATAACCCTGCTCATGTTGTAAGTTAGACCACAGGAAGTTACATATGTTAGGTTAGAACCCTGCTAATGCTGTAAGTTAGACCACAGGAAGTTACATATATTAAGTTAGAACACTGCTAATGTTGTAAGTTATACAACAGGAAGTTACATATGTTAAGTCTGAACCCTGCTAATGCTGTACATTAGATCACAGGAAGTTACATATATATATATTAAGTTAGAATCCTGCTAATGCTGTAAGTTAGACCACAGGAAGTTACATATTTTAAGCAAGAACCCTGCTAATGCTAGAAGTTAGACCACAGGAAGTTACATATGTTAAGTAAAAACCCTGCTAATGCTGTAATTTAGACCACAGGAAGTTATATATGTTAAGTTAGAACCCTGTTAATGCTGTAAGTTAGAACACAGGAAGTTACATATGTTGAGTTGTACATTGCACTTTTTATTTAGTGGAATATATATTGTTAAGTTATGGATAAAAAACAGTTTTTTTATCTTACTGACAAGACCTGCATATCCTATGTCAAAATTAAGCAATAAATAAAGGAACCATCATGGGCTTGGATGAGTCCATGTGGTAATACATGTATCAATGCTTATTGACACAAATGTTTTTAAATTTGGTTCTCATCCACGATGAGCTGTATAGGTTGAGGGGACACTGCTTACCCTTCTGGCGCACCTGATATCATTCCTGTTTTAGCTGAGGAGAAACTGCTTACCATTCTGGAGCACCTGAGATCATTCCTGTTTTAGTTGAGGAGAAACTGCTTATCCTTCTGGAGCACCTGATATCATTCCTGTTTTAGTTGAGGAGAAACTGCTTATCCTTCTGGAGCACCTGAGATCATTCCTGTTTTAGTTGAGGAGAAACTGCTTACCCTTCTGGAGCACCTGAGATCATTCCTGTTTTAGTTGAGGAGAAACTGCCTACCCTTCTGGAGCACCTGAGATCATTCCTGTTTTAGTTGAGGAGAAACTGCTTACCCTTCTGGAGCACCTGAGATCATTCCTGTTTTAGTTGAGGAGAAACTGCTTACCCTTCTGGAGCACCTGAGATCATTCCTGTTTTAGTTGAGGAGAAACTGCTTATCCTTCGGGAGCACCTGATATCATTCATGTTTTAGTTGAGGAGAAACTGCTTATCCTTCTGGAGCACCTGAGATCATTCCTGTTTTAGTTGAGGAGAAACTGCTTACCCTTCTGGAGCACCTGAGATCATTCCTGTTTTAGTCGAGGAGAAACTGCTTACCCTTCTGGAGCACCTGAGATCATTCCTGTTTTAGTTGAGGAGAAACTGCTTACCCTTCTGGAGCACCTGAGATCATTCCTGTTTTAGTTGAGGAGAAACTGCTTACCCTTCTGGAGCACCTGAGATCATTCCTGTTTTAGTTGAGGAGAAACTGCTTATCCTTCTGGAGCACCTGATATCATTCCTGTTTTAGTTGAGGAGAAACTGCTTATCCTTCTGGAGCACCTGAGATCATTCCTGTTTTAGTTGAGGAGAAACTGCTTACCCTTCTGGAGCACCTGAGATCATTCCTGTTTTAGTTGAGGAGAAACTGCCTACCCTTCTGGAGCACCTGAGATCATTCCTGTTTTAGTTGAGGAGAAACTGCTTACCCTTCTGGAGCACCTGAGATCATTCCTGTTTTAGTTGAGGAGAAACTGCTTACCCTTCTGGAGCACCTGAGATCATTCCTGTTTTAGTTGAGGAGAAACTGCTTATCCTTCTGGAGCACCTGATATTATTCATGTTTTAGTTGAGGAGAAACTGCTTATCCTTCTGGAGCACCTGAGATCATTCCTGTTTTAGTTGAGGAGAAACTGCTTACCCTTCTGGAGCACCTGAGATCATTCCTGTTTTAGTTGAGGAGAAACTGCTTACCCTTCTGGAGCACCTGAGATCATTCCTGTTTTAGTTGAGGAGAAACTGCTTATCCTTCTGGAACACCTGATATCATTCCTGTTTTAGTTGAGGAGAAACTGCTTATCCTTCTGGAGCACCTGAGATCATTCCTGTTTTAGTTGAGGAGAAACTGCTTACCCTTCTGGAGCACCTGAGATCATTCCTGTTTTAGTTGAGGAGAAACTGCCTACCCTTCTGGAGCACCTGAGATCATTCCTGTTTTAGTTGAGGAGAAACTGCTTACCCTTCTAGAGCACCTGAGATCATTCCTGTTTTAGTTGAGGAGAAACTGCTTACCCTTCTGGAGCACCTGAGATCATTCCTGTTTTAGTTGAGGAGAAACTGCTTATCCTTCTGGAGCACCTGATATCATTCATGTTTTAGTTGAGGAGAAACTGCTTATCCTTCTGGAGCACCTGAGATCATTCCTGTTTTAGTTGAGGAGAAACTGCTTACCCTTCTGGAGCACCTGAGATCATTCCTGTTTTAGTCAAGGAGAAACTGCTTACCCTTCTGGAGCACCTGAGATCATTCCTGTTTTAGTTGAGGAGAAACTACTACCCTTCTGGAGCACCTGATATCATTCATGTTTTAGTTGAGGAGAAACTGCTTACCCTTCTGGAGCACCTGAGATAATTCCTGTTTTAGTTGAGGAGAAACCTCCTACCCTTCTGGAGCACCTGAGATCATTCCTGTTTTAGTTGAGGAGAAACCTTCTATCCTTCTGGAGCACCTGAGATCATTCCTGTTTTAGTTGAGGAGAAGCATCCTACCCTTCTGGAGCACCTAAGACCATTCCTGTGTTAGTTGAGGAGAAACCTCCTATCCTTCTGGAGCACCTGAGATCATTCCTGTTTTAGTTGAGGAGAAGCATCCTACCCTTCTGGAGCACCTAAGACCATTCCTGTGTTAGTTCAGGAGAAACCTCCTATCTTTCTGGAGCACCTGAGATCATTCCTGTTTTAGTAGAGGAGAAGCATCCTACCCTTCTGGAGCACCTAAGACCATTCCTGTGTTAGTTGAGGAGAAACCTCCTACCCTTCTGGAGCACCTGAGATCATTCCTGTTTTAGTTGGGTTTGTGTTGCTCAATCCTTACTTTTATGTGTAGTATTTTGTAGATTATTATTTGTCTTTTTGTCAGTTTCCTTTGGCCGTTGTATTATCTGATCTTTGAATTACAGACTTTGTAGCCCCTTTGTGTAGTATTTTAGACCTTGTAACCCCTTTGTGTAGTATTTTAGACCTTGTAACCCCTTTGGTGTCTTACAGACTTTGTAACCCCTTTGGTGTCATACAGACTTTTTAACCCCTTTGGTGTCTTACAGACTTTGTAACCCCTTTGGTGTCTTACAGACTTTGTAACCCCTTTGGTGTCATACAGACTTTGTAACCCCTTTGGTGTCTTACAGACTTTGTAACCCCTTTGGTATATTACAGACTTTGTAACCCCTTTGGAGTCATACAGACTTTGTAACCCCTTTGGTGTCTTACAGACTTTGTAACCCCTTGGTGTCTTACAGACTTTGTAACCCCTTTGGTGTCTTACAGACTTTGTAACCCCTTTGGTGCCTTACATACTTTGTAACCCCTTTGGTGTCTTACAGACTTTGTAACCCCTTTGGTGTCTTACAGACTGTGTAACCCCTTTGGTGTCTTACAGACTTTGTAACCCCTTTGGTGTCTTACAGACTTTGTAACCCCTTTGGTGCCTTACATACTTTGTAACCCCTTTGGTGTCTTACAGACTTTGTAACCCCTTTGGTGTCATGCATACTTTGTAACTTCTTTGGTGTCTTACAGACTTTGTAACCCCTTTGGTGTCTTACAGACTGTGTAACCCCTTTGGTGTCTTACATACTTTGTAACCCCTTTGGTATCTTACAGACTTTGTAACCCCTTTGGTGTCTTACAGACTTTGTAACCCCTTTGGTGTCTTACAGACTTTGTAACCCTTTTGGTGTCTTACAGACTTTGCAACCCCTTTGGTGTCTTACAGACTTTGTAACCTCTTTGGTGCCTTTCAGACTTTGTAACCCTGTTGGTATCTTACAGACTTTGTAATACCTTTGGTGTCTTACAGACTTTGTAACCCTTTTGGTGTCTTACAGACTTTGTAACCTCTTTGGTATCTTACAGACTGTGTAACCCCTTTGGTGTCTTACAGACTTTGTAACCCCTTTGGTGTCTTACAGACATTGTAACCCCTTTGGTGTCTTACAGACTTTGTAACCCTTTTGGTGTCTTACAGACTTTGTAACCCCTTTGGTGTCTTACAGACTGTGTAACCCCTTTGGTGTCTTACAGACTTTGTAACCCCTTTGGTGTCTTACAGACTTTGTAACCCATTTGGTGCCTTACATACTTTGTAACCCCTTTGGTGTCTTACAGACTTTGTAACCCCTTTGGTGTCATGCATACTTTGTAACTTCTTTGGTGTCTTACAGACTTTGTAACCCCTTTGGTGTCTTACAGACTTGGTAACCCCTTTGGTATCTTACAGACTTTGTAACCCCTTTGGTGTCTTACAGACTTTGCAACCCCTTTGGTGTCTTACAGACTTTGTAACCCCTTTGGTGTCTTACAGACTTTGTAACCCCTTTGGTGTCTTACAGACTTTGTAACCTCTTTGGTGCCTTACAGACTTTGTAACCCCTTTGGTATCTTACAGACTTTGTAATACCTTTGGTGTCTTACAGACTTTGTAACCCCTTTGGTGTCTTACAGACTTTGTAACCCCTTTGGTATCTTACAGACTTTGTAACCCCTTTGGTGTCTTACAGACTTTGTAACCCCTTTGGTGTCTTACAGACTTTGTAACCCCTTTGGTGTCTTACAGACTTTGTAACCCCTTTGGTGTCTTACAGACTTTGTAACCCCTTTGGTGTCTTACAGACTTTGTAACCCCTTTGGTGTCTTACAGACTTTGTAACCCTTTTGGTGTCTTACAGACTTTGTAACCCCTTTGGTGTCTTACAGACTTTGTAACCCCTTTGGTGTCTTACAGACTTTGTAACCCCTTTGGTGTCTTACAGACTTTGTAACCCCTTTGGTGTCTTACAGACTTTGTAACCCTTTTGGTGTCTTACAGACTGTGTAACCCCTTTGGTGTCTTACAGACTATGTAACCCCTTTGGTGTCTTACAGACTTTGTAACCCCTTTGGTGTCTTACAGACTTTGTAACCCCTTTGGTGCCTTACATACTTTGTAACCCCTTTGGTGTCTTACAGACTTTGTAACCCCTTTGGTGTCTTACAGACTTTGCAACCCCTTTGGTGTCTTACAGACTTTGTAACCTCTTTGGTGCCTTACAGACTTTGTAACCCCTTTGGTGTCTTACAGACTTTGTAAACCCTTTGGTATCTTACAGACTTTGTAACCCCTTTGGTGTCTTACAGACTTTGTAACCCCTTTGGTGTCTTACAGACTTTGTAACCCCTTTGATGTCTTACAGACTTTGTAACCCTTTTGGTGTCTTACAGACTTTGTAACCCCTTTGGTGTCTTACAGACTTTGTAACCCCTTTGGTGTCTTACAGACTTTGTAACCCCTTTGGTGTCTTACAGACTTTGTAACCCTTTTGGTGTCTTACAGACTTTGTAACCCCTTTGGTGTCTTACAGATTTTGTAACCCCTTTGGTGTCTTACAGACTTTGTAACCCCTTTGGTGTCTTACAGACTTTGTAACCCCTTTGATGTCTTACAGACTTTGTAACCCCTTTGGTGTCTTACAGACTTTGTAACCCTTTTGGTGTCTTACAGACTTTGTAACCCCTTTGGTGTCTTACAGACTGTGTAACCCCTTTGGTGTCTTACAGACTTTGTAACCCCTTTGGTGCCTTACATACTTTGTAACCCTTTTGGTGTCTTACAGACTTTGTAACCCCTTTGGTGTCATGCATACTTTGTAACTTCTTTGGTGTCTTACAGACTGTGTAACCCCTTTGGTGTCTTACAGACTTTGTAACCCCTTTGGTGTCTTACAGACTTTGTAACCCCTTTGGTATCTTACAGACTTTGTAACCCCTTTGGTGTCTTACAGACTTTGTAACCCCTTTGGTGTCTTACAGACTTTGTAACCCCTTTGGTGTCTTACAGACTTTGTAACCTCTTTGGTGCCTTACAGACTTTGTAACCCCTTTGGTATCTTACAGACTTTGTAATACCTTTGGTGTCTTACAGACTTTGTAACCCCTTTGGTGTCTCACAGACTTTGTAACCCCTTTGGTATCTTACAGACTTTGTAACCCCTTTGGTGTCTTACAGACTTTGTAACCCCTTTGGTGTCTTACAGACTTTGTAACCCCTTTGGTGTCTTACAGACTTTGTAACCCTTTTGGTGTCTTACAGACTTTGTAACCCCTTTGGTGTCTTACAGACTTTGTAACCCCTTTGGTGTCTTACAGACTTTGTAACCCCTTTGGTGTCTTACAGACTTTGTAACCCTTTTGGTGTCTTACAGACTTTGTAACCCCTTTGGTGTCTTACAGACTTTGTAACCCCTTTGGTGTCTTACAGACTTTGTAACCCCTTTGGTGTCTTACAGACTTTGTAACCCTTTTGGTGTCTTACAGACTTTGTAACCCCTTTGGTGTCTTACAGACTATGTAACCCCTTTGGTGTCTTACAGACTTTGTAACCCCTTTGGTGTCTTACAGACTTTGTAACCCCTTTGGTGCCTTACATACTTTGTAACCCCTTTGGTGTCTTACAGACTTTGTAACCCCTTTGGTGTCTTACAGACTTTGCAACCCCTTTGGTGTCTTACAGACTTTGTAACCTCTTTGGTGCCTTACAGACTTTGTAACCCCTTTGGTGTCTTAAAGACTTTGTAACCCCTTTGGTATCTTACAGACTTTGTAACCCCTTTGGTGTCTTACAGACTTTGTAACCCCTTTGATGTCTTACAGACTTTGTAACCCTTTTGGTGTCTTACAGACTTTGTAACCCCTTTGGTGTCTTACAGACTTTGTAACCCCTTTGGTATCTTACAGACTTTGTAACCCCTTTGATGTCTTACAGACTTTGTAACCCCTTTGATGTCTTACAGACTTTGTAACCCTTTTGGTGTCTTACAGACTTTGTAACCCCTTTGGTGTCTTACAGACTTTGTAACCCCTGTGGTGTCTTACAGACTTTGTAACCCCTTTGGTGTCTTACAGACTTTGTAACCCTTTTGGTGTCTTACAGACTTTGTAACCCCTTTGGTGTCTTACAGATTTTGTAACCCCTTTGGTGTCTTACAGACTTTGTAACCCCTTTGGTGTCTTACAGACTTTGTAACCCCTTTGGTGCCTTACATACTTTGTAACCCCTTTGGTGTCTTACAGACTTTGTAACCCCTTTGGTGTCTTACAGACTTGCAACCCCTTTGGTGTCTTACAGACTTTGTAACCTCTTTGGTGCCTTACAGACTTTGTAACCCCTTTGGTGTCTTACAGACTTTGTAACCCCTTTGGTATCTTACAGACTTTGTAACCCCTTTGGTGTCTTACAGACTTTGTAACCCCTTTGATGTCTTACAGACTTTTTAACCCTTTTGGTGTCTTACAGACTTTGTAACCCCTTTGGTGTCTTACAGACTTTGTAACCCCTGTGGTGTCTTACAGACTTTGTAACCCCTTTGGTGTCTTACAGACTTTGTAACCCTTTTGGTGTCTTACAGACTTTGTAACCCCTTTGGTGTCTTACAGATTTTGTAACCCCTTTGGTGTCTTACAGACTTTGTAACCCCTTTGGTGTCTTACAGACTTTGTAACCCCTTTGGTGTCTTACAGACTTTGTAACCCCTTTGGTGTCTTACAGACTTTGTAACCCTTTTGGTGTCTTACAGACTTTGTAACCCCTTTGGTGCCTTACAGACTGTGTAACCCCTTTGGTGTCTTACAGACTTTGTAACCCCTTTGGTGTCTTCAAACCTGACTTTTACTTGTAACCTGATTTTTTTATGGTCCCAGATTTTTACAACATAGTTCTTTATTGTGGACCCAGATCTGTATATTCCGAATTAAGGGCCCTTTTCAACTTTGTCTTTTTAATGTCAAAGACAAGGGATGATACATATAGAAAACATTAATACTGCCCACCCAGTATGGCAATATTTGTGTACAGCATAGAGTATGAATATTGTAAGGCTCAGACCATAAAAAGATAAATGTTACAATAACCTTAAATTATTGGCAAATGATTTTCTGATGTTCCATAAATTTTCATAGAAATGTAATGTACACGGGTCATGAAAGGCTGATTCATTTCATTTAGTTATTTATTGAATAGTAAACATGTGATTGATCTTTCAGCAAAGACAAGCTATTCAAGCTGAAGACTTGTGCAATATCATGAACAACTGCCAAACAATTAGAAATCATTTTCGCAGTAAGTATATAACCGCATCTGTGATGCAATTGTTAGCATGCTCGCCACGAGTGCAATAGGTTGTTGGTCTGAGCTTGGTTGGGTCAAGCTATTGGTATATTGGTTGTTTCTCTGTATAAGCGCACGTCATTAAAGAGTATAAGAGCGAAGACTAGTTGGCTGAGAATCAGGAAAATATGTCAGAGTGAAGCGGCATGTTGATTCTGACAGAACAAATCAATGATATGTGAGGGTTGGCCTTTTACTCACATGTAGAAAGCACTTGCATGACTGCATCATTTCACTAAGAAGGGAGATCTGGATTTATAAAACTAGTTTAACCCTGCCATTTTTTAAATGAAGTGCCTGTACCAGAAAGTGAGCGCTGATGTATTTATGTGTTAGTGGGGTATCAATTTTTATTCTTTATATGATTAATTTTATTTTATTTTGGAAATTAAAATACACAGATGCTTAATAAGTGGGAGCTGTTGTGGTCATGATCGTATTGTAGTTGGATTTACTACTACCTGTGCAATCAGTGTCTATCACCACTAAAGTTAGAACCCTGTTCATGGCGAGGTGTACAGTTTTATGTAATATAGTTTGTGAGTGACTTGTAGCACATAAGTGTTTTTTTCTCCTGCATAGTACTCCATTTTCCTCCACCTGTTAAACCAGTACATTTGTATATCGTTTCATATTATATTACTATTGGGACCGTCGTGGCCGTGGTCATATGGTAGTTGAATTTGCAACTACCCATGGAATCAGTGCCTATCACCACTGACGTTGTAAATTTGAATCTCGATCAGTGCGAGGTGTACAACATTATGTGGTAAAGTTTGTCAGTGACTTGCAACAGGTTGGTGGTTTTCTCTGGGTCCTCTTGTTTCCTACACCAATAAAACTGATATAACTGAAATATTGTTGAAAGAGGTGTTAAACACCATCAAGCAAACAATATACAAATGTATTACTATTTTTCTGTTTATTCTAGTCTCACGTGAAGACAATCCCTGTGAGTTTAATGGTCTGATAAGATGACATATATATGATATATAATACATAAATTTTAATATTTGTAAACAATAATGATATGATGTGATGTTATTTCCTTTCAGTTAACTGGAGCAGAGAATTATGCAGGTTAGTAGCTCATTTACATACATGTGTAAATTAATTTGCATAAGTTAGTAACTCATTTACATAAGGTATATTGGATTTTGTTTTTTTTGGGGGGTAAAACTAATATACTTTTTCTTAATGGAAAAGTGAAAATTTTAAGAATTGTTGCATATGCACTGTGGCTCAAAAATAATTTTCACTTATAGAATTATCTATTGTAAGTGTCGGGCACCATGTTTTATACAAAATATAAGAAGACTAAAGAAAGAAAAAAAATATAAGAATGACTACCCTTTCCATATTTAGTAGGTCCAACAAGCAATTCAATCAGTTGATTGATTGATTGATTTGTGTTTAATGCAAACTTTAACAGTATTTCAGCTATATCATGGCATAAACAAATTAGAATTAAATCAGTACATTTATATCTCATTCCATATTATATCACTATTTTCATACCCCCACTGGTAGAGAGGGGGCTATATTGTAATCACCTTGTCCGTCCATCCGTCCGTCTGTTTGTCCGTCCGTTCACACTTTCGTAACAGATATCTCAGCTTCTACTGGAAGAAATGATTGCACATCTACTTCCTGTTTACCGTGCGACTTACAAATGAACGAGTGGGGGTATTATTAGCACGACGAGGCGTGCAACATCTTGTTTCTCTTTGTTCTGGTCTCCCATGAAGACCATTTATTTCTTTAGATGTTAATGACTAATTAATAATTAATTTGTTAGAAGATCATTGATGGCTATTTTGTCCTATGAGTAATGATCTTTAACCAATAGATTCTAATCTTAGCTTAAGTAGTCAGTTAACTACAATCATTCACTGACCGTGTTATTGTACTGTACATCTTTATTTTATCATTCATTTTTGTGATGGGTTTTTGATCTTTGTGAGTGAAGCTAATGTGTGCAGGTTTTTTGTCATTTGTTTATCTGTATTATAGTTAGAGATATAAATATCAAGTTGTGATTTCATTAACTGGTGTAACCCCACCACATTGTTGTGCCTGTCCCAGGGTGTAGGACCTAGATTTTCAATGTCATATAGTATATTTCGTGGTCTTTATTATGTTCAATGATTTGAGGTCAGAGGTGATTGTTTGTGTTGTTGATATTGGTGGAATTGTTGACCATCATTGTACTCAATACAATGTTATGTTATAAAGTTTGTCTGTGACTTGCGGTCGGTCAGTTGTTTTCTCCGGGTACTCTGGCTTCCTCCAACGATAAAAACTGACAGCCACGATATAATTGAAATATCCGGTATTGTTGAAAATGGCATTAAACACCATAACCCTAACTATCTGCTGTAAACCTTCTTTACCAGGTGAGCCATACAGGTTAATGTGTGAGCCTTTGTCTAGTTCTCTGTAGTATTTTTACTTTTTAAATAACATACACAATTTAATGTATTTGTGCTTGTTATTGATTTCAGCATTATGATAGCTATGTTAGATGTATCCTATAAATACCATTGTATTAACATGACTTTACTTGTGTCTTATACGTAACGTATGTTGTTAATTACTGAACCATGTCAAAAACCATGCATCAACAAGTACTACAGACTTTAGCACATAGTGTTAAAGTCAATAGGTGTATGGTATATTTTTGTGTGAAGGGCAATGGTGTTTTGTGGCATAGATATAGACATTTTTTGCTGGCTTGATAACAGTTTGTGTATTTCATAGGAATAATTTACTTACTAATGACTGACATACTAATACAGTAGACAAAACAATCTGGTAATATTAAAATGATACAAGCCACCAATTCATTTTTTTTTTTTTTTTTTTCAAAATAAAATTTTGTTGTCGTTTACCATTCAAATGAATAATTAGAATGTATATTTTAAATAAATGATAGCTGAAATCACCCTTCTTTTAAAAATATGAGAAAATAAAGTCCTTTTCAGGATTGTCTTCCTGCAATGCAAAGGAATAAGTGGGTAATCGTATGCACATGACCTTTTATTTGAACCCATTGGTAGATCTATATAACAAAACATACAAAATTCGAAGTGACTAACTTAAATGTATTGAAACATAGATTAATTCATAGAAATAATATATTTGAACATTGACTTTCATAGAAATGATATATTTGAACATTAACTATGTACACTAAACATCGTCAGAATATTTAAAATTCACTTAAATAAACAAGTATGTTGTACACTTAATATTGTCAGAACATTAAAAAATTCATTAAAATAAACATGTACGTTCTCACCTCAACATCCATGTCTGATTACTAGGTCAACTTCGTATGCGTGCTATCAGTGCTCTACAATCTTCGGCCGTGCTGGCGGTATTTAATTAAGTATCAATAGTGTTAACTAATAACCATTGCAGTCAACCTTTATTTTGCAAAAACAAAAATTGTTACTGTGAGTTTTATCAATCATAAGGTTTTATTATCTACAAAATTTATGGAAACGAAAATTATGATTTTAGCAGTGTGTATCTCTTTTAATATCTACTTCCAACCTTCTACCAAGTAACAGGTAGAGAATATACCCAGAGCTCCAGATAATTTTCAAGTCCAAAGGGTAATTTAATTACCCCCTACTTTTGAAAATGATGGGTATTTGCATATTTCCTTTGCACTATTGTACTCTCTACTTCAGAAAAGATTGCTTACATGTACACTTTTAAAATTATGTTTGACACATCACACAAGTGTTATTCAATAAACGCAGGATGCAAGTGAAATATATATCTCTGTTTAATTACGATTGTGTCATGTTTATTAATAAAATGTTGTAAATATTTTGTTTTTTGCTCGTCGACTTCTGCAGTTTTCACAGCTGTGTTGATAATGTCATCAATGATTCCTTTAACTATACTTTCACTAGACACAGATGAAACTGTCAGAAACTGAAGTATAGAATTTTCGGTTGCGCTTAGTAGCACACTTATTCATGTTCTTGCTCATTTTCAACGAACAACGTGTTCCCAAATTTACTTTCGTTTTAGTTCTTACTTATTACGTAAACTGCATTTATTTGTAATATTGACCGGGATTGGATGATTTATCGTAAACATCCAATCAGATCTCTTTTGACATTGATGCTTAGAAAGGCAAGCATTCGGTACCCCTCGGATGTATACGCTCTCTCCTTCGAAAAAAAAGTATAAAGGGAAGTAATTACGGGGCATTTCTCAAAGACAAAAATGTATTGTTATGTACACGACTGTACAAGTACGCTCCGAATTTGGAAAGTTTGCTTACACAGCAATATGTATGCGTAATGTGTACACTCTGATCTGATAATACATGCGTTTTTGCTCGTTTTCATAGCGTAAACAACGCAAATACGCAGCTTATCTGGAGCTCTGTATACCTACCATTTTCAAGCATTTAATCTGATATTTACTTGTATTTTTAACTCTCAAAATAGATATAGCATCTGTTTTCTTTTAATAGCCTCTCTTTTTTTGCTATAATATTGTTTTTTTTGGGGGTTTTTTCAAAATAAGGCAAATAATCAGAAATTAATTTAAATAACCCACAAGGTGCCTCATTTAAAGAAAATCACCTGATGACAACGGCATTCAACGCCTTGAGAACGACGTCTATTTTTCGATTCCGTACATTGACAAATAACCTCAACTTTTTAAACCAATCAAAACATGTATAAAATGACATGTGACTAGAATTAATTTATTCGAGAATATTATAAAAAAAAGTTAAGCTAAATGTAATAGCCATGTGTTTAAAATGGTTGCCTGTCCGTTGCAATGGAATTTCATAATACTTTCATAGACACCTATGATTTATAAATTTTAGGTTCCTAATACTAGAAAAATGTGGCCAAAAATATTCAAAAATTACTTCTATTAGTTATGTTGCTTATATAACATTTTTGCCATTTTCTCTTGTGAATTAAACACATTTTATAAATAGCAGGTAAATTGTCTTATGAAATGTCAGTCTTCAGTGATGACATTCCCTTACTTTTTTGTCAACTTGCCAATCAGAAAAGTTGTATAAATTTTTACTTTTTCCAAGGCAAATAATGCATATCTGGCCAATAAAAAATGTAATTTTATTTGTATTATTTACTTGTCCAAATTTGGTTTAACTTGGTTATGACAAGCCTTAATGTAGAGCCGTGGATGACCATAACTCACACCCTGAAGTCAGTATCTTAAAACCATATAGAGTAGTTCTCCTCTTTTAGCGCCACCTCTTCTGCAATGAAATCGTGGCCTTATAAGAGTGGTAGCCTCTCTAGAGGGGGGGCGAGACAATTTAGTAGCATTTTATTATCTTATTACATATATGAAATATGTCCTCATGAGAGAGATTGCCTTTGGTGGGATTGGCCTTTGGTAGGATTGACCTTTGGAGGATTTGGCCTTTAGTAGGATTGACCTTTGGAGGAATTGGCCTTTGGTAGGATTGACCTTTGGTAGGATTGACCTTTGGAGGAATTGGCCTTTGGTATGATTGACCTTTGTAGGAATTGGCCTTTAGAGGGATTGTCTTTTGGAGGGATTGGGCTTTGGAGGAATTGACTTTTGGAGGGATTGGCCTTTGGTACGATTGGAAACTGGAACAGGCAGTGTGATGTTGAATTATGTTCTTTGATACTAAAGAGTTCCACAAAATGGTGGCACCCATTAAAATCAATCTTTCAACTGTGTGTGTGACTTAACTATGGTTATTTAAAAAAAAAGAAGATAGAAACGCTTGTTGGGTTTCTTTTCCCTTTAATATATGTTTTGTCTCCAAGTATATATTGACAAACACATTATTGTGTCCACAGACACCATGTAAAACATAGTTTTCATACTTAGCTCATTCTCTGCATGCATGGGTCTTATCATACTATTGGCTTTTTGTATTGTATTTAAATATAATTATAAATATATAGTAAACAAAAACAATTTGTCAGATTGTTTATTTAAATATATAAAATTAGTTATTCCTGTTTTTCAGTATAATGCTGTCTATGCTGGATGTATCCAGATTAAAGTAAATACATACAGTCAAGACTGTATTAAGAGGTCATGACCTTTAGGACAAAGAAACAGTGGTCTTTTAAGACAGGTGACCATTTTAAATTTTATAAGCAGTTTAATTTATATGAAATTTTTCATGACATGACAAAACAAAGGTGACCTTTTAATACAGGTGACTGCTTAATAGAGGTGATCACATGGGTAGGTTTGACTGTATATGGATCATTAACTTCCATTCATTATTGCTCACTAATGTAGTAAAAACAAATATTAGCAAGAATTCCTTGTACATCTACTAGAGGGATGATATCACTAAAAAATTGTTCAAAGTGTCGTTATAACACCATAAACCAAACCAAACGAAACAATCTACTAGAGGATAGGACTAATAAAAGTGTAGTAGTACAGAAGGTAGGACTAATAAAAGTGTAGTAGTACAGAAGGTAAGACTAATAAAAGTGTAGTAGTACAGAAGATACCAGACAGTTAACCAAAAGTCATACTACCAAGGACAGACAACACAATGGCCAAAAGAAAAAGTCATACTACCAAGAAGGACAGACAACACAATGGCCTAAAGAAAAAGTCATACTACCAAGAAGGACAGACAACACAATGGCCAAAAGAAAAAGTCATACTACCAAGTAGGACAGACAACACAATGGCCAAAAGAAAAAGTCATACTACCAAGAAGGACAGACAACACAATGGCCAACAGAAATAGTCATACTACCAAGAAGGACAGACAACACAATGGCCAAAAGAAAAAGTCATACTACCAAGAAGGACAGACAACACAATGGCCAAAAGAAAAAGTCAGACTACCAAGAAGGACAGACAACACAATGGCCAACAGAAATAGTCATACTACCAAGAAGGACAGACAACACAATGGCCAACAGAAATAGTCATACTACCAAGAAGGACAGACAACACAATGGCCAAAAGAAAAAGTCATACTACCAAGAAGGACAGACAACACAATGGCCAAAAGAAAAAGTCAGACTACCAAGAAGGACAGACAACACAATGGCCAACAGAAATAGTCATACTACCAAGAAGGACAGACAACACAATGGCCAACAGAAAAAGTCATACTACCAAGAAGGACAGACAACACAATGGCCAAAAGAAAAAGTCATACTACCAAGAAGGACAGACAACACAATGGCCAAAAGAAAAAGTCATACTACCAAGAAGGACAGACAACACAATGGCCAACAGAAATAGTCATACTACCAAGAAGGACAGACAACACAATGGCCAACAGAAATAGTCATACTACCAAGAAGGACAGACAACACAATGGCCAAAAGAAAAAGTCATACTACCAAGAAGGACAGACAACACAATGGCCAAAAGAAAAAGTCATACTACCAAGGACAGACAACACAATGGCCAAAAGAAAAAGGTATACTACCAAGAAGGACAGACAACACAATGGCCAAAAGAAAAAGTCATACTACCAAGAAGGACAGACAACACAATGGCCAAAAGAAAAAGTCATACTACCAAGAAGGACAGACAACACAATGGCCAAAAGAAAAAGTCATACTACCAAGAAGGACAGACAACACAATGGCCAAAAGAAAAAGTCATACTACCAAGGACAGACAACACAATGGCCAAAAGAAAAAGTCATACTACCAAGAAGGACAGACAACACAATGGCCAAAAGAAAAAGTCATACTACCAAGAAGGACAGACAACACAATGGCCAACAGAAAAAGTCATACTACCAAGAAGGACAGACAACACAATGGCCAACAGAAAAAGTCATACTACCAAGGACAGACAACACAATGGCCAAAAGAAAAAGTCATACTACCAAGGACAGACAACACAATGGTCAAAAGAAAAAGTCATACTACCAAGAAGGACAGACAACACAATGGCCAAAAGAAAAAGTCATACTACCAAGAAGGACAGACAACACAATGGCCAAAAGAAAAAGTCATACTACCAAGAAGGACAGACAACACAATGGCCAAAAGAAAAAGTCATACTACCAAGAAGGACAGACAACACAATGGCCAAAAGAAAAAGTCATATTACCAAGGACAGACAACACAATGGCCAAAAGAAAAAGTCATACTACCAATAAGGACAGACAACACAATGGCCAAATGAAAAAGTCATACTACCAGGGACAGACAACACAATGGCCAAAAGAAAAAGTCATACTACCAAGGACAGACAACACAATGGCCAAAAGAAAAAGTCATACTACCAAGAAGGACAGACAGCACAATGGCCAAAAGAAAAAGTCATACTACCAAGGACAGACAACACAATGGCCAAAAGAAAAAGTCATACTACCAAGGACAGACAACACAATGGCCAAAAGAAAAAGGTATACTACCAAGAAGGACAGACAACACAATGGCCAAAAGAAAAAGTCATACTACCAAGAAGGACAGACAACACAATGGCCAAAAGAAAAAGTCATACTACCAAGAAGGACAGACAACACAATGGCCAAAAGAAAAAGGTATACTACCAAGAAGCACAGACAACACAATATTGGCCAACAGAAAAAGTCATACTACCAAGAAGGACAGACAACACAATGGCCAAAAGAAAAAGTCATACTACCAAGAAGGACAGACAACACAATGGCCAAAAGAAAAAGTCATACTACCAAGGACAGACAACACAATGGCCAAAAGAAAAAGTCATACTACCAAGAAGGACAGACAACACAATGGCCAAATGAAAAAGTCATACTACCAAGGACAGACAACACAATGGCCAAAAGAAAAAGTCATACTACCAAGGACAGACAACACAATGGCCAAAAGAAAAAGTCATACTACCAAGAAGGACAGACAACACAATGGCCAAAAGAAAAAGTCATACTACCAAGAAGGACAGACAACACAATGGCCAAAAGAAAAGGTCATACTACCAAGAAGGACAGACAACACAATGGCCAAAAGAAAAAGTCATACTACCAAGAAGGACAGACAACACAATGGCCAAAAGAAAAAGTCATACTACCAAGGACAGACAACACAATGGCCAAAAGAAAAAGTCATACTACCAAGAAGGACAGACAACACAATGGCCAAAAGAAAAAGTCATACTACCAAGAAGGACAGACAACACAATGGCCAAAAGAAAAAGTCATACTACCAAGAAGGACAGACAACACAATGGCCAAAAGAAAAAGTCATACTACCAAGAAGGACAGACAGCACAATGGCCAAAAGAAAAAGTCATACTACCAAGGACAGACAACACAATGGCCAAAAGAAAAAGTCATACTACCAAGGACAGACAACACAATGGCCAAAAGAAAAAGTCATACTACCAAGAAGGACAGACAACACAATGGCCAAAAGAAAAAGTCATACTACCAAGAAGGACAGACAGCACAATGGCCAAAAGAAAAAGTCATACTACCAAGAAGGACAGACAACACAATGGCCAAAAGAAAAAGTCATACTACCAAGAAGGACAGACAACACAATGGCCAAAAGAAAAAGTCATACTACCAAGGACAGACAACACAATGGCCAAAAGAAAAAGCCATACTACCAAGAAGGACAGACAACACAATGGCCAAAAGAAAAAGTCATACTACCAAGAAGGACAGACAGCACAATGGCCAAAAGAAAAGGTCATACTACCAAGGACAGACAACACAATGGCCAAAAGAAAAAGTCATACTACCAAGAAGGACAGACAACACAATGGCCAAAAGAAAAAGTCATACTACCAAGAAGGACAGACAGCACAATGGCCAAAAGAAAAGGTCATACTACCAAGGACAGACAACACAATGGCCAAACGAAAAAGTCATACTACCAAGAAGGACAGACAACACAATGGCCAAAAGAAAAGGTCATACTACCAAGAAGGACAGACAACACAATGGCCAAAAGAAAAAGTCATACTACCAAGAAGGACAGACAACACAATGGCCAAAAGAAAAAGTCATACTACCAAGAAGGACAGACAACACAATGGCCAAAAGAAAAAGTCATACTACCAAGAAGGACAGACAACACAATGGCCAAAAGAAAAAGTCATACTACCAAGAAGGACAGACAACACAATGGCCAAAAGAAAAAGTCATACTACCAAGAAGGACAGACAACACAATGGCCAAAAGAAAAAGTCATACTACCAAGAAGGACAGACAACACAATGGCCAAAAGAAAAGGTCATACTACCAAGAAGGACAGACAACACAATGACCAAAAGAAAAAGTCATACTACCAAGAAGGACAGACAACACAATGGCCAAAAGAAAAAGTCATACTACCAAGAAGGACAGACAACACAATGGCGAACAGAAAAAGTCATACTACCAAGAAGGACAGACAACACAATGACCAACAGAAAAAGTCATACTACCAAGGACAGACAACACAATGGCCAAAAGAAAAAGTCATACTACCAAGAAGGACAGACAGCACAATGGCCAAAAGAGAAAAAGTCATACTACCAAGAAGGACAGACAACACAATGGCCAAAAGAAAAAGTCATACTACCAAGAAGGACAGACAACACAATGGCCAAAAGAAAAAGTCATACTACCAAGAAGGACAGACAACACAATGGCCAAAAGAAAAAGTCATACTACCAAGAAGGACAGACAACACAATGGCCAAAAGAAAAAGTCATACTACCAAGGACAGACAACACAATGGCCAAAAGAAAAAGTCATACTACCAAGAAGGACAGACAACACAATGGCCAAAAGAAAAAGGTATACTACCAAGAAGGACAGACAACACAATATTGGCCAACAGAAAAAGTCATACTACCAAGAAGGACAGACAACACAATGGTCAAAAGAGAAAAAGTCATACTACCAAGAAGGACAGACAACACAATGGCCAAAAGAAAAAGTCATACTACCAAGGACAGACAACACAATGGCTAAAAGAAAAAGTCATACTACCAAGAAGGACAGACAAGACAATGGCCAAAAGAAAAAGTCATACTACCAAGAAGGACAGACAACACAATGGCCAAAAGAAAAAGGTATACTACCAAGAAGGACAGACAACACAATATTGGCCAACAGAAGAATTCATACTACCAAGAAGGACAGACAACACAATGGCCAAAAGAAAAAGTCATACTACCAAGAAGGACAGACAACACAATGGCCAAAAGAAAAAGTCATACTATCAAGAAGGACAGACAACACAATGGCCAAAAGAAAAAGTCATACTACCAAGAAGGACAGACAACACAATGGCCAAAAGAAAAAGTCATACTACCAAGGACAGACAACACAATGGCCAAAAGAAAAAGTCATACTACCAAGAAGGACAGACAACACAATGGCCAAAAGAAAAAGTCATACTACCAAGAAGGACAGACAACACAATGGCCAAAAGAAAAAGTCATACTACCAAGAAGGACAGACAGCACAATGGCCAAAAGAAAAGGTCATACTACCAAGAAGGACAGACAACACAATGGCCAAAAGAAAAAGGTATACTACCAAGAAGGACAGACAACACAATGGCCAAAAGAAAAGGTCATACTACCAAGAAGGACAGACAACACAATGGCCAAAAGAAAAGGTCATACTACCAAGAAGGACAGACAACACAATGGCCAAAAGAAAAAGTCATACTACCAAGAAGGATAGACAACACAATGGCCAAAAGAAAAGGTCATACTACCAAGAAGGACAGACAACACAATGGCCAAAAGAAAAGGTCATACTACCAAGAAGGACAGACAAGACAATGGCCAAAAGAAAAAGTCATACTACCAAGAAGGACAGACAACACAATGGCCAAAAGAGAAAACGTCATACTACCAAGAAGGACAGACAACACAATGGCCAAAAGAAATAGTCATACTACCAAGAAGGACAGACAACACAATGGCCAAAAGAAAAAGTCATACTACCAAGAAGGACAGACAACACAATGGCCAAAAGAAAAAGTCATACTACCAAGAAGGACAGACAACACAATGGCCAAAAGAAAAAGTCATACTACCAAGGACAGACAACACAATGGCCAAAAGAAAAAGTCATACTACCAAGAAGGACAGACAACACAATGGCCAAATGAAAAAGTCATACTACCAAGGACAGACAACACAATGGCCAAAAGAAAAAGTCATACTACCAAGGACAGACAACACAATGGCCAAAAGAAAAAGTCATACTACCAAGAAGGACAGACAACACAATGGCCAAAAGAAAAAGTCATACTACCAAGAAGGACAGACAACACAATGGCCAAAAGAAAAGGTCATACTACCAAGAAGGACAGACAACACAATGGCCAAAAGAAAAAGTCATACTACCAAGAAGGACAGACAACACAATGGCCAAAAGAAAAAGTCATACTACCAAGGACAGACAACACAATGGCCAAAAGAAAAAGTCATACTACCAAGAAGGACAGACAACACAATGGCCAAAAGAAAAAGTCATACTACCAAGAAGGACAGACAACACAATGGCCAAAAGAAAAAGTCATACTACCAAGAAGGACAGACAACACAATGGCCAAAAGAAAAAGTCATACTACCAAGAAGGACAGACAGCACAATGGCCAAAAGAAAAAGTCATACTACCAAGGACAGACAACACAATGGCCAAAAGAAAAAGTCATACTACCAAGGACAGACAACACAATGGCCAAAAGAAAAAGTCATACTACCAAGAAGGACAGACAACACAATGGCCAAAAGAAAAAGTCATACTACAAAGAAGGACAGACAACACAATGGCCAAAAGAAAAAGTCATACTACCAAGAAGGACAGACAACACAATGGCCAAAAGAAAAAGTCATACTACCAAGAAGGACAGACAACACAATGGCCAAAAGAAAAAGTCATACTACCAAGGACAGACAACACAATGGCCAAAAGAAAAAGCCATACTACCAAGAAGGACAGACAACACAATGGCCAAAAGAAAAAGTCATACTACCAAGAAGGACAGACAGCACAATGGCCAAAAGAAAAGGTCATACTACCAAGGACAGACAACACAATGGCCAAAAGAAAAAGTCATACTACCAAGAAGGACAGACAACACAATGGCCAAAAGAAAAAGTCATACTACCAAGAAGGACAGACAGCACAATGGCCAAAAGAAAAGGTCATACTACCAAGGACAGACAACACAATGGCCAAACGAAAAAGTCATACTACCAAGAAGGACAGACAACACAATGGCCAAAAGAAAAGGTCATACTACCAAGAAGGACAGACAACACAATGGCCAAAAGAAAAAGTCATACTACCAAGAAGGACAGACAACACAATGGCCAAAAGAAAAAGTCATACTACCAAGAAGGACAGACAACACAATGGCCAAAAGAAAAAGTCATACTACCAAGAAGGACAGACAACACAATGGCCAAAAGAAAAAGTCATACTACCAAGAAGGACAGACAACACAATGGCCAAAAGAAAAAGTCATACTACCAAGAAGGACAGACAACACAATGGCCAAAAGAAAAAGTCATACTACCAAGAAGGACAGACAACACAATGGCCAAAAGAAAAGGTCATACTACCAAGAAGGACAGACAACACAATGACCAAAAGAAAAAGTCATACTACCAAGAAGGACAGACAACACAATGGCCAAAAGAAAAAGTCATACTACCAAGAAGGACAGACAACACAATGGCCAACAGAAAAAGTCATACTACCAAGAAGGACAGACAACACAATGACCAACAGAAAAAGTCATACTACCAAGGACAGACAACACAATGGCCAAAAGAAAAAGTCATACTACCAAGAAGGACAGACAGCACAATGGCCAAAAGAGAAAAAGTCATACTACCAAGAAGGACAGACAACACAATGGCCAAAAGAAAAAGTCATACTACCAAGAAGGACAGACAACACAATGGCCAAAAGAAAAGGTCATACTACCAAGGGCAGACAACACAATGGCCAAAAGAAAAAGTCATACTACCAAGAAGGACAGACAACACAATGGCCAAAAGAAATAGTCATACTACCAAGAAGGACAGACAACACAATGGCCAAAAGAAAAAGTCATACTACCAAGAATGACAGACAACACAATGGCCAAAAGAAAAAGTCATACTACCAAGAAGGACAGACAACACAATGGCCAAAAGAAAAAGTCATACTACCAAGAAGGACAGACAACACAATGGCCAAAAGAAAAGGTCATACTACCAAGAAGGACAGACAACACAATGGCCAAAAGAAAAGGTCATACTACCAAGAAGGACAGACAAGACAATGGCCAAAAGAAAAAGTCATACTACCAAGAAGGACAGACAACACAATTGCCAAAAGAGAAAACGTCATACTACCAAGAAGGACAGACAACACAATGGCCAACAGAAATAGTCATACTACCAAGAAGGACAGACAACACAATGGCCAAAAGAAAAAGTCATACTACCAAGAAGGACAGACAACACAATGGCCAAAAGAAAAAGTCATACTACCAAGAAGGACAGACAACACAATGGCCAAAAGACAAAGTCATACTACCAAGGACAGACAACACAATGGCCAAAAGAAAAAGTCATACTACCAAGAAGGACAGACAACACAATGGCCAAATGAAAAAGTCATACTACCAAGGACAGACAACACAATGGCCAAAAGAAAAAGTCATACTACCAAGGACAGACAACACAATGGCCAAAAGAAAAAGTCATACTACCAAGAAGGACAGACAACACAATGGCCAAAAGAAAAAGTCATACTACCAAGAAGGACAGACAACACAATGGCCAAAAGAAAAAGTCATACTACCAAGAAGGACAGACAACACAATGGCCAAAAGAAAAAGTCATACTACCAAGAAGGACAGACAACACAATGGCCAAAAGAAAAAGTCATACTACCAAGGACAGACAACACAATGGCCAAAAGAAAAAGTCATACTACCAAGAAGGACAGACAACACAATGGCCAAAAGAAAAAGGTATACTACCAAGAAGGACAGACAACACAATATTGGCCAACAGAAAAAGTCATACTACCAAGAAGGACAGACAACACAATGGTCAAAAGAGAAAAAGTCATACTACCAAGAAGGACAGACAACACAATGGCCAAAAGAAAAAGTCATACTACCAAGGACAGACAACACAATGGCCAAAAGAAAAAGTCATACTACCAAGAAGGACAGACAAGACAATGGCCAAAAGAAAAAGTCATACTACCAACAAGGACAGACAACACAATGGCCAAAAGAAAAAGGTATACTACCAAGAAGGACAGACAACACAATATTGGCCAACAGAAGAAGTCATACTACCAAGAAGGACAGACAACACAATGGCCAAAAGAAAAAGTCATACTACCAAGAAGGACAGACAACACAATGGCCAAAAGAAAAAGTCATACTATCAAGAAGGACAGACAACACAATGGCCAAAAGAAAAAGTCATACTACCAAGAAGGACAGACAACACAATGGCCAAAAGAAAAAGTCATACTACCAAGGACAGACAACACAATGGCCAAAAGAAAAAGTCATACTACCAAGAAGGACAGACAACACAATGGCCAAAAGAAAAAGTCATACTACCAAGAAGGACAGACAACACAATGGCCAAAAGAAAAAGTCATACTACCAAGAAGGACAGACAGCACAATGGCCAAAAGAAAAAGTCATACTACCAAGAAGGACAGACAACACAATGGCCAAAAGAAAAAGGTATACTACCAAGAAGGACAGACAACACAATGGCCAAAAGAAAAGGTCATACTACCAAGAAGGACAGACAACACAATGGCCAAAAGAAAAGGTCATACTACCAAGAAGGACAGACAACACAATGGCCAAAAGAAAAAGTCATACTACCAAGAAGGACAGACAACACAATGGCCAAAAGAAAAAGTCATACTACCAAGAAGGACAGACAACACAATGGCCAAAAGAAAAGGTCATACTACCAAGAAGGACAGACAACACAATGGCCAAAAGAAAAGGTCATACTACCAAGAAGGACAGACAAGACAATGGCCAAAAGAAAAAGTCATACTACCAAGAAGGACAGACAACACAATGGCCAAAAGAGAAAACGTCATACTACCAAGAAGGACAGACAACACAATGGCCAAAAGAAATAGTCATACTACCAAGAAGGACAGACAACACAATGGCCAAAAGAAAAAGTCATACTACCAAGAAGGACAGACAACACAATGGCCAAAAGAAAAAGTCATACTACCAAGAAGGACAGACAACACAATGGCCAAAAGAAAAAGTCATACTACCAAGGACAGACAACACAATGGCCAAAAGAAAAAGTCATACTACCAAGAAGGACAGACAACACAATGGCCAAATGAAAAAGTCATACTACCAAGGACAGACAACACAATGGCCAAAAGAAAAAGTCATACTACCAAGGACAGACAACACAATGGCCAAAAGAAAAAGTCATACTACCAAGAAGGACAGACAACACAATGGCCAAAAGAAAAAGTCATACTGCCAAGAAGGACAGACAACACAATGGCCAAAAGAAAAGGTCATACTACCAAGAAGGACAGACAACACAATGGCCAAAAGAAAAAGTCATACTACCAAGAAGGACAGACAACACAATGGCCAAAAGAAAAAGTCATACTACCAAGGACAGACAACACAATGGCCAAAAGAAAAAGTCATACTACCAAGAAGGACAGACAACACAATGGCCAAAAGAAAAAGTCATACTACCAAGAAGGACAGACAACACAATGGCCAAAAGAAAAAGTCATACTACCAAGAAGGACAGACAACACAATGGCCAAAAGAAAAAGTCATACTACCAAGAAGGACAGACAGCACAATGGCCAAAAGAAAAAGTCATACTACCAAGGACAGACAACACAATGGCCAAAAGAAAAAGTCATACTACCAAGGACAGACAACACAATGGCCAAAAGAAAAAGTCATACTACCAAGAAGGACAGACAACACAATGGCCAAAAGAAAAAGTCATACTACCAAGAAGGACAGACAGCACAATGGCCAAAAGAAAAAGTCATACTACCAAGAAGGACAGACAACACAATGGCCAAAAGAAAAAGTCATACTACCAAGAAGGACAGACAACACAATGGCCAAAAGAAAAAGTCATACTACCAAGGACAGACAACACAATGGCCAAAAGAAAAAGCCATACTACCAAGAAGGACAGACAACACAATGGCCAAAAGAAAAAGTCATACTACCAAGAAGGACAGACAGCACAATGGCCAAAAGAAAAGGTCATACTACCAAGGACAGACAACACAATGGCCAAAGGAAAAAGTCATACTACCAAGAAGGACAGACAACACAATGGCCAAAAGAAAAAGTCATACTACCAAGAAGGACAGACAGCACAATGGCCAAAAGAAAAGGTCATACTACCAAGGACAGACAACACAATGGCCAAAAGAAAAAGTCATACTACCAAGAAGGACAGACAACACAATGGCCAAAAGAAAAGGTCATACTACCAAGAAGGACAGACAACACAATGGCCAAAAGAAAAAGTCATACTACCAAGAAGGACAGACAACACAATGGCCAAAAGAAAAAGTCATACTACCAAGAAGGACAGACAACACAATGGCCAAAAGAAAAAGTCATACTACCAAGAAGGACAGACAACACAATGGCCAAAAGAAAAAGTCATACTACCAAGAAGGACAGACAACACAATGGCCAAAAGAAAAAGTCATACTACCAAGAAGGACAGACAACACAATGGCCAAAAGAAAAGGTCATACTACCAAGAAGGACAGACAACACAATGACCAAAAGAAAAAGTCATACTACCAAGAAGGACAGACAACACAATGGCCAAAAGAAAAAGTCATACTACCAAGAAGGACAGACAACACAATGGCCAACAGAAAAAGTCATACTACCAAGAAGGACAGACAACACAATGACCAACAGAAAAAGTCATACTACCAAGGACAGACAACACAATGGCCAAAAGAAAAAGTCATACTACCAAGAAGGACAGACAGCACAATGGCCAAAAGAGAAAAAGTCATACTACCAAGAAGGACAGACAACACAATGGCCAAAAGAAAAAGTCATACTACCAAGAAGGACAGACAACACAATGGCCAAAAGAAAAGGTCATACTACCAAGGACAGACAACACAATGGCCAAAAGAAAAAGTCATACTACCAAGAAGGACAGACAACACAATGGCCAAAAGAAATAGTCATACTACCAAGAAGGACAGACAACACAATGGCCAAAAGAAAAAGTCATACTACCAAGAAGGACAGACAACACAATGGCCAAAAGAAAAAGTCATACTACCAAGAAGGACAGACAACACAATGGCCAAAAGAAAAAGTCATACTACCAAGGACAGACAACACAATGGCCAAAAGAAAAAGTCATACTACCAAGAAGGACAGACAACACAATGGCCAAATGAAAAAGTCATACTACCAAGGACAGACAACACAATGGCCAAAAGAAAAAGTCATACTACCAAGGACAGACAACACAATGGCCAAAAGAAAAAGGTATACTACCAAGAAGGACAGACAACACAATGGCCAAAAGAAAAAGTCATACTACCAAGAAGGACAGACAACACAATGGCCAAAAGAAAAAGTCATACTACCAAGAAGGACAGACAACACAATGGCCAAAAGAAAAAGTCATACTACCAAGAAGGACAGACAACACAATGGCCAAAAGAAAAAGTCATACTACCAAGAAGGACAGACAACACAATGGCCAAAAGAAAAAGTCATACTACCAAGAAGGACAGACAACACAATGGCCAAAAGAAAAAGTCATACTACCAAGAAGGACAGACAACACAATGGCCAAAAGAAAAAGTCATACTACCAAGAAGGACAGACAACACAATGGCCAAAAGAAAAAGTCATACTACCAAGAAGGACAGACAACACAATGGCCAAAAGAAAAAGTCATACTACCAAGGACAGACAACACAATGGCCAAAAGAAAAAGTCATACTACCAAGGACAGACAACACAATGGCCAAAAGAAAAAGTCATACTACCAAGAAGGACAGACAACACAATGGCCAAAAGAAAAAGTCATACTACCAAGAAGGACAGACAGCACAATGGCCAAAAGAAAAAGTCATACTACCAAGAAGGACAGACAACACAATGGCCAAAAGAAAAAGTCATACTACCAAGAAGGACAGACAACACAATGGCCAAAAGAAAAAGTCATACTACCAAGGACAGACAACACAATGGCCAAAAGAAAAAGCCATACTACCAAGAAGGACAGACAACACAATGGCCAAAAGAAAAAGTCATACTACCAAGAAGGACAGACAGCACAATGGCCAAAAGAAAAGGTCATACTACCAAGGACAGACAACACAATGGCCAAAAGAAAAAGTCATACTACCAAGAAGGACAGACAACACAATGGCCAAAAGAAAAAGTCATACTACCAAGAAGGACAGACAGCACAATGGCCAAAAGAAAAGGTCATACTACCAAGAACAGACAACACAATGGCCAAAAGAAAAAGTCATACTACCAAGAAGGACAGACAACACAATGGCCAAAAGAAAAGGTCATACTACCAAGAAGGACAGACAACACAATGGCCAAAAGAAAAAGTCATACTACCAAGAAGGACAGACAACACAATGGCCAAAAGAAAAAGTCATACTACCAAGAAGGACAGACAACACAATGGCCAAAAGAAAAAGTCATACTACCAAGAAGGACAGACAACACAATGGCCAAAAGAAAAAGTCATACTACCAAGAAGGACAGACAACACAATGGCCAAAAGAAAAAGTCATACTACCAAGAAGGACAGACAACACAATGGCCAAAAGAAAAAGTCATACTACCAAGAAGGACAGACAACACAATGGCCAAAAGAAAAAGTCATACTACCAAGAAGGACAGACAACACAATGGCCAAAAGAAAAAGTCATACTACCAAGAAGGACAGACAACACAATGGCCAAAAGAAAAGGTCATACTACCAAGAAGGACAGACAACACAATGACCAAAAGAAAAAGTCATACTACCAAGAAGGACAGACAACACAATGGCCAAAAGAAAAAGTCATACTACCAAGAAGGACAGACAACACAATGGCCAACAGAAAAAGTCATACTACCAAGAAGGACAGACAACACAATGACCAACAGAAAAAGTCATACTACCAAGGACAGACAACACAATGGCCAAAAGAAAAAGTCATACTACCAAGAAGGACAGACAGCACAATGGCCAAAAGAAAAAGTCATACTACCAAGAAGGACAGACAACACAATGGCCAAAAGAAAAAGTCATACTACCAAGAAGGACAGACAACACAATGGCCAAAAGAAAAGGTCATACTACCAAGGACAGACAACACAATGGCCAAAAGAAAAAGTCATACTACCAAGAAGGACAGACAACACAATGGCCAAAAGAAATAGTCATACTACCAAGAAGGACAGACAACACAATGGCCAAAAGAAAAAGTCATACTACCAAGAAGGACAGACAACACAATGGCCAAAAGAAAAAGTCATACTACCAAGAAGGACAGACAACACAATGGCCAAAAGAAAAAGTCATACTACCAAGGACAGACAACACAATGGCCAAAAGAAAAAGTCATACTACCAAGAAGGACAGACAACACAATGGCCAAATGAAAAAGTCATACTACCAAGGACAGACAACACAATGGCCAAAAGAAAAAGTCATACTACCAAGGACAGACAACACAATGGCCAAAAGAAAAAGTCATACTACCAAGAAGGACAGACAACACAATGGCCAAAAGAAAAAGTCATACTACCAAGAAGGACAGACAACACAATGGCCAAAAGAAAAAGTCATACTACCAAGAAGGACAGACAACACAATGGCCAAAAGAAAAAGTCATACTACCAAGAAGGACAGACAACACAATGGCCAAAAGAAAAAGTCATACTACCAAGGACAGACAACACAATGGCCAAAAGAAAAAGTCATACTACCAAGAAGGACAGACAACACAATGGCCAAAAGAAAAAGTCATACTACCAAGAAGGACAGACAACACAATGGCCAAAAGAAAAAGTCATACTACCAAGAAGGACAGACAACACAATGGCCAAAAGAAAAAGTCATACTACCAAGAAGGACAGACAGCACAATGGCCAAAAGAAAAAGTCATACTACCAAGGACAGACAACACAATGGCCAAAAGAAAAAGTCATACTACCAAGGACAGACAACACAATGGCCAAAAGAAAAAGTCATACTACCAAGAAGGACAGACAACACAATGGCCAAAAGAAAAAGTCATACTACCAAGAAGGACAGACAGCACAATGGCCAAAAGAAAAAGTCATACTACCAAGAAGGACAGACAACACAATGGCCAAAAGAAAAAGTCATACTACCAAGAAGGACAGACAACACAATGGCCAAAAGAAAAAGTCATACTACCAAGGACAGACAACACAATGGCCAAAAGAAAAAGCCATACTACCAAGAAGGACAGACAACACAATGGCCAAAAGAAAAAGTCATACTACCAAGAAGGACAGACAGCACAATGGCCAAAAGAAAAGGTCATACTACCAAGGACAGACAACACAATGGCCAAAAGAAAAAGTCATACTACCAAGAAGGACAGACAACACAATGGCCAAAAGAAAAAGTCATACTACCAAGAAGGACAGACAGCACAATGGCCAAAAGAAAAGGTCATACTACCAAGAGACAGACAACACAATGGCCAAAAGAAAAAGTCATACTACCAAGAAGGAAGACAACACAATGGCCAAAAGAAAAGGTCATACTACCAAGAAGGACAGACAACACAATGGCCAAAAGAAAAAGTCATACTACCAAGAAGGACAGACAACACAATGGCCAAAAGAAAAAGTCATACTACCAAGAAGGACAGACAACACAATGGCCAAAAGAAAAAGTCATACTACCAAGAAGGACAGACAACACAATGGCCAAAAGAAAAAGTCATACTACCAAGAAGGACAGACAACACAATGGCCAAAAGAAAAAGTCATACTACCAAGAAGGACAGACAACACAATGGCCAAAAGAAAAAGTCATACTACCAAGAAGGACAGACAACACAATGGCCAAAAGAAAAAGTCATACTACCAAGAAGGACAGACAACACAATGACCAAAAGAAAAAGTCATACTACCAAGAAGGACAGACAACACAATGGCCAAAAGAAAAAGTCATACTACCAAGAAGGACAGACAACACAATGGCCAACAGAAAAAGTCATACTACCAAGAAGGACAGACAACACAATGACCAACAGAAAAAGTCATACTACCAAGGACAGACAACACAATGGCCAAAAGAAAAAGTCATACTACCAAGAAGGACAGACAGCACAATGGCCAAAAGAGAAAAAGTCATACTACCAAGAAGGACAGACAACACAATGGCCAAAAGAAAAAGTCATACTACCAAGAAGGACAGACAACACAATGGCCAAAAGAAAAGGTCATACTACCAAGGACAGACAACACAATGGCCAAAAGAAAAAGTCATACTACCAAGAAGGACAGACAACACAATGGCCAAAAGAAAAGGTCATACTACCAAGAAGGACAGACTACACAATGGCCAAAAGAAAGAGTCATACTACCAAGAAGGACAGACAACACAATGGCCAAAAGAAAAAGTCATACTACCAAGAAGGACAGACAACACAATGGCCAAAAGAAAAAGTCATACTACCAAGAAGGACAGACAACACAATGGCCAAAAGAAAAAGTCATACTACCAAGAAGGACAGACAACACAATGGCCAAAAGAAAATGTCATACTACCAAGAAGGACAGACAACACAATGGCCAAAAGAAAAAGTCATACTACCAAGAAGGACAGACAACACAATGGCCAAAAGAAAAAGTCATACTACCAAGAAGGACAGACAACACAATGGCCAACAGAAAAAGTCATACTACCAAGAAGGACAGACAACACAATGACCAACAGAAAAAGTCATACTACCAAGGACAGACAACACAATGGCCAAAAGAAAAAGTCATACTACCAAGAAGGACAGACAACACAATGGCCAAAAGAGAAAAAGTCATACTACCAAGAAGGACAGACAACACAATGGCCAAAAGAAAAAGTCATACTACCAAGAAGGACAGACAACACAATGGCCAAAAGAAAAAGTCATACTACCAAGAAGGACAGACAACACAATGGCCAAAAGAAAAAGTCATACTACCAAGAAGGACAGACAACACAATGGCCAAAAGAAAAAGTCATACTACCAAGGACAGACAACACAATGGCCAAAAGAAAAAGCCATACTACCAAGAAGGACAGACAACACAATGGCCAAAAGAAAAAGTCATACTACCAAGAAGGACAGACAACACAATGGCCAAATGAAAAAGTCATACTACCAAGGACAGACAACACAATGGCCAAAAGAAAAAGTCATACTACCAAGAAGGACAGACAACACAATGGCCAAAAGAAAAAGTCATACTACCAAGAAGGACAGACAACACAATGGCCAAAAGAAAAAGTCATACTACCAAGAAGGACAGACAACACAATGGCCAAAAGAGAAAAAGTCATACTACCAAGAAGGACAGACAACACAATGGCCAAAAGAAAAAGTCATACTACCAAGAAGGACAGACAACACAATGGCCAAAAGAAAAAGTCATACTACCAAGAAGGACAGACAACACAATGGCCAAAAGAAAAAGTCATACTACCAAGGACAGACAACACAATGGCCAAAAGAAAAAGTCATACTACCAAGAAGGACAGACAACACAATGGCCAAAAGAAAAAGTCATACTACCAAGAAGGACAGACAACACAATGGCCAAAAGAAAAAGTCATACTACCAAGAAGGACAGACAGCACAATGGCCAAAAGAAAAAGTCATACTACCAAGAAGGACAGACAACACAATGGCCAAAAGAAAAAGGTATACTACCAAGAAGGACAGACAACACAATGGCCAAAAGAAAAGGTCATACTACCAAGAAGGACAGACAACACAATGGCCAAAAGAAAAGGTCATACTACCAAGAAGGACAGACAACACAATGGCCAAAAGAAAAAGTCATACTACCAAGAAGGACAGACAACACAATGGCCAAAAGAAAAAGTCATACTACCAAGAAGGACAGACAACACAATGGCCAAAAGAAAAGGTCATACTACCAAGAAGGACAGACAACACAATGGCCAAAAGAAAAGGTCATACTACCAAGAAGGACAGACAAGACAATGGCCAAAAGAAAAAGTCATACTACCAAGAAGGACAGACAACACAATGGCCAAAAGAGAAAAGTCATACTACCAAGAAGGACAGACAACACAATGGCCAAAAGAAATAGTCATACTACCAAGAAGGACAGACAACACAATGGCCAAAAGAAAAAGTCATACTACCAAGAAGGACAGACAACACAATGGCCAAAAGAAAAAGTCATACTACCAAGAAGGACAGACAACACAATGGCCAAAAGAAAAAGTCATACTACCAAGGACAGACAACACAATGGCCAAAAGAAAAAGTCATACTACCAAGAAGGACAGACAACACAATGGCCAAATGAAAAAGTCATACTACCAAGGACAGACAACACAATGGCCAAAAGAAAAAGTCATACTACCAAGGACAGACAACACAATGGCCAAAAGAAAAAGTCATACTACCAAGAAGGACAGACAACACAATGGCCAAAAGAAAAAGTCATACTGCCAAGAAGGACAGACAACACAATGGCCAAAAGAAAAGGTCATACTACCAAGAAGGACAGACAACACAATGGCCAAAAGAAAAAGTCATACTACCAAGAAGGACAGACAACACAATGGCCAAAAGAAAAAGTCATACTACCAAGGACAGACAACACAATGGCCAAAAGAAAAAGTCATACTACCAAGAAGGACAGACAACACAATGGCCAAAAGAAAAAGTCATACTACCAAGAAGGACAGACAACACAATGGCCAAAAGAAAAAGTCATACTACCAAGAAGGACAGACAACACAATGGCCAAAAGAAAAAGTCATACTACCAAGAAGGACAGACAGCACAATGGCCAAAAGAAAAAGTCATACTACCAAGGACAGACAACACAATGGCCAAAAGAAAAAGTCATACTACCAAGGACAGACAACACAATGGCCAAAAGAAAAAGTCATACTACCAAGAAGGACAGACAACACAATGGCCAAAAGAAAAAGTCATACTACCAAGAAGGACAGACAGCACAATGGCCAAAAGAAAAAGTCATACTACCAAGAAGGACAGACAACACAATGGCCAAAAGAAAAAGTCATACTACCAAGAAGGACAGACAACACAATGGCCAAAAGAAAAAGTCATACTACCAAGGACAGACAACACAATGGCCAAAAGAAAAAGCCATACTACCAAGAAGGACAGACAACACAATGGCCAAAAGAAAAAGTCATACTACCAAGAAGGACAGACAGCACAATGGCCAAAAGAAAAGGTCATACTACCAAGGACAGACAACACAATGGCCAAAGGAAAAAGTCATACTACCAAGAAGGACAGACAACACAATGGCCAAAAGAAAAAGTCATACTACCAAGAAGGACAGACAGCACAATGGCCAAAAGAAAAGGTCATACTACCAAGGACAGACAACACAATGGCCAAAAGAAAAAGTCATACTACCAAGAAGGACAGACAACACAATGGCCAAAAGAAAAGGTCATACTACCAAGAAGGACAGACAACACAATGGCCAAAAGAAAAAGTCATACTACCAAGAAGGACAGACAACACAATGGCCAAAAGAAAAAGTCATACTACCAAGAAGGACAGACAACACAATGGCCAAAAGAAAAAGTCATACTACCAAGAAGGACAGACAACACAATGGCCAAAAGAAAAAGTCATACTACCAAGAAGGACAGACAACACAATGGCCAAAAGAAAAAGTCATACTACCAAGAAGGACAGACAACACAATGGCCAAAAGAAAAAGTCATACTACCAAGAAGGACAGACAACACAATGGCCAAAAGAAAAGGTCATACTACCAAGAAGGACAGACAACACAATGACCAAAAGAAAAAGTCATACTACCAAGAAGGACAGACAACACAATGGCCAAAAGAAAAAGTCATACTACCAAGAAGGACAGACAACACAATGGCCAACAGAAAAAGTCATACTACCAAGAAGGACAGACAACACAATGACCAAAAGAAAAAGTCATACTACCAAGGACAGACAACACAATGGCCAAAAGAAAAAGTCATACTACCAAGAAGGACAGACAGCACAATGGCCAAAAGAGAAAAAGTCATACTACCAAGAAGGACAGACAACACAATGGCCAAAAGAAAAAGTCATACTACCAAGAAGGACAGACAACACAATGGCCAAAAGAAAAGGTCATACTACCAAGGACAGACAACACAATGGCCAAAAGAAAAAGTCATACTACCAAGAAGGACAGACAACACAATGGCCAAAAGAAATAGTCATACTACCAAGAAGGACAGACAACACAATGGCCAAAAGAAAAAGTCATACTACCAAGAAGGACAGACAACACAATGGCCAAAAGAAAAAGTCATACTACCAAGAAGGACAGACAACACAATGGCCAAAAGAAAAAGTCATACTACCAAGGACAGACAACACAATGGCCAAAAGAAAAAGTCATACTACCAAGAAGGACAGACAACACAATGGCCAAATGAAAAAGTCATACTACCAAGGACAGACAACACAATGGCCAAAAGAAAAAGTCATACTACCAAGGACAGACAACACAATGGCCAAAAGAAAAAGGTATACTACCAAGAAGGACAGACAACACAATGGCCAAAAGAAAAAGTCATACTACCAAGAAGGACAGACAACACAATGGCCAAAAGAAAAAGTCATACTACCAAGAAGGACAGACAACACAATGGCCAAAAGAAAAAGTCATACTACCAAGAAGGACAGACAACACAATGGCCAAAAGAAAAAGTCATACTACCAAGGACAGACAACACAATGGCCAAAAGAAAAAGTCATACTACCAAGAAGGACAGACAACACAATGGCCAAAAGAAAAAGTCATACTACCAAGAAGGACAGACAACACAATGGCCAAAAGAAAAAGTCATACTACCAAGAAGGACAGACAACACAATGGCCAAAAGAAAAAGTCATACTACCAAGAAGGACAGACAGCACAATGGCCAAAAGAAAAAGTCATACTACCAAGGACAGACAACACAATGGCCAAAAGAAAAAGTCATACTACCAAGGACAGACAACACAATGGCCAAAAGAAAAAGTCATACTACCAAGAAGGACAGACAACACAATGGCCAAAAGAAAAAGTCATACTACCAAGAAGGACAGACAGCACAATGGCCAAAAGAAAAAGTCATACTACCAAGAAGGACAGACAACACAATGGCCAAAAGAAAAAGTCATACTACCAAGAAGGACAGACAACACAATGGCCAAAAGAAAAAGTCATACTACCAAGGACAGACAACACAATGGCCAAAAGAAAAAGCCATACTACCAAGAAGGACAGACAACACAATGGCCAAAAGAAAAAGTCATACTACCAAGAAGGACAGACAGCACAATGGCCAAAAGAAAAGGTCATACTACCAAGGACAGACAACACAATGGCCAAAAGAAAAAGTCATACTACCAAGAAGGACAGACAACACAATGGCCAAAAGAAAAAGTCATACTACCAAGAAGGACAGACAGCACAATGGCCAAAAGAAAAGGTCATACTACCAAGAACAGACAACACAATGGCCAAAAGAAAAAGTCATACTACCAAGAAGGACAGACAACACAATGGCCAAAAGAAAAGGTCATACTACCAAGAAGGACAGACAACACAATGGCCAAAAGAAAAAGTCATACTACCAAGAAGGACAGACAACACAATGGCCAAAAGAAAAAGTCATACTACCAAGAAGGACAGACAACACAATGGCCAAAAGAAAAAGTCATACTACCAAGAAGGACAGACAACACAATGGCCAAAAGAAAAAGTCATACTACCAAGAAGGACAGACAACACAATGGCCAAAAGAAAAAGTCATACTACCAAGAAGGACAGACAACACAATGGCCAAAAGAAAAAGTCATACTACCAAGAAGGACAGACAACACAATGGCCAAAAGAAAAAGTCATACTACCAAGAAGGACAGACAACACAATGGCCAAAAGAAAAAGTCATACTACCAAGAAGGACAGACAACACAATGGCCAAAAGAAAAGGTCATACTACCAAGAAGGACAGACAACACAATGACCAAAAGAAAAAGTCATACTACCAAGAAGGACAGACAACACAATGGCCAAAAGAAAAAGTCATACTACCAAGAAGGACAGACAACACAATGGCCAACAGAAAAAGTCATACTACCAAGAAGGACAGACAACACAATGACCAACAGAAAAAGTCATACTACCAAGGACAGACAACACAATGGCCAAAAGAAAAAGTCATACTACCAAGAAGGACAGACAGCACAATGGCCAAAAGAGAAAAAGTCATACTACCAAGAAGGACAGACAACACAATGGCCAAAAGAAAAAGTCATACTACCAAGAAGGACAGACAACACAATGGCCAAAAGAAAAGGTCATACTACCAAGGACAGACAACACAATGGCCAAAAGAAAAAGTCATACTACCAAGAAGGACAGACAACACAATGGCCAAAAGAAATAGTCATACTACCAAGAAGGACAGACAACACAATGGCCAAAAGAAAAAGTCATACTACCAAGAAGGACAGACAACACAATGGCCAAAAGAAAAAGTCATACTACCAAGAAGGACAGACAACACAATGGCCAAAAGAAAAAGTCATACTACCAAGGACAGACAACACAATGGCCAAAAGAAAAAGTCATACTACCAAGAAGGACAGACAACACAATGGCCAAATGAAAAAGTCATACTACCAAGGACAGACAACACAATGGCCAAAAGAAAAAGTCATACTACCAAGGACAGACAACACAATGGCCAAAAGAAAAAGTCATACTACCAAGAAGGACAGACAACACAATGGCCAAAAGAAATAGTCATACTACCAAGAAGGACAGACAACACAATGGCCAAAAGAAAAAGTCATACTACCAAGAAGGACAGACAGCACAATGGCCAAAAGAAAAAGTCATACTACCAAGGACAGACAACACAATGGCCAAAAGAAAAAGTCATACTACCAAGGACAGACAACACAATGGCCAAAAGAAAAAGTCATACTACCAAGAAGGACAGACAACACAATGGCCAAAAGAAAAAGTCATACTACCAAGAAGGACAGACAGCACAATGGCCAAAAGAAAAAGTCATACTACCAAGAAGGACAGACAACACAATGGCCAAAAGAAAAAGTCATACTACCAAGAAGGACAGACAACACAATGGCCAAAAGAAAAAGTCATACTACCAAGGACAGACAACACAATGGCCAAAAGAAAAAGCCATACTACCAAGAAGGACAGACAACACAATGGCCAAAAGAAAAAGTCATACTACCAAGAAGGACAGACAGCACAATGGCCAAAAGAAAAGGTCATACTACCAAGGACAGACAACACAATGGCCAAAAGAAAAAGTCATACTACCAAGAAGGACAGACAACACAATGGCCAAAAGAAAAAGTCATACTACCAAGAAGGACAGACAGCACAATGGCCAAAAGAAAAGGTCATACTACCAAGAACAGACAACACAATGGCCAAAAGAAAAAGTCATACTACCAAGAAGGACAGACAACACAATGGCCAAAAGAAAAGGTCATACTACCAAGAAGGACAGACAACACAATGGCCAAAAGAAAAAGTCATACTACCAAGAAGGACAGACAACACAATGGCCAAAAGAAAAAGTCATACTACCAAGAAGGACAGACAACACAATGGCCAAAAGAAAAAGTCATACTACCAAGAAGGACAGACAACACAATGGCCAAAAGAAAAAGTCATACTACCAAGAAGGACAGACAACACAATGGCCAAAAGAAAAAGTCATACTACCAAGAAGGACAGACAACACAATGGCCAAAAGAAAAAGTCATACTACCAAGAAGGACAGACAACACAATGGCCAAAAGAAAAAGTCATACTACCAAGAAGGACAGACAACACAATGACCAAAAGAAAAAGTCATACTACCAAGAAGGACAGACAACACAATGGCCAAAAGAAAAAGTCATACTACCAAGAAGGACAGACAACACAATGGCCAACAGAAAAAGTCATACTACCAAGAAGGACAGACAACACAATGACCAACAGAAAAAGTCATACTACCAAGGACAGACAACACAATGGCCAAAAGAAAAAGTCATACTACCAAGAAGGACAGACAGCACAATGGCCAAAAGAGAAAAAGTCATACTACCAAGAAGGACAGACAACACAATGGCCAAAAAAAAAGTCATACTACCAAGAAGGACAGACAACACAATGGCCAAAAGAAAAGGTCATACTACCAAGGACAGACAACACAATGGCCAAAAGAAAAAGTCATACTACCAAGAAGGACAGACAACACAATGGCCAAAAGAAAAGGTCATACTACCAAGAAGGACAGACTACACAATGGCCAAAAGAAAGAGTCATACTACCAAGAAGGACAGACAACACAATGGCCAAAAGAAAAAGTCATACTACCAAGAAGGACAGACAACACAATGGCCAAAAGAAAAAGTCATACTACCAAGAAGGACAGACAACACAATGGCCAAAAGAAAAAGTCATACTACCAAGAAGGACAGACAACACAATGGCCAAAAGAAAATGTCATACTACCAAGAAGGACAGACAACACAATGGCCAAAAGAAAAAGTCATACTACCAAGAAGGACAGACAACACAATGGCCAAAAGAAAAAGTCATACTACCAAGAAGGACAGACAACACAATGGCCAACAGAAAAAGTCATACTACCAAGAAGGACAGACAACACAATGACCAACAGAAAAAGTCATACTACCAAGGACAGACAACACAATGGCCAAAAGAAAAAGTCATACTACCAAGAAGGACAGACAACACAATGGCCAAAAGAGAAAAAGTCATACTACCAAGAAGGACAGACAACACAATGGCCAAAAGAAAAAGTCATACTACCAAGAAGGACAGACAACACAATGGCCAAAAGAAAAAGTCATACTACCAAGAAGGACAGACAACACAATGGCCAAAAGAAAAAGTCATACTACCAAGAAGGACAGACAACACAGTGGCCAAAAGAAAAAGTCATACTACCAAGAAGGACAGACAACACAATGGCCAAAAGAAAAAGTCATACTACCAAGAAGGACAGACAACACAATGGCCAAAAGAAAAAGTCATACTACCAAGAAGGACAGACAACACAATGGCCAAAAGAAAAAGTCATACTACCAAGGACAGACAACACAATGGCCAAAAGAAAAAGTCATACTACCAAGAAGGACAGACAACACAATGGCCAAAAGAAAAAGTCATACTACCAAGAAGGACAGACAACACAATGACCAAAAGAAAAAGTCATACTACCAAGAAGGACAGACAACACAATGGCCAAAAGAAAAAGGTATACTACCAAGAAGAACAGACAACACAATATTGGCCAAAAGAAAAAGTCATACTACCTAGAAGGACAGACAACACCATGGCCAAAAGAAAAAGTCATACTACCAAGAAGGACAGACAACACAATGGCCAAAAGAAAAAGGTATACTACCAAGAAGGACAGACAACACAATATTGGCCAACAGAAAAAGTCATACTACCAAGAAGGACAGACAACACAATGGTCAAAAGAGAAAAAGTCATACTACCAAGAAGGACAGACAACACAATGGCCAAAAGAAAAAGTCATACTACCAAGGACAGACAACACAATGGCCAAAAGAAAAAGTCATACTACCAAGAAGGACAGACAAGACAATGGCCAAAAGAAAAAGTCATACTACCAAGAAGGACAGACAACACAATGGCCAAAAGAAAAAGGTATACTACCAAGAAGGACAGACAACACAATATTGGCCAACAGAAAAAGTCATACTACCAAGAAGGACAGACAACACAATGGCCAAAAGAAAAAGTCATACTACCAAGAAGGACAGACAACACAATGGCCAAAAGAAAAGGTCATACTACCAAGAAGGACAGACAACACAATGGCCAAAAGAAAAAGTCATACTACCAAGGACAGACAACACAATGGCCAAAAGAAAAAGTCATACTACCAAGAAGGACAGACAACACAATGGCCAAAAGAAAAAGTCATACTACCAAGAAGGACAGACAACACAATGGCCAAAAGAAAAAGTCATACTACCAAGAAGGACAGACAGCACAATGGCCAAAAGAAAAAGTCATACTACCAAGAAGGACAGACAACACAATGGCCAAAAGAAAAAGGTATACTACCAAGAAGGACAGACAACACAATGGCCAAAAGAAAAGGTCATACTACCAAGAAGGACAGACAACACAATGGCCAAAAGAAAAGGTCATACTACCAAGAAGGACAGACAACACAATGGCCAAAAGAAAAAGTCATACTACCAAGAAGGACAGACAACACAATGGCCAAAAGAAAAAGTCATACTACCAAGAAGGACAGACAACACAATGGCCAAAAGAAAAGGTCATACTACCAAGAAGGACAGACAACACAATGGCCAAAAGAAAAGGTCATACTACCAAGAAGGACAGACAAGACAATGGCCAAAAGAAAAAGTCATACTACCAAGAAGGACAGACAACACAATGGCCAAAAGAGAAAACGTCATACTACCAAGAAGGACAGACAACACAATGGCCAAAAGAAATAGTCATACTACCAAGAAGGACAGACAACACAATGGCCAAAAGAAAAAGTCATACTACCAAGAAGGACAGACAACACAATGGCCAAAAGAAAAAGTCATACTATCAAGGACAGACAACACAATGGCCAAAAGAAAAAGTCATACTACCAAGGACAGACAACACAATGGCCAAAAGAAAAAGTCATACTACCAAGAAGGACAGACAACACAATTGCCAAAAGAGAAAAAGTCATACTACCAAGGACAGACAACACAATGGCCAAAAGAAATAGTCATACTACCAAGGACAGACAACACAATGGCCAAAACAAAAAGTCATACTACCAAGAAGGACAGACAACACAATGGCCAAAAGAAATAGGACAAAAAAGACAATGATCTACAAAACACTACATAGAAAACTAGACATGGATGAACACAAACCTTACTTAAACCAGGGGTACACTCAGGTGACTAAAACAATAAGTAGTTCCTGCTCCACTAGTGGCACCAGTTGTGTTATTGTTGTAAACTATCCAGTGATAATTCCTGAATTGCAAAAGGACGGTATCGACTTAAGAAAACCCATTACCGGTACATGTATTTCAGGTAATGGGATGCATGAACTTGTAGATTTTCTAATGGACATTCCCAATTCAAAAGTTGTTGTCCAGGGTCAACTTTCACTGTTTAGTATTACTAGGCCATCGCAGGCTATTATTGTATTAATTTAGGTTTAGTTCTTTTAACAAAGAAATAATTGTTCATGAGGGATAGTAGAATTGTAATGGCAACTGCTGAATTCATAATCTAATTTTTGAAAATGCAAAACAAAGTGGCAGTTTTTTTTATTAAACCAAGTTGATTATTTTAGTAGGATATGGCCAGAAAATGTGATAAAAGAAATTGTTTGGTTAAAATACATTCTTGCTACTAACTTAAAGTGAAATGGTGCACAGAAAGAGCTGCAGTCAAACCTGTCTTAAAGGACACCTGTATCTAACAAATCACTGTCTATTAAGGTCACACCTGTATTTAACAAATCACTGTCTATAAAGGTCACACCTGTATCTAACAAATCACTGTCTATAAAGGCCAGTTTCATGTTCTCTGTTTAATGAATAGTGTCTATAATTTGAACCTGTATATAAAGGACAACTGCTCATAAAGGACACATTTCAGCTTTCCTTCTAAATGTAAAAAGGTCAAGCTGCCCTATATATACTGGTTTGACTGTATTTTCTTGATGTTACTATATTTAGTTTGTGTAACACATGTTACTATATTTAGCTTGTGTAACACATGTTACTATATTTAGTTTGTGTAACACATGTTACTTTATTTAGTTTGTGTAACACATGCTACTATATTTAGTTTGTGTAACACATGTTACTATATTTAGTTTGTGTAACACATGTTACTATATTTAGTTTGTGTAACACATGCTACTATATTTAGTTTGTGTAACACATGTTACTATATTTAGTTTGTATAACACATGTTACTATATTTAGTTTGTGTAACACATGTTACTATATTTAGTTTGTGTAACACATGTTACTATATTTAGTTTGTGTAACACATGTTACTATATTTAGCTTGTGTAACACATGTTACTATATTTAGTTTGTGTAACACATGTTACTATATTTAGTTTGTGTAACACCTGCTACTATATTTAGTTTGTGTAACACATGTTACTATATTTAGTTTGTGTAAAACATGTTACTATATTTAGTTTGTGTAACACATGAATTAGAATATATTGTCTACACACTGTTAGTTAAACTAATACATGTTTCTTATAGATATGTTCAAATCAAATTACAGTGCAACTTGTGCAATCTGACACCTGAGTTTTCCGACATCCTGTGACATCCGACAAAAATTTATGGTCCCAAAGTATTTCTGTTAAATAAAGTAAAACCTGAGTATTCCGACATCCTGTACAATCCGACAGATTTTCTTGGTGACAGATCCCTTGGTGTGTCGGATTAGACAGGTTCCACTGTATATTGTTTTGTAACAATATGGCTTAAGAATTGTCTGGTTGAGGACACTACACTTATTTACTGTGAAAGCATTCTGTTGTAGATTTTTATAGCCTGGTTAATAAATTTAAAAGATAACTTTTAGGTTTGTAAAATTAAAGATGTGAAAATATGCTGCAAAAGACACAAGATCAAAAATATTTCAGTTATATCTTGGCGGTCAGTTTTATTGGTGGGGGAGACCGGAGGATCTGGAGAAAACCACCAATCTGTTGCAAGTCACTGACAAACTTTATCACATAATGTTGTGCACCTCGCCCTGATCGAGATTCAAACTCACAACATCAGTGGTGATAGGCACTGATTGCTTAGGTAGTTGTAAATCCAACTACCATACGATCATGGCCATGGCGGCCCCTACCTGATTATGTTTTTGTTACATGGACCAAATTAAAGATGAAAGTGTTAATTAATTTTTTTTTAATTTTAAATGGCTTCGTACACATGACATTAGATATCTAAGGTTTTTTTTATCCTAAAAGGTCACTTAAAGTTTTGTTAATTTTACATGGCAGCTCTAAATTCTACTTACTATTGTTTTAGTTTATTTATTTAAAAAAAAAATATTTAGCATTTTATTTTAGAGCCAGTTCTTAGTTTAGTTTTTCTAGACTTTAATACCGAGGTTATCTCCCCTATTGGTCAAATTTTAAAATTTAGCAGAGAAAATAGCATGTTAGAAAGTATTTTGTACTTTTTCTTTTGGCCATTGTGTTGTCTGTTCTTCCTCGATATATGGATTCTGATTACCCTTTTGGTATCTTCAAACTCTTATTATTTTTTTTCCACAATAGCCAGACAGTTTAAATCACTAACACTTTGCTTGTAACTAACAAGTCTGTTTATAGCAATCATTAAATGTGTTACTAAGTAACAGTGGCTTGCATGAATATTTTGAAGTCAATTATAATATTATTAACTTATAGTTTTGGTTATATTTGATCTTTTTTCCTCAATTTTTGTATATGAATGTACAAAAAAATTCCTTAACTTAGCTCAGAGATCAGGAGATGGGTTCATGCAATGGCAAGAATTTGTTGAGTTACAACAATGTTTGATTCAATGGCATCAGGTGTTCACACAATATGATCATGATCGATCAGGATTCATTGAAGCTAATGAACTTGTCAACATTGTAACAAATCTCTTCAGTAAGTATTTTTGTTAGGAATTAAATTAAAGTTGCAGATTTCTGCACAAAAGTAAAAGAAATGGCATATTAAAACATTTAAAAATGAATTGTCTAAGTTCAATCTGATTTAAAATTATATATTTGTTGTATCTTTAAAAATTGTTGGTCTTTGGTGATACACTATAGCATCTAACAACATTCCCCATAGGGGTCATGTCATGTAACCTTTCATAGGGGTCATGTCATGTAACCTTTCATTCATAGGGGTCATGTCATGTAACCTTTCATAGGGGTCATGTCATGTAACCTTTCATTCATAGGGATCATGTCATGTAACCTTTCATTCATAGGGGTCATTATATCATTAATGGCCAGTTCTATCAAATACTGATTGCCTGTAACAAGTTAAAGTTATTTGTTGTCAGATTTAAATTATTTACTTAGTTCAAAGTGCATACAAAGGGAGGTAATTTTAGTGTGCACAATTACCACAATCAGTTTTACTGACTTTTTGTTCTTTAAAAGAAACACATTTATTTATTTTGCTTTAGTTTTGTGTACAAATCATCAAACTCAGACGTGTGAAATTTTCTGAATGTTCATTGTTTAAGCATTATATATGTTTATCGTGCGTGCCTCAAGTGTGGTAGAGCGTGGGTTCGATCCCTGGTCCAACCAAAGACTATCAAATTGGTAGTTGTTGCTTCTCTGCTAAGTATGCAGCATTAAAGAGAAAGAGAAAAGACTGGTTGGTTCAGAATCAGGATAATGTGTCAGAAAGGAGTGACATTTCTCACCCCTTGGATAAAGTAGTCCGTTAGTTTAGGTGAAAAAGATTTTTCTATCTTACCCCGGTTCCAGGGTAAGACAAGCTACACGCCGTTTTTCCCACAAAATTATTTTCCGTTGTTGAATTAAATTGTCGATTTATAGTGTCTCGACAGTATTTTAAATGTATTTCACAATAAAATACAATAAAATACAATGTTATGTATTTTTATTTATAAATATATTATAAATGCTACTACAACAGCGATAAATGCCTGTACAAACAATTATTTGACGTTGGTCAAAGGGAGGTAATTGTTTTTATTTACGTTAGTTACATAACAAGGGAGAGTACTCTATATTTTCTCAACGTAATCAAATATTGAAAAAAGAGGCAAACATCGTAAAAGGTGCACAAGTTTGTTATTGTAGAATCTATCACAAGTTTGTTAACTTTATTATTTTGAACCTCTTTAAAGTTGTAAAATGAAGATCTTGTTTTATTTTATTATGTGGCGTTTTGGTCCTGTGGGTGTGATATGGTTTGCAAATTAATGCACCAAACTACACAACAAGTAAACAAACATTGACACGGTAGAAAGGGGTGAGAAAAAGAGTCAAACACCGTAAAAGGTGCAAGATAGTAAAATTTTACTATCTTGCACCTCTCCCGGTGTTAGACCCTATATGTCTACCCGAGTACTTTTCTTATACTTAAAAAAAGCAACTAAGCGTGTTGGTCTAGTACACAGTGAACATCATCATCAAATGTAACTTGTTCTCACCATGATATGGCTGATAAATCACTTACAGATTTACTTACTCACTTACTCATTATGTATTAAATACCTAACCCCATACAGATAATATATTCAGGTAGGGTAGATAAATTACTTATATTTATTAGTGTTTTTTTATGAAAGTATTTAGTTTTATTAGTTCAATAAGAAATTGGTGCAGGTTTTTATTATTCTATTTTTTTAATACTGAAAATATCAGTACAATAAAAACCTGTCTAAAGCATACCGTAAATAAAACAGAATGCTGTAAAGGCTGTATAAACCTTACCTGGAATAAAACAGAATGCTGTAAAGGCTGTGTATACCTTACCTGGAATAAAACAGAATCCTGTATAAACCTTACCCAGAATAAAACAGAATCCTGTATCAACCTTACCCTGAATAAAACAGAATCCTGTATAAACCTTACCCAGAATAAAACAGAATCCTGTATAAACCTTACCCTGAATAAAACAGAATCCTGTATAAACCTTACCCTGAATAAAACAGAATCCTGTATAAACCTTACCCAGAATAAAACAGAATCCTGTATAAACCTTACCCTGAATAAAACAGAATCCTGTATAAACCTTACACAGAATAAAACAGAATCCTGTATCAACCAAACCCTAAATAAAACAGAATCCTGTATAAACCTTACCCTGAATAAAACAGAATCCTGTATAAACCTTACCCTGAATAAAACAGAATCCTGTATAAACCTTACCCAGAATAAAACAGAATCCTGTATAAACCTTACCCTGAATAAAACAGAATCCTGTATAAACCTTACCCTGAATAAAACAGAATCCTGTATCAACCTTACCCTGAATAAAACAGAATCCTGTATAAACCTTACCCTGAATAAAACAGAATCCTGTCTAAACCTTACCCTGAATAAAACAGAATCCTGTATCAACCTTACCCTGAATAAAACAGAATCCTGTATAAACCTTACCCAGAATAAAACAGAATCCTGTATAAACCTTACCCAGAATAAAACAGAATCCTGTATAAACCTTACCCAGAATAAAACAGAATCCTGTATAAACCTTACCCTTAATAAAACAGAATCCTGTATAAACCTTACCCAGAATAAAACAGAATCCTGTATAAACCAAACCCTAAATAAAACAGAATCCTGTATCAACCTTACCCTGAATAAAACAGAATCCTGTATAAACCTTACCCTGAATAAAACAATCCTGTATAAACCTTACCCTGAATAAAACAGAATCCTGTATAAACCTTACCCAGAATAAAACAGAATCTTGTATAAACCTTACCCTGAATAAAACAGAATCCTGTATAAACCTTACCCAGAATAAAACAGAATCCTGTATAAACCTTACCCTGAATAAAACAGAATCCTGTATAAACCTTACCCTGAATAAAACAGAATCCTGTATAAACCTTACCCAGAATAAAACAGAATCCTGTATAAACCTTACCCTGAATAAAACAGAATCCTGTATAAACCTTACCCTGAATAAAACAGAATCCTGTATAAACCTTACCCTGAATAAAACAGAATCCTGTATAAACCTTACCCAGAATAAAACAGAATCCTGTATAAACCTTACCCAGAATAAAACAGAATCCTGTATAAACCTTACCCTGAATAAAACAGAATCCTGTATAAACCTTACCCAGAATAAAACAGAATCCTGTATAAACCTTACCCTGAATAAAACAGAATCCTGTATAAACCTTACCCAGAATAAAACAGAATCCTGTATCAACCAAACCCTAAATAAAACAGAATCCTGTATAAACCTTACCCTGAATAAAACAGAATCCTGTATAAACCTTACCCTGAATAAAACAGAATCCTGTATAAACCTTACCCAGAATAAAACAGAATCCTGTATAAACCTTACCCTGAATAAAACAGAATCCTGTATAAACCTTACCCTGAATAAAACAGAATCCTGTATCAACCATACCCTGAATAAAACAGAATCCTGTATAAACCTTACCCTGAATAAAACAGAATCCTGTCTAAACCTTATCCTGAATAAAACAGAATCCTGTATCAACCTTACCCTGAATAAAACAGAATCCTGTATAAACCTTACCCAGAATAAAACAGAATCCTGTATAAACCTTACCCAGAATAAAACAGAATCCTGTATAAACCTTACCCAGAATAAAACAGAATCCTGTATAAACCTTACCCTTAATAAAACAGAATCCTGTATAAACCTTACCCAGAATAAAACAGAATCCTGTATAAACCAAACCCTAAATAAAACAGAATCCTGTATCAACCTTACCCTGAATAAAACAGAATCCTGTATAAACCTTACCCTGAATAAAACAGAATCCTGTATAAACCTTACCCTGAATAAAACAGAATCCTGTATAAACCTTACCCAGAATAAAACAGAATCTTGTATAAACCTTACCCTGAATAAAACAGAATCCTGTATAAACCTTACCCAGAATAAAACAGAATCCTGTATAAACCTTACCCTGAATAAAACAGAATCCTGTATCAACCTTACCCTGAATAAAACAGAATCCTGTATAAACCTTACCCAGAATAAAACAGAATCCTGTATAAACCTTACCCTGAATAAAACAGAATCCTGTATAAACCTTACCCTGAATAAAACAGAATCCTGTATAAACCTTACCCTGAATAAAACAGAATCCTGTCTAAACCTTACCCTGAATAAAACAGAATCCTGTATAAACCTTACCCTGAATAAAACAGAATCCTGTATAAACCTTACCCTGAATAAAACAGAATCCTGTATAAACCTTACCCTGAATAAAACAGAATCCTGTATAAACCTTACCCTGAATAAAACAGAATCCTGTATAAACCTTACCCAGAATAAAACAGAATCCTGTATAAACCTTACCCAGAATAAAACAGAATCCTGTATAAACCTTACCCTGAATAAAACAGAATCCTGTATAAACCTTACCCCGAATAAAACAGAATCCTGTATAAACCTTACCCTGAATAAAACAGAATCCTGTATAAACCTTACCCAGAATAAAACAGAATCCTGTATAAACCTTACCCAGAATAAAACAGAATCCTGTATAAACCTTACCCAGAATAAAACAGAATCCTGTATAAACCTTACCCAGAATAAAACAGAATCCTATATAAACCTTACCCTGAATAAAACAGAATCCTGTATAAACCTTACCCTGAATAAAACAGAATCCTGTATAAACCTTACCCAGAATAAAACAGAATCTTGTATAAACCTTACCCTGAATAAAACAGAATCCTGTATAAACCTTACCCTGAATAAAACAGAATCCTGTATAAACCTTACCCTGAATAAAACAGAATCCTGTATAAACCAAACTTTGAATAAACTCCCAATGTTGGAAATCTATGTTAATTTGACCTGTATAAAATGAGTAACTGTCTATTCCCAACACAAAAATACCTGTCTATTACGAACACAAAAGATGATTCCAAGGAGGTTCTGCTTAGACATGTTTTACTGTAATAAGGAGAGTCTTTGGTCCTTACTTACAAACTGTATCATTGCCACATTATTGTGTCTGTTCCAAGCAAGAACCTATAGTCATCTATAACTTTATATATCCGAACGTGAATTGGTCTTCCAGCAAAATTGATCAGGTTTATTGTGTTTGGTAACAATTTTGTTTAATTATTATACCCCCGCAACGAAGTTGTAGGGGGGTATACTGGTTTCACCATGTCCGTCCGTCCGTCCGTCCGTCTGTCCGTCTGTAGACAAATCCTATGTCGTACGATAACTTGAGTTGTGTTTCTTAGAATCTTTTAAAATTTTAACAGCTGTTTACTGGTGAAAATCACTTTTGCCGTTCCAGAGTTATTGGACTTGATATGACGGAAAATAGGATTTTTACCCTATGTCGTATGATAACTTGAGTAGTGTTTCTCAGAATGTTTTGAAATTTTATCAGCAGCTTACCGGTGAAGAGAGGAGGATCCCTTTCATTTTTGACGATTTTCACTTTTGCCGTCCCAGAGTTATAGGACTTGATATGGCGGAAAATAGGATTTTACCCTATGTCGTATGATAACTTGAGTAGTGTTTCTCAGAATGTTTTGAAATTTTATCAGCAGCTTACCGGTGAAGAGAGGAGGGTCCCTTTCATTTTTGGTCGGAACAATCAATAATGTTTTGGTTATGGAAATAGGTTGGACAGATGTGGGGAGCGGGGGGTATATCTTAGTGAGCTATGCTCACAGTAATACTAGTTATTATTTAACTTTAAATTTATTTCCAATGAAATAACATGAAAAACAAAAATGACCTCAACTGATGGAACAGTTCCATGATTGATAGCAATTTTTATTTATGTTACAGAGTACAATTTGACACCACAGAGTATAGAGACAATATTGAAAAGATATTCTAGAGTCATCATGGGACCTGGAGGGGCACGGTGTTTGATAGCATTTGATGATTTTGTATCTGTATCTGTCAGACTTAGAGCCTACACTGGTAAGAGATATGTATATGTTGGTATCTGTAATCAGGCTAAAAAAATTGTATTTATAATGTGACTTTCACATTTATAAATTTGATGAATCTACAAAATTTTTCTAATATTACATGACTACATTAATAATTGTGGAAATTTGGATTGAAGGTACAGTAGTGTGGTAATAATTTCTTTCTTTCTTCTTTTAGAGCACCGCATGACATGACGTAATGATATTTATCACCGATTTCATTTGAGCAACAAAGATATATCGTTAGCAACATAAATTCTATTGAATATTTATTATTTTTCTTGTTTTTTAGATGCATACAGAAAACGTGATCAGTTACAGCATGGTGGTGATACTGGTCAGTGCACATTCCAGTATGATGATGTAAGTATATATATAGATAGTTTTATACATTATACAGTAATCCTCCATCTAAATGACCATCCTTTATATGTAAGAGGTAGAAAAGAGAGCCTTTGCCAAGCTTTTCTGTCTTATTTAGCAGCAAGTGCAAATTAATTTTATATTTACTGAAAATGTACCGGTATGTATATTGTGTTTATTCTGTAATGTATGTATATTGTGTTTATTCTGTAATGTATGTATATTGTGTTTATTCTGTAATGTATGTATATTGTGTTTATTCTGTAATGTATGTATATTGTGTTTATTCTGTAATGCCAAAAAGTCCAAATCAACTGCTAAATGGTTTGAAAGGAGCAGAAACAATCATCGTTCTAATCGTTTTCAATGGTGTCCTAGGACAACTACGTATGTAATCAGTGCCTATCACCACTAAAGTTGTGAGTTTGAACCCTGTTAATGACAAGGTGTACAACATTATGTGATACAGTTTGTCAGTGACTTATGGCAGGTCGGTGGTTTTCTCTGGGTACTCCGGTTTCCTCCACCAATAAAACTGACCACGACGATATAACTGAAATATTGTTGAAAGTGGCATTAAACACCATAAAACAACCATCAATGGTGTCCCGTGTCACATTGGTACTTGTAGAGTTACCTTTTCTTACCATCACTCTACATGAAACAGGTGGCAGAAAACCTTTATTAGATCCATGACAACATAAGTTTACTTCACCCCTTTGTTAGTACTCAAAATCACACAATTACAGGATACATTATTTGAGTGCACCAACTGCACATTTCTTAATAATATTGAAGAATATAAATATACATCTACATGGCTATGTTCATTGCCTGAGGAATGATAACTGTTAAAACCATTACAAAGATTGATAAATTGACAGACTTCACCTGCACTGTTTGTTCTACTACTGTCCATGATCAAAACTGGTACAAACAATAGGTATACCACCATTTTGATTTCTTGTGACCACTATGAATTATATTGGCTACCTTCTGGATTTCTTGGGGCCACTATGAATTATTCTGGCTCCTTTTGGATTTCTTAGGGCCACTATGAATTATACTGGCTCCTTTTGGATTTCTTGGGGCCACTATGAATTATACTGGCTCCTTTTGGATTTCTTGGGGCCACTATGAATTATACTGGCTACCTTTTGGATTTCTTGGGGCCACTATGAATTATACTGGCTCCTTTTGGATTTCTTGGGGCCACTATGAATTATACTGGCTACCTTTTGGATTTCTTGGGGCCACTATGAATTATACTGGCTCCTTTTGGATTTTTTGGGGCCACTATAAATTATACTGGCTATCTTTTGGATTTCTTGGGACCACTATGAATTATACTGGCTACTTTTTGGATTTCTTGGGGTCACTATGAATTATACTGGCTACCTTTTGGATTTCTTGGGGCCACTATGAATTATACTGGCCACATTTTGGATTTCTTGGGGCCACTATGAATTATACTAACTCCTTTTTCATCTGTTTGTACATTAATATAGCTGAAACATTGTTGCTCGATCACTTCACATTAAACAATCAATCAAATACCGGTAATCTAAACCTACATATAAACCGATTTAACCCTACCACATTTTTGTGCCTGTCTCAAACCAGGACCAGGATTTGCAATTTAATGCCATATGTTATGTTCTTTTTTGTGTTCAATGATTTGAGTTGAGAATTCACTATGTTGATATTGGTGATCTCATTGTATATAAACTTTCTTTTAATAATTTTAATATTAAAGGTGAAAAAAAAATTGTTTACTGAAAATTTCAATTTTTTTTTATATGGAGAAGTACTTGTCATCCCAACCTACTTATTAAAATGTGAAGATTTTCATCAATTCATCTCCATCATATTTAACCTTAGCAGATTTCAGTTTTACTGTGTAGGCCCTTCAGTTTTGTTGATCACAAAGACTTTTGACTTATTTGGTTTTCCCATCTGTTGACTTTGAGTATCACTGATGAAGGTTATTACAGAATCATGTCATGTACAGTAAATTTAATATCTAAATTTTTAGATTTTACATTTATTTTTTTGTTTACAGTTTATACGGTGTGTTATGTGCCTGTAAGAAGAGAAGGGCTTGACAAGCAATCACAGGTATAGTATCACCATATTGTTATTTATGTATTAGTTCAATTCTTTTTCCAATTAGGGAAAATAAAATAACTTTTTATCCTATATCGTTTTGGCCATCAGGCCTTTATCAAGGAATAAGATACGGACACCGTCTGAATTTGATACGATACTGCATCTGCGGCACAGGTAAGTCAATGGCCAGGCGTTCCTAATGTGTCAAGGAAAGACCCCCTTTCTTTTATTACACTATCAAATATACATGTAATGTGACCTTATGGTAATCACCAGTCTGTACACTGCAATAATCTGGAGGCACAGACACCTCAAGCAAAATGTTTATAGTAAATTTATATTGCAAAATATTAAGTTATTCTGTAATTTCTAAGTATGATATGGTGCTGTCGTGGTCGTGGACGTATGGTAGTTGGATTTACAACTACTTGTTCAATCAGTCTCTATCACCAGTAACATTGTCAGTTCAAACCTCGTTCATGGAGAGGTGTACATGATGAAGTTTGTCAGTGACTTACGACAGGTCTGTGGGTTTTCTTCAGGTACTCCGGTTACCTCCACCAATTAAATTGACCGCCACAATATAACTAAAATATTGTTGAAAGTGGCGTTAAACACCATTAAACAAACCTAAGTATGATGTGATTATAAGTACCATAGTTTTTACTTTATATATAAAATTGTTAAATGTTTATTTAATTAATATTTATTGCATCCTGTCTAAAGAATTAGTTCATGCCTTATAGTCATTTCAGTAAATAATATATTGCCATGCAAAATATTTTCCTTTAACATCTTTTTTTTTTCCAGTTAACATTTGTTAAAATGACAATAATTGCATTTGCTATAAACACTACAACAAAATTAGAATTTACAAAAAAAAATATTATATAGTCAACTCCACTTATTCGAATATCGTATTATCAGTTACACAGTGTGCTAGTGACCTAATACGATATATACAGGGTCAGTAAATTCCATATGGGGCTCGAGCTAGGTCACTAGCACACTGTGTAACGAATATATCTTACTGATTACCTTTGAATGAGGGATTTAAATGTAACTGCATCAAAAGTAATAAATATGTAATATTTGTGTTGTGTGCAAGTTATTTATATGTGTCGCTATAACAATATTTGGTGAGTTGTGGAATGTTACATTGGTCAAGTCATTGAACCAACCTTTAGGGACAAACTTACTCGGGTCAATTAATTTTTTATTGTGATATTTAAAAAAATTAATACGTTTGTTTATATTTTCAACGTCTGTTGTCAGGGTGAAACGCGCCTGTGTCTCGTTGTTCAACGTCATCTTTGTTTTGAAAGAAAAAGGGGAGATAACTCTACTACTAACCGTGTATTAAAAATCTACTGACCGTGTATATTCAATACACGGTTTCCACGTGATCACTTTAAACCAATGATATCCTAGAAGTTTGTAAGAAGTAAGATATTATTAGTTACACAGAGTGTTGGTGACCTCTCGCCCCATATCAAATTTACTGACCCCGTATATATGGTATTAGGTCACTAACACTGTGTAACAAATATATCTTACTGATTACCTTTGAATGAGGGATTTAGATATAACTGCATTAAAACTAATAAATATGTAATTTTTGAATTGTCTGTAAGTGATCCATATGTGTCGCTATAACAATATTTGGTGATTTGTGTAATGTTGCATTGGTCAAGTCATTGAACCAACATTTATGGACAAACTTACACTGGTCAATTGTAATATTACGAAAATACTGACAATAACAATTTAATTTCATTGTCTGTTGTCTATGTCTTGTTATTCAATGACATCTTTGTCTTTGAAAGAAAAAGTGGAGATAACTCTACTGCTAACCATGTATTAAAAATACCAGAAGTCTACTGACTGTGAATTTCCACGTGTTCACTTTAAACCAATGATATTTCTTGAAGTTTGTTAGAAGTAAGATATAATAGAATATTATACTTTACGTTTATATGTTCCCTATTTGTCTTTGTTAGCCAGTCGATTCATATAACAGTAGACAGATCAGGCCAGGTCTATATAACGTCTTTGTCCAGATTCACCATTTTGACGGCAAATTTATTTCCGGTTTCTCCGAGTCTTTATTTCGGGAGAATATTTGGCTTGTTTTTGGGGGCGAAGTATAATATAACAATTACTTCATGGCACTTCTGGTCAAATGGCAGTTTATGGACCGGTCTGTCGGTCCATATAATATTTTGTGGGCGACATCCTGGTCCATAAACTGCCATATGGCCCTCAGTACCATGAACTATTTGTTAAATATTATTGATAATCAGATACTAGTCTTTTATCTTTTCTTTCAGATGCTGAAAAACATACAGACCAACACCAATACAAAAGACACATCTACAATAAACAAGCTTCAATTACCATTCTCGTCACATTTATTTCCAATAACGAAACTCTACATAAACTAAAATTTACATTCATTTATGATTGTATTGTAATGTTGATTGTAAAATTGAAAATTTGTATATGGTGAATTGATATTGTCTTATTTATTTGTTTTTTTACAAGTCTTTTTAATATTTAGAAATCTACGTCTTTGTTATTTCATTTGTAAAATAATATTTGCTGTGTTATTATGTTTAAAATGTAAATAAAACTTTTTATAAAAATTTGTGTTTGTTTGGTGGAAACATTCTCATGAAAAGAACAATCAGTGGTAGAGTGGTCTTAGTAATACATTTTATTACATAGAGGCATGTGAAATCCTGAGATTTCTAAGTAATTGATAGAAAAATCATTATTTGACCCTGTGCAAGACTTCAATGTTCAATAGTCACAAACAAAAATTGTCTTGAGTGTCCAACAATGAAAAATAAGGTTTCAAACTTGTTATCAGTGCAAATGAAAGTCTAGGTTTTTTTTTTTAAATATTTATGGTGTTTAATGCCACTTTCAACAATATTTCAGTTATATCGTGGCGGTCAGTTTTAATGGTGGAGGGAACCGGTGTACCCGGAGAAAACCACTGACCTGACGTAAGTCAGTGACAAACTTCACATAATATTGTATCGAGTCAATCTTGGCTGAGCAGGGTTCGACTCGCAACATTAGCAGTGGTGATAGGCACTGCATGATTGCACAGGTAGTTGGAAAGGCAACTATCACACGACCACGACGACCCCTCAAATGAAAGTGTAAAATCTGTGTAATGAATAGTATAACTACTCATGTATTCAGTATACTAGTATCAAAACACGTCACTTCTAGAATAGTATAACTACTCATGTATTCAGTATACTAGTATCAAAACACGTCACTTCTAGAATAGTATAACTACTCATGTATTCAGTATACTAGTATCAAAACACATCACTTCTAGAATAGTATAACTACTCATGTATTCAGTATACTAGTATCAAAACACGTCACTTCTAGAACAGTATAACTACTCATGTATTCAGTATACTAGTATCAAAACACATCACTTCTAGAATAGTATAACTACTCATGTATTCAGTATACTAGTATCAAAACAAGTCACTTCTAGAATAGTATAACTACTCATGTATTCAGTATACTAGTATCAAAACACGTCACTTCTAGAATAGTATAACTACTCATGTATTCAGTATACTAGTATCAAAACAAGTCACTTCTAGAATAGTATAACTACTCATGTATTCAGTATACTAGTATCAAAACACGTCACTTCTAGAATAGTATAACTACTCATGTATTCAGTATACTAGTATCAAAACAAGTCACTTCTAGAATAGTATAACTACTCATGTATTCAGTATACTAGTATCAAAACACGTCACTTCTAGAATAGTATAACTACTCATGTATTCAGTATACTAGTATCAAAACAAGTCACTTCTAGAATAGTATAACTACTCATGTATTCAGTATACTAGTATCAAAACAAGTCACTTCTAGAATAGTATAACTACTCATGTATTCAGTATACTAGTATCAAAACAAGTCACTTCTAGAATAGTATAACTACTCATGTATTCAGTATACTAGTATCAAAACAAGTCACTTCTAGAATAGTATAACTACTCATGTATTCAGTATACTAGTATCAAAACAAGTCACTTCTAGAATAGTATAACTACTCATGTATTCAGTATACTAGTATCAAAACACGTCACTTCTAGAACAGTATAACTACTCATGTATTCAGTATACTAGTATCAAAACAAGTCACTTCTAGAATAGTATAACTACTCATGTATTCAGTATACTAGTATCAAAACAAGTCACTTCTAGAATAGTATAACTACTCATGTATTCAGTATACTAGTATCAAAACAAGTCACTTCTAGAATAGTATAACTACTCATGTATTCAGTATACTAGTATCAAAACACGTCACTTCTAGAATAGTATAACTACTCATGTATTCAGTATACTAGTATCAAAACAAGTCACTTCTAGAATAGTATAACTACTCATGTATTCAGTATACTAGTATCAAAACACGTCACTTCTAGAATAGTATAACTACTCATGTATTCAGTATACTAGTATCAAAACAAGTCACTTCTAGAATAGTATAACTACTCGTGTATTCAGTATACTAGTATCAAAACAAGTCACTTCTAGAATAGTATAACTACTCATGTATTCAGTATACTAGTATCAAAACACGTCACTTCTAGAATAGTATAACTACTCATGTATTCAGTATACTAGTATCAAAACACGTCACTTCTAGAATAGTATAACTACTCATGTATTCAGTATACTAGTATCAAAACAAGTCACTTCTAGAATAGTATAACTACTCATGTATTCAGTATACTAGTATCAAAACAAGTCACTTCTAGAATAATATAACTACTCATGTATTCAGTATACAAATATCAAAACAAGTCACTTCTAACTGAACAACAATGGTAACTCAATCATGTGCTAATACACATCCTTGAATTACTACATGGTTCAGTTACTCTTGACTTATTTATTGATATTCAGAATGCCAGAGTAATACTATAGTTATTTATTTCCATTGACAAACTTTATCACATAATGTTGCATTTGACACCTCGCCATTAGCGGGATTCAAACTCACAACATTAGTGGTGATAGGCACTGATTGCACAGGTAGTTGTAAATCCAACTACCATACAATCATGACCACCTAAGTTTGGTTCCAATTAGCCCAGTAGTTACGGACGATGACATAAAATCTATAGATGACAATACCTCATGTGACCCTTTGGGTCAGGCGAGCTACAAAACAAAACTACATGAAAACCCCAATAACAAACAACATTTTATTATTAATAATATATTAACTTGAATAAAATATGTAAATATGTATAACAGAATTATTAAGCTGCTGAAATACTAGCATTTACAGCTACAAAATGTACTACATGTGGAAAAAACCTTCAACTACATGCTCATTATCATCCACAGACAGAACACTACTTTTACCTACATTTATAAGCAACATGCCTAAATTCACGCATTTTTTGACATGCAATATAAGCATGTTTTTTTCACAATGTCAGTGAACATGAATTATGGTGGTAATTTCAGTAAAGTCTATATAACTTCTGTTCTTCAACACATATTCATGTCCCAGTGTCTTCTGCTATCTTCCCTCTAATAACAGTCTTAACTGAAATATAGAAATATAATTGTATTTGTAATTCAGTTTCAAAATGGTACATACATCAAAACGCTTTAGATTTATAAAAATACATTGGTCCAAACCCTATTTTGTAATACCATCAACCCATGTTATGTTCATCCCCGACAGGTTGTCTCATCAGATGACTGGAAGAAAACATCTTGTCCATTTGTATTGTTATGTAAAGTTTTTTCTAGAATATTCTAGTAACAGAAAAATACAACCAACAATCAATTAAGTTTCTAGACTTTAATATTAATGAAATAACAAAATTTACTTACAAATAATATACAATTACAAAATCAAATTTATTAAATTTACAACTGGTCTAAATGTTCACATTAATTTAAATCCCTTGGAATAAATGTCTGATTCCTGTCTGATATAATAGTTTGGTTCCTTCCCTATGAAATTGAATTCCTGTTGAATTAAAATATCCCAATCAACAAAGTTTCCAAAATATTATCTGTTGACTTCTAGAAGGTTGATCCAGCTACTCAGGTTCTGATTAAACTGAAAAATTGCTAAAAATTGCATTTAACACCCATAACGAAATCTATCATCAATGTGTGTATGGAAGTCAAAGGGAATTGTCTCCCCTTATGGAGCACCTGTGAGTTCACCTCCAGATTTTAGTGGGGTTCGTGTTGCTCAAGTTTTAGTTTTCTGCATGTTTTAGTATTTGCATCTTCTGATTACCCTACCCCTCGGGTATCTTTAAACTTTTAAGTTTATAGAATAGTCAAATTATCACAGGTAAATAGAAGAATATGAATCAATGTGTTTCTATGTGTAACTAACCTTTTCCATTTCTATTTCAATAGAAGACAGGGTGTCTTGTACCATATTTAATTTGTTTCTGTCTCTCGTTCTCTCCATTTCAATCTCATCTATTCCTCTGTCATACTCTCTTTTATGAGTTTCAAGTTCTACAAGTTTTTCTTTCAAGCTTTGAATTTTGTCCTTGATCTTTTTCTCTTCTCTTTCAATATTCTGCATCTGCTGCTGCTGTTGAGCTATTTTATTGGCCAATTTTGTCATGTGACCTTGTATCTCCTTGGATTCAATATTGAGTACTTCCTGTCGAGTCTGAAGGTTTTCATACTCTTCCTGGTATTGCTGTCTAGTTTTAGCTGAAAAATAAAAGTTCTCTTTTTAATTTAAAAGTATATTTTTACCCATCATGCAAGTCTTCCTGATGAGCGTGGAAACGATAACAGATTTTCCATTCAGAAACTAAAACAGAACACATAAATTTTTTTTTTAAACAAGTCCCAACAAAACTTTCTATGTAAATGCTAACAGCCAAATATTCCATGTTATATAACAAACTTTAACAAAGAAATTTACATATATTTAATGAAAAGGAAACATACTAATTAGTGAGCAGATTTCTCGAGTAGGACCACCCTAAACAAAACCGGATCAAACTGGTGTGCCAAATCAAGTGGAAAATAGAAATTTCACTGTCTTGCTAATTAAATAATCAAAAAAAATTATTTAATTAACCCGATTATGTATATATTTATAAACTAAAAAATGTGTTGCCAAATTAATATTAAGGAAAGCACAGGGACAAAACTGAGCATCCTGTATAAATTCTTTGGGCTCAACAACTGACATTGCACATGAAATATGAAAATTTTTAGTAGCCAGCTGGCCTACTGTCTGAATAATTCCAGGGGACCAGTCTAAATCTTAGTGGTCTTGAGGTACTGGGTCCCTGTTAAGTTTTATCCCTGAAGCAGATTTTAAAAACATGAAATAAATACACACAAGTATGATAGACTCAGATCGACGTCCATACTCTAATCGACATCCGATCCTCAAATCGGCATCCACTGATGTCATTACCTCTAATCACGGTCCAATGTGAAGGATATTATCAAATCGGCATCCTTTCCAAATTCTGTTGTTCTTTGGTTTTTTTTCTAAATTTTTGTTGTCCCTCTTTAATATCATCAATACAGTGTCATATATCAAAATAATGTTCAATGATATCTCAAATTACAGTAAATAGGGCCTGAATAAACACAATAAGATTTTATCTACAGTAACTATAAAAACACAGACATTATTCTGTATTTATATCCATTTATTATATACAACTTTAGTATTCTTTACTGCAATGTATGGAAAATCCGCACATACTGTTTCTGTATTTGGGCCTTTGCTCACTCCATTTTTTCTTCTTTTTTTTTTGTCATCAAGAATCCCTCATCTGGAATCTGGTCTTGTCGCTTCTCCATCATTGCTTCAAAAACCTGACCTAACGGGTGTGACGTAATTTGCAGCATACGCCAACGACGTCATTGGATGCCAATTTGAGAATTTGAAAAAAGCACATAGATCTGAGGAACAGATGTCTGTCACGTAGAAATCGGACATGGATTTGAGGATTGGACGTCGATTAGAGACTGGACGTCTATCTGAGTCTTACAAGTATGCTACAAGTTTTGTCCAGTAAGAGAGAGATTAAAAGCTAGGTGATCTCTTTGTGAGAATGCTACTCTACCTGCATGTTAAAAACCTCTTTTGTAGATTTAAAAAAAGACAGTAGTCACCTTCTAGTTGCTATAAAAGACAATTTTTTTTTGTCTCTTCCCAAATCTCCAAACTTTTCCAGTGATAATCAAAGGCTTTGCCCGGTTGGTCCATACCTCCCTTATTTCTATATACAAATGTCGTTATTAAATATTGTTGGACTTGTTCTCGTCCTGAATATAGCTGAAATACTGCTTGCTGGACGTTAAGCAACAATCAATCAATCAATCAATCAATTGACTTGAAGATGTACCAATGTACTTAATGAAGGAGAAATATTTGTTCTATTTCATTCTTCTATATGTACAAGATGTACTACAAATGTACTATCTTGTATGAAAAGCATCAGTGGTGTTATGGTTATAATGCTCACCTCCAGTGAGGTAGATCATGGATTCAAGTCCTGGTAGGGTCAAACTATAAAATAGACTATAAAACTGGCATTTGTTGCTTTTCTGTTGAGTACACAGCACTAAGGAGTAAGAGTCTAGACTAGTTGGCTCTGAATCTTAATAATATGTCCTAGTGGAGTGACATATCTACCTACAAACTGTTCATTCAGAGTACTAGCACTATACAAATCCTACTGAGCATGTTGATGTAGTACAAAGCAGACATTAGCATCATTTCCTTGAAAGTAACTTGTTCTCACTATGATTGCTCATTTGGCATTAATTAATAATCACTCACTCACCCTTTTTGTATGTAAAATAAATAATAAATCTAATAATATTTAAAAGAATGACATTATGTCAACAATATAAAATCTCACAGAAACAGGAAACTGGTATTTTTTTTCAGAATTCATCTATCAGATCAGTAAAAGAACAGAAATTTCAGTAAATCACCTTTTTCTCTGTAATTATCAGGTGAGTATTTATGTTGCTGTTTTTTGTCACCAATTGTCTCCCTTGTTTTATGGTGATTTTGTATGATCTGTAGCAACATGATGTTACAAGTCTGTGAAGATATGTTACAGGCACACTGTGGACAGAGTGATCTCCCCTTACAACATAACTGACACATGCTGTGGGCACATGGAGTTAGTATCATTGGCATGTGGTCTGATGAATGCTAAAATATAATAAAGATGAAATCTACTTCTTTAAACTGTCAATACAATCTTATAATATATTATTTACAATCTTCAATGCTGTAAACTTTTTAAAACAATAGATGTATGAAATGATGACAAAATCAATGTGGGTTATCTCCCATTATCAATGAACAGGTACAAACAAAGTATTAATTGAAGATAAAATAAACTTGAATAATATTTGTCTACAAAATATCAACCAATCAAACCTTAAGATAAAATCCATTGATTTATGTACGTTTTATGACATACAAATAACATAGAAGCATTACATTTATGCAAAATCAAATTCTAAACTTGAAAAAATATATTTATTATAAAACACATTTCGCTCACATAATACAAAATCAATAGGACTTGCTGCATACTGTCTATGTACAAAATGTAGTACTATTGTTTACAAACAAAGTATAGCTTGAATGAATCCTGTTTATTGTAAGGTGTGATTTATGTGTATGCTAAATGATGAAGCCATTGTCCAAGGTAATCAAGCAAAATGAGTGAATGGAAAAAATCAATCATTAGCTGAATGAGAGAAAATGGTTTACACTGAAACTATTGACATATGATATGGGCGACTGTTTAATTGTTCATTGAAATATTGTTTTTCCTGTTATTTACTATTATTACATGGTTGCCCATGAATAACTGAGATATCTTGGTGAAATAAAACACCAGTATTTTACCCAGAAAAATGTAAACGTTTATTTCAGTGTGATGTCACATTACCAACATGGTCACACACACACAATCGAAAATATCATTGAGTCGTCCGACAATGAAAATAAGGTCCTTTTTTAAACAGCTTATTATCTTAAACAAAGGTGTCAAATCTATGTAATAAATAGTATACCTACTGTTGCATTCCAAATATCTAAAAATAAATCACTTGTAACATAACAACAACGAAGGCGATTCACTGATGTGAATACATGAATTACTGTGTTGTTCTGTTACTCATGATTTACATGAATTACTGTGTTGTTCTGTTACTCATGATTTACATGAATTACTGTGTTGTTCTGTTACTCATGATTTACATGAATTACTGTGTTGTTCTGTTACTCATGATTTACATGAATTACTGTGTTGTTCTGTTACTCATGATTTACATGAATTACTGTGTTGTTCTGTTACTCATGATTTACATGAATTACTGTGTTGTTCTGTTACTCATGATTTACACGAATTACTGTGTTGTTCTGTTACTCATGATTTACACGAATTACTGTATTGTTCTGTTACTCATGATTTACACGAATTACTGTGTTGTTCTGTTACTCATGATTTACACGAATTACTGTGTTGTTCTGTTACTCATGATTTACACGAATTACTGTGTTGTTCTGTTACTCATGATTTACATGAATTACTGTGTTGTTCTGTTACTCATGATTTACACGAATTACTGTGTTGTTCTGTTACTCATGATTTACACGAATTACTGTGTTGTTCTGTTACTCATGATTTACACGAATTACTGTGTTGTTCTGTTACTCATGATTTACACGAATTACTGTGTTGTTTTGTTACTCATGATTTACACGAATTACTGTGTTGTTCTATTACTCATGATTTACATGAATTACTGTGTTGTTCTGTTACTCATGATTTACATGAATTACTGTGTTGTTCTGTTACTCATGATTTACATGAATTACTGTGTTGTTCTGTTACTCATGATTTACACGAATTACTGTGTTGTTCTGTTACTCATGATTTACACGAATTACTGTGTTGTTCTGTTACTCATGATTTACACGAATTACTGTGTTGTTCTGTTACTCATGATTTACACGAATTACTGTGTTGTTCTGTTACTCATGATTTACACGAATTACTGTGTTGTTCTGTTACTCATGATTTACATGAATTACTGTGTTGTTCTGTTACTCATGATTTACACGAATTACTGTGTTGTTCTGTTACTCATGATTTACACGAATTACTGTGTTGTTCTGTTACTCATGATTTACACGAATTACTGTGTTGTTCTGTTACTCATGATTTACACGAATTACTGTGTTGTTTTGTTACTCATGATTTACACGAATTACTGTGTTGTTCTATTACTCATGATTTACACGAATTACTGTGTTGTTCTGTTACTCATGATTTACACGAACTACTGTGTTGTTCTGTTACTCATGATTTACACGAACTACTGTGTTGTTCTGTTACTCATGATTTACACGAACTACTGTGTTGTTCTGTTACTCACGATTTACACGAACTACTGTGTTGTTCTGTTACTCACGATTTACACGAATTACTGTGTTGTTCTGTTACTCATGATTTACACGAATTACTGTGTTGTTCTGTTACTCATGATTTACACGAATTACTGTGTTGTTCTGTTACTCATGATTTACACGAATTACCGTGTTGTTCTGTTACTCATGATTTACACGAATTACTGTGTTGTTCTGTTACTCATGATTTACACGAATTACTGTGTTGTTCTGTTACTCATGATTTACATGAATTACTGGTTGTTCTGTTACTCATGATTTACATGAATTACTGGTTGTTCTGTTACTCATGATTTACATGAATTACTGTGTTGTTCTGTTACTCATGATTTACATGAACTACTGTGTTGTTCTGTTACTCATGATTTACATGAACTACTGTGTTGTTCTGTTACTCATGATTTACACGAATTACTGTGTTGTTCTGTTACTCATGATTTACATGAATTACTGTGTTGTTCTGTTACTCATGATTTACATGAATACAAGAGTAGTTATTATAGACATAGTACTGCCTTCAGTGGAAGGTGTTATGATAGATTACAACATGAAGGAAAAAAAATATCACCCGACACGACGAGTGTGGTCATCTATCATAACACCCTCCACTGAAGGAAGCATGTTTTTTATTATACTGAATGACATTTTAATGGTAGTTTACTAAAACATATATTTATGTACCGCTATTGATTTTTTAGTGGTCATTTCATTAAATTTTTAACAAACTGCACTAAATTGGCTATTGATATGGAAATCACGATTTCAGAACAATCATCAAAAATCAGAAGGAGAGGGTGATATTGTCCGAATTCAGCTATGTTCAGCTCGTAAAATTGGCAAAACTTGGACGGGGAGGGTGATATTTTCCGGATTCGACAATGTTCGGTTTGAGAGGGTAATATCACTCTGAGGGTGATATTACTCAGATGTTAATATTACTCAGAGGAATTTATGGCGAAGCTGCAGCTAAATTGGGAAACTACCGATCAATTGCAGGATATGAACTGCCGTTCGGCCAATTAAATGAAAAGATTTGTTCATGTAGTGTAACAAACTGTAAATATTCACCTACCATTAATTGTCCACATTCAGGACAATAGTGACTTGATAAGTCTTCTCTTTCTCTTGAATAAGTTGCTCTCACATTACAGTTTTTACTGTCATCCTTGGTAGAAATATTTGGAATAGCATTGCCATGGTGATAACCAGTATAAGAAGTAGCCATTTTATTGTGAGATTTATTTGGAACGTCAAGTTCGTTTTTCACACGTGCAACAATTTTATTGGCCATATCATCAAAATCTTGATGTGACATTAACGTTTTGGCTACATCAGCTCTGTGATCATGTTTACTAAAATGGTTGCCATGACTACTGTAATCAACAGATGAATCCCATTCAGGATCAGGGGTTGCAAATCCTGGTGTTCTTGAACTTGAAACGTGCAAAACATCTGGTTCTTTGTTATCTTTTAATTTCAATTTCTCAGATTTTTCTCTTTCTTCCATCCATGACTGGAATTTATCTTTTGATTGATTTGAAGTAGTTTTTTCTATGCTATATTCTTCATTGTACTGTTTCTTATTGTTGTAGTTACTGCTAGATACAGCTGGTTTTCCTAAGCTATTTGAAGACGGTGTTGTGTAACTTTTACTTCCAGTTTTATCTGAAGTATAAATGAAAAAATCAATTCAAATGGTGCATGTCATTTATTCTATTTTGTGGATTCATTTTCTAGTTTATTGGCAAACAATAAAACTAGTACGCCTGCACTTTTACACTATGAAAACATGCAGGCACTAAATGATGATGAGGGGTTTCAGTGGGCTTGTGGTCATGCCTTTTTGATTGAATTGATAGTTGTTATTGCTTTGATATTCATGGCTTTGTCATAGAGCATTTATATATGAAATAGACAGTCAAACCTGCATCAGTGACTATCTCTATTAAGTTATAGTCAAACCTGCATCAGTGACCACCTCTATTAAGTTACAGTCAAACCTGCATCAGTGACCACCTCTATTAAGTTACAGTCAAACCTGCATCAGTGACCACCTCTATTAAGTTACAGTCAAACCTGCATCAGTGACCACCTCTATTAAGTTAGTCAAACCTGCATCAGTGACCACCTTTATTAAGTTACAGTCAAACCTGCATCAGTGACCACCTCTATTAAGCTACAATCAAACCTGCATCAGTGACCACCTCTATTAAGCAAAAACTATTATTATGGAACCTTAATTTTAATTGTAATTTAGATTTTGTGTAATGGATGATGAGAACAATTCATCGAAAGTTTGTGAGACCAACATTTCCCACAGCACCTAACATGATTGTGTCACCTTCCACAGCACCTAACATGATTGTGTCACCTTCCGCAGCACCTTACATGATTGTGTCACCTTCCGCAGCACCTAACATGATTGTGTCACCTTCCACAGCACCTAACATGATTGTGTCACCTTCCGCAGCACCAAACATGATTGTGTCACCTTCCACAGCACCTAACATGATTGTGTCACCTTCCACAGCACCTAACATGATTGTGTCACCTTCAACAGCACCTAACATGATTGTGTCACCTTCCACAGCACCTAACATGATTGTGTCACCTTCCACAGCACCTAACATGATTGTGTCACCTTCCACAGCACCTAACATGATTGTGTCACCTTCCACAGCACCTAACATGATTGTGTCACCTTCCACAGCACCTAACATGATTGTGTCACCTTCCACAGCACCTAACATGATTGTGTCACCTTCCACAGCACCTAACATGATTGTGTCACCTTCCACAGCACCTAACATGATTGTGTCACCTTCCACAGCACCTAACATGATTGCATCACTTTCCCACAGCACCTACATGTAACATGATTGTGTCACCTTCCACAGCACCTAACATGATTGTGTCACCTTCCACAGCACCTAACATGATTGTGTCACCTTCCACAGCACCTAACATGATTGTGTCACCTTCAGATGGTATCTAACATGATTGTGTCACTTTCCCACAGCACCTTACATGATTGTGTCACCTTCCGATGGTACCAATTTTATTTGTTATTGAACAAATAAAAGGTTCTTTGAACCAAAATTGATTACTTTTTTTCAAGAAAGTCACCATTAAAATACATAATGAATCAAATGGATTTCAATAAACACAATCTCACCAATTTCTTATGTGACACTCAAGTGACATAGAGCAACTATTCAAAATTGGTAGGTGACTTTCACTTCACTTTTGACCAACGAAAAAGCAAAGTTAATCTTCCCAATACAATTTCCTTGCCAATATCACCATGCAGCATGAGCCCTGTTTATATGATAAACTGTTTGTAGTTTATCCTTTAATTTTTCATTTAAAACACCTTTTTTTGTACAGAGAGTACATGTACAGGTATATATACAGGTATATAATAGTAGTATTTTGTACAGAGAGTACATGTACAGGTATATATACAGGTATATAATAGTAGTATTTTGTACAGAGAGTACATGTACAGGTATATATACATGTACAGGTATATATACAGGTACAAATGTATATAATAGTAGTATTTTGTACAGAGAGTACATGTACAGGTATATATACAGGTACAAATGTATATAATAGTAGTATTTTGTACAGAAAGTACATGTACAGGTATAAATATATACAGGTATATAATAGTAGTATTTTCTGTATGAAAACTCGTGTACAAACCAGAAGTTTCTGTCTTTTTATGTTGCTCTCTCTCTTTTAACCAGTTTTGTTGTCTTTTCTGTATTTCTTGAACCTGAAAACAGGAAAAAAAGATATTTTCAACTAAATGTACACCTAGTTTTACTACTAACATCAGGGGGCCGTCGTGGCCATGATCGTAATGCAAGTTGGATTTACAACTACCTATGCAATCAGTGCCTATCACCACTGATGTTGTGAGTTCGAATCTCGATCAGGGCGAGGTGTACAACATTATGTGATAAAGTTTGTCAGTGACTTGCGACAGGTCAGTGGTTTTCTCCAGGTCCTCCTGTTTCCTCCACCAATAAAAATGACCGCCACGATATAACTGAAATATTGTTGAAAGTGGCGTTAAACATTATCAAACAAAAACTACTAACATCTTACAACATTCAGGGGTTGCTCTGGCTCCAAAAATCTTGGAGCCAAAAAAATCGCCAATCTTAATTTTTTGTTGCCAATTCTCCAATATTGAAGCCAAATTATGGTTTCACTTTTTATCGAGTCGATTTCTAAGTCATTTTTGCAAGTACATGTATACATCGTAATAAGTTAGGAAACGCATGGACTAGGTGACCAAAAATGAGCATAAAATGAACTATCGTACGAGACGAACTATGTCAAACATTGGAACAAATAAAAATAATTGTCATTTAAGCAATAAACAATTTGCATATATATAACAAAAAATCGTCATCTTCCATGAATAAACAAGCAAAACCAACTAAGAGTACCCTGTTCTTTTAATGAAAAACAAAAATAGGATTGCTAGTTTGCCGGTATCGGTAATATTTGTAAAGTTGAGATCACGAATAGGTACATTTGTATACACGATGCCCGAAAAATTCTAACTGTCAAAATTCAAATAAAAATTAAATCAATAAAACATACAATGCAATATATTCGTCAATCTTCTAAAACGGTCGGGTTATTTGCAGTCAAAGAAAGTTAAAAATAGGTTCATTTCCTGGAAACTACTGTGACCCAATTTCCGAGAACTGACCAGCGGATTTGCATAATTTGCATCTAACGTTAAACATAGGGGCTTAAAAGCGTCGTGTTCATTATAAAAGCAATACTCATCTAAAACGATAATTATTGTTTTCAAGTGTTTTATTATAATTTGATGTCAATTTGGATTTCTTTCTACGTCAAATTAAACCGCCCGATGTACAAGAAAAATATATGATTGGGGAAAAGGAAACAACGGAACATGGAGTTACATTAGTAGATGCACCTTTATTACTTGACGAAGGTTTTGGACTTAAAGAAGTTTCACTGACAACGTTACTTGAATTAGCGGAACTAAAGCCAAATGCTGACAACTTGGTTAACTTAGACTGTGATGGAGACGAAAACTCTAGTTGACATTTACCCATTATTACGACGTAGCACTATTATAGTTTGGGATAAAAATGATCAGTTTTTGTTGCTTGGGTATATATATATAGGGAATAGTCGGTACTTCAAAAATACCAACTTTCTTTTGATTCTTTTGATTACATTTGAGAAATTAGATTTTAGCTTGATGAGCTTGGGCACTACACTTGGGACATAAAGATATTCAATTGATGAGAAATTTAGTGAACTCATCAGTTCATTCTTAATTGGCCTTAATTATATCCATTTATTAATCATCTAACCTGCAAATAACCAATTATTACATAATCACTCTTTACCTGATATTCGGATTAGAAATCACTAGTAATTGATTTATTACCTGTCTTTATTATCTGTCATCAACTGGCACGCTCTAGCAGACGATGTTTCTTACCTGAGCAGTTGATTGACAGCAGTACGAAGTAATTTTTGATAAATAAAATGTTGTCGCCAAAAAAATCGCCAAGGGCCGTATTTTGTCGCCAAATGAAATTAAAAATCGCAAATGGCGACATTGGCGAAGCCCAGCGCGATCCCTGACATTCTGTATGAGGTAACACATGGATTTTTTAATTTAAATTTACAGCGACTAAATTCCTTCGTCGATAATAAAGTCCCCATGCCCATGGTCCAATTTCCATAAATTGTTTCGTATTTCAATTGTAGTCATTCAGCACAATACCTTCTCAGCAAGTTCTTGTTTCTTTGGATTTTTACTTGATTTTCCCGACATATTTTCGTAAATTATTTTAATCTGTTAAATTTTCTGTTACTCGGTAGCCATTTATAAACATTCCAAAAATAAAACGGATAACACCCGAGTTTTCCGAATGAAGGTTTAACATAGTACCACACAGATTAAGAAAAAGAGAGTTATACCATCAAGATCTCAAAAGTAGATTCATGATGCACGTGATACAGTCATGCGCTGCAAATAGTTCCAAAATTAGCAAACTTCGATAAATGAGATATTACAGAGACATTTTCTTGGTAACACTGGTAATTGTAGCGAATTCTATACAAACAAATGAACATTCAAATAACTCAGTCCTCATTCAGTCCAAAAACCACCACATTGATTTGAAACTATTCTTCTACATATGATCAAAGATAGCACTGAGAATGAAGTCTGATAAGAGACTAATAGCATTGTATAGAATCATCCTGATCCTTACACAATGCCACTTCCCTGAGCCAAACCGTGGTCCAAGGGCTCCAAAGTACCCTTGTGGACTCTGTCAAAAAGCAGTCAAAACTATAGATCAAGCTGTAATGTGTGACAAATGTGACACATGGTTCCACATAAACTGTGAAAGTATTAGTGAAGACATCTATAAATGCTTAATTGGTTCGGATTGTTCCTGGTATTGCACAAACTGTGGGGTACCCAGTTTTGCAACTAGCCTGTTTGAATCAATGTTAATACCAGAAAGCATAAATCCATATAATTCGCTGGATGAAACCCAGGAATCACTAAACTACAGCAACCCAGGTTCTCCACAGATGACATCTTCACCAAAACTAAACAAACACAAAAATACCATCAAACATAGCCGTAAAAGGAGACCATTACCAACTGATACCGAAACAATGAGAATCATGATAATAAACTGTCAATCGTTAAGACGACGCAAAGATATCTTCCAAACAGCAATAGGAAAGATACAACCGGATGTTATTATAGGGACCGAGTCGTGGCTTGACCCATCAATTAAAAATGGGGACATCTTCCCAGTCGAGTTCAAAGGACATGTTTACAGAACAGATCGAAAATCAGATAAACATGGCGGCGTATTTGTTGCAATCAGAAATACATATATAAGCGAAGAAGCCGATGAACTCAAAAGCAAGGCAGAGACCATATGGGCAAAATTGACACTGCCTTCAGGAAATAAACTTTATATAGGGTCGATTTACCATCCACATACTACGAACATGAAGTCACTAACAGAAATTAAGAAAAATCTAGAGAAAGCAACTAGTTTCGACAAACAGACAGTATGGGTTGGTGGGGACTTTAATTTACCTGATATAGAATGGAAGGATTTATCGAAAGTACAAATAAAAGAGAACAGTAAAAATACGGAAATACACCAAGACTTTATAGATCAAATAATAGATAGAGGATTAATACAACTAGTAAATCAACCAACTAGAGGAGACAACACACTGGTCCTCTTGCTTACAAACAAACCCTCGACAATATATCGCACCGAAGTCTGTCCAGGCATCTCCGACCATGATATTGTCTATGTTGAAGCAACAACAACACCGCTCAAGGAACATCAAGCACCGAGAAATGTATACCTTTTTAAAAAGGCAGACTATGACTCAATGAAAACAGAATCAAAAACTTTACTAAACGACTTCATAAATAAACATCAAAAGAACATGGATATAAATCAGATGTGGGAGGAATTTAAAAACAATATACACAAGCTAGTGGACAAATATATACCGCAAAGAACAATCAAACATCAACATGGCTACCCGTGGATCACAACAGAACTGTGAAGGATGATAAGGAAACGAGACCGACCATATAATAAAATAAAGAAAATGGGAAACACAAAAATGAGAAATGATTATAAACATTTGAAACATCTTGTTCAAAGAGAGACACGAAAATCATATTGGGACTATATATCAAACATCATAGCTCCAGACGACAAACCAAACCCAAAGAAATTAATTCTTTTCGTTTCTTAAGGCCACAAGGAAAGAAACAACTGGCGTACCTCCACTTAAACATCAAGGCAAAACATCAAACGATACCATTGATAAGGCGAATGCACTAAATAACCAGTTTCAATCGATTTTTACAGAAGACTCAGAAAATATAATGCCAGAAATAGGAGGTAAAAGATACAACACAATGCATGAAATAAATATAACACAACTACTAAAAGACCTAAACCCAAATAAGGCAAGTGGGCCAGATGAACTTACACCTAGAACGACATGAAGAAATAGCTCCAGCAGTCACATTTTTATTCCAAAAATCTCTAAGCCTAGGACAAACACCCATCGATTGGAAACATGCTTATGTATGCCCGATTTTCAAGAAAGGAGCACGTCATGAACCAGCAAACTATAGGCCGGTCTTACTTATTTGTATCCTCTGCAAGTTGATGGAACATTTAATTGTCTCCAATGTAATAAAACACATAGAAAACAACAAAGTATTGACTAAATTCCAACACGGCTTTAGAAGCAAGAGATCGTGCGAAGCACAACTGATTGGACTTATACAGGACTTAACATTAACAATGGACAGAAAAATGCAAACAGATATGATTGTATTAGATTTCGCCAAAGCCTTTGATAAAGTTAGCCACCATGCCTACTACACAAGTTAAGACACTATGGAATAAAGGGTAAAACAATCAATGGATCACAGCTTTTCTAGAAAGCAGAACACAAGCCGTTGTCTTAGAAAACAAGTACTCGGATAAAGTGGACGTAACATCTGGCGTGCCTCAAGCAGTGTACTTGGCCCCGTCCTTTTTCTGATCTACATAAATGACATCACAGACAACATGCAATCTACCATCCGTCTTTTTGCAGATGACTGTACCATCTACCGTCCTATTAACAACAAGAACGACCAACAAATACTGCAATCTGATCTGACTAACTTAACAAAATGGGAACAGAAATGGAAAATGGCCTTTAATGTCAGCAAATGTAATGTGATGCACCTAACAAGATCCAGAAACCCAATAAAGAACCATACTATATGCACGACAAACAACTTGAAGTTGTTCAAGACACCAAGTACTTACTTGGGAATTACCATCAAAGACGATCTAATCTGGAACCTACACATTAACAACATTGTGTTTAGTGCCAACCGAGTACAAGGGATGCTCGGTCGAAACATCAAGAAAGCTCCACAGCAAACTAAGATCACTGCTATTAACACACTAGTACGACCAAGAGTGGAGTACAGTATATTTGTTAATTTGGTTTATTATGATTGAAAAACTCATCTTTATGTGGAATCACATTATTTGGTATTTTCTGTCATGTTATTCTAATAGAAATAGTATGCCATTCTGTATGTAAATTACTAACAAATACTAACATCTTTATATGATATGTGCTTTACTAATGTTAACGAGGCCGGGATAAGGTACCGGTACTTTATGTATTCAATTAACAAATGTACAGATTTCAATAAAAATATCACACTTTTATAAAAAAAAAAAAAAGAAGAGTGGAGTACAGTGCAGCAATATGGGATCCCTTTACACAGGAAAATATAGACAAAATAGAACGGGTGCAAAGAAGGGCAGCTCGATATGTCTACAATGACTATAGAAATGACTTCAGTGTCACAGATATGCTAAACAAGCTTAATTGGAAAACTCTACAAGAGAGAAAACTTAACAGCAGGCTTTGCTTATTCTACATGATTGCCAACAGACTTGTAGTAGTACCAACAGAGAACTACCTTGTATAACAAGTACGACCATCTCGACATTACAATTACATGGCCTACCTTACAAGTTGATGCGGCCTTATGACAGATGCGGCCTTAGTTTATGCGGCCTTACGCAAATCCAGCCTTATATCAAATGGATGTTCCGGCCGTGAGATATATTTAGTATACGCTATTATAAACAACTACGCTATTAATATATTTTGTGACTATGATTTTAGGGAAAAGGATAATTAAAAAATAAAAGTTGTATTTAAATTTAAAATATTATTTAAATATTCATGGTTATGATGAATAAAATAATGTATTCAGATTATTGGCATAAATATTCATGACATATTGGAACTTGTTTTCACAAGATTTACTCGTAACTGAATATGAAAAGCCATAATAAATCGTTATTATTTTAACAATTTTTTAGTTAGTAATTTTTGGTAATAATGACGGAAATCATTTCCATTGAAGTTGATGATTAGAAAAACAATTCAGGTTGATATACCAAGCTGTCAACAAGTGAAATTCCTTTAATGTTCTCTTGCAATTAATTATCATTTGTTTAATAGTCGTATAATTGCACTGGCAGTATGATTATAAGGGTTACCAAAAAGTAAAAGGAAGCCATACTATAAATTACTCAAAAAGTACTCCAATTCTTTTGATGAAACCGCACTGATATATAAGCAAGCACATTTTGGTGATGGTCCTACTATTTTCAAAACTATCAACTATGTCGTTTCCTTGTATTGTGTTTGAGCAGAACGTCCGTCCAAAGCAGCATACTTTAGAGTATGACAGTTGTTTCCAGTGGCAACACAGACTATGTAAAATATATATCTTTTTATTAATATTTACAATATAAATACGCGCTTGGTTAGTTTTTCTATTGTCCCGCTTGTAAAGACAAACCGACTTCTTGGTATTTAAATCTGCGGTGTATACATTTACATCGTCTGTAATACTTACGTAAAGCTTGACATTGATAAGAATATTATGACACTATGTCAGATATTGCTACCATTAAATGTAACAATCATAAGAAAAAAAACATGCTATATGGCACCTGATAGACAAATTAATTAATTAATTATTTACTCAAATCATCACAATGTGTCGTTTTATCGTATATATCCATAGATACACCTCATTCTTAACTGAGGCCGCATTAACCAAGGCCGTATCAACTAAGGCTGCATTTGTTTAAGGCCGGATTTTCGTAAGGCCGGATCATCTCGAAAGCCATGGCCTACACCATCTTCAATCCGAGACATAATTAGCATAAGTACTCATTCATTCTTTCCCAGAACCGTGATAGCCTGGAACCAACTACCGGACATGACAGTGAAAGCTTCCACGTTGGAAGCTTTCAAGACACAGATACATGCTTAGATGTCAGAATGTTTTTATCCTCCACCTTTTGTACAGTATGCACAGTTTTGGATTTTTATGTAAATATTTTGTAACTAGACATCACCAGCACCTACGCATGACCAAAATTATTGAGTACTCATTATTGAGTTTAACTACTATATCAAAGAAATACGTCACAAATGCATATTGAATATCCATGTATTGACTACGTGATGCATGTGCATACCAACGAAACAGGGGTCAGACCTATAATCCGACAGCCCCAGAAGGAACTTAAATATTGCATCAACAGCAAATGAAAATCCATATAAAAGTCTAGTAAGATCCATAGTGGAATATGCCAGCTCCATATATATATATGGGATCCTTATCTCAAAAGAGACATACATGTACATCGTCTGGAAATGATCCAAATGTAAGCATGGACAACATGATTGGCAGACTTTAGTGAAAAACACTGGAAGACAGTGTTGTACAAAATATCCAACGACCTAGTTGCTATAAATAAGACCGACATATACTCGAACCACCTAAAAGACAACATAGGAATACACATAGTAGATCCTATCAGATTCCACCAACATCATCGGATTACCACAAAGGATCTTTCTTCCTGTGTACCATCCGAGAATGGAATGCCCTACCACCGGACATTGTAGCAACAAAAACACCTGATCAGCATTCAAAGCTCAGACGTCCAAGATCAAATATGAATCAACGTGAAAAAACAGTTTTTAACTGTATATAGCACGATTTTATTTGTACATACTAATTCTTTCTTTCTGGACCGAAAACATAATTGTTGATGAGTGGAGAGTATCGGAGTGCGATCAGCAGTGGGTTACCGACGATGAATGGACAGTATCGGAGTGTCGTCAGTTTTGGGTTACCTACAATGAATGGAGAGTATCGGAGTGTGATCAGCCATGGGTTACCGACGATGAGTGGACAGTATCGGAGTATGACCAGCTGTGGGTTACTGACGATGATTGGAGAGTATCGGAGTGTGATCAGCCGAGGGTTACCAACGATGAGTGGAGAGTATCAGAGTGTGATCAGCCGTGGGAAACTGACGATGAGTGGAGAGTATCTGAGTGTGATCAGCCGTGGGTTACCGACGATGAGTGTTCGGTAGCAGAGTATGATCGGCCATGGGTTACCGACGATGAGTGGAGGGTATCGGAGTGTGATCAGCCGTGGGTTACCATCGATGAGTGGAGAGTATCAGAGTGTGATCAGCCGTGGGAAACTGACGATGAGTGGAGAGTATCTGAGAGTGTGATCAGCCGTGGGTTACCGACGATGAGTGTTCGGTAGCAGAGTATGATCAGCCATGGGTTACCGACGATGAGTGGAGGGTATCGGAGTGTGATCAGCCGTGGGTTACCATCGATGAGTGGAGAGTATCAGAGTGTGATCAGACGAGGGTTACTAACGATGAGTGGAGAGTATCGGAGTGTGATTAGCCATGGGTTACCGACGATGAATGGACAGTATCGGAGGGTGATCAGCCGTGGGCAACCGACGATGAGTGGAGAGTATCTGAGAGTGTGATCAGCCGTGTGTTACCGACGATGAGTGTTCGGTAGCAGAGTGTGATCAGACGAGGGTTACCAACGATGAGTGGAGAGTATCGGAGTGTGATCAGCCATGGGCTACCGACGATGAGTGGACAGTATCGGAGGGTGATCAGCCGTGGACAACCGACGATGAGTGGAGAGTATCAGAGTGTGATCGGCTGTTGGTTACCGACGATGAGTTGACAGTATCGGAGTGTGATCAGCTATGGGTAACCGATGAGTGGAGAGTATCAGAGTCTGATCAGCCCTGGGTTACCGACGATGAGTGGAGGGTATCGGAGTGTGATCAGCCGTGGGTTACCATCGATGAGTGGAGAGTATCGGAGTGTGATCAACCGTGGGTTTCCGACGATGAGTAGAGATTATCGGAGTGTGATCAGCAATGGGTTACTGATGATGAATGAAGAGTATCGGAGTGTGATTAGCAGTGGGTTATCGACGATGAATAGACAGTATCAGTGTCATCAGAAATGGGTTACTGACGATGAGTGGACAGTATCGGAGTGTGATCAACAATGGGTTACTGACGATGAATGGAGAGTATCGGAGTGTGATCAACAATGGGTTACTGACGATGAATGGAGAGTATCGTAGTGTGATTAGCAGTGGGTTACCGACAATGAATGGACAGTATCAGAGTGTCTTTAGAAATGGGTTACTGACAATGAGTGGACAGTATTGGAGTGTGATCAACAATGGGTTACTGACGATGAATGGAGAGTATCGTAATGTGATTAGCAGTGGGTTACCGATGATGAATGGACAGTATCAGTGTCATCAGAAATGGGTTACTGACGATGAGTGGACAGTATCAGAGTGTGATCAACAATGGGTTACTGACAATGAATGGAGAGTATCGGAGTGTGATTAGCAGTGGGTTACTGATGATGAATGGACACTACCCGAGTGTCATCAGAAGTGGGTTACTGACGATTAGTGGACAGTATTGGAGTGTGATCAGCCGTGGGTTACCGAAGATGAATGGAGAGCATAGGACTTTAATCATCAGTGTGTTACTGAAGATGAGTAGATTATTGGAGTGTGATCAGCAATGAGTTACTGAACATGAATGAAGAGTATCAGAGTGTGATCAGAAGTTGGTTTCCGACGATGGTTTCTAAATAACTGACATAACTTCTTGGCCGGATATAACAAGAAAAATATATGTAAATAAAATCTGTTTTTTATTGTAGACTTCAAATATAATTAAATACTTTAATACACAACTCAATGTTAATAACATACACTAACAAATATATAAAACAATATAACTCTTGTCAATATTGAACACAGTACACATCATTAGAAGTCATGATCATCGTCAGTAGAAACTAAGCTGTACTTTCAGTTGGTATAATTAGTTATGTGATAATCACAAAGCCGGACAATAGACCATTTGTAAATTTCCTACTTTTATTTTCAAATTTTATGCTTTATAGGAATTATATCCCTTTAAGGCAAAAGGGATCTCTTTCATGCAAAGTTTGATGAAAATAACATATTTTCTTCCATATGTTCAAAATTTTAATGTTGTAACTTGTGAATTTTCTATTTTCTATACAATTATCATCTAATTTTTTTATACAAGATTCCAATAGTTACATTATAAATAAGAAAATTACGTCACAAATGCATATTGAATATCCATGTATTGACTACGTGATGCATGTGCATACCAACGAAACAGGGGTCAGACCTATAATCCGACAGCCCCAGAAGGAACTTAAATATTGCATCAACAGCAAATGAAAATCCATATAAAAGTCTAGTAAGATCCATAGTGGAATATGCCAGTTCCATATATATATATGGGATCCTTATCTCAAAAGAGACATACATGTACATCGTCTGGAAATGATCCAAATGAAAGCGTGGACAACATGATTGGCAGACTTTAGTGAAGAACACTGGAAGACAGTGTTGTACAAAATATCCAACGACCTAGTTGCTATAAATAAGACCGACATATACTCGAACCACCTAAAAGACAACATAGGAATACACATAGTAGATCCTATCAGATTCCACCAACATCATCGGATTACCACAAAGGATCTTTCTTCCTGTGTACCATCCGAGAATGGAATGCCCTACCACCGGACATTGTAGCAACCAAAACACCTGATCAGCATTCAAAGCTCAGACGTCCAAGATCAAATATGAATCAACGTGAAAAAACAGTTTTTAACTGTATATAGCACGATTTTATTTGTACATACTAATTCTTTCTTTCTGGATCGAAAACATAATTGTTGATGAGTGGAGAGTATCGGAGTGTCGTCAGTTTTGGGTTACCTACAATGAATGGAGAGTATCGGAGTGTGATCAGCCATGGGTTACCGACGATGAGTGGACAGTATCGGAGTATGACCAGCTGTGGGTTACTGACGATGATTGGAGAGTATCGGAGTGTGATCAGCCGTGGGAAACTGACGATGAGTGGAGAGTATCTGAGAGTGTGATCAGCCGTGGGTTACCGACGATGAGTGTTCGGTAGCAGAGTATGATCAGCCATGGGTTACCGACGATGAGTGGAGGGTATCGGAGTGTGATCAGCCGTGGGTTACCATCGATGAGTGGAGAGTATCAGAGTGTGATCAGACGAGGGTTACTAACGATGAGTGGAGAGTATCGGAGTGTGATTAGCCATGGGTTACCGACGATGAATGGACAGTATCGGAGGGTGATCAGCCGTGGGCAACCGACGATGAGTGGAGAGTATCTGAGAGTGTGATCAGTCGTGTGTTACCGACGATGAGTGTTCGGTAGCAGAGTGTGATCAGACGAGGGTTACCAACGATGAGTGGAGAGTATCGGAGTGTGATCAGCCATGGGCTACCGACGATGAGTGGACAGTATCGGAGGGTGATCAGCCGTGGACAACCGACGATGAGTGGAGAGTATCAGAGTGTGATCAGCTGTTGGTTACCGACGATGATTTGACAGTATCGGAGTGTGATCAGCTATGGGTAACCGATGAGTGGAGAGTATCAGAGTGTGATCAGCCCTGGGTTACCGACGATGAGTGGAAGGTATCGGAGTGTGATCAGCCGTGGGTTACCATCGATGAGTGGAGAGTATCAGAGTGTGATCAACCGTGGGTTTCCGACGATGAGTAGAGATTATCGGAGTGTGATCAGCAATGGGTTACTGATGATGAATGGAGAGTATCGGAGTGTGATTAGCAGTGGGTTATCGACGATGAATACACAGTATCAGTGTCATCAGAAATGGGTTACTGACGATGAGTGGACAGTATCGGAGTGTGATCAACAATGGTTTACTGACGATGAATGGAGAGTATCGGAGTGTGATCAACAATGGGTTACTGACGATGAATGGAGAGTATCGTAGTGTGATTAGCAGTGGGTTACCGACAATGAATGGACAGTATCAGAGTGTCTTTAGAAATGGGTTACTGACCATGAGTGGACAGTATCGGAGTGTGATCAACAATGGGTTACTGACGATGAATGGAGAGTATCGTAATGTGATTAGCAGTGGGTTACCGATGATGAATGGACAGTATCAGTGTCATCAGAAATGGGTTACTGACGATGAGTGGACAGTATCAGAGTGTGATCAACAATGGGTTACTGACAATGAATGGAGAGTATCGGAGTGTGATTAGCAGTGGGTTACTGATGATGAATGGACACTACCCGAGTGTCATCAGAAGTGGGTTACTGACGATTAGTGGACAGTATTGGAGTGTGATCAGCCGTGGGTTACCGAAGATGAATGGAGAGCATAGGACTTTAATCATCAGTGTGTTACTGAAGATGAGTAGATTATTGGAGTGTGATCAGCAATTAGTTACTGAACATGAATGAAGAGTATCAGAGTGTGATCAGAAGTTGGTTTCCGACGATGGTTTCTAAATAACTGACATAACTTCTTGGCCGGATATAACAAGAAAAATATATGTAAATAAAATCTGTTTTTTATTGTAGACTTCAAATATAATTAAATACTTTAATACCCAACTCAATGTTAATAACATACACTAACAAATATATAAAACAATATAACTCTTGTCAATATTGCACACAGTACACATCATTAGAAGTCATGATCATCGTCAGTAGAAACTAAGCTGTACTTTCAGTTGGTATAATTAGTTATGTGATAATCACAAAGCCGGACAATAGACCATTTGTAAATTTCCTACTTTTATTTTCAAATTTTATGCTTTATAGGAATTATATCCCTTTAAGGCAAAAGGGATCTCTTTCATGCAAAGTTTGATGAAAATAACATATTTTCTTCCATATGTTCAAAATTTTAATGTTGTAACTTGTGAATTTTCTATTTTCTATACAATTATCCTCTAATTTGTGTATACAAGATTCCAATAGTTACATTATAAATGAGAAAATTATACTCAAATTTATTATCCTTTTCATTGCTCTTCCTAGACGGGGTACCATTATGTCTGTCACAAGGGAAATAACTCTGATAAAAAGGGGTATAAAAACGTATAATTTTTAAATCAAATCGGAAATGTACAAAAGGTCTATTCAGTAAACGATGACTTGGTTGTATAATATGTAAGTTATCATACACACGTTATATAATACAATAGAACAGCTTAGTAAACATAATCATAGTCCATAATGTTTACTTCGTTAATTCTCTGATCCTTCTAAAGGTCAGTAGCTATGTTATTATTGTTACTCTTACAATTTTTGAGCGTAACCTGATAAAAGTTATTTCAGAAACGTGTCGTGCACACTAAATTAGATATCTAGATTTTTGTTTTTTTTTTAAATGTTGAAAAAATGCCAAAAGCATTAAAGGGAGATAATAAGAGGAACATTATTATGTGGACACATGGTTGATATCACAAAACATAAATCAACAAAATAAAACCTAATATACGAGTAATCAAATAAATAACAATAAATACATATATACGATTCCTGACTTTAACATGGTGTTTATGGAGAGAAATTTAGCAGGACATCCACTGTACCTACAATTACTGACTTTAACATGGTGTCTATGGAGAGAAATTTAGCAGGACATCCACCATACCTACAATTACTGACTTTAACATGGTGTCTATGAAGAGAAATTTAGCAGGACATCCACTGTACCTACAATTACTGACTTTAACATGGTGTCTATGGAGAGAAATTTAGCAGGACATCCACTGTACCTACAATTACTGACTTTAACATGGTGTCTATGGAGAGAAATTTAGCAGGACATCCACCATACCTACAATTACTGACTTTAACATGGTGTCTATGAAGAGAAATTTAGCAGGACATCCACCATACCTACAATTACTGACTTTAACATGGTGTCTATGAAGAGAAATTTAGCAGGACATCCACTGTACCTACAATTCCTGATTTTAACATGGTGTCTATGAAGAGAAATTCATTGTACCTAACAGATTACAATTAAACTAAATATGAAAACAACGTAGTCACCATAAAAAATAAAATAAAAGTATCCACATCCTTCTCCTAATAGACTGAGAGATTCCACTCTATACATTACTTCTGCAGACTTCTACCAAATACTTACTCGTTTAAAATTATGTCAGAGAAAGTATTTTTTGCCAAATAATGTGTATTTTTTTATATGTTGGCTCTATACATGGCAGAGAATTTTTTTTTTACATTTGAGTACCACGCTGTTGGAACAGTTCCAAAATTAATATGATACAAACATAATAAGAAACAATTATTTTAACAAGGATATGGTGTTAAATATCTATATGTTGATCTTAAGTAACATTGTCGTCAGAACATATATTAGAAATTAGGTTTATTATACATTTCTACATTGAAAATATTTCTTTGATAAATTATCAATCACAAAGAGATTTTTGGCAGAGAAATATTTTAAAACAAGATATGATTATAATCTAACGATTATGAAGTCTCAAGTCTCCCAAACCGGCCACTGACAACAGGTTAAAAAAATAAATCAAAAGCTACCTTTGAAATCAAACAATGTTGAATTTTTGCGGTATTGTGGCGGCCATTTTGAAAATGGAGATCGGTAGAAATTTGTCGATGTCGGGAATTAATTCAGGTCATCATAATCTACCTACATATGAAATTTTGTTGAAATCGAACAATGTTGAATTTGTGCGGTATTGTGGTGGCCATTTTGAAAATGGTGACTGGTATAAATTTTTCAATGTCATGAATCAATTCGGGACATCATAATCTACCTACATATGAAATGTCGTTGAAATCGGACAATGTTGAATTTGTGCGGTATTGTGGTGGCCATTTTGAAAATGGCAACCGCTAGAAATTTTTCAATGTCGGGACATCATAATCTACCAACATATGAAATGTCGTTGAAATCAGACAATGTTGAATTTGTGCGGTATTGTGGCGGCCATTTTGAAAATGGCGACCGCTAGAAATTTTTCAATGCCAGGAATAAATTTGGGACATCATAATCTACCCACATATCAAATTTAGATGATATCGGACAATGTCAAATTTTTGCAGTTTTGTGGCGGTCATTTTGAAAATGGTGATCGGTAGAAATTGTTCAATGTCAAGAATCAATTCGGGACATCATTATCTACCCACATATCAAATTTTGATGATATCGGACAATGTTGAATTTTTACTGCCCATTTTTTATGCCGTGTTTTGGCAGCCATTTTGAAAATGGCAGACATTTTGAAAACACAGAATTGCTCCTCTAATGGTGACCTATCACTATGTCAAATTTTATGTTTCTATCATTATCCATTTAGAAGTTATCAACATTAATGTACGAAATTTCAACTTTCCCATAGGATTCTATAGTAACCCCCCATCCCCTTTGAACCCCTCAAAATATGACTTTGACCCCCTTTACCACAAAGCTGAAAACTTTAGGACCAACTAGAAACATATATCTATAACTCCACCAAGTTTCATGAAATTCTGTCCAGTAGTTCCTAAGATCTGCCGTATACAAGTTCATGGTCCACAGAAAGAAAGAAAGAAAGAAAGAAAAAGAAAGAAAGAAAGAAAGAAAGAAAGAAAGAAAGAAAGAAAGAAAGAAAGAAAGAAAGAAAGAAAGAAAGAAAGAAAGAAAGAAAGAAAGAAAGAAGAGAATAAGAATAAGAATAATAATAAGAAACGGAGCAAAAACAATAAGTCTCCAAACATTGTTTGGGAGACTTAATAAACAACAATAAATGAATTACAATTATCAACAGGAATGTTTAGATTAAGATGAACAGTGTGTAATGACAAAGACATTGAAGGTTTAAATGTTGTGTCTGAATTTAGAGTCAACTGTTAAATTATCTCATTATTTACACCTACAACAATATATGATTTGACAGAAAATATCTACATCCTTGGAATAGTAAGTGGACAGCCAAAACATGTATGTACAATACACAGGTGCATTACATGCAGTATACATAAAATCAACTAAATGCTCAGAGGGCTAGGCCTGCACACTTCACCTAAAACAGATTCTCCCATTATTTCTGATAGAGAACCTTTAATACATTATTCCTTCTAATGTTGGTTCAGTTAATTCAGTGGAGATTTTTTAAATTTGATCTGTCATAAATAAGAATTGTGGTGGCCATATTGTTTGTCCGATGGAAAAAAAATATGAGGCATTTTTATAGAGGATCTGCGATAAACCAATCCTCTTAAGCTTGGTTCCAATTAAATGGCCATTCCTCTTGGAAGGGGGGATGGGGATGTCAAATACAAACTTGAAAGATGACCAGTATTAACCACCAAAGGATCAACAGCTTAATTTGTAAAATCAATAAAAATCGACTGAATGAAAAATCTTTATGGCAATTTTTTTTTATGTAAATTTTTAGTAACAATGGCCATCTTGAATGAAGGGAATGGCTTGAAATAGGAATATCAAAGGACCATCTCAGCCAAGTTTTGGTTCTCTGGTTTTTCGAGAGAAGACACTGATGTGACTAAATTTTTTTTTAAATAAGCTTAATTTGTATATCAGTATAATCAGTTGAACCAAAATTTGTACAGAAAAACCTGTAACATATGTCAAAGTACTGATAGTCATAAAGCTGCAATTCAAATTTGTACAAAAATACCTGTAACATATGTCAAAGTACTGATAGTCATACAGCTGCCATTCAAATTTGTACAAAAATACCTGTAACATATGTCAAAGTACTGATAGTCATACAGCTGCCATTCAAATTTGTACAAAAATACCTGTAACATATGTCAAAGTACTCATAGTCATACAGCTGCAATTCAAATTTGTACAAAAATACCTGTAACATATGTCAAAGTACTCATAGTCATACAGCTGCAATTCAAATATGTGCAGAAATACCTGTAACATATGTCAAAGTACTCATAGTCATACAGCTGCAATTCAAATTTGCACAGAAATACATGTAACATATGTCAAAGTACTGATAGTCATACAGCTGCCATTCAAATTTGTACAAAAATACCTGTAACATATATGTCAATGTACTCATAGTCATACAGCTGCAATTCAAATTTGTACAAAAATACCTGTAACATATATGTCAATGTACTCATAGTCATACAGCTGCAATTCAAATTTGTACAGAAATACCTGTAACATATGTCAAAGTACTGATAGTCATACAGCTGCCATTCAAATTTGTACAAAAATACCTGTAACATATGTCAAAGTACTCAGTCATACTGCTGCAATTCAAATTTGTACAAAAATACCTGTAACATATGTCAAAGTACTCAGTCATACAGCTGCAATTCAAATTTGTACAAAAATACCTGTAACATATGTCAAAGTACTCAGTCATACAGCTGCAATTCAAATTTGTACAATAATACCTGTAACATATGTCAAAGTACTCAGTCATACAGCTGCAATTCAAATTTGTACAAAAATACCTGTAACATATGTCAAAGTACTCAGTCATACAGCTGCAATTCAAATTTGTACAAAAATACCTGTAACATATGTCAAAGTACTGATAGTCATACAGCTGCCATTCAAATTTGTACAAAAATACCTGTAACATATGTCAAAGTACTCAGTCATACAGCTGCAATTCAAATTTGTACAAAAATACCTGTAACATATGTCAAAGTACTCATAGTCATACAGCTGCAATTCAAATTTGATGTCATAATAATTTATCTACAAAGTAATAATCAACATCTAAAGAAAATTTCTTTTTATAGTTACTGTGGCCATCCTGGATGAAGGGTAGGGCTTTCTGATACAAACATGAAAGAGTAACACCCCAAGGACCGTCCAAACCAGGTATGGCTTAATTTGCTTCAGTGGTTTCAGAGGAGAAGACTTTTATTTGAAAAGCATATGATAGACCATGGGTGAACAACTATGATGGACGTCAAATGAAGGCAATAGATCAAACAACCCTTAGGGTAATGTGAGGTAGAAATGATTCTTGAAGACTTAATATGAAAAAATGACAGAAGTTTTCCTTACATATAAATACTTGTAAGATTCAAGGGGATAAACATCTTAACAATAATAAATGTTAAATTGTGTACATGATTGTTTATTCTAAACAATTTTAAAAAGGTAAAACACACAATTTCAAAGTGACAAGAATCATAAGTTGTAAATTTTACATTTCAATATATCAATGGGTCGGAATTTTTAAGTTATAATAATTAATGGGTTAGGATTTTTAAGTTATAATAATTAATGGGTTGGGATTTTTAAGTTATAATATATCAATGAGTTGGGATTTTTAAGTTATCATAAATCAATGGGTGGGGATTTTTAAGCTATAGACTATAGTATAAGTTATAACATTAAGTTATAATATATCAAAGAATGGGGATTTTTAAGTTATAAAATATCAATGGGTTATATTTCTACAATATCATTCAGCTTCTTTATTGTCAAGAGCAAATCTTCTATAATTATAATTAAATATGATAAGGTGTACTATTGACCTATGTGTACTTACTTTGGATCTTTGTCTAATGTATGAATGAGTCATCAATAACTGAATAACATATGAATGGGCATAGTATTCATACTTCACATATATGAATGGACATAGTATTCATACTTCACATATATGAATGGGCATAGTATTCATACTTCACATATATGAATGGACATAGTATTCATACTTCACATATATGAATGGACATAGTATTCATACTTCACATATATGAATGGGCATAGTATTCATACTTCACATATATGAATGGACATGGTTTTCATGCTGAGGGAATTTATGAATGGGCATACCCACCTTAAGTAATTCCTCATTTAAGGAATGTCATATCTTTTCATTTTATTATGTGCATATAGACCTCAGTTTGTCACAAAACAACATATACACCTGGCATAAATGATTTTGACTAGGGTCTGTAGATTCATGATAATATCAAGTTTGTGTCCTGATATAATGATCTAAGTCATCATATACACTTTATTCAGACTTTTTGAAATTCGTCGGACCGTCAAACCGAGCGGGCAGAAAATCACAAGGATAGGCAATACTGCCAAGTGTGCCAGTCCGGGTGTCTGGACAAAATTTTTTGTTTGTGTTTTGTTTTGCACCGGAAATCGGAAATGCAACTGGTATGCCGGAACGATCACGGTCAACTCAGAATTAGATTCTGCTTCAAATGACATTTACTTCTTAAACATGCAACTGTTTCCATGGTAATTCTATTAATCATGGTATTTTTATAGTTTAAACTGGCTGTGATGCATCAATGCGACCATTTCGTGTGTTTATATTTGAAAACATGGCAGGTCGGGTTTTTATTGTTCCCATCACCGATTCCGTTTAAATTTTAGAATTTTGTAAATTCCGGTCCTGCACAAAATTATTGGGTGCAGGACCTATGTCCTGCATATTAATTTTTTTTTCTCATAAAGTCTGTTTATTATGACAATTTTGTTAAAAACAGAAATACGTTTATTGTGACAATTTTGTTAAAAACAGAAATACATGTGCATAATATGAAATGCTCCTATTAGTGTAATTAAGTGTAGCAGTATTAAATTGGTTGCTATGACGATTCCTGTTGTGATTGTTCTGACTGTGATTTCTCATCTTTCTTCCAATCTTGTGTAAAGTTACTGAACCATGAACTAACAGTTGATCTGGCCTGTGAAATAGCACCACCTTAAAAATATATAAACAACAAAACTTAACACCATGAACTAACAGCTGATCTTAACACTTTTAACCTTTCTAGATAAAGTGTATCTCAGCTGATGGAGGATATGACTGAACAGGCTATTTATATCACTGAATGTGTTTTAATAGGAAAGACAACTGTTAACTTGCATACCTTAGGCTTAAACAAAACTTAAAATGAAATTGGTCTTGAGATAGCACTTGTTTTGCCAGCAAAGTGTCATCTTACAAGACAGATGGTCTCCTCCTAAGATAATGAAAAGACAATGATGTATCAACTAATGACAACTTTACCTGTCTGTACAACACATTATAAACATTGAGATTGTATCACCCTTCAGCACTACTGTACAGCCTTCAGCTTCACCCCATGCTACACAATGATGTATCAACTAATGACAACTTTACCTGTCTGTACAACACATTATAAACATTGAGATTGTATCACCCTTCAGCACTACTGTACAGCCTTCAGCTTCACCCCATGCTACACAGAAGTGCTTCATGGTGGGATAATCTCAATGCCCAGAGGTTGACACGAAGATAACTCATATTATTATGTAAAGGACAATGTTTCCTGTCTGTACAAGACATTATTAACACATGCTACACAAAAGTACTTCATGGTGGTACATTCACAATGCTCAATGATATTATTATATAAAGGATAGTTTTTCCTGTCTGAACAAGACATTATCAACACATGCTACACAAAAGTACTTCATGGTGGTACACTCTCAATGCTCAATGATATTATTATCTAAAGGACAACTTTTCCTGTCAGTAAAACATATTATTCATTAACCAACAACTTTTCCTGTCAGTAAAACATATTATTTATTTACCAACAACTTTTCCTGTCAGTAAAACATATTCTTTATTAACCAACAACTTTTCCTGTCAGTAAAAGATATTCTTTATTAACCAACAACTTTTCCTGTCAGTAAAACATATTCTTTATTAACCAACAACTTTTCCTGTCAGTAAAACATATTATTTATTAACCAACAACTTTTCCTGTCAGTAAAACATATTATTTATTTACCAACAACTTTTCCTGTCAGTAAAACATATTATTTATTAACCAACAACTTTTCCTGTCAGTAAAACATTTTTATTTTACTAACCAACAACTTTTCCTGTCTGTACCACATATTTTCCTGTTTGTGAGACAGCAGCATTGATCTTCTTGCCTCTTTCTGTACTCTGCATAGAACTGTAAAGCAATGGTAACATCTGTAGTAGTTGAGTGAGTGATTGTTGTTTAACGCCAAGCGAGCATGTTTTCAGCTATATCATGGGGAGAACAAGTTAAATTCAACGATGATGATGGCCGCTTTGCATTAGACTAACTCCTTTCATTGAATCTTTATAGTGCTGGCTCACTGAGACAACAGTCCGTAGGTAGACATATCGCTCCACTCAGACACATTATCCTGGTTCCTGCCAGTCTTTGCTCTTACTGGCTCACTGAGACAACAGTCTGCAGGTAGACATGTCGCTCCACTCAGACACATTATCCTGGTTCCTGCCAGTCTTTGCTCTTACTGGCTCACTGAGACAACAGTCTGTAGGTAGACATGTCACTCCACTCAGACACATTATCCTGGTTCCTGCCATTCTTTGCTCTTACTGGCTCACTGAGACAATAGTCTGCAGGTAGACATGTCGCTCCACTCAGACACATTATCCTGGTTCCTGCCAGTCTTTGCTTTTACTCCTTAGTGTTGTGTACTTAGTAGAGAAGCAGGAAATACCAATTTTGTAGTGTTTAGTTTTACTGAGTCATGAACCCATGATCTACTGAGGCATGAACCCATGATCTACTGAGGCATGAACCCATGATCTACTGAGGCATGAAACCATGATCTACTGTACTTGAACCCATGATCTACTGAGGCATAAAACCATGATCTACTGTACATGAACCCATGATCTACTGAGGCATGAACCCATGATCTATTGAGGCATGAACCCATGATCTACTGAGGCATGAAACCATGATCTACTGAGGCATGAACCCATGATCTACTGAGGCATGAACCCATGATCTACTGTACTTGAACCCATGATCTACTGTACATGAACCCATGATCTACTGAGGCATGAACCCATGATCTACCGAGGCATGAACCCATGATCTACCGAGGCATGAACCCATGATCTACCGAGGCATGAACCCATGATCTACCCAGGCATGAACCCATGATCTACTGAGGCATGAACCCATGATCTACTGCACTTGATGAACATTCCTGCCATTCTTTGCTCTTACTGGCTCACTGAGACAACAGTCTGTAGGTAGACATGTCGCTCCACTCAGACACATTATCCTGGTTCCTGCCAGTCTTTGCTCTTACTGGCTCACTGAGACAACAGTCTGCAGGTAGACATGTCGCTCCACTCAGACATATTATCCTGGTTCCTGCCAGTCTTTGCTCTTACTGGCTCACTGAGACAACAGTCTGTAGGTAGACATGTCGCTCCACTCAGACACATTATCCTGGTTCCTGCCAGTCTTTGCTTTTACTCCTTAGTGTTGTGTACTTAGTAGAGAAGCAGGAAATACCAATTTTGTAGTGTTTAGTTTTACTGAGTCATGAACCCATGATCTACTGAGGCATGAACCCATGATCTACTGAGGCATGAACCCATGATCTACTGAGGCATGAAACCATGATCTACTGTACTTGAACCCATGATCTACTGAGGTATGAAACCATGATCTACTGTACATGAACCCATGATCTACTGAGGCATGAACCCATGATCTATTGAGGCATGAACCCATGATCTACTGAGGCATGAAACCATGATCTACTGAGGCATGAACCCATGATCTACTGAGGTATGAACCCATGATCTACTGTACTTGAACCCATGATCTACTGTACATGAACCCATGATCTACTGAGGCATGAACCCATGATCTACCGAGGCATGAACCCATGATCTACCGAGGCATGAACCCATGATCTACCGAGGCATGAACCCATGATTTACCGAGGCATGAACCCATGATCTACTGAGGCATGAACCCATGATCTACTGCACTTGATGAACATTTTGCAAAATATTGCATTAAAATTAGATGAAAAATAAAATCGTTTAACTTTTTAGAAATTTTCTTTTTTTTACCCCTTTCGGTCAAGTTTAACTCTGAAACTGTCAGAGATAGAAGAAATCAGTCTACACACTTACTACTGGATAAAAATCATTGTTCCTCTGTAAATCAGTGACATCAGGTCTTTTATAAGATTTATAGTCAGAGGAAATAAGAGTAACCAAAGAATATCAACGACCATAAATCACACACAAGCTGTATCGTATATAGGATTGTTATCAGAAGAAGTTTTAAAAAATAAATAAATACTAGAGGCTCAGTGGGCTGAGCCTGTGTCACTGACCTTTCATTCTGTTTTGAGGAAACTTTATACAGAGCCTGCCATAGGTGCTTCCTACCAAATTGCTGTTCATTTGGCTACTCGGTTTCATAGGAGAAGATTTCTTAGAAATCGGCCAATCAAAAACAAGAATTGCCTGTGGCAGCCATGTTTGTTAACAGATCAGGACGAAATGAACAATCTCTATACAGGAGCTTACATAGATGCTTCCTACCAAGTTTCATTTCATTTGGCTAAGGGGTTTCAGAGGAGAAGATTAAAATGTGAAAGGTTTACAGACAGACAGACACCAAGTGATGGCAATAGCTCATGTTGCCTTTGGCAAGGTGAGCTAAAAAAGAAAAAAAAAGAATACTGTATCAAGTATTTTTTGCCACAGGTCAGAATTAAACTAATAAAAATAAGTATAAATATGTAGATTAAAAACTGATAAGCAAATGACAGGAAACACAGATTAATCAAAATTAAAATTTATTTAAAATTAATTAAAATAAATTTAAAATAAAGAACACTTACTGTGCCAGTCTAACTCTGATGTCACTCACTCCTAGATTACCATGACAAGGGTGTCTGAAAATAAAATAAAAGTTTTGAGCTATTACTGAATGTATAAAAATATCATGGCAGGGTTTTCGAAAAAAATATAGAAAATATTTTGTTTATTTACCAGTAACTGCTTAACCTTTAGGAGCACCTGAGCATATCCCCCTTTTTAGTGGGGTTCAAGTTGTTCATTTACATATATTCGTGTATTTAGTTCCGAGTCTTCCTCTTTGCTATGACTTCCACATAAAAACGATTTTTGGTTTATCTTTACTCCCATGTGTTCATGTGTTATTTGATATTTGTATTTATTTAGGCTTAATGCAGAGGTGTTTACCCCAAATGAAGGCTATCAGTAGTATTGGCGAGTTTTACCAGTAGTTTTGAACCTCTGTCAGTAGTATCACCGTTGAGCGTCGCAAAGCGACGCAAACTTTCTAGGGGGGTCTGGGGGCTTCCCCCCCCCCATAATTTTTTTAAAAAATTTGATGCCATTTCCTGCATTCTGACAGTATCTGAGTCATGTTTTGAAGATACTAAAGAAAGAAATTTTATAGGATTTATTATCTTTGTTTCTGAAATAAATGACAGGGAATTTGTTAAACTCACTTTAATACTGAAACTAACATTTTAATGCCATCTTTCAACAGTAATAATAAAAAAAACATAGAAAAAACATTAATTAAAAGCAAACAAAATGTTAAGTGATTGTCGAAAAATCAGACTTGCACACAGTGCAGTGCACCATACATTCTCCACGCTTGGATGCCTTCAAACAAGGCCACAAATCGTGATATGAGTCTTTATACTTCTGCAGGGTTTGTTTTATTTTCTTTGGCGGCGTACGATTGACATCGTGATCTTCCTCCTCCAAATCCACAACCCGCTTTGCAGCTTTGGCTCCTGACATATTTTTATTTCGGATTTTCAAGCCAGCACATTTCTCAAACGCTAAACAGACGATAAATTAGAAGTATTCCGAATGCATTCCAAGTCTTGATCGCTTTAATGTTTTATGCGTTGACTCATATATACAAGTATTCAAGCACTTCGTGGAAAATTAAGTGTGGGAAATTATAATTTTGAAATGCCACAGATACTGTACTTTCGCGAACAAATCCGTAGTCCGTATTTTGCATCTCAAATCTGTGGTAAATACGGAAAATCCGTAGCAGTAAACACCTCTGCATAAAGGTGCGATTTCCTTATCACATGTTGTTTGTGTTATCTAGCAATAACATGATGGGTGCCACTAGTGGAGCAGGAACTGATTTCTCTTCCCTTGAGGTTATAAGTACTAACCCTAGAGGTATGTCATTCATTCCGTTATGATCCTCTCCAGCCCAAACTTTGTAGTTATGAGTTGTTTTAAAAGCTTGTAGGAAAGACAATCCAAAATCCTCATGTAACTTTACATCTGAAATTTAAGTTATTCTTATTAGAACATTTTATTCTATGCATGCATGAAGAACTGTTGGATATCTTAAATACAGTAATGTTGTTCTTCATAAAAAATGACATGAAACCATTGTGTGTGTAAAAATAGTAGATACCATTTACCGGTTTAATACTGCCCTATTTTTGAGCCTGTCCAAAGCCATACTATTTTTACTGAAGCAAAAATTATTAAAAACTTTTTAACTTTTTAAAAGTGAAGTCTAAAGACTATAGGGCAGCATAGGCTGAAGGGTAGTCTACAGATCAATAGTAAATATTGTATCTTGTTGTCTAGTAACTATTGTACCTTGTTGTCTAGTAAATATTGTACCTAGTTGCCTAGTAATTATTGTACCTAGTTGCCTAGTAATTATTGTACCTAGTTGTCTAGTAATTATTGTACCTTGCTGTCTAGTAATTATTGTACCTAGTTGCCTAGTAATTATTGTACCTAGTTGTCTAGTAATTATTGTACCCTGTTGTCTAGTAATTATTGTACCCTGTTGTCTAGTAATTATTGTACCTGGTTGTCTAGTAATTATTGTACACTGTTGTCTAGTAATTATTGTACCTAGTTGTCTAGTAATTATTGTACCTAGTTGTCTAGTAATTATTGTACCTTGTTGTCTAGTAATTATTGTACCTTGTTGTCTAGTAATTATTGTACCTAGTTGCCTAGTAATTATTGTACCTTGTTGTCTAGTAATTATTGTACCCTGTTGTCTAGTAATTATTGTACCTAGTTGTCTAGTAATTATTGTACCTAGTTGTCTAGTAATTATTGTACCTTGTTGTCTAGTAATTATTGTACCTAGTTGTCTAGTAATTATTGTACCTAGTTGTCTAGTAATTATTGTACCTTGTTGTCTAGTAATTATTGTACCCTGTTGTCTAGTAATTATTGTACCCTGTTGTCTAGTAATTATTGTACCTAGTTGTCTAGTAATTATTATACCTAGTTGTCTAGTAATTATTGTACCTAGTTGCCTAGTAATTATTGTACCTAGTTGTCTAGTAATTATTGTACCTAGTTGCCTAGTAATTATTGTACCTAGTTGTCTAGTAATTATTGTACCTTGTTGTCTAGTAATTATTGTACCTAGTTGTCTAGTAATTATTGTACCTAGTTGTCTAGTAATTATTGTACCTTGTTGTCTAGTAATTATTGTACCCTGTTGTCTAGTAATTATTGTACCTAGTTGCCTAGTAATTATTGTACCTAGTTGTCTAGTAATTATTGTACCTTGTTGTCTAGTAATTATTGTACCTAGTTGTCTAGTAATTATTGTACCTTGCTGTATAGTAATTATTGTACCTAGTTGTCTAGTAATTATTGTACCCTGTTGTCTAGTAATTATTGTATCTGGTTGTCTAGTAATTATTGTACCTGGTTGTCTAGTAATTATTGTACCTAGTTGTCTAGTAATTATTGTACCTAGTTGTCTAGTAATTATTGTACCTTGTTGTCTAGTAATTATTGTACCTTGTTGTCTAGTAATTATTGTACCTAGTTGCCTAGTAATTATTGTACCTTGTTGTCTAGTAATTATTGTACCCTGTTGTCTAGTAATTATTGTACCCTGTTGTCTAGTAATTATTGTACCTAGTTGTCTAGTAATTATTGTACCTTGTTGTCTAGTAATTATTGTACCTAGTTGTCTAGTAATTATTGTACCTAGTTGTCTAGTAATTATTGTACCTTGTTGTCTAGTAATTATTGTACCCTGTTGTCTAGTAATTATTGTACCCTGTTGTCTAGTAATTATTGTACCTAGTTGTCTAGTAATTATTATACCTAGTTGCCTAGTAATTATTGTACCTTGTTGTCTAGTAATTATTGTACCCTGTTGTCTAGTAATTATTATACCTAGTTGCCTAGTAATTATTGTACCTAGTTGTCTAGTAATTATTGTACCTTGTTGTCTAGTAATTATTGTACCTAGTTGTCTAGTAATTATTGTACCTAGTTGTCTAGTAATTATTGTACCTTGTTGTCTAGTAATTATTGTACCCTGTTGTCTAGTAATTATTGTACCTAGTTGCCTAGTAATTATTGTACCTAGTTGTCTAGTAATTATTGTACCTTGCTGTATAGTAATTATTGTACCTAGTTGTCTAGTAATTATTGTACCCTGTTGTCTAGTAATTATTGTATCTGGTTGTCTAGTAATTTTTGTACCTTGTTTTCTAGTAATTATTGTACTGTGTTGTCTAGTAATTATTGTACCTAGTTGTCTAGTAATTGTTGTACCTTGCTGTCTAGTAATTATTGTACCTTGTTGTGTAGTAATTATTATACCTTGTTGTCTAGTAATTATTGTACCTTGTTGTCTAGTAATTATTGTACATTGTTGTCTAGTAATTATTGTACCTTGTTTTTTTAGTAATTATTGTACCTAGTTGTATAGTAATTATTGTGCCTAGTTGTATAGTAATTGTTGTACCTTGTTGTCTAGTAATTATTGTATCTTGCTGTCTAGTAATTATTGTACCTTGTTGTTTAATAATTATTGTACCTTGTTTTCTAGTAATTATTGTACCTAGTTGTATAGTAATTATTGTACATTGTTGTCTAGTAATTATTGTACCTAGTTGTCTAGTAATTATTGTACCTAGTTGTCTAGTAATTATTGTACCTTGTTGTCTAGTAATTATTGTACCCTGTTGTCTAGTAATTATTGTACCCTGTTGTCTAGTAATTATTGTACCTAGTTGTCTAGTAATTATTATACCTAGTTGTCTAGTAATTATTGTACCTAGTTGCCTAGTAATTATTGTACCTAGTTGTCTAGTAATTATTGTACCTAGTTGCCTAGTAATTATTGTACTTAGTTGTCTAGTAATTATTGTACCTTGTTGTCTAGTAATTATTGTACCTAGTTGTCTAGTAATTATTGTACCTAGTTGTCTAGTAATTATTGTACCTTGTTGTCTAGTAATTATTGTACCCTGTTGTCTAGTAATTATTGTACCTAGTTGCCTAGTAATTATTGTACCTAGTTGTCTAGTAATTATTGTACCTTGTTGTCTAGTAATTATTGTACCTAGTTGTCTAGTAATTATTGTACCTTGCTGTATAGTAATTATTGTACCTAGTTGTCTAGTAATTATTGTACCCTGTTGTCTAGTAATTATTGTATCTGGTTGTCTAGTAATTATTGTACCTGGTTGTCTAGTAATTATTGTACACTGTTGTCTAGTAATTATTGTACCTAGTTGTCTAGTAATTATTGTACCTAGTTGTCTAGTAATTATTGTACCTTGTTGTCTAGTAATTATTGTACCTTGTTGTCTAGTAATTATTGTACCTAGTTGCCTAGTAATTATTGTACCTTGTTGTCTAGTAATTATTGTACCCTGTTGTCTAGTAATTATTGTACCCTGTTGTCTAGTAATTATTGTACCTAGTTGTCTAGTAATTATTGTACCTTGTTGTCTAGTAATTATTGTACCTAGTTGTCTAGTAATTATTGTACCTAGTTGTCTAGTAATTATTGTACCTTGTTGTCTAGTAATTATTGTACCCTGTTGTCTAGTAATTATTGTACCCTGTTGTCTAGTAATTATTGTACCTAGTTGTCTAGTAATTATTATACCTAGTTGCCTAGTAATTATTGTACCTTGTTGTCTAGTAATTATTGTACCCTGTTGTCTAGTAATTATTATACCTAGTTGCCTAGTAATTATTGTACCTAGTTGTCTAGTAATTATTGTACCTTGTTGTCTAGTAATTATTGTACCTAGTTGTCTAGTAATTATTGTACCTAGTTGTCTAGTAATTATTGTACCTTGTTGTCTAGTAATTATTGTACCCTGTTGTCTAGTAATTATTGTACCTAGTTGCCTAGTAATTATTGTACCTAGTTGTCTAGTAATTATTGTACCTTGCTGTATAGTAATTATTGTACCTAGTTGTCTAGTAATTATTGTACCCTGTTGTCTAGTAATTATTGTATCTGGTTGTCTAGTAATTTTTGTACCTTGTTTTCTAGTAATTATTGTACTGTGTTGTCTAGTAATTATTGTACCTAGTTGTCTAGTAATTGTTGTACCTTGCTGTCTAGTAATTATTGTACCTTGTTGTGTAGTAATTATTATACCTTGTTGTCTAGTAATTATTGTACCTTGTTGTCTAGTAATTATTGTACATTGTTGTCTAGTAATTATTGTACCTTGTTTTTTTAGTAATTATTGTACCTAGTTGTATAGTAATTATTGTGCCTAGTTGTATAGTAATTGTTGTACCTTGTTGTCTAGTAATTATTGTATCTTGCTGTCTAGTAATTATTGTACCTTGTTGTTTAATAATTATTGTACCTTGTTTTCTAGTAATTATTGTACCTAGTTGTATAGTAATTATGTTGTATAGTAATTATTGTACATTGTTGTCTAGTAATTATTGTACCTAGTTGTCTAGTGATTATTGTACCTAGTTTTTTAGTAATTAGTACACCTTGTTGTTATGGAAACGTACCATCTTGTTTACATGTTACCAATAAAGACTGTAAATAAACTCTAAACTGTGCTCTTAGCCATTCATCACCACCTTCCCATCCTTAAAATAATATTAAAATTTTATTAAATGAAGTTACAATGTGATCATGCATTAGTAGATGAAAATAATGCTTCATGACCAGACAAAAATTCAACTTCATCATGAAGGTCCTGCAAAAATTATATAATTTAATGTTGGATTATTAAATAAATTAATTGTATTTACCTGTAGTTTTAAATAATTGATTGCATTACCTGTAGTTTTAAAATAATTAATTATATTACCTGCAGTTTTTAATAATTAATTGTATCTTTTAATAATTAATAGTATTTACCTGTAGTTTTTAATAATTAATTGTATTTACCTGTAGTTTTTAATAATTAATTGTATGTACCTGTAGTTTTTAATAATTAATTGTATTTACCTGTAGTTTTTAATAATTAATTGTATTACCTGTAGTTTTTAGTAATTAATTGTATTTACCTGTAGTTTTAAATAATTAATTATATTTACCTGTAGTTTCAAACAAGGAATCTTCATTATCCCCTATCACAGCTTTTACAAGAATATCAGCAAATCGGAGGTCAGCAGTTGTTAGGTTTAGCAGTTTTTGTAGCTCTCTGTCATGGAATTCTATCTTTCCTTCAGACACCTACAAACAGAATCATTCTGTCAATGTTGAAGGGACCTACTTATGTGTAAAACTAGTCAAAGACAAATGAATCTATCATAGTTTGAATTAACCAAGTATTCCTGTTATCAGGTCAACTACTATGACAGGATCATCTTCTTACATGGAGCTATAAATGAAATGCCTTGTCTAAGTTCTATATATCAAAGTTCTACTGTAATATAAAAGGAAACAAGTGTTTGTTCTTACTCCTTTCTTTAATAATAAAAAGTATATATCACTACAGTAGTCCCCTCTTATAAGGCCCCTCCCACCAAAGGTCAACCCTCTTATAAGGCCCACCCCACCAAAGTCTAACCCTCTTATAAGGCCCACCCCACCAAAGGCCAACCCTCTTATAAGGCCCCTCCCACCAAAGGTCAACCCTCTTATAAGGCCCCTCCCACCAAAGGTCAACCCTCTTATAAGGCCCCCCACCAAAGGTCAACCCTCTTATAAGGCCCACCCCACCAAAGTCTAACCCTCTTATAAGGCCCCTCCCACCAAAGGCCAACCCTCTTATAAGGCCCCTCCCACCAAAGGTCAACCCTCTTATAAGGCCCCTCCCACCATAGGCAACCCTCTTATAAGGCCCTTCCCACCATAGGCAACCCTCTTATAGGGCCCTTCCCATCAAAGGCCAACAATCTTATAAGGCCCCTCCCACCAAAGACCAACCCTCTTATAAGACCCATCCCACAAATGGTCAACCCTTTTATAAGACCTTCCCACCAAAGGTTAAACCTCTAATAAGGCCCCTCCCACCATAGGCAACCCTCTTATAATGCCCCTCTCATCAAAGGGCCAATTCTATTATAAGGAACTCCCACAAAAGGCAACCTCATTTATCAGGGCATATTTCAGATGCACTGAGAGTAAAATACTACTCCCCCTCAAGGGAGGTAACACCTCATATAAGGCCATATTTTCATTGCAGAAGGGATGGTCGTATACAAAGGGGACTACTTTTAGTACATTTTAATACACCTGTTAATGAATGTGATAACACTCTTACTATTATATTAAACATTTGATTAGTTGTCTCCCCTTTACATTGACATTACCTCAATAACAACATCTGTTAGGTGGCGCTTCTGTCTAAACAGGATATTGGTTGCACCAATCACAAAGCCCCTTACATTTACATCATTAAGTAGATCATAATATTGTAGAGATAGATATGGATGACATATGTAGCCCTGAAATGCAACAAAAACAAATTCACATTTGGAAAACCAGTCATTCCGAAGGTTCGTCGGACAGTGGCAAAAGTCCAACAAAAATTGTCTTGGACCTATAAAATAATCTTAATCATTGGACCAATTGACCGGTTAACATATGTCAGGAAGTATTTTATTTTTGGCAAGTTTTCAAACAATTGTCAAATCAATATATTTGATCATTGCTCTCATCGTAAGTTCAGCTTGAGTTCGCGGAAAATCCCATTTCTATTTTTAAAATATTGATATGGGGACTTCAGTAATTGTCGAAAGGGCATTTTAAATCCTTATCTTTACTATGCTTTAAATAACAAATCGTGCATGGTTAAATTTCAAGCAATAATTCGTCACCGATCTTTTGTTGAAATCAAAATGTTGGGGCTCCGATATGTAGCCCCTTCCTGGAAAGAGTCTGTAAAGGAAAACCACGGAAAGTGACGACAAGCAGGAGAAAACGAAGAAGTATGAGGAAAATAGAAAGGCACGTAAAATTAACGTGAAGTGGTTGACCAATCACGAATGGCTGGTTTACGACGAGAGCAACGACATCATGACATGCAAAATATGGCAAAGATGATGATGATGATGACTTTTGTGAAGATTGGCGTGATGAAGTTGAAAACTGGGCTTACATATATGAATATACAAAAGAATAAAATATTGCACTTAAATTGTGTTAATTTTTTTTGCTCCAGTAAAAAGTGAGTTGGTCCGGTAAAAGTTCTACCTTTACTGGACCAAATATCCAGTGAAGTCCAAGGTACCTTTGGAATGACTGAAAACACTAACATGACTGGCCATTTCACTAAGAGAGGAGGTTTGTCCTATAAAACACTAACATGACTGGCCATTTCACTAAGAGAGGAGGCTTGTCCCATAAAACACTAACATGACTGGCCATTTCACTAAGAGAGGAGGCTTGTCCCATAAAACACTAACATGACTGGCCATTTCACTAAGAGAGGAGGTTTGTCCTATAAAACACTAACATGACTGGCCATTTCACTAAGAGAGGAGGTTTGTCCTATAAAACACTAACATGACTGGCCATTTCACTAAGAGAGGAGGTTTGTCCTATAAAACACTAACATGACTGGCCATTTCACTAAGAGAGGAGGTTTGTCCTATAAAACACTAACATGACTGGCCATTTCACTAAGAGAGGAGGCTTGTCCCATAAAACACTAACATGACTGGCCATTTCACTAAGAGAGGAGGCTTGTCCCATAAAACACTAACATGACTGGTCATTTCACTAAGAGAGGAGGCTTGTCCCATAAAACACTAACATGACTGGCCATTTCACTAAGAGAGGAGGCTTGTCCTATAAAACACTAACATGACTGGCCATTTCACTAAGAGAGGAGGCTTGTCCCATAAAACACTAACATGACTGGCCATTTCACTAAGAGAGGAGGCTTGTCCCATAAAACACTAACATGACTGGCCATTTCACTAAGAGAGGAGGCTTGTCCCATAAAACACTAACATGACTGGCCATTTCACTAAGAGAGGAGGCTTGTCCCATAAAACACTAACATGACTGGCCATTTCACTAAGAGAGGAGGTTTGTCCCATAAAACTAGTATAACTCTGCCACTTTCTAGTGAAGTGCCTGTTCCAAGTAAGGAAAGTTAGCAGTCATGTAATTGCTTGTTAGATGCATCAATTTTGCATCTTTCTACATTTTTTTGATTGGATTTTGGAACTGTTCTGAGTGTGGTATTTTTTTGTTTTTCATTTATTGCAACAAAATGTATAAAAAAATCATGTCCACTTAAATAATGAAATAGGTTATAATGATAAATTGATTATAATGAAATAGGTTATAATGATAAATTGATTATAATGAAATAGGTTATAATGATAAATTGATTATATTGAACACATGTTAATTATTACCATCTATTCATTGGAGTTTATATCAAGTCTTGTTATATTGAAGTGTGGTTATAAGGAAAATATTTCATGTCACTTTAGAAGTTATAAATCCACCCATTTGAAGATTATGACTGTGTGTAATCTGATCATACGTGTATTTGAAAAAAGTGACTGACAGACAGACTAACAGACAGACTGACAAACAATGCTAGCTGATACTAAGAGCTCACTTAGCCTTTGGCCAGGAAAGCTCACCAATGACGTCAAACAATGTCAATCTTTACAAACGTTACAATAGAAAAACCAAACCATCATTCAAACATATTCATTTGACATCACTGAGAGGAAATAAGGAAATTTGACAGGATGGAGAAAACTCAAGAATATCGGTGTCACAAATAACCACAGATATATGTTCTCTTTGTTTCTTGTAATCACAACCCCCCCCCCTCCCCCCCTTGTTTTATTCAAGACTTACCACTGGATTTTTGACAAGAGTAATACAACAGGTGGCACTAAAGGAGCAGATACTGCTTACCCTTTCTGACCAACGAGTTCCCTCCTCAGGTTTTTATGAGGGTTGTTTTGCTAATCTTAATACTTTTCTGTGTTTTGTAGATCATTGTTGGTGTTTTTGTCCTTTTTCTTTTTGTCATCGTATCATCTGTCCTTCCTTGATTTATGGCTTTTTATTACCCCTTATTATCAATTATCATAATTAGATATGACTAGGGCCCGGGTGGCTCAATGAGTTAGGTAGTTGGATTACCTAACAACTCATACAAGCCTATCACTAATATGGGATGGGTGCACACCTGGCTTTGTAGATTACAAAAAAGGGTGCACTCGACTTGCAGCCGCAAGTGATAAAGTTTACCAGTTGCTTGCCCATGGTCAGTGGTTCTCTCTGGGTACTCCGGCTTCTTCCACCACTAAAACTAGTCACCACGATATAGCTGAAATATTGCTGAAAGTGGCATTAAACACCAAAAATCAATAAATCATTCTATATATATATACCTTTGTAAATATGACAAGAGGGAATCCACATACATCTTGCTGTAGCTTTGGAATCACTGGTAGTGTGTCCTTTAAATCCTGCATTGGAATAATTTTATTACTGTTATTTGTCTTTCGATTTCTTATTTTCTCCTTCACATTAAAACCACCAAAAGCAGTACTCAATTTATTTTTTAAGGCAGTAGTTTTTTTATTTGGACTTTCTTTTTCAGATTTTGTTGGTGAGACGTCTGTCACAGTTTCATTATTCACTTTTACGTCCGTTTCTGGAATGCTTTCAGTATTTGTTACAACATTTCTGATTGGTTGATCTCCATTTTCATTCTTAGCCTCTTTTTCAAGTTGAGTTTTGTCCTCTGTTGTTTCTGTTATGGGTTTTTGTTGTGAGTGATCTCCACTTAAATCTAAAACAGGATCAATTGTAAGTAAAAGTGAATCTTCTTCCCATGAGAAACAGTCTTCTCTGTCAATTTTTTGTATACTTTCCGGTGAGTCTATATCTTCTATGCTATTACTCCTCTTGAGGTCCTCTAAATTCAAAGACAATTCTAAAGGCGAGGCTTTCTCATTTTCATCAAATTCTTCACATTTTTCAGCCAAGTCTTCAATATTTATCACAGAATTAACATTTTGAATTGTCTCCCCTGTTTGCACAGCCTCGATTTGAGTGAATGATTTCAAATTTAAGAAAGGGTCAGATTGAAAAGAATCAGAGCTCAGTGGTGTTTTGGGTTTCTGGTCAGTTTCTATAGGAGAGTTTTGTATATTTGTAGAATTGTTTTGTGTGTCTGGTTTAGTTAATTTGGTCTCTCTGAAGTTATCCTCACCAATAAGTATACCACTATGTAAATCTAAATGCTTTGTTTTATTTGTATCTTGTTTTGTTGAATTATTTTCAGGTTTTTTTATTTTATCACAATCATTTGAATCAATGTGATCACATCTAGAGTTGCCTGTTGAATTTTCAGATACAATATTACTAGTTTCACCGACATCTGATTCGACCTTGACAAAATCACTGCCTAAATTAGAACTTTCAGAATCACAGTCAATTTCACAATCACGGTCCATCGTAGGAGATTGTGGTTCTACACTTAAACTCCTATTTAGTTCTAACTTTGCTTCACATTTTTCTATTTCTTTTACAGAATTACCATCAGAAGACTGAGAGCTGATACTCGTCTTTAAAACTGGTTTATCGTCATGGTAATGTATTTCTAGATATTCATCACTGTCGTTACTACCGTATCTTGCCGAGTGTAGAGTCGGTGAGAGTAACCTCTGTCCACCACAGGTAGCAGCCTCTTCTAAACCAAACTCCATCATACCTTCATAAATACAACATGCATATTAAATTCTGGAATTGATTTGTTCAGCAAAATGTAAATTGTAATTAATATGTCATTAAAAACATGTTGAATGGTATAGTCATAAACAAATTCTTAAAAATCCAGTTTTCAAATCAACAATGTTTTTTCTTGATGTATATTAATATATGATATATATACAAACTCCGACAATTAATTAAAATAATTTTAGTCGATTGTTAAAAAAAGTTACCCATTAGGTCTCTATGTTAATTATATTTTCTGAGGTGTCAAAATCTGCATGGAGTTCGTATATATCATATATTAATATACATCTAGAAAAATAAATGTTGATTTGAAAACTGGATTTTTAAGAATATATTTTTCGGAAGATTTTTAAAAGTCAAATTGACTATAGCTATGGGAGAACTGATTATTTATTTATTCCATCTTTAGTTCTTCCTTTAAAGAGATGTAGAAATATCATATAGTTACATTATTTACATATATACAAATCAAGATGTCAGTTCAAAGTCATATTAACCGCATGGGTGGTGTAATGATTAGCATGCTCGTCTCGAGTGTGGTAGATCGTGGGTTCGAGCCCCGATCGGGTCAAACCAAAGACTATAAAATTTGTATTTGATGCTTCTCCGCTAAGTACACAGCATTATGGAGAAAGAGCAATGACTGATTGGCCTGGAATCATGATAATGTGACAGAGTGGGTTGACATGTCTATCCACGGACTGTTGTTTCAATGAGCTAGTACTACAAAAATCCAACTAAGCGTGTTGGTCTAGTACAAAGCAGACCTCATCATCATCTGATTGACAAATTAAAATTTTGGTGCAATAGAATATCTTCCATTTAAATTGTTAAGAATGAGCATTATACCTTTGGGAGAGTCGATAATATGTAACCGCGGTATATAAATTTCAGAAATTGATAAAATTGTGGTAAGCAAATAATTATAAAGAGTTAAAATTAGATGCTAAAGGGTCATCCAGTAGTCTCCCTATGCCTAATCAGCGCCTATCACCACTAACCCTGTTGATGGCGAGATGTACTTGATACAACATTATGTGATAAAGTTTGTCAGTGACTTGCGGCAGATCTGTGGTTTTCTCCGGATACTCCGGTTTCCTCCGATTAAACTGAAGTATTGTTGAAAGTGGCATTAAAAACCATAATATCCAACCCACCCCTCTTCAACTCTATAGAAATTAGCCAGCATTATATTACCTGGAAACAATGACAAAACAGATAACAAAACATTACACAGTTTTTCTACAGGTGTTCCAGAAAATAAAACCTGAAAAAAATAATTACTAAATATATCAACAAGAGGCCCATCTTATTCTAAATAGTGCATTTGTTTACAAATTATACTAGAACAAAATCGTTTAAAGGGATATTGTCTACCAGCTGCGTAATTTTTTCATACCCAAAATTATTGTCGATTTCCGTACTGACCTTCATAAAATGAAGATTAAACACCGAATTATTGATGAATACGCTCCGAAACATTGTTTTTTCGACTAAAAAAGCTGACCATCGTTACCGGAAGCTAATTAATTATGCACTCACCTGGGCGAGGCCAACTCTATTTATTTATCTATTTTTATGTCAGTAGCCCGGATGCTGCAGCATGGATATTGAGGTAAGTTTCTATAAAAGTTGAGGAAAAAAGCTATTTGCGAACCGATTGTATCTAAAAGACGTAGAATAAATAATTTCTGTATCAGGAATAGATTTTCTTTGATGAAAACTACATGCCTTAACAGATTCAGCCGATATTTCCACGATAACCATTGAAAACATGCCAGGAGGCACCCTACGGGGACAAGCTCAACTACGTATTTTCGATCGGAAATTTTTGCCGGCGTTAAAAATAACTAAATTAGTTTTTTTTCTTCTTATAAGTTATGAAGTTGTTCCCCGAGATTTTGATACACGTGTTAATTTAATTTATTTTAGCCAGTTTACCGACAATATGAAAACAGAGACATACATGTAGAACACAGTGAAATACATGTCTGATGAAAACGAATGACGTAGCCAGTGTTGTTTTATTTGTTAATTGACTGGAATGTTTCAGAGAAATTTGGGCTGGATTAGAAACAAAAGAGACCTTACTTCTAGTTCCACAAGACAGTTGCTGCAAAATAATATGGGACTGACCATTTACCTTGAAGGGGGCTATGTCACGTAGAAATGTTTTTTTCAGACGCCACAGAAATCATATTTTCTTATTTTCCGGCGAAGTGCCAATCTAATTAAAACAAGGTAAACTGTGATCTAATTCTCACTTATGATACCCCTGCCACTTCCCATGATATGGGGTACCTATTTGAAGCTTGTGACGAAATACCAGATTTCTGCCATCAATAGTTGTTGAGAAAAATGTGCATATATGTTCAATGTGGATAAAAACCAACTAAGTCGGCAAACAGGAAGTAGGAATCTGATGGTTCCAAAAACGCTTCCCACGATATGGCATACCTATGTGAAGCTTGTGACCAAATATCAGATTTCTGCCATCAATAGTTGCTGAGAAAAATGTGACGAAAAATATTTTGGAAGGACGGACGGACAGAGGTAAAACAGTATACCCCCCTCCCCCTTCGGGGAGCGGGGGTATAATTAGATCTAAAATAGGGAGCAAGTGCGTAGATCTAATTTTAATTGGATTGGCGAAGTGCTTGAATAATTTTTTTTTCTTCAAAATTTTGTATACGATTATACTGTGAAAATGGCAAGTATATGATTATACTGTGAAAATGTCAAGTCGGAATATATTTTTTTCTCCTGTCCAGTCAAATTTTCTTCTTCAAGATTCAGAATCAAAATAATTTTTAGGAAAAAAACCATAAAATTAAAATTGAATAGCTTGAGGGGTAAATTGATAAAAAAAAATTTGCAAGACCAAAATGGTTCTCCCATATACCAACAAAAAAAGGAAATAAAACTGTGGTCATAAGAAAGTCCCACGAGAAAATCTTTCCTTCCAAAATAAGACTTTTTTTATTTCTCTAAACTGAATTTGTGCAAACTATTTCACTTATAATGAAATATATTTCTTTTTTAAATAAAGCTCATTTTTCTAGATGAATGTAGAACCATCTGTCTTTACTCTGTTTTTATTAAATCTCTTGTCTTAATTACAGGACTTTGATCGGATTGTCCTTGATGAGGAAGTGTTGGGGGTTGCTAGAATGTTTCGAGAGGAACTTGTAGTAATGCCCCATGACGAGGATTACAACAGATCCAATAGGTATGCAGCCTACCGCCAGTATACCATTTGGGCACATGGCCGACTTGGAGCTGGGGTCAGACGTGTGATCCCAAGCTGTTGTACTTGGAAAATTAGGGACAAATATCCTGATCTATATGGACAATACAAGGGTTTCATTCCTAGACGATTTAATTAAAACTTGTTCATGAAATATTTTGTATTTTATCCCATATACCCTAATGATAAAGTTTACCACTTGCTTCCCTATGGTCGGTGGTTGTCTGGGTACTCTGGTTTCCTCCACCACTAAAACTGGTCGCCATGATATAGCTGAAATATTGCTGAAAGTGGCGTTAAAACACCAAAAATAAAAAATAAATCAACCCTAATGAGTTGTTAATTTCACAAGTTGGTCAGTTGGAATTATAAATTTAATTTGAAAGTTTTGCCATCTTATTATTATTTTTTGTTCTATCAGCACTGACAACTTCTTCTAAAATGGACTGACAGTCTTTTATATAATTCAAAACCAAACTTGGCAGAGATGTTTTCTATGAGGTCCTACACAAGAGTTGTTACTTTTGTGCAGATTCGTCAAAAAACATGGCCACCATGTGACTTTGAAAATTCTGATTGGTCGATTTTCAAGAAACTTCTTCTCAAGAACCGCTGAAGGGATTGAATTGAAATCTGGTATATATGTTCCTATGAATGTCTTTAACATGTGTTGTTACTGTTTGCGCCATTTGAAAATTCAAAATAGCCACCAGCGGAGGTCAAAGTTTACATTGAAACCCTATGGGAAACAACATTTTCATCTTCTTCTTGAGAACAGCCGAACAGAATTTAACCAAACTTGGCAGAAATGTTTCTTGTGAGGTCCTAAATAGTTGTCCTGGTTTGTACTAACTAGACCAACACACTGAGTGCTATCATTATTGTGCATTGGACAATTTGTAATGCCCATTATCCTGACTTGGGTAATTTTCTGCTCTAAATGTGCAGAACTTCTGTCAGACCAGGTAAAACAAAGAGTGACAATCTAAATTTATTTTATGCGACAATATAGTCAATTGTTTTGTCTTGGTCTTCAAATCTGGATTTCTGAGATGCTACAATATCATCCCGAGTTGGAGGTTGTGGAATTGGTGCAAGATGGACCGAGATTCTTCTGGGATCATCTACTTCCAACTGCACACGTTAATTCATTCCTTCATTATCTTGCAGTCTCATACAAATGATGACCCTTAATAGTCTTGGAACATAGGAATATGACTTGTCAGCTTTAACAGGCTGCACAGACCATCTAGCTGTCTTTTTGTTGTAACTTCTCTGCCACCTGAAGTAGAAAAATACATACAATGTAATTCACAAGAATAAAACAATAGAGATTATGATCTATGGAGCCCTAACTTTCAATTCAAGATGAATATCTCGAATGTATAGTGAATGAGCAACTAAACATATCATTACAAGTCCACTTTATGAAGGATTTGAGTGATTTGTAGACAGATTTTAGGTTGTGGTCATCCCTCAAGAAGTTCTATGGCAGGCATCACGAGCTGGTCAATGGTTACAGGGTGTCTGTTACCCAAATCAGACCTGATCTTCATTTGTTGTTGATGTCTTTCCCTTCATCGGATGGGACTTCTACCAGACTTGACCATGGACAACGCAGCAGGTTTGCGACTTTCGATTGACCCTTCTGAAGCCTATGATCAAATATCAGATTGCTGCCATAAATAATTACTGAGAAAAATGTTATGAACATCTTGGGACAAACGGACGGACAGAGGTAAAACAGTATACCTCCCCCTTTCCAGTGGAGCGGGGGTATAATAAAGCTCCTATGACATATGATCATTCATGGTTCTGTTATTGGGACAAAATTTCAAGTATGTAAGTTACAACTGAAACATGAAATTAACATGACAAACCTTAGAGTGAAGTTGAGGCTAGGTTCAAAATCTCCATCGTCAGAATCATCACCAACATCACTGCCCTCTTCAGTAATATCTATTGAGAGACTGTAAGAATAAAAAATAATTGTTTATTACAGTGTATGTGTATAATATCGAAACAAATTTTGCTATATGGTTCTGATGTGCAGCTGTATAACGAAAAAGCTTTTCAAAATAATATTAAATCTTTATACATCTATGCAGCACACATCTACACAACACAATATAAAGAGACAAAATTACATCAAAGTTCCAGGAAAAAATTTGGTGCACCAGACGTGCGTCAATTCTGTCCCAGTTTGGTTTCATTCCCGTAAGTAGCTAAGGGGGACTGGCCATTTCAGCTTGTGGATTGATGAAAATGTAACGATGACGCAGAAGCCAACATGATCCCTATATAATATAGCTACTAGTAGTATCACTATGCAAGCCACAATAATTAATAGGAAACTGTTATACAAGTGACTGTGTTGAACAATATTGACAATGTTACCTATAAACATAATGTAGAATACATGTATGTCTAATCTTTAACAAAATGAACATACTCAAATGGGTTCACAAATGAACTCGATTTCTCCAGTTTCATCCGTTTCGTTGAAATGTGATGGCTGCTCATTTCTTCTACTCTAGAATTACCTTGGTCAGAATATCTAAATCAAAAGTACAAATATCAATCACTACAAAATCACATTTGTCTGAAATTACCAGTTTTAGTAGTAATTTGCCTAAAAAATTTAGATAATTTTACAAAAACCTGCATGATTTTAACACAGACATGGGCCATCGGTCTACTGTTAAATTCACACACTGTGAAACATGCAAATTGCTATGGATCTTCACATTATTTCTTAAAAATCTTGTTTATTAATCATACTTAAGATCCAAACTAAACAAGGGCAAAGCGTGGCATATCCCCTCGCCTAAAAATTTGACCTGGTGACCTTGACCTTTGACTTTGAAAATCAATAGGGTTCCAGATTCTCTTAAGGACTAAGTATGTACCAAGCTTGGTCAAAATCCATTAATGGATGTTGATTCTAGAGTGTTCACAAGGATGTTACGCAGTAAAATTTTGACCCGGTTATCTTGACCTTTGACCTATAAGGCTATGACCTTGAAAATCAATAGGGTTTCGGCTATCTTAAGGAATAAGTATGTACCAAGTTTTGTCAAAAATCCATTGAAGGATGTTGATTCTAGTGTTCACAAGGATGTTACGCGGTAAAAATTTTACCCTGTGACCTTGACCTTTGACCTTGAAAATCAATAGGGTTTCAAATTCTCTTAAGGACTAAGTATGTACCACGTTTGGTCAAAATCCATTGAAGGATGTTGATTCTAGAGTGTTCACAAGGATGTGACGGACGGACGGTAGCGTTACTATATCCCTTCGCAACTTCGTTGGCGAGGGGATAAAAAGCAGTTCAAATGACAATTCTTTAAATAGAAAGCCTTTATATGAAAAATACATATTGATTTCCCTCTATCATGTCTATGTTGATAATTCTAAGATAGTAAAGTATAATTTTGGCTCCCTGAACTAAAAATTATGTCCAAAATTGTTGAAATGTAGTAAAAAACTAGTTAATGTAATGTTTTTAGAATAGTCAAGAAATAAACTTGGTTTGCATAAGGAAATTGAAAACGATTTTCATTTAGTCATAGTCTAAAATATGCAGTTCAGGACATTTCAGTAAAATTTTATAGTCACATATGTAGAAAAGTTTCTGAAACTTGCAAATTTCTATGGATCTTCATATTATTTTTTAAAAACCTTGTTTATGTATCATACTTACAGGATCCAAACTAAAAATGGTACTGAAATGACACTTATTTAAATGGAAAGCTTTTTATATAAAAGATACATACGGATTTTCCACTATGGTAATAATTCACAGACAGGAAGATATAATTTTGGCTCCCATAACAAAGTGTTATGTTCAAACTTGTTGAAAGTACTTTTAACCTTATTTATGTAATGTATTTCCAGTACCCAAGATATGAACTTGTTTGCATAAAGGAATTAAAATGATTTTCATTTAGCCATGGTCTAAAATATGCATTTTAGGACATTTCTGAAATTTCTGAAAATTTCAATTGATAGTCATATCATTTCTTCAAAACCTTGTTTATAATTATATATTATACTTACAGGATCCAAACTAAAAGTGCAATTGAAATGAAGCTTCTTTAAATAGAAAGCTTTTATTTGAAAAATACATACTGATTTTCCATTATAGTGATAATTCGCAGAAAGTAAGGTATATACTTTTGGTTCCCAACACTAAGTTTCTTGTCCAAGTTGTTGAAATTTGATAAAATTAAAAGCCTAATTATATGTTGTATATCAAAGAAATAAATTTGCTTGAATAAAAAGAACTTTATAGGGTTTTCATTAAGCCATGTACAGTTTTAATTCTTGCATTAAAAATGAATTGATTCGATATTTCTTTTTAAATTGATAATAATAAACTGCATTGTCATTGATATCATTTTTGCACTCCCATTTCCCCTTTGCTGGCCTCTTAAAATTTGTGTTTGTTTACCTCGCAAATACGGCCGTTTTATGCTACTCATTGACAATAATTTGCTGTTGCCAGGTGCAAAATTACATATATTGATGAATATCTACCGAAAATGATCATAGGCATCATCATAAATTCATAAAATATGAAAAACGATTGAGAAAAGAAGGCAACATGCTCGGCTTACCTATTAACAATAATCAAGCACTTCCTTGAGTTCGCTCCATCCAACGGCAACGGTCCAACTGATCCCCTACATATATCCTGCATTTGTTCCATTTGGAAGATACCTCACTTCTATTCCTCTTTATCTCTGAATCCGTCAAAGTCCGCTTTCTTCCACGCGTTGACAGTTTCTCTTTTGCCCAAGAACCACATGTTGTTTATTGTTTCTAAACAGTGCGCATGCTCAAGACGTGTTCGCATAGAAGGCCATATGAATAGATTTGAATATTGTCATCCGGACAATAATTCTTTTTTGGGTCTTTTTTGTCAATAAATCGTATCTTTTGCAACATAACTCGGTGTTAATCTTCATTTTATGAAGGTCAGTACGGAAATCGACAATAATTTTGGGTATGAAAAAATTACGCAGCTGGTAGACAATATCCCTTTAAACAACTTGGAGTCAATTTTTCCATTTTTTTTAATCTTTACTATGATTTAAATATTCATCTACTGTGAAATCATTAATAATCATGGGTTTTAATTTCCGATGATTTCATTGTCCACTTAAAACCACGAAAATAAAAATCCAACGAAATACAAATTTCCCATTGATTGTTTCCTGTAATGTTTGAAACCAAGAATTCAAGAACCCATTGATGAATGCATTTTGTAGAAACCACGAAAATTGGTGTCAATGAATAAAAAGACCTTCACAGTACTTTTGTAGAAACCACGAAAATTGGTGTCAATGAATAAAAAGACTTTCACAGTACTTTTTCAGAATTTATTTCTACTTTCTAGACACTTTTATAACCTGTTAAATACTGTTTTCAAATCAGATCTTAAAATATAACATTTACTTCACGTTGTGAAATTTATAAAAAAATAAAATAAATAAATTAAAGAATACTGTTATTCCTATTAATTCATTTATTCTAGAGGTTTAGCATAGAAGTAACAAATAACAATTTATAAACTAATACCCATAATCTACTGCACTTGAGGGGGACAGGTTCACCAAATTACATCACCAATGTGGCTTAATATCATAGAAAAACATGACATCACATCTCTCAGATCATATTGGGGCCGTCATGGTCGTAATCGCATAGTAGTTGGATTTATAACTACCTATGCAATCAGTGCCTATCACCACTAAAGTTGTGAGTTTGAACCCCTCTCATGCGGGGGTGTACTCGATACAACATTATGTGATAAACTTGGTCAGTGACTTGCGGCAGGTACGTGGTTTTCTCTGGGTACTCTGGTTTCCTCCACCAATAAAACTGACTGCCACGATATGACTAAAATATTGTAAAATATAAATAAAGTGGCATTAAGCACCATAAAACCAACCAACACACTAGATCATAACATTGGACTTGCTTTAACTATTTGTATGACTCATGTGTAAATAAATATCTTATTAATCTTTGAAGGAGTTGGTGCTTGTTATATGATCACATAGTAATAATTAAGACATGTTGGACTTCAAGAATTCAATATGGTGGCTCATTCAAAGTAGAACCTGTAGCACAAAACGTTGCGTCTTTTCAAACCAGTTCGATCTGAACCTCTTCATGATAACAACAGAAAATTCCTCCATATTCCGTTTGCTAACAAAGGAATCGATGCTATTAATATCAGCAACATTCTTAATAGAAAAGAGGTCGTAACAGAAATTCCATCATATTTCAAAAATCAATCTGTTCCCATTGTCTCCTAGTATAGCTACACTAACAGCATATTGGCTGTCAAATTTTCAAATACAAAGAAGCATTGCAAGATATTAACATAGAAGAGTACCTTAAGAACCCTCTGACTTGTGACTGCTCCCACTCTCATTTTCAATACAACCCATCTGGACATGTAATCACTGGTGATCTGAATATCATTCAACATGAGAGTCTCCGAAAGGTGATTTCTCATGGTCCTAAATTCAGAGAACCTCAACACATCAATTGGAAACATAATTTCAAGATAATTATGGATGCTGTTGAAGATTATGCCAGAAGGTGGATAAAGAGAGAAGTAGACCAAGATCCTGAGTTAGAGTCCTTGTCAGACTGGGTTAGAACAATTAGGTATCTAGTACAAGGTCGGATTCGCAAACTCAAAAATTGTGTTAATAGTCAACCTAAGTCTGTATTTAAAGACCAAGAAGCGGTTAAGTGTCTTTCCTCTCTTCATGACAAATATGTCATCGTTCCTGCGGACAAGGCTTCCAACAATATCGTGTTTGTATGTAAATCATATTACTACGAATGCCTAATCAAGGAATTACTAATTAGGCATAATTAACAACATCTCTGGTAATACCACATACAAACCAACTTCGTTCGACAAAGATGAAATCCTAACTAACCAAAGATCCTTCATGACCTCTTTAAACATTCCCTCTGGTAAAGAGTCTAAGGATTTACCCTATTTGTATTGGATACCTAAACTCCATAAGACACCATACACAGAAAAGTACATAGCGGGATCATCAACTTGTTCGACGAAAGAATTGTCTATTCACCTGACAAAGATTCTGTCTGCAGTAAAAGAGGGACAACAGAAATATTGTGAAACTGTTTACTCGCATAGTGGCATAAATCACATGTGGATTTTGAAAAACTCTAAAGATCTTTTGGATAACCTTAAATCAAGATCTTTCTCTCAGGTATCCTCCATCAAAACTTTTGATTTTTCAACTCTATATACCACCCTACCACATGACAAATTAAAAACCTGCTTAAAAGAAACAATTCACAAAGCTTTCAGTCATAGAAACGATGGCTCAAAATTTGTTGTGTTAGGCTACAATTCCATATATTTTTCAAACAAAATTCAAAAAGGTAAAACATGCTACTCCGAGGAACAAGTGATCAGTATGCTGGAGTTCCTCATCGATAACATATTTGTCTCCTTTGGAGGGACACTGTTTCAGCAGGTCGTCGGCATACCAATGGGTACGAATTGTGCCCCTCTTCTAGCCGATTTATTTTTATACTCATATATGTCAGAGTTTCTTCAAAAGCTTGTAAAAGATAAGAAGATTCATGAAGCTAGAGCCTTTAATTTCACATACAGGTATATTGATGACGTTTTATCTATCAATAATTCTAGATTTGCAGAATTTCTTCCATTGATATATCCTCCAGAGCTGGAAATTAAAGAGACCACAGATACAGCTTCGTCCGCATCATTTTTGGACTTATACCTTGAATTTGACGACAGTGGTCAACTCAGTACTAAAATTTATGATAAACAGGACGACTTCAATTTTAAAATTATAAATTTTCCAAATATGTGCAGCAATATACCAGCTTCTCCTGCATATGGTGCTTACATCTCGCAATTGATTCGTTATGCAAGGGCCAGTAGTAATTATTCTGATTTCTTGAAACGTCATCTTTATCTGAGAAACAGGCTACTGGACCAGGGCTATAAAAAGATTTGCCTTATTCGATCTCTTAAAAAGTTTATATTCCGATACCAAGATATTGTCGATATATATTCTGTCTCTACAGAGACAATGGTGAAACGATGGATTTTCATAAAGTGAAAATGTATAAAGATAAGGAAGTCAACAACAATGTCAAAGATATTTTTTGTCAATGTGTGACGTAAGAGTGTTTTTGACATTTACTTTCGTAGTTAAAATACTTCAGGGGACTCGTGGTTGTTGATGGAGATGGTTCACGATAAATGTTCCACCCTCCCCACTGGATTTAGTACTGTGTTGACTACTATTTTACCTATTTTGTCTGTTTATATACTTATGAGTTTTGACTTTCCCTTTGGAAGATTGTTCGGAGTTCGGTAATTTTGTTATTACCCTTATTTTCACCTGTTGATTTGATGGTGTAATCACTTTGAACATACATAATACATTTCTTTTATAAAGAATTAAGGAATAACTGTTCTGCATTTGAAGAGTTGCCAACGTCAACTGTGGATTTGACGGTAACAAATATAATTTACTTGGTAACACGTAGCGGAGCCAGATAAACGGATATTTGTGACAGTCAAATCCCCAACTCTTAGAATGTTCAATATATAGTTAGCTGGTATGTATGTATACTTACTCTTCTCTCCAGAAGTACCAACTTAAACAGTAATACAACTTTATGTTTGAATTCTATCACAACATCTCTTACTGACATACCTGTAAATACATGAACAGAAAATAGAAGAATGTGTTCAGAGGACATGAATGTCACCGCTCCCAGTTAAAATAAACAGGGAGGGAGGGGGGGTACCAACTTAAACAGTAATACAACTTTGAATTCTATCACAACATCTCTTACTGACATACCTGTAAATACATGAACAGAAAATAGAACAATGTGTTCATAGGACATGAATGCCACTGCTCCCAGTTAAAGTAAACAGGGTAGGAACATTTTAATACATGAACAAATTGATATAACTGGTGTCCAATCCAATTGTTAAAATATTTAGCAATAAAATATGCTTAATCTAATATATGAACAGAAAATATAAGAAAATGTTCATAGGACATGCATGCCACAGCTCCCAGTTAAAGTAAACAGGGGGGAAAATTCAACATCGGAAAAGTCAGAAATCAAACTAGGCATTCTTATTATAGTCTTGACCTTGTGTATAAATTTCAAAGGAATTGCTTAAGGGGAACTTAAAGTATTGAGCGGAAAATCAAATGTACAACATACAGAAAAGGGTAAAACTTTATCCCCCCAACGGAGGTGGCATAAAAGGTTAATTTGGATAACATTATACCATTACTCATCAATTGATATTATTTAGTATAGCTATTGTTCACCCTTAGACTATCACTGATCTGTAATTTTACAATATTTCTGATATACAGTCACAGACACATGAGACCCCCATTTTTAAATACTATAAATCACATTTAATCTACCCAACTAGACACATACGAGATCGCTCCTTCATGCTGTCAGTCAATGAGACAGTACCTACCTAGACACATATGAGATCCCTCCTTCATACTGTCAGTCAATGAGACAGTACCTACCTAGACACATATGAGATCCCCCCTTCATGTTGTCAGTCAATGAGACAGTACCTACCTAGACACACATGAGATTCCTCCTTCATGCTGTCAGTCAATGAGACAGTACCTACCTAGACACATATAAGATCTGTCCTTCATGCTGTCAGTCAATGAGACAGTACCTACCTAGACACATATGAGATCCCTCCTTCATGCTGTCAGTCAATGAGACAGCACTTACCTAGACACATATGAGATCCCTCCTTCCTGCTGTCAGTCAATGAGACAGTAACTACCTAGACACATATGAGATCCCTACTTCATGCTGTCAGTCATTGATATAGCACCTACCTAGACACATATGCGATCCCTCCTTCATGCTGTCAGTCATTGATATAGTACCTACCTAGACACATACGAGATTCCTCCTTCATGCTGTCAGTCAATGAGACAGTACCTACCTAGACACATATGAGAACCCTCCTTCATGTTGTCAGTTAATGAGACAGTACTTACCTAGACACATGAGATCCCTCCTTCATGTTGTCAGTTAATGAGACAGTACTTACCTAGACACATATGAGATCCCTCCTTCATGCTGTCAGTCATTGAGACAGTACCTACCTAGACACATATGAGATCCCTCCTTCATGCTGTCAGTTAATGAGACAGTACTTACCTAGACACACATGAGATCCCTCCTTCATGTTGTCAATTAATGAGACAGTACTTACCTAGACACATATGAGATCCCTCCTTCATGCTGTCAGTCATTGAGACAGTACCTACCTAGACACATATGAGATCCCTCCTTCATGCTGTCAGTTAATGAGACAGTACTTACCTAGACACACATCAGATCCCTCCTTCATGTTGTCAATTAATGAGACAGTACTTACCTAGACACATATGAGATCCCTCCTTCATGCTGTCAGTCATTGAGACAGTACCTACCTAGACACATGAGATCCCTCCTTCATGTTGTCAGTTAATGAGACAGTACTTACCTAGACACACATGAGATCCCTCCTTCATGTTGTCAGTTAATGAGACAGTACTTACCTAGACACATATGAGATCCCTCCTTCATGCTGTCAGTTAATGAGACAGTACTTACCTAGACACATATGAGATCCCTCCTTCATGCTGTCAGTCAATGAGACAGTACCTACCTAGACACATATGAGATCCCTCCTTCATGCTGTCAGTCATTGAGACAGTACCTACCTAGACACATATGAGATCCCTCCTTCATGCTGTCAGTTAATGAGACAGTACTTACCTAGACACACATGAGATCCCTCCTTCATGTTGTCAATTAATGAGACAGTACTTACCTAGACACATATGAGATCCCTCCTTCATGCTGTCAGTCATTGAGACAGTACCTACCTAGACACATATGAGATCCCTCCTTCATGCTGTCAGTTAATGAGACAGTACTTACCTAGACACACATCAGATCCCTCCTTCATGTTGTCAATTAATGAGACAGTACTTACCTAGACACATATGAGATCCCTCCTTCATGCTGTCAGTCATTGAGACAGTACCTACCTAGACACATGAGATCCCTCCTTCATGTTGTCAGTTAATGAGACAGTACTTACCTAGACACACATGAGATCCCTCCTTCATGTTGTCAGTTAATGAGACAGTACTTACCTAGACACATATGAGATCCCTCCTTCATGCTGTCAGTCAATGAGACAGTACCTACCTAGACACATATGAGATCCCTCCTTCATGCTGTCAGTCAATGAGACAGTACCTACCTAGACACATATGAGATCCCTCCTTCATGCTGTCAGTCAATGAGACAGTACAGTTTTTATATGTTTCCTCTAATAGTTCTACTTTACTGAAGTCTTTCTCATCAAAGTAGGCATGTGTTATCAACTCTAACTTAGTTTGTATAAGTCCAAACAAAGGCTGAAAAAGAAAACAAATCAACTCTGAATATTGTTCTTTTTGTTTTCTCATACCTTTGACCAGAGAAGCTGAATATAGTGAGTGACTGTTGCTTAATGCCCAATGAGCAATTTTCCAGTAATATTATGGCAAGAACTTGTAAGCTACATGTATATTTAGATAAGATGATAACACATCCTGTGTACACTCTTAATATGATTTTTATGGTGCTAGTTTACTGAAACAACAGTCCGTGGGTAGAAATGTTTCTCTAGTCAGATACATTACCCTGATTCTGAGTTAATCAGTCTTTGTTCTTACTCTTTAATGCTGTCTGCGAATAAGCAACAAATACCAATTTTATAGTATTTCATTTTTCTTGACCAGGTCCAAAGGCCATTCCTCTTATCAGACCAGATTTCAGATGCACTGGGATAGCTTAATACTACTAAATCTCCCCCCCCCCCCCCCTTCCCTAAAGACACACCACATCTTTTATAAGGGCACTTTTTCATTGCAGAAAGGGTGGCCTTATAAAAGGGTATACTGTAATAAACAAAATTATGTGTTTATCTGACGTGTCTGATGACCGTAACCATGGTTACATACCAGCTTACTAAGTACACACACACTTTTCTGAACTGTACTTCTTGTCACATCAGAAGACTTATTTACAAGATCCTGAAATGATAAATAATATAAATATATTTTAATTATCAAGTTGTTCTCCACGTAGGGTGAGTATTTGATGGATAAAATAGTATTTAAAATCAAGACGCTTCAATGAAAACAAGTACATTTTGTATTATTAAAGGATTAAATACAATTAAATAGGAGTTTATCGATTGTGCAATGTGGCTAAGGAAATTCTTTTGTGTTAAGAGAAATTACTTCATATTAGCCACGTTAGCATATGCAAAAAAATGTCTACATTTAACACAGGTATTAACTTGATCGAGTCACTCACAAACTGAAAATTTTATGTAAAAATTATAATCAAAATCAAAACGTTTCAATGAAAACAGGTATCATTATAGGATTAACACAATTTTCTAGGAGTTTATCGATGTATAAACTTGATCGAGTCACTCATAAACCAGGGGTTTCAAAGTGGGCTGGTACCCGGTACTTTTACCCGCCTGAGATCGTGTATAGTACCGGCAGAAATTATTGAACCCCCCAAAATTAGCGGTGGTCAAAACCACAAGTACGATGGTCGATAGGCTTGTGGAATATTTTTCATAAAAAATTAATGATCACGTCAATTGCTGAATTTTCGCATTCAAATCGAACAACTGCGTCACGACCAAGTTGATGGGATATTCCCTGTTTTAAAAATAACTTTACCTTAGAATCGTAAATAGCAGTTTGCGCATGCGGTAAATAGATATGTTTTCGCCCCAATATCTTTTCATCCTTGTGTAAAACTCGGACCGGAACAAAGCTGACATCATTTAAAAATAAAAGAAATGACCGATTACAAATTATGTTCAAACACAATTTAGTGTAATCTTCAGTAATATAAGTATGATCATTATGTATTATGAATATATGACTACACAATATTTTGTGCGATATTTTTTATCCATTTCAGGGATAGAATTTAATGGGAATTGATGTCTAGACTGCAGGGCTAGACTGATTTAATCTATTCTAGCCCTGAAGGAAAATGTCTAGACCTGTATTTGCGGTGAGCTTCTGCTAGGGGGGTTTGGGGACATGCCCGCCCTTGAACATTTTTAATAATTACATGCAAAATCCTGCATTCTGAGTATATTTTGAATGTAAGAGATGTGCAAAAATTGTGTCAAAAAAGTGATTTTTTTTTGGTTTCAAAGATTGAAAAACGTTAATAAAAGGCAAAGTTTGTTTTATTCTGAATTTTTATTTGTCCTCAGGTTCCAGTTCATAATCTGACTCCATCTCTGAATACTCTAATTCCTCCTCCTCCTCCAGTAATCTAAGGTGTCTTTTTTGAAATTATCGGTGCCTTTAACAAATTTACCGTCTGGGTCGTCTTTCCCAAATTTTGTACACCAGTCACTGTGACTGTCACAGGACATCAGCTGACTTTCTCCGTCAAAATGTAGCCATTTGTACATTTGAAGACATTGTATTCCTTTTTGTGGCATCGTATGCCTTATTACTTTCACTGGTGTCAACTTTCCGTTTAGACTTCGGTTTTGAAACTCCCGGTAAGAATTTCCACATATTTTGTTATTGAAAAAGTAACCTTGAACTCGTGATCATAGACATATAAGTTCTTACATATAGAGGAGACATGAGTAGTTTATTTCAAGTGCCGACATGACCGAGGATTTTACATAAGATAGAAATCGATGTCTTCGTGGAACACAATTTCCGGAAATTGATAGTCGTAAATCACCTAGACACACGGTCTACGATAAAACAACTTGGCCTAGACCGAACGCAATTCTTCTAGCCTCGGGCTATCGGTCCTACGGTAATTTCGAACCCTGCATTTAAAACCCAGGGTCGAATCATTCTGGGGCGTACTGTCTTGTTGCTTAACTCCGTCTATATTGTTTAACTTCCGGTATATAAAAATAAAAACCTACATGTATGGCTAATTTATTTACATATTTTGACGGGGCCCTACCGGGGTTGTTCACGGAAATGAAAGTGTGCTGAAAAACATTTTTAAAAGGGGGTACGAGGAGATAAGGGATAGAAAATTACTAGAAATCTTGAAAAAGGACCGGACATGGCTCAAATGTCAAAACGCCGGTCCCCCTTTTTTTCCAAAATAATTTAACTTTTGTGATTCAAATGTTAATAAATGTCTTCCCGCGAATCGTTTTTGTTCGAACATTGTTTTTGCACATAAGTCGTGAAAGTAACAATATATATTGTTTTTGTTTAATTATATTTGTATTGATCTATTAAAATTATAAATTTTATTAAAGATTGATGATTGCAAATTAAATTTATATGTTTCATCAAGGACGTATTCTATATACGTCCTTGGTTTCATTAATTATGACACTTATATGTCTTGATCCGTGCCAATGGTCTTTGATGAGTTTAATTACTGGTAATAAAGTAAAAAAAACACAAGCCAAGGTATTGTGAAAAAGAAAAGGACAAAGCCAACAAAAGAATTTTGAGAAGTTTAAGTTTTGATAACAATGGCTTGGTCAAGCCTAGCTGCAGAACCGTAGCTCTTTATGGTCCTTTTGGTTTTTTTTAAGATATGGCAGACTATCTATGAATAATCTTGGCTGAAGTCTGTAAACTGAAATATTCAATAAAGAAATTGGGGGGGGGGGGAATCCAGGCATTATGCATGGTCTTCACTCTTGGTGAAATCTGAACTCTAAAGTTAATGGGATTTTTCTTTCATAAACACTTAATGTTTTGCAGTCTCTGAAGTACATTTTTTGATCCACAAAATGCTAGATTTCAGGAGCTTCCGCCCCCTGGACCCTTTACGGCCCCCAGCCTAATTTTTTAGGTACCTCCTAAAATTTAAGAAGTACCTCCTATTATAAAAAACATTGAAACCCCTGATAAACTGAATACAGTCTAAAGATGATCTCACAAACATCTTTCATGCAAAGCTAAGTTCAATCTGGCTCCATAACATAGGCTCAGGGAAAATGATTTAAACATGAAATGGTTACTTTGACGATGAATAGAAAAGGGATACAAATTACAGTAATGACAATAGGTCACATGACATTTGGTAGGACGAGCTAAAAAGATGTACCTTTTCCTCTAATTTGAAAGTACAAAATGTAGTCAAGAATCACTTATAGATTCTATATTTTGTCACACACAAAAAGATTTGTTGTCCTGATTTCTGATTTATTCAATTTGGAACTACATTGTATATCAACAGAGTTATCTGCATCGTGGGTAACAAACACCTGATCACAGCACGATTACCCTCCACTCATCACCCATTAAAAAAGGATATTAATACATTGTAGTTACCAATGAAAATCATCATTTGATAAATTGTAAATCACCTTCTTTGAGGTGAAAAAGTTATAGAGAAAAAATGGGGGCTCCCATAATTTGCAAGGAATTCCTTTTTCAATTTAGATACATTTAAAAGCTGTGATATGATTGGCTATAAAGACAGTGGTCGGGACTTATTAAAGTGTTTTAAAATGACTACGATAATATATTTGCCATTTGCCCCATAGGTGATGAGTGGAGAGTAATGGAAGCGTGGTCAGCTGTACGTTACTAACGATGATTTATCTGTGACATATCTAATGTAGAGAGTAATTACTTCTTCACTACAAAACACATAACAATTAGAAAATGTAATACTGTCAATTTATTTTTAATTCATTGAAGACAAATTTTCTTGTTTGGTTTTTGTTGGTACCGTCAAACCCCAAAAAGAATATATTACAAGAGATGTTATTCATTAGTATCAAAACAATGAAATAAAAAGTCAACAAACATCTTATTTTCTGCCAATCCATGAAAATTGATTTCAACAAAAATCAATTAAATCACAGTATAAATTAGTAGAAGAAGGAAAACATCTGACCACACACCTTGGCATCTATTTGTCTATAACAGGCCACACCATATACAGTTTTATGCTTCTCTGTTCTTGAGGGCAGATGGAAAAATATGGTGTCTGAAATAAAAAAAAATATTTTATAATTTTTTAACAATAACCTGCCATTATGTTAGGTAATCCTCAACAAAATGTTAGTTTGCCCATGTGTCATTGTGTGAGGCCATCTTTAACAAAATGTTAGTTTGTCCATGTGTCATTGTGTGAGGCCACCTTTAACAAAATGTTAGTTTGTCCATGTGTCATTGTGTGAGGCCACCTTTAACAAAATGTTAGTTTGTCCATGTGTCATTGTGTGAGGCCTGCCTTAAAAAAATGTTAGTTTGCCCAAACCCACCTGCAAGGTTGTTGGACATGGATAAGGTAGGTAGTGAAATTTTTCTTTCTTATAAACTGTGTTTGAATTTGAAATAAGATATCTTATCACTATGGAACTAGGAAATATCAAGAGGTAACAAAAATTACCTTTAGTTTTTGAAGAAGAAAATAATTTGAGTGGCAATTTTTTTTCTGGTACATGTAGGTCTAATATCAACAAGTTACATGTACATATCTAATTAGTGTGAACGACATGTTTTTGGAATGATCTTCATTAGGTATGGCCAGAGTTAAACCTTTGGGAGCAATAAAACCAAAGGGTCTAAACAGGAAATCCAAAATTGGTTAAGGTCACCTTTGTCTGAGGGAGAAGAACTTTAGTTTTAATAATAAATATTTGATTAAGGAACGGTAAAACTCAATTAAACAAATATATCTAATAAACCATGTCAGTACCGAAACACTGACGAAACACTGACTGCAGATGTTACTCTTAGGTACTAATAAACCATCAACAGATGTAAGATTTCTAAGGTGTTAGAGTTATTGTGTTTAACACCACTTTCAACAATATTTCACTTATATCATGATGGTAAGATTAGTTTAATATTATTTTATTGCAAATAAATCAGCAATGGGATTGAACAAAAAGTTATCACAACTTATGGACTGTCCTCTACCTACAAAAAATACACATATAATAATGTCAACAAAAATAGCACATACACAAATATAAATAATATTCAACACAATATAGTGAAACATGGGAAATAAATTGATGTAGATGTAGACCAAATGACCGACCACTGATTAGAATCTTTTTGTTTGTCTAATAGATATATGCTCGAACTTTGTTGAAGATATTAGAATTTTCATTTATACTAATTTCATCATTTCCAAATTTGTGTTGGTTTCTCTTAAGTTTCTAAAAAGACAATATGGTAAGTTTTATTGGTGGAGGAAACCGAAGTACCCAGAAAAAAACCACTGATAGGCCACAAGTCACTGACAAACTTTATGACATAATGTTGTATCGAGTACACACCGTCATGGGTGGGATTCAAACTAACAACTTTAGTGGTGATAGGCACTGATTGTACAGGAAGTTATAAATCCATCTTACCATACAATCATGGCCACGGCAGCCACAGGTTTTTTTTTAAAGCAAAATTGTTTACTTTATATTGATGTTGTCATGTTTGTGTTATTATTATTTGTGAAAAAATCCCATAATGCAATGTGAAAAAAAAATCCCACATTGCAATATGTGAAAAAATTCCATAATGCTATGGGTAAAAAAATCACATAAAGTTATGTGTGAAAAAATTCCATAATGCTATGTGTAAAAAAAATCCCATAAAGCTATGTGTGAAAAAATTCCATAATGCTATGTGCAAAAAAATCCCATAAAGTTATGTGTGAAAAAATCCCATAAAGCTATGTGTAAAAAAATCCCATAATGCTATGTGTAAAAAAATCCCATAAAGCTATGTGTGAAAAAATTCCATAATGCTATGTGTAAAAAAATCCCATAATGCTATGTGTAAAAAAATCCCATAATGCTATGTGTGAAAAAATTCCATAATGCTATGTGTAAAAAAATTCCATAAAGCTATGTGTGAAAAAATTACATAATGCTATGTGTGAAAAAATTCCATAATGCTATGTGTAAAAAAATCCCATAAATCTGTGTGAAAAAATTCCATAATGCTATGTGTAAAAAAATCCCATAAAGCTATGTGTGAAAAAATCCCATAATGCTATGTGTGAAAAAATCCCATAATGCTATGTGTAAAAAAATCCCATAATGCTATGTGTAAAAAAATCCCATAATGCTATGTGTAAAAACAAATGTGATTTTGACGACTTGTTTTGAACCTTTTGTATAGTTGTGTGCTCCATCAGGTATTCCAAGAGATGGTAAATGTTTCCATTCATCTGGTACCTGGTTACTATCAACTGGGTTCCCCTCAATCAATGGTGGATAGGAATATTCTATCTAAAAATAAAACAACAACATTTAATATGATTATTTTAATCTATTTTTTTTCCCTTCTGTATAAATTAGAGTTGTCTTGACAGTTCAGTTTTTTCCCATGTTTGTTAGTAAAGTAAGTTTTATGCTTTTTAAAGAAAGTTCCAAGTTAACTTTTAATAAACATATATATGTAAGTCAACTGGGTCAGTGTATTTTTTAAGATTATTAACACAGAAAACTAGTCAGTAATATAGCCAAGAAATTCCTGCGAACACCCCTCCTCAACAAATATTTGTTTTTTAAATCCAAATAATGTATTTTATACACTTTTTTAAAACAATGAAAAAAACTTCCAAAAAGTTGTTTTCTCCTCCTGAAACAAAACTTATTTTTGCCCTAAATATATACAATGTATATTCATAAACACACGTGTCAGATGAGTAAATGATGAATTACAAGTTCAACTTAAACAACTAAATATTTGAAAACAGTAACTGTACTTTGTATTCCTAAAATACACCTCCAAAAAATCAGTCAATAAAAATTGTTACTGCAACCCATATTTGTCAATCGTTTCGCTTTGGTCAAGTTTTATTAAAAATGAAGTCTAAATTTCTCTAAAAAAAACCATCATATCAATATCATTACACCTGTTTTGACATAAGTAAAACCTTTCATGAATGAATATGCATGTTCAGTAGCCAGTGAGAAAGTCCCATGATACGGGCCATCTTTTAAGTGTTTTAATATACTTAAATCTCCAGCCTGTTTTAAGCGAGTCTTTGACTTTGATCATATCCAAAACGTCCCACAATAACGGTAACTATATTTTATATTTAGTCCACTCCAGTCAATCTATGGGAAAAAATAGCCAAACCTCAAACTAATTGTAAAAGAATTAAAATCTGGATTTTCTTGTGTCAAAATGTCTTGTCAATACCATATCAATTTAGTCTAGAAAAATCTAGATAGGGGAAAATATTTTTTCCGTGAGATTTTATACACCACTCTCACTACTTCAGCATACATATTTGTTTAACAGGTACATTTTTGTACAGTTGTAAATGTGGAAAAAAGAGCATCCAATGAGAGAGTAGTTATACCAATCATGCATCAAACTAATTTGAGGACTTTTATCTTTCAAATTATTAAAACAAAATACACGCCTTCTTTGTGTACATTCTCTATTTAACCCCAAATTGCACTGTTGATTAAATATGCACTATAATATTTAAAAAAGGGGTCTGTGCAACATGTCATTTTTAATCAAACAATTAGGTAAAACAAATCACAACATAGCAACATATAAAATTGCATAGGACCAATAATATCGATTGCTTACAAATATGTATACAAAATGGGAATTTTGGATTATTAGAATTTCCCTTTTCTCTCATTTTTAAATTTTGTTTTTCATGTTTACATAATAGAAAACATATAAAATATAGAAATTATGATGCAACTTAATGTTGTTGCTTATATAGGTAATAACAAGAAGTCTATTTTGAATAACAGGGTGCTGATCTATATTCCAAATAGGAAAAATTCCAAAGGAAAATGCAGTGATTTCTTGTGTTTCATCTCAAAAATGGGGGAAAACATACAAAATGTAGTCATGATAGACATAAAATGTTTCATATGAAAACTATTGGGTTTTTTTAAATAAAGGCTTTTCTGTTGGATAACTTCTGCAAAATGGAAGGTTTTCATTTTTTCAAAATTTAACATTTTACTTAACCTACTGACTTGACTGATACCTGCTTTCCTAGAATTGGCATTAATCAAATGTGGATATTAAAAAAACTCAAAAGACCTGTTGGAGACTTTAAGTTCTAGATCTCAGTATGTTTGTAACAGCATTAAAACATTTGATTTCTCGACCTTATATACCACCATCACACATACGCTACTAAATCTTGTTATTGGTAGAGACAAATATCATTTTGTCAAAAACCATTCAAAAGATAATAATAAATATAAACATGAGATCATTCAAATGTTAGATTTTTTAATTGACAACATATTTGTCCTGTTTGGTGGACGAGGTTTTCAACAAACGATTAGTATTCCAATGGGTATGATTTGTGCTCGGTTATTTGCCGATTTGCTTCCACATGCTTATGATGCAGACTTCCTTCAAGGGCTTTCAAGAATAAAGATAGAAAATTAGACCAGACCTTTAATTCCATCTTCCGTTATATAGATGATGTTCCGTCACTAAGCAATTCTCGATTCGGTGATTATCTACATGCATCTATGCTATGAGCTTGAAGTTAAGGATAGCAATGATACTCAAAAGTCTGCTTCTTGCCTTGACCTTCGCATTGGTTGAAGTCATGGCTACAAAAATTCTACGGTCATCATCCCAATCTGGTTGACCATTATGAAATATCCATATCTCAAATAACAATGGATCTATTATTTTTTTACGTAGATGTTTTCTTTCCTCTATCATTGTCAAGACTTTCACCGGAGTTGACTGTCTGAGTAACACGGCGGGTGTTTTATAAGAAGCAGGAACTGCTTACCCTTCACAAGCACCTGAGTTCAGCCCCATTGTTTTTGGTGGAATCTGTGTTTCTCTTTTTTTATGTTTTCTTTTGTGTTGCCCTATTATGTGTCTTTACGTTCCGAGTTCCGTGTTGTGATGTCCATTACGATTTCCGCATAAAAACGATGTTCAGTTCGTCTTTACCTCCAGTTGTTTGTAGTAGCGCTCATGTCTTATTTACGTTATTTGTGTTTGCTTACGTGTAGTGGTGTCCAAGTTCCAACACATATTGTGTTGTGTTTTGTTTTTCTTTGACTTGTGTGCCCTATGTTGCCAATTTCTCTCGATTGTCCATTTCTGATCATCCCTTCGGTATCCTCTAACGTTTATTTAAAAATGTCAAGTCTTACCTAACAAGAATAGTCTAAAATTCTATCCTATTTTGCTATAAAATGGCCAAAAAACTTTTAACTTTTGAATTGAATAATATTAAAAATAGTAGCAGTAACCTACAAAAAAAGTATTGATGTAGCAGTAATGATTAACGTCTACTACAGTTATAAACATGTACAATACACAATCAGCATTTAAAACCAATAAGATTGTCAAAACGTAAGAAAATGTAACAATGATGATATGTTGCTGATCAGATAGTCCTAATTACAGATCTTCAGTCATGTTCTGGGTCTTTCTTTTTTATTTTTTAAGTTTGAATTTGAGCAACTAGCACCTTTACAGTCTCCACATCCAACTGTACAATCTAAACCATGTTTTCTACAACTACATTTTTAAATGTCACAGTTAAGTTTACACTACATCTTATTACTTTAATTAGTTTTCCGTCCAAATTTTCTCTTGTAGTTGCAGATAAGCACGTTTATCGTGGTAACTTGATGCTGCAGATGTAGGGGCAAGGTATGGACTTGCAGAAACCTTTCTTGTAAATATTCTACATATTAATAAATCAAGTCCCTCATATGTGATGCTGCCATACAAAGATGCAATAACTTCCTCACCAGATTTAACTATTTCATCTTGAGATGCATTAGGATTCAGGAAAACCATCGCATGTTCCCTAAGGGATCGTCGCAAAATGTGACAGTTTTTTTCAAATGAAGTTAGTTTCATTTGGCTCAGACCACCCACCCACCCCCCCCCCCCCCCCCCCCAAATGAAAGTGTGAACAACAGATTACCGATGTATTATAAACCAAACTCCACCTAAAAATAGAGGGTTTAGAACCATGTATTCTCCATATGCATGTCATGATAAAGGGTCTATCTATGAATCTTTATCCTTTCAAAATCACAGACACTTGATTTCATCTAAGTGTACATATAATTCAACAAGCATACTGTACCAATAAAATGATATTTATAGATTAATATTGACATCTCTGTAATGTGCATTCTTATAATAAATGCAAAGATCTGGACCACTTATTTATTATTTATGGAGCAGTGTATGCATCTTGTATATCAAGAAATTCAATTAAAGCCCTTTCTATACATGTGAACCATAATGAATGTGTATTTTTGAGGACATCTTCTTTTCGTGTGTCCCGCTACCAAATAGTGTTGTCTGCACAAGACGTTTTTAACAGGGCGCTGCCCAATCTCTACCCAGAGTTGTATGTCCTTACACTCTATCCAATCTCTGTCAACGCCTAAAAACCGAGAATCTTGTCAAAATCCGTTTATTAAAGGGTAATTTGATATTAAACCGGTTATAACGACCCCATATATTGTAAAATATGTAAAGAATACCATATAACTAATATTTGAGAAACTTCTTTGTTTATTTTCAAACGAAGATAAGGAATTATTTTTTATACGGTGATCAGTCATACAGCGCTGTTCTGGTTCCTTGTTGTAATAGCTTCTATAGTTGCTGAACATTACACTGGTAATATTTTATAGAAAGTAGACTACTTTTTAGACGTTGACAGAGATTGGAGAGTGTAGGACAGACAACTCTGGGTAGAGATCAATCGTAACTACTCGGCCATTCTCGCTACCCTGCAAATAACCTCGTATGCATTAGGCGCATGAATCGCACTACTTTTCACATGTCAGTTACATGAAAGTTTGATAAAGTTATATTTTAAACAATTTTCTATATTTCAATTAAAATTTTAATTAGTTTTGCATGATTAGATTTTACTTAGTATGTATTCCATATTGGATTTTCGTGGACTATATTTTTGTGCGGTTTAACTTAACTTAACTTCCGGCAAACAATTTAAGAAGATTTTCTACTATGTACGTACGAGGTTATTTGCAGGGTAGCGAGAATGGCCGAGTAGTTACGATTGGGTAGAGATTGGGCGCTGCCATGTTTAATACTTAATCAATACAATAACAGAATACCGAAAGCAATCAATACAATCACAAACTACCGAAAGCCTATTTCTGCATCGCACACAAGAACAAAAACCCGCCATAAGCATCGTGGTATCTGTTGTTTACTCTCTTTGGTCAAAACTTGCTTAATACATTATAGTATTATTATAAATTTGACAACAGTATTTTTAAAACATTCCAAGAATCAAAAACATTATTTTTTTTAATTTGCAAAAGAAGACCGTTGTTTTTCGATGCGTAGGTGTACCGCAAACAGGAAACCAGAGCTGTGTACATATACACCCATTACTTATTCAGTACTAAAGAAACAGTACAATCGTACAATATACCGACTCGAAAGATATTAAAACGATGTTCCATTCAATTTTATGCCGTTTTTTAAGTGCATTTTTAAAGATTTATTGACAAATCTCAATGTGCGATTTTGGTTTTTTTCCAAACGAGAGAGCTCAAAACCACCCACCTACCAAACGAAACTAACTTCGTTTGAAAAAAACTGCGACAATGTGTGACGATCCCTAAGACAAATTTCATTTAGAATCTTCAAAAGTGGCTGATCCATTCCAAACATTGGAAGTCGTGTTACAGCCAGAAATAGCCTGAACAAATGGCATTATATCAATATATGGCATGCGACGAAGTGTTGATGCTGTCTTACGGATATCACATATTTTCATCGTTGTAGAGATGGTTCTCATTGATTTGAAATATATATCGTTTGAATCGAGATCAAAATGGAAAAGAAAAAAATATCAACAAATCAGTATCTTTGCCAAGAAGAACCGATAGATTGTTGACAGCACTTCCCTGTCCTTTCCTCATTCATGACTTATCACTGGGTTTGTAACTAGATTAACACAACGGGTGTCACTAGTGGAGCAGGAACTGCTTACCCTTACGGAGCACCTGAGTTCACCCCCTGTTTTTAGAGGGGTTCGTGTTACTCGATCTTTAGTTTTATATGTATGTTTTGTATATCGTTGTTTGTCCTTTTGTACTTTTTCATTTGGCCATTGTGTTGTCTGTTCTTCGATATACGGATTCTGATTACCCCTTTGGTATCTTCAAACTCTTCTTTCAACTGTAGTTTTGACAATTAAGACATCTGCATCATCTGAGGCATGTATCGTTGAACATCCCTTTTCGGCCAATTTTTTTACTAAGAATGTTAATAACGTTTTGTTTATATTTACTCCTGTACATAGATGATTTGCTCTTTCGTCGATTTTTCCATTACACAATTGTATTCAAGTTTGTCCTTCATTAAAATGTTTTCTAAAAATAACATTATTCTGTGTGGTTGAAAAGCCTTTATTTCTATGTGTTTTTATCCCAAACGGCGTTCCATACATTTTTGTTCACCGAAAAGAGTTGATGAGGGTTTCTTGTTATGTTTTATATTTTTCACATAAAATATTGATTTTCTGACTTTTTTTTTATTTCATTGTATTATATTAGTCATATATGTTCAACACTGACACTTGGTGAGAATGGAAAATGCTCTGTGGATTGATTGATAGCAGACGAAATCGGGATGTCAACAAACAACGGCGGCTGTTGTATTTTTTCCGAATTTATGTGACGCCAAACATTTTATAAAGTAAAACTGTAAATACTAGATGTTAATTATTATTTTTAAACTTACCATTACTTTTCCATCGGTTGAATCTTAATTTTTCTAATTAAAAATATGGTTGCAGCATCTGTAATATCTACACGAATTATCTCCCTTATTATCTTTTTTGCTTATGGCTACCTTTACGGGATTTTTTTTCTTCTTCATATTTTTGCATATTTTGCTTTGTAAAATTCTTACTTTTCCCCTTTTTAGATTTTTCTAGACTTTTTGTATGTTGAATATGTTTATGTCAAGAACTAATTACAGTTAAAATAAAAAAATTTGCAATTAGTTTGAGGTAAAACCATAGATTGACTGGACTAATTGACTGAATGTATGTCTTCTATTGTTGTTTATAGTATGAAACCTTATTATATACAACAGAGTTTTTGAAATTCGTCGGACCTATCGGACCTAGGGGGCAGAAAATCATGAGGTCCGCCAATAACGTTGACAATGCCGGTCCCTATGTCCGCCAAACATTTTTGAATGATGTGTTTACTTTTTTAACGGAAGTCAGAAATGCAGGTCGTATTGTAAATACGTGAACAAGTTCGGTCAACTCAGAATTCGTAACCGCATTGAATACGTGATATGTTATCTGTTTTTGGTAAATATTATTGGTAACTGTCATGAAAATAAATATATTTGAATATATTGTGATGCGTAAGATGATCTTTTCGAGTGAAAAAACCCCAAAAAATTAATAAAATAAAAAAACACGACATCCCTGATTTGTATCGTTCCCTTCACTGAATCTGTTTCTATTTAGAATTTTGCTTACAGTTCCGGCAACATGGCAATGTGTCGATCATAAAAATGTGGTCGTTCCTGAAGCATTATGATGGATTGAACAGAGTGAAGAATTAAATGACAACATGATTGAGTCTAATGACTTAGAATATTGTTATTGCAATCTCAATAAAATTTTTAAATCTGGTAAATTTTTCAAAGTTTGAGGGTATCCCTAGCTGGATTTGGCTACTCTTTTTTGGTGCATGGTTTCAACTTTTTGGTTTATTCTGGATGGTGACTGGTCTTCCTATTTTTAGGCCTCTACCAGTACTAATGAAGTTAAATACAGAAAGCGATCTGCTAGACTAAAATAATAATAACAGTATGGCATTGCTTGGTTTTAAAACAATTTTACATAAAAAATGTAGGTCCGGCAAAAATTCAGAGGGTCCAGCAGAAAATTCCTGGGTGCTGGACCTACATGTATGTCCAGCAAAATTAAAACAAATTTCAAAAAGTCTGATACAATGTATCATAGATTGTCACTTCATTGTCAAAATTGTGTAGTATTGTGTATGTATGTGTATCATGCCTATCAAATGTGCTATCTCCAATAAAATAATTTGATTTAATTTATTAATTGATAACCATAAAAACGTTCCTCCACCAATAAAACTGACATATTGTTGAAAGTGGCATTAAACACTATAACCCTAAAAAGATGGCAAAAACATAAAAATAGTTGATCAGATTTACAAAGCAACATAGTAAATAATAATGGTCTATTAATATTGGATAAATTTAGCAGTGACACACTTTCTGGTTTGTCTTAAAAGTCTGAAAATAAAATAGAAAGAGGATTTCCCACATATAAGTGGCATAAATCAGTAAACAAGACTCATTTAACAACAGTGTCAGTTGGATCTGCATGAAAATCTAAAATACTAAATACAAAAACAAGACTTTCGCCTTTAAGTTAAAGGGAGGACAAACGTAGTCGTCGATAGCGTTATTATTTTCTGTCAGAGTAGAAAAACCCGAATTTTCACTTTTTTCATTTCATTAGAAAAACACCTAAAATTTATTATTTCGTGATAACAAATATATCAGATAAAACTTGAAAACTAGATCTTTATTAATTTGGTAGTTATAAGCATTAAAAATATGATTGGGTACTACTACTGAACGTCCAAAGTGAAGTCGTTTCGAGAAAATCGGACGCCATCTTGAGTTATGTGTCAACGAACAGCCCATTTTCAAAAATAATTCCGGGAGCTATCCCTGGACCAATATTCTTCATGCATGACTTAAAATTTGCAGAAAGTCTTCAATTTTACCAATCCGACCGCCAAAAATTAAAAACAATCGAAATCGTAACGTAAAATATAAAAGTTTACAAAACAGTGTTTTTAAACTCGCTTACCACACTTCCGAAAAATATTGGGGGTCAAATATCAATAAACTGGACCTTCCTCTAAAGATATGTCGCCAAGGTTTCAATGGATAAGCAGTAATAGCTCCCGGAAATCTTTGGATGTTCGGTCCATATTTTCTGACTTTGCAATCAGAGTTGAGCGGGAAGAGTTATCGGACGTTGTGTGGCGCATGTCTTCCGCCATTTTGGCCAGGACAATTTCAGAGTTGTACCAAAGAAAAATAGAATTTACCGACGTATTGTTCTACCAATTGATACAATAATTATCTAGCATTGATGTATTCAGACCACGGAGGTCAATCATGCACGGTAAGTAACAAAACTTCTTCTAAAATATAGTTTTATTCTCAAAAGAAATATCGTTTTCAACCGGATCAAATGGGGGTTAATTTTGAAAACAAAAGATGCACAAAAATCGCACAGAAACTTTACACGAACTGAATAAATATATATCTTTGTTTCGATAAATGTAAAAGAGATGGGATTTAATTCACGATTTTATTATTTTCCTCGCAAAATGGCGAAAACGGCAAGCATCAATATAAAGTTGTCAAATTCTCCTAATCTATAAATAACTTTATCCAAGCAGACCTTTGGTGACGTAATCATGGCTGTTCGGAATTTATCGGGATTTATTAATACATCTATATAAAGGAATTGTTCCGGTATTCTTTGATACTTTTGTGAAATGTTCAAGATTTTTTATATTTTTTGGTTTTAAATGAAATTTGTCTACATGAAAACTTTTTATGCATTTCTCATTAAGTTCCTAGTGTATATTGTAGCAATACATAGGACAATTGTTTTTAAATAGTAACATGAATTTCCATGCAACATTTTTGAAACAATTTATTTAAATTGTTATAAAACATAATTATTATGTTTCAGTGCTATTAGGGAAGCTTTATGAAATATATGCTTAATGCATACATTACAGTATGTGAATGTATTAACATTTTGGCTATATACATTGTAATCAGTGGCAGTGCATGTGATATGCTAAGTTTAATTAATTACATTTTTTTCATTACACCATTACTGTGTGCAAACTTGTTTGATATGACAGAACATTTATGATGCATGCAGCAAACATTTCTGGAATAATGCTATTTTTCATATAGAATCTATTTGCCACCAAACATATATGCATAAAGATAATTTTTAGTCGAAGAGTGCATTGTATTAAAGCTTTTTTCATTTGTACATGTATGATAAACTATTTCTGGAAAAGATAAATTATTTTTAGTTCTTTATTTTTATTCTGTATAACATATTTTAAATGTTTATTTTTATTTTTATTTTACAGGTGTGATCGTGACATCTCAGTAGATCATTAAGAGTTTTAAATCATTAAAATGACACTTCTGAAAGTTGATGCTGTTGATTATGATTCAGTTAATCAAATATGCATAGGATCACAAAACACACAATTTAAAGAATTCACAAAGATTTCATTTGGAATAAGTTGATCATGAACTGGGACACAGCACTATTTGTAGTCGTCAAATGTAAAATTATAGTATATAAAGGAAAAGAGAGTGACATTGAAGACTGTTATGAATTAAGATTATAAATAATAGTAGAAGATCACAGTTTATTGATTTGTGACAATAAAAATGATAACTTTGAAAATTTGGGACTTTCTAATCGCATGAACTGTTCGCTTGTCAAATTTGAGGTTTTTCCCAGACAAAAAAATGAAAATCATGTATAAAGTGTGCTAATTAAATGTTTAAAAGATAACATAACTTCAAGGCTGGCTTATAAATTGTACAGAGAACATATCTGATAATCCAAATAAGACTTTTCATGGAATACGGGGCCATAATTGAAATATTATTTTTACTAAATTTCCAGGTAGAGGGCTAATGAACCAGGACATAGTTCATACCAGTGTCAGAATTGGGGTTGCTGATAGTTTTCTCCTTGTAGTATACAGTTATAGGATCAAAATAATACCAAACACTTGAACATTTAATATTATAATATTCGACAATTATTGAAATAGTATCAATTTCGGGAATTATCTGAAATTTTGATTGAACAATGAAAATTGACCTTTTCAATGGAAAAAATGGCAGTTTTTACACAAACTGTAATAATAACTTCATTGATGTATAGATATTGAGGTTGTTTACCATAAAATATCAATTTGAACATAAAAAATATAATTAATTCCCTAAAATAACTTATTTTTACACTTTACAGAGCTCAAAATAATAAGCTGCGGAGTTTATGATTCTGGTGCTACAGACTTTGAGAATTTTTTTTGCTGATAAATATAGGTGTTCCCTGTTAGAGGGTTCTTTTCCTTACCAAAATCAGTATTCAGAAAAATTCTAGTACTTTTTTCAGATTTTTTATGACCAAAAACTTGATTTTTCGAATAAAATTTGACGTTAAAATTATGGAGGCCTGCGCAAAGGAAATAATATTAAAAAAATATATATATATTAATTGAATAAATGATATTCTTGATATTTTTACCTAGAGACTGGGCACTTTGTGGACAGTGCTGCAAGTTTCAGCCTTGCAAGTTAAAGGTTTTTGAAGATATTTGACCACAAACCTAGTAGTTTGAACAAGCAGACGGCTGACACATAAATTAAAAAAACTAAGTCCAAAGGCTATTTTCGATGTTTTAAATTCTGTGACATTTTTTTCATATAAAACCTACAGGTGTGTATAATACCTCTTTTTGAAGCATAAGGAGGATACATTACTATAGAAGAAAGCATGATAACCTATTAGGTAGTGAAAATAATATATTTTGGTCCAAAAATGTCATTTTTTTAACATTTTTCCAAAAAACAGAAAATCGACCACTTTTGGCTCACCGAAAAGGCCATAACTTTTGAACAGCTCAACCGATTTTAATAATTTTTGTACCAAAATTTCCCATTTTGTATGTACTGTCATACTAAACTATAATTGGATGATTTATTAGCATTTCAATTTTTGGCTTGACCACCCTGTGTTAAAAGTTTAACAAGACGTCCAACTGATGAATGCCCTGCTTGAAATTGGACGCCTAGATTGACAAATGATCATTTGTTTGTATTATTCATTATTGTACAAAAAGTATAAAATCGTGACAAATTGGGGGGTTTTTTTCTTCTGTGTTTTCAAGTTCTGATCAACGCCTACCACGGGTACCAGTGCAGTGCGAGTTTTATGTAAATCAAATATTTATCATCTCCATTCATTGAATACTACCTGGCAACCCTTCTTGTGGTGAAAACCAATCACAACTACATGTAGTACAGGCGAGTCATGGGTGGTCACTGCCTTGTCCATTTTTTGTCGTTTATCGATTATTTCATTCTATAAAATTGAAAAGTGGACACTGGCCATTACTTCACTTCCGGCTCATAATCTAGCCGAAAATGCATTTGTAAGAGCAGAACTGATTGGACGATGCTAACTTTATAGAAAGTCTCGCAAATAACCAAAATATAAGTAAAATAGATTGGGTACCACAAAGTACCTTTTTTTTTTTAATTATAAGGTAATATTGTTTTAAACTGTTATTTATTTTTGTGTTGTGTATGTCGGTCATAAGCCCACTAGGCTTGTGTTGTATTGTTATTTTAACATGCCGACTATAAATAAAACTTATCTTATCTTAAGGTAAATTTTAGTCCGAATTTGGCTACCCTGACTATAGACGAGTTTGTATTATTGCTTTCCAAGAATTTTAGATTGTTAATTTTTATCACAATATACCCCGGATATCCCTGACTAAACTGAACCTGTGTTGTACTTTAGCTGAAACCAAAAGACAAAGTAACAATCATTGTCTACATCTACATCTACATTCTACGACAATCCATCAATGGTGATGATTACTTGTCGGGCATTGTGTGACTGATTCTAAAATAACATACACATAGAAGGGGTTATGGTTAGTGGTGTTTAACGCCATTTTCAGTAATCTTTCAGTTATCATGGCGGTCAGTTTTATTGGTGGGTGAAACCGGAATACCCGGAGAAAACCACCGACCAATGTAAATATTTACAGCTATTTTTCTGAAGGTCGGGTATGACTCGACCAATGTAAATATTTACAGCTATTTTTCTGAAGGTCGGGTATGACTCGACCAATGCAAATATTTACAGCTATTTTTTTTTGAAGGTCGGGTATGACTCGACCAATGTAAATATTTACAGCTATTTTTCTGAAGGTCGGATATGACTCGACCAATGTAAATATTTACAGCTATTTTTTTTGGAAGGTCGGGTATGACTCGACCAATGTAAATATTTACAGCTATTTTTCTGAAGGTCGGATATGACTCAACCGATGTAAATATTTACAGCTATTTTTTTGAAGGTCGGGTATGACTCGAGCATTGTAAATATTTACAGCTATTTTCCTGAAGATCGAGTATGACTCCATCAGGTAAATTGATTTCATATCTTAATACCTTCAGTACATGCATCCATTTATGGAAACTTTAATTAACCAATTACAATTGACTACATGTAAGAGTTCTGTAGCTGAAGAAGAATTTCCGATATAATATGATTTATTCTAATTTCGTTTCTGAAAGAGAATAAAATTGAAATAAAACTGTGTAATGATAAATGGGAACAATAGTTGTTAATTGTTAATTTACATGGTAACATGACAAGTTCATTATTAGACAGACAATTTAATGTGTTGAATCACAGTAAACATTGAGGTAATTATTCTATCTGTAATTTGACTGATGCATTCAAAGCATTAATGCATGTTTGATATGCTACGATAAAACTGATAAACAGAATAAGATGACAAATACCTATACTGATGCACTAGATACTTGTATACATGACTCAGATACATCCGGCAGTCTTCATGTTACAATTGATATCGGTAGCTGACAATACAATTTTTGATTCTTCGTCACCCAAGAGGGGTAAGAGATATGGTATTTAACGCCACTTTCAACAATATATCAGCATATATCGTGGCGATCAGTTTTATTGGTGGATGAAACCGGAGTATCTAGATAAAACCACCGACCTGTCACAAGTCACTGACAAACTTTATCACATGTATCTAGTACATCTCGCCTTGGTGGGATTCGAACTCACAACGTTAGTGTTGATAGGCACTGATTGCATAGGTAATTATGAATTCGACTATCATACGATCACGGCCACGACGGCCCCTTAAATATATCCGACAATCTTGGTGTTATACAGGTGGCACGGTAATATTCATGTCAGTAGCTGACAATCTTGGTGTTATACAGGTGGCACGGTAATATTCATGTCAGTAGCTGACAATCGTGGTGTTATACAGGTAGCACGGTAATATTCATGTCAGTAGCTAACAATCTTGGTGTTATACAGGTAGCACGGTAATATTCATGTCAGTAGCTGACAATCTTGGTGCTATACAGGTAGCACGGTAATATTCATGTCAGTAGCTGACAATCTTGGTGTTATACAGGTAGCACGGTAATATTCATGTCAGTAGCTGACAATCTTGGTGTTATACAGGTAGCACGGTAATATTCATGTCAGTAGCTGACAATCTTGGTGTTATACAGGTAGCACGGTAATATTCATGTCAGTAGCTGACAATCTTGGTGCTATACAGGTAGCACGGTAATATTCATGTCAGTAGCTGACAATCTTGGTGCTATACATGTAGCACGGTGATATTCATGTCAGTAGCTGACAATCTTGGTGTTATACAGGTAGCACGGTAATATTCATGTCAGTAGCTGACAATCTTCAGCGGCGGATCCAGGATTTCAAGTTAGGGGGCGCACTTGAAAAAATTGCGCCGAGCGGAGGGAGGCGCAAAAATTGTTGGGGTATTTCGTGTGAAAAATCACGATTTTACGCCAAAAAATCATATTTTTTACAATTTTAGGGGGGCGCGCGCCAGGTGCGCCCCCCCCTGGATCCGCCCCTGATCTTGGTGTTATACAGGTAGTACGGTAATATTCATGTCAGTAGCTGACAATCTTGGTGTTATACAGGTAGCACGGTAATATTCATGTCAGTAGCTGACAATCTTGATGTTATACAGGTAGCACGGTAATATGCATGTCAGTAGCTGATAATCTTGGTGTTATACAGGTAGCACGGTAATATTTATGTCAGTAGCTGACAATGCAATATTTGATTTTTCATCACCCAAGAAGAACCTAGATAATAGGGACATTGCTGACGTATTTTTCATTAATTTTCCGCAAATAACAGTCAAACATATTGATGACCTATTAGAATTTGCTTGATAATGTGTTGCTGCTAACAAGGAAGCTACAGAATCAGAGGTGTCTATTGTAAAGTTAAACTTGATAATGGGTTGCTGCTGACAAGGAAGCTACAGAATCAGAGGTGTCTATTGTAAAGGTAAACTTGATAATGGGTTGCTGCTAACAAGGAAGCTACAGAATCAGAGGTGTCTATTGTAAAGTTAAACTTGATAATGGGTTGCTGCTAACAAGGAAGCTACAGAATCAGAGGTGTCTATTGTAAAGTTAAACTTGATAATGGGTTGCTGCTAACAAGGAAGCTACAGAATCAGAGGTGTCTATTGTAAAGTTAAACTTGATAATGTGTTGCTGCTAACAAGGAAGCTACAGAATCAGAGGTGTCTATTGTAAAGTTAAACTTGATAATGGGTTGCTGCTAACAAGGAAGCTACAGAATCAGAGGTGTCTATTGTAAAGTTAAACTTGATAATGGGTTGCTGCTAACAAGGAAGCTACAGAATCAGAGGTGTCTATTGTAAAGTTAAACTTGATAATGGATTGCTGCTAACAAGGAAGCTACAGAATCAGAGGTGTCTATTGTAAAGTTAAACTTGATAATGGGTTGCTGCTAACAAGGAAGCTACAGAATCAGAGGTGTCTATTGTAAAGTTAAACTTGATAATGGATTGCTGCTAACAAGGAAGCTACAGAATCAGAGGTGTCTATTGTAAAGTTAAGCTTGATAATGGATTGCTGCTAACAAGGAAGCTACAGAATCAGAGGTGTCTATTGTAAAGTTAAATTTGATAATGGGTTGCTGCTAACAAGGAAGCTACAGAATCAGAGGTGTCTATTGTAAAGTTAAACTTGATAATGGATTGCTGCTGACAAGGAAGCTACAGAATCAGAGGTGTCAATTGTAAAGTTAAATTTGATAATGGGTTGCTGCTAACAAGGAAGCTACAGCATAAGGGGTGTCTATTGTAAAGTTAAACTTGATAATGGATTGCTGCTAACAAGGAAGCTACAGAATCAGAGGTGTCTATTGTAAAGTTAAACTTGATAATGGGTTGCTGCTAACAAGGAAGCTACAAAATCAGAGGTGTCTATTGTAAAGTTAAACTTGATAATGGGTTGCTGCTAACAAGGAAGCTACGGAATCAGAGTTGTCTATTGTAAAGATAAACTTGATAATGGGTTGCTGCTAACAAGGAAGCTACAGAATCAGAGGTGTCTATTGTAAAGTTAAACTTGATAATGGATTGCTGCTAACAAGGAAACTACAGAATCAGAGGTGTCTATTGTAAAGTTAAACTTGATAATAGGTTGCTGCTAACAAGGAAGCTACAGAATCAGAGGTGTCTATTGTAAAGTTAAACTTGATAATAGGTTGCTGCTAACAAGGAAGCTACAGAATCAGAGGTGTCTATTGTAAAGTTAAACTTGATAATAGGTTGCTGCTAACAAGGAAGCTACAGAATCAGAGGTGTCTATTGTAAAGTTAAACTTGATAATGGGTTGCTGCTAACAAGGAAGCTACAGAATCAGAGATGTCTATTGTAAAGTTAAACTTGATAATGGGTTGCTGATAACAAGGAAGCTACAGAATCAGAGGTGTCTATTGTAAAGTTAAACTTGATAATAGGTTGCTGCTAACAAGGAAGCTACAGAATCAGAGGTGTCTATTGTAAAGTTAAACTTGATAATGGGTTGCTGCTAACAAGGAAGCTACAGAATCAATCAGAGGTGTCTATTGTAAAGTTAAACTTGATAATGGGTTGCTGCTAACAAGGAAGCTACAAAATCAGAGGTGTCTATTGTAAAGTTAAACTTGATAATGGGTTGCTGCTAACAAGGAAGCTACAGAATCAGAGGTGTCTATTGTAAAGTTAAACTTGATAATGGATTGCTGCTAACAAGGAAGCTACAGAATCAGAGGTGTCTATTGTAAAGTTAAACTTGATAATGGGTTGCTGCTAACAAGGAAGCTACAGAATCAGAGGTGTCTATTGTAAAGTTAAACTTGATAATGGGTTGCTGCTAACAAGGAAGCTACAGAATCAGAGGTGTCTATTGTAAAGTTAAACTTGATAATGGATTGCTGCTAACAAGGAAGCTACAAAATCAGAGGTGTCTATTGTAAAGTTAAACTTGATAATGGGTTGCTGCTAACAAGGAAGCTACAGAATCAGAGGTGTCTATTGTAAAGTTAAACTTGATAATGGGTTGCTGCTAACAAGGAAGCTACAGAATCAGAGGTGTCTATTGTAAAGTTAAACTTGATAATGGATTGCTGCTAACAAGGAAGCTACAGAACCAGAGGTGTCTATTGTAAATTTAAACTTGATAATGGGTTGCTGCTAACAAGGAAGCTACAGAATCAGAGGTGTCTATTGTAAAGTTAAACTTGATAATGGATTGCTGCTAACAAGGAAGCTACAGAATAAGAGGTGTCTATTGTAAAGTTAAGCTTGATAATGGATTGCTGCTAACAAGGAAGCTACAGAATCAGAGGTGTCTATTGTAAAGTTAAACTTGATAATGGGTTGCTGCTAACAAGGAAGCTACAGAATCAGAGGTGTCTATTGTAATGTTAAACTTGATAATGGATTGCTGCTGACAAGGAAGCTACAGAATCAGAGGTGTCAATTGTAAAGTTAAACTTGATAATGGGTTGCTGCTAACAAGGAAGCTACAGCATAAGGGGTGTCTATTGTAAAGTTAAACTTGATAATGGATTGCTGCTAGCAAGGAAGCTACAGAATCAGAGGTGTCTATTGTAAAGTTAAACTTGATAATGGGTTGCTGCTAACAAGGAAGCTACAAAATCAGAGGTGTCTATTGTAAAGTTAAACTTGATAATGGGTTGCTGCTAACAAGGAAGCTACGGAATCAGAGGTGTCTATTGTAAAGATAAACTTGATAATGGGTTGCTGCTAACAAGGAAGCTACAGAATCAGAGGTGTCTATTGTAAAGTTAAACTTGATAATGGATTGCTGCTAACAAGGAAGCTACAGAATAAGAGGTGTCTATTGTAAAGTTAAGCTTGATAATGGATTGCTGCTAACAAGGAAGCTACAGAATCAGAGGTGTCTATTGTAAAGTTAAACTTGATAATGGATTGCTGCTGACAAGGAAGCTACAGAATCAGAGGTGTCAATTGTAAAGTTAAACTTGATAATGGGTTGCTGCTAACAAGGAAGCTACAGCATAAGGGGTGTCTATTGTAAAGTTAAACTTGATAATGGATTGCTGCTAACAAGGAAGCTACAGAATCAGAGGTGTCTATTGTAAAGTTAAACTTGATAATGGGTTGCTGCTAACAAGGAAGCTACAAAATCAGAGGTGTCTATTGTAAAGTTAAACTTGATAATGGGTTGCTGCTAACAAGGAAGCTACGGAATCAGAGGTGTCTATTGTAAAGATAAACTTGATAATGGGTTGCTGCTAACAAGGAAGCTACAGAATCAGAGGTGTCTATTGTAAAGTTAAACTTGATAATGGATTGCTGCTAACAAGGAAACTACAGAATCAGAGGTGTCTATTGTAAAGTTAAACTTGATAATAGGTTGCTGCTAACAAGGAAGCTACAGAATCAGAGGTGTCTATTGTAAAGTTAAACTTGATAATAGGTTGCTGCTAACAAGGAAGCTACAGAATCAGAGGTGTCTATTGTAAAGTTAAACTTGATAATAGGTTGCTGCTAACAAGGAAGCTACAGAATCAGAGGTGTCTATTGTAAAGTTAAACTTGATAATGGGTTGCTGCTAACAAGGAAGCTACAGAATCAGAGGTGTCTATTGTAAAGATAAACTTGATAATGGGTTGCTGCTAACAAGGAAGCTACAGAATCAGAGGTGTCTATTGTAAAGTTAAACTTGATAATGGATTGCTGCTAACAAGGAAACTACAGAATCAGAGGTGTCTATTGTAAAGTTAAACTTGATAATAGGTTGCTGCTAACAAGGAAGCTACAGAATCAGAGGTGTCTATTGTAAAGTTAAACTTGATAATAGGTTGCTGCTAACAAGGAAGCTACAGAATCAGAGGTGTCTATTGTAAAGTTAAACTTGATAATAGGTTGCTGCTAACAAGGAAGCTACAGAATCAGAGGTGTCTATTGTAAAGTTAAACTTGATAATGGGTTGCTGCTAACAAGGAAGCTACAGAATCAGAGATGTCTATTGTAAAGTTAAACTTGATAATGGGTTGCTGATAACAAGGAAGCTACAGAATCAGAGGTGTCTATTGTAAAGTTAAACTTGATAATGGGTTGCTGCTAACAAGGAAGCTACAGAATCAATCAGAGGTGTCTATTGTAAAGTTAAACTTGATAATGGGTTGCTGCTAACAAGGAAGCTACAAAATCAGAGGTGTCTATTGTAAAGTTAAACTTGATAATGGGTTGCTGCTAACAAGGAAGCTACAGAATCAGAGGTGTCTATTGTAAAGTTAAACTTGATAATGGATTGCTGCTAACAAGGAAGCTACAGAATCAGAGGTGTCTATTGTAAAGTTAAACTTGATAATGGGTTGCTGCTAACAAGGAAGCTACAGAATCAGAGGTGTCTATTGTAAAGTTAAACTTGATAATGGGTTGCTGCTAACAAGGAAGCTACAGAATCAGAGGTGTCTATTGTAAAGTTAAACTTGATAATGGATTGCTGCTAACAAGGAAGCTACAAAATCAGAGGTGTCTATTGTAAAGTTAAACTTGATAATGGGTTGCTGCTAACAAGGAAGCTACAGAATCAGAGGTGTCTATTGTAAAGTTAAACTTGATAATGGGTTGCTGCTAACAAGGAAGCTACAGAATCAGAGGTGTCTATTGTAAAGTTAAACTTGATAATGGATTGCTGCTAACAAGGAAGCTACAGAACCAGAGGTGTCTATTGTAAAGTTAAACTTGATAATGGGTTGCTGCTAACAAGGAAGCTACAGAATCAGAGGTGTCTATTGTAAAGTTAAACTTGATAATGGATTGCTGCTAACAAGGAAGCTACAGAATAAGAGGTGTCTATTGTAAAGTTAAGCTTGATAATGGATTGCTGCTAACAAGGAAGCTACAGAATCAGAGGTGTCTATTGTAAAGTTAAACTTGATAATGGGTTGCTGCTAACAAGGAAGCTACAGAATCAGAGGTGTCTATTGTAATGTTAAACTTGATAATGGATTGCTGCTGACAAGGAAGCTACAGAATCAGAGGTGTCAATTGTAAAGTTAAACTTGATAATGGGTTGCTGCTAACAAGGAAGCTACAGCATAAGGGGTGTCTATTGTAAAGTTAAACTTGATAATGGATTGCTGCTAGCAAGGAAGCTACAGAATCAGAGGTGTCTATTGTAAAGTTAAACTTGATAATGGGTTGCTGCTAACAAGGAAGCTACAAAATCAGAGGTGTCTATTGTAAAGTTAAACTTGATAATGGGTTGCTGCTAACAAGGAAGCTACGGAATCAGAGGTGTCTATTGTAAAGATAAACTTGATAATGGGTTGCTGCTAACAAGGAAGCTACAGAATCAGAGGTGTCTATTGTAAAGTTAAACTTGATAATGGATTGCTGCTAGCAAGGAAGCTACAGAATCAGAGGTGTCTATTGTAAAGTTAAACTTGATAATGGGTTGCTGCTAACAAGGAAGCTACAAAATCAGAGGTGTCTATTGTAAAGTTAAACTTGATAATGGGTTGCTGCTAACAAGGAAGCTACGGAATCAGAGGTGTCTATTGTAAAGATAAACTTGATAATGGGTTGCTGCTAACAAGGAAGCTACAGAATCAGAGGTGTCTATTGTAAAGTTAAACTTGATAATGGATTGCTGCTAACAAGGAAACTACAGAATCAGAGGTGTCTATTGTAAAGTTAAACTTGATAATAGGTTGCTGCTAACAAGGAAGCTACAGAATCAGAGGTGTCTATTGTAAAGTTAAACTTGATAATAGGTTGCTGCTAACAAGGAAGCTACAGAATCAGAGGTGTCTATTGTAAAGTTAAACTTGATAATGGGTTGCTGCTAACAAGGAAGCTACAGAATCAGAGATGTCTATTGTAAAGTTAAACTTGATAATGGGTTGCTGATAACAAGGAAGCTACAGAATCATAGGTGTCTATTGTAAAGTTAAACTTGATAATAGGTTGCTGCTAACAAGGAAGCTACAGAATCAGAGGTGTCTATTGTAAAGTTAAACTTGATAATGGGTTGCTGATAACAAGGAAGCTACAGAATCAATCAGAGGTGTCTATTGTAAAGTTAAACTTGATAATGGGTTGCTGCTAACAAGGAAGCTACAAAATCAGAGGTGTCTATTGTAAAGTTAAACTTGATAATGGGTTGCTGCTAACAAGGAAGCTACAGAATCAGAGGTGTCTATTGTAAAGTTAAACTTGATAATGGATTGCTGCTAACAAGGAAGCTACAGAATCAGAGGTGTCTATTGTAAAGTTAAACTTGATAATGGGTTGCTGCTAACAAGGAAGCTACAGAATCAGAGGTGTCTATTGTAAAGTTAAACTTGATAATGGGTTGCTGCTAACAAGGAAGCTACAGAATCAGAGGTGTCTATTGTAAAGTTAAACTTGATAATGGGTTGCTGCTAACAAGGAAACTACAGAATCAGAGATGTCTATTGTAAAGTTAAACTTGATAATGGGTTGCTGATAACAAGGAAGCTACAGAATCAGAGGTGTCTATTGTAAAGTTAAACTTGATAATGGGTTGCTGCTAACAAGGAAGCTACAGAATCAGAGGTGTCTATTGTAAAGTTAAACTTGATAATGGATTGCTGCTAACAAGGAAGCTACAAAATCAGAGGTGTCTATTGTAAAGTTAAACTTGATAATGGGTTGCTGCTAACAAGGAAGCTACAGAATCAGAGGTGTCTATTGTAAAGTTAAACTTGATAATGGGTTGCTGCTAACAAGGAAGCTACAGAATCAGAGGTGTCTATTGTAAAGTTAAACTTGATAATGGATTGCTGCTAACAAGGAAGCTACAGAACCAGAGGTGTCTATTGTAAAGTTAAACTTGATAATGGGTTGCTGCTAACAAGGAAGCTACAGAATCAGAGGTGTCTATTGTAAAGTTAAACTTGATAATGGATTGCTGCTAACAAGGAAGCTACAGAATCAGAGGTGTCTATTGTAAAGTTAAGCTTGATAATGGATTGCTGCTAACAAGGAAGCTACAGAATCAGAGGTGTCTATTGTAAAGTTAAACTTGATAATGGGTTGCTGCTAACAAGGAAGCTACAGAATCAGAGGTGTCTATTGTAAAGTTAAACTTGATAATAGGTTGCTGCTAACAAGGAAGCTACAGAATCAGAGGTGTCTATTGTAAAGTTAAACTTGATAATGGGTTGCTGCTAACAAGGAAGCTACAGAATCAGAGATGTCTATTGTAAAGTTAAACTTGATAATGGGTTGCTGATAACAAGGAAGCTACAGAATCATAGGTGTCTATTGTAAAGTTAAACTTGATAATAGGTTGCTGCTAACAAGGAAGCTACAGAATCAGAGGTGTCTATTGTAAAGTTAAACTTGATAATGGGTTGCTGATAACAAGGAAGCTACAGAATCAATCAGAGGTGTCTATTGTAAAGTTAAACTTGATAATGGGTTGCTGCTAACAAGGAAGCTACAAAATCAGAGGTGTCTATTGTAAAGTTAAACTTGATAATGGGTTGCTGCTAACAAGGAAGCTACAGAATCAGAGGTGTCTATTGTAAAGTTAAACTTGATAATGGATTGCTGCTAACAAGGAAGCTACAGAATCAGAGGTGTCTATTGTAAAGTTAAACTTGATAATGGGTTGCTGCTAACAAGGAAGCTACAGAATCAGAGGTGTCTATTGTAAAGTTAAACTTGATAATGGGTTGCTGCTAACAAGGAAGCTACAGAATCAGAGGTGTCTATTGTAAAGTTAAACTTGATAATGGGTTGCTGCTAACAAGGAAACTACAGAATCAGAGATGTCTATTGTAAAGTTAAACTTGATAATGGGTTGCTGATAACAAGGAAGCTACAGAATCAGAGGTGTCTATTGTAAAGTTAAACTTGATAATGGGTTGCTGCTAACAAGGAAGCTACAGAATCAGAGGTGTCTATTGTAAAGTTAAACTTGATAATGGATTGCTGCTAACAAGGAAGCTACAAAATCAGAGGTGTCTATTGTAAAGTTAAACTTGATAATGGGTTGCTGCTAACAAGGAAGCTACAGAATCAGAGGTGTCTATTGTAAAGTTAAACTTGATAATGGGTTGCTGCTAACAAGGAAGCTACAGAATCAGAGGTGTCTATTGTAAAGTTAAACTTGATAATGGATTGCTGCTAACAAGGAAGCTACAGAACCAGAGGTGTCTATTGTAAAGTTAAACTTGATAATGGGTTGCTGCTAACAAGGAAGCTACAGAATCAGAGGTGTCTATTGTAAAGTTAAACTTGATAATGGATTGCTGCTAACAAGGAAGCTACAGAATCAGAGGTGTCTATTGTAAAGTTAAGCTTGATAATGGATTGCTGCTAACAAGGAAGCTACAGAATCAGAGGTGTCTATTGTAAAGTTAAACTTGATAATGGGTTGCTGCTAACAAGGAAGCTACAGAATCAGAGGTGTCTATTGTAAAGTTAAACTTGATAATGGATTGCTGCTGACAAGGAAGCTACAGAATCAGAGGTGTCAATTGTAAAGTTAAACTTGATAATGGGTTGCTGCTAACAAGGAAGCTACAGCATAAGGGGTGTCTATTGTAAAGTTAAACTTGATAATGGATTGCTGCAAGCAAGGAAGCTACAGAATCAGAGGTGTCTATTGTAAAGTTAAACTTGATAATGGGTTGCTGCTAACAAGGAAGCTACAAAATCAGAGGTGTCTATTGTAAAGTTAAACTTGATAATGGGTTGCTGCTAACAAGGAAGCTACGGAATCAGAGGTGTCTATTGTAAAGATAAACTTGATAATGGGTTGCTGCTAACAAGGAAGCTACAGAATCAGAGGTGTCTATTGTAAAGTTAAACTTGATAATGGATTGCTGCTAACAAGGAAACTACAGAATCAGAGGTGTCTATTGTAAAGTTAAACTTGATAATAGGTTGCTGCTAACAAGGAAGCTACAGAATCAGAGGTGTCTATTGTAAAGTTAAACTTGATAATAGGTTGCTGCTAACAAGGAAGCTACAGAATCAGAGGTGTCTATTGTAAAGTTAAACTTGATAATAGGTTGCTGCTAACAAGGAAGCTACAGAATCAGAGGTGTCTATTGTAAAGTTAAACTTGATAATGGGTTGCTGCTAACAAGGAAGCTACAGAATCAGAGGTGTCTATTGTAAAGTTAAACTTGATAATGGATTGCTGCTAACAAGGAAGCTACAGAATAAGAGGTGTCTATTGTAAAGTTAAGCTTGATAATGGATTGCTGCTAACAAGGAAGCTACAGAATCAGAGGTGTCTATTGTAAAGTTAAACTTGATAATGGGTTGCTGCTAACAAGGAAGCTACAGAATCAGAGGTGTCTATTGTAAAGTTAAACTTGATAATGGATTGCTGCTGACAAGGAAGCTACAGAATCAGAGGTGTCAATTGTAAAGTTAAACTTGATAATGGGTTGCTGCTAACAAGGAAGCTACAGCATAAGGGGTGTCTATTGTAAAGTTAAACTTGATAATGGATTGCTGCAAGCAAGGAAGCTACAGAATCAGAGGTGTCTATTGTAAAGTTAAACTTGATAATGGGTTGCTGCTAACAAGGAAGCTACAAAATCAGAGGTGTCTATTGTAAAGTTAAACTTGATAATGGGTTGCTGCTAACAAGGAAGCTACGGAATCAGAGGTGTCTATTGTAAAGATAAACTTGATAATGGGTTGCTGCTAACAAGGAAGCTACAGAATCAGAGGTGTCTATTGTAAAGTTAAACTTGATAATGGATTGCTGCTAACAAGGAAACTACAGAATCAGAGGTGTCTATTGTAAAGTTAAACTTGATAATAGGTTGCTGCTAACAAGGAAGCTACAGAATCAGAGGTGTCTATTGTAAAGTTAAACTTGATAATAGGTTGCTGCTAACAAGGAAGCTACAGAATCAGAGGTGTCTATTGTAAAGTTAAACTTGATAATAGGTTGCTGCTAACAAGGAAGCTACAGAATCAGAGGTGTCTATTGTAAAGTTAAACTTGATAATGGGTTGCTGCTAACAAGGAAGCTACAGAATCAGAGATGTCAATTGTAAAGTTAAACTTGATAATGGGTTGCTGATAACAAGGAAGCTACAGAATCATAGGTGTCTATTGTAAAGTTAAACTTGATAATAGGTTGCTGCTAACAAGGAAGCTACAGAATCAGAGGTGTCTATTGTAAAGTTAAACTTGATAATGGGTTGCTGATAACAAGGAAGCTACAGAATCAATCAGAGGTGTCTATTGTAAAGTTAAACTTGATAATGGGTTGCTGCTAACAAGGAAGCTACAAAATCAGAGGTGTCTATTGTAAAGTTAAACTTGATAATGGGTTGCTGCTAACAAGGAAGCTACAGAATCAGAGGTGTCTATTGTAAAGTTAAACTTGATAATGGATTGCTGCTAACAAGGAAGCTACAGAATCAGAGGTGTCTATTGTAAAGTTAAACTTGATAATAGGTTGCTGCTAACAAGGAAGCTACAGAATCAGAGGTGTCTATTGTAAAGTTAAACTTGATAATAGGTTGCTGCTAACAAGGAAGCTACAGAATCAGAGGTGTCTATTGTAAAGTTAAACTTGATAATAGGTTGCTGCTAACAAGGAAGCTACAGAATCAGAGGTGTCTATTGTAAAGTTAAACTTGATAATGGGTTGCTGCTAACAAGGAAGCTACAGAATCAGAGATGTCTATTGTAAAGTTAAACTTGATAATGGGTTGCTGATAACAAGGAAGCTACAGAATCATAGGTGTCTATTGTAAAGTTAAACTTGATAATAGGTTGCTGCTAACAAGGAAGCTACAGAATCAGAGGTGTCTATTGTAAAGTTAAACTTGATAATGGGTTGCTGATAACAAGGAAGCTACAGAATCAATCAGAGGTGTCTATTGTAAAGTTAAACTTGATAATGGGTTGCTGCTAACAAGGAAGCTACAAAATCAGAGGTGTCTATTGTAAAGTTAAACTTGATAATGGGTTGCTGCTAACAAGGAAGCTACAGAATCAGAGGTGTCTATTGTAAAGTTAAACTTGATAATGGATTGCTGCTAACAAGGAAGCTACAGAATCAGAGGTGTCTATTGTAAAGTTAAACTTGATAATGGGTTGCTGCTAACAAGGAAGCTACAGAATCAGAGGTGTCTATTGTAAAGTTAAACTTGATAATGGGTTGCTGCTAACAAGGAAGCTACAGAATCAGAGGTGTCTATTGTAAAGTTAAACTTGATAATGGATTGCTGCTAACAAGGAAGCTACAAAATCAGAGGTGTCTATTGTAAAGTTAAACTTGATAATGGATTGCTGCTAACAAGGAAGCTACAAAATAAGAGGTGTCTATTGTAAAGTTAAACTTGATAATGGGTTGCTGCTAACAAGGAAGCTACAGAATAAGAGGTGTCTATTGTAAAGTTAAACTTGATAATGGATTACTGCTGACAAGGAAGCTACAGAATCAGAGGTGTCTATTGTAAAGTTAAACTTGATAATGGGTTGCTGCTAACAAGGAAGCTACAGAATCAGAGGTGTCTATTGTAAAGTTAAACTTGATAATGGGTTGCTGCTAACAAGGAAGCTACAGAATAAGAGGTGTATATTGTAAAGTTAAGCTTGATAATGGATTGCTGCTAACAAGGAAGCTACAGAATCAGAGGTGTCTATTGTAAAGTTAAACTTGATAATGGGTTGCTGCTAACTAGAAAGCTACAGAATCAGAGGTGTCTATTGTAAAGTTAAACTTGATAATGGGTTGCTGCTAACAAGGAAGCTACAGAATCAGAGGTGTCTATTGTAAAGTTAAACTTGATAATGGGTTGCTGCTAACAAGGAAGCTACAGAATCAGAGGTGTCTATTGTAAAGTTAAACTTGATAATGGGTTGCTGCTAACAAGGAAGCTACAGAATCAGAGGTGTCTATTGTAAAGTTAAACTTGATAATGGATTGCTGCTAACAAGGAAGCTACAAAATCAGAGGTGTCTATTGTAAAGTTAAACTTGATAATGGGTTGCTGCTAACAAGGAAGCTACAGAATCAGAGGTGTCTATTGTAAAGTTAAACTTGATAATGGGTTGCTGCTAACAAGGAAGCTACAGAATCAGAGGTGTCTATTGTAAAGTTAAACTTGATAATGGATTGCTGCTAACAAGGAAGCTACAGAACCAGAGGTGTCTATTGTAAAGTTAAACTTGATAATGGGTTGCTGCTAACAAGGAAGCTACAGAATCAGAGGTGTCTATTGTAAAGTTAAACTTGATAATGGATTGCTGCTAACAAGGAAGCTACAGAATAAGAGGTGTCTATTGTAAAGTTAAGCTTGATAATGGATTGCTGCTAACAAGGAAGCTACAGAATCAGAGGTGTCTATTGTAAAGTTAAACTTGATAATGGGTTGCTGCTAACAAGGAAGCTACAGAATCAGAGGTGTCTATTGTAAAGTTAAACTTGATAATGGATTGCTGCTGACAAGGAAGCTACAGAATCAGAGGTGTCAATTGTAAAGTTAAACTTGATAATGGGTTGCTGCTAACAAGGAAGCTACAGCATAAGGGGTGTCTATTGTAAAGTTAAACTTGATAATGGATTGCTGCTAGCAAGGAAGCTACAGAATCAGAGGTGTCTATTGTAAAGTTAAACTTGATAATGGGTTGCTGCTAACAAGGAAGCTACAAAATCAGAGGTGTCTATTGTAAAGTTAAACTTGATAATGGGTTGCTGCTAACAAGGAAGCTACGGAATCAGAGGTGTCTATTGTAAAGATAAACTTGATAATGGGTTGCTGCTAACAACGAAGCTACAGAATCAGAGGTGTCTATTGTAAAGTTAAACTTGATAATGGATTGCTGCTAACAATGAAACTACAGAATCAGAGGTGTCTATTGTAAAGTTAAACTTGATAATAGGTTGCTGCTAACAAGGAAGCTACAGAATCAGAGGTGTCTATTGTAAAGTTAAACTTGATAATAGGTTGCTGCTAACAAGGAAGCTACAGAATCAGAGGTGTCTATTGTAAAGTTAAACTTGATAATAGGTTGCTGCTAACAAGGAAGCTACAGAATCAGAGGTGTCTATTGTAAAGTTAAACTTGATAATGGGTTGCTGCTAACAAGGAAGCTACAGAATCAGAGATGTCTATTGTAAAGTTAAACTTGATAATGGGTTGCTGATAACAAGGAAGCTACAGAATCAGAGGTGTCTATTGTAAAGTTAAACTTGATAATAGGTTGCTGCTAACAAGGAAGCTACAGAATCAGAGGTGTCTATTGTAAAGTTAAACTTGATAATGGGTTGCTGCTAACAAGGAAGCTACAGAATCAATCAGAGGTGTCTATTGTAAAGTTAAACTTGATAATGGGTTGCTGCTAACAAGGAAGCTACAGAATCAGAGGTGTCTATTGTAAAGTTAAACTTGATAATGGATTGCTGCTAACAAGGAAGCTACAGAATCAGAGGTGTCTATTGTAAAGTTAAACTTGATAATGGGTTGCTGCTAACAAGGAAGCTACAGAATCAGAGGTGTCTATTGTAAAGTTAAACTTGATAATGGGTTGCTGCTAACAAGGAAGCTACAGAATCAGAGGTGTCTATTGTAAAGTTAAACTTGATAATGGATTGCTGCTAACAAGGAAGCTACAAAATAAGAGGTGTCTATTGTAAAGTTAAACTTGATAATGGGTTGCTGCTAACAAGGAAGCTACAGAATAAGAGGTGTCTATTGTAAAGTTAAACTTGATAATGGATTACTGCTGACAAGGAAGCTACAGAATCAGAGGTGTCTATTGTAAAGTTAAACTTGATAATGGGTTGCTGCTAACAAGGAAGCTACAGAATCAGAGGTGTCTATTGTAAAGTTAAACTTGATAATGGGTTGCTGCTAACAAGGAAGCTACAGAATAAGAGGTGTATATTGTAAAGTTAAGCTTGATAATGGATTGCTGCTAACAAGGAAGCTACAGAATCAGAGGTGTCTATTGTAAAGTTAAACTTGATAATGGGTTGCTGCTAACTAGAAAGCTACAGAATCAGAGGTGTCTATTGTAAAGTTAAACTTGATAATGGGTTGCTGCTAACAAGGAAGCTACAGAATCAGAGGTGTCTATTGTAAAGTTAAACTTGATAATGGGTTGCTGCTAACAAGGAAGCTACAGAATCAGAGGTGTCTATTGTAAAGTTAAACTTGATAATGGGTTGCTGCTAACAAGGAAGCTACAGAATCAGAGGTGTCTATTGTAAAGTTAAACTTGATAATGGATTGCTGCTAACAAGGAAGCTACAAAATCAGAGGTGTCTATTGTAAAGTTAAACTTGATAATGGATTGCTGCTAACAAGGAAGCTACAAAATAAGAGGTGTCTATTGTAAAGTTAAACTTGATAATGGGTTGCTGCTAACAAGGAAGCTACAGAATAAGAGGTGTCTATTGTAAAGTTAAACTTGATAATGGATTACTGCTGACAAGGAAGCTACAGAATCAGAGGTGTCTATTGTAAAGTTAAACTTGATAATGGGTTGCTGCTAACAAGGAAGCTACAGAATCAGAGATGTCTATTGTAAAGTTAAACTTGATAATGGGTTGCTGATAACAAGGAAGCTACAGAATCAGAGGTGTCTATTGTAAAGTTAAACTTGATAATGGGTTGCTGCTAACAAGGAAGCTACAGAATCAGAGGTGTCTATTGTAAAGTTAAACTTGATAATGGGTTGCTGCTAACAAGGAAGCTACAGAATCAGAGATGTCTATTGTAAAGTTAAACTTGATAATGGGTTGCTGATAACAAGGAAGCTACAGAATCAGAGGTGTCTATTGTAAAGTTAAACTTGATAATGGGTTGCTGCTAACAAGGAAGCTACAAAATCAGAGGTGTCTATTGTAAAGTTAAACTTGATAATGGGTTGCTGCTAACAAGGAAGCTACAGAATCAGAGGTGTCTATTGTAAAGTTAAACTTGATAATGGATTGCTGCTAACAAGGAAGCTACAGAATCAGAGGTGTCTATTGTAAAGTTAAACTTGATAATGGGTTGCTGCTAACAAGGAAGCTACAGAATCAGAGGTGTCTATTGTAAAGTTAAACTTGATAATGGATTGCTGCTAACAAGGAAGCTACAAAATCAGAGGTGTCAATTGTAAAGTTAAACTTGATAATGGATTGCTGCTAACAAGGAAGCTACAAAATAAGAGGTGTCTATTGTAAAGTTAAACTTGATAATGGGTTGCTGCTAACAAGGAAGCTACAAAATCAGAGGTGTCTATTGTAAAGTTAAACTTGATAATGGGTTGCTGCTAACAAGGAAGCTACAGAATCAGAGGTGTCTATTGTAAAGTTAAACTTGATAATGGATTGCTGCTAACAAGGAAGCTACAGAATCAGAGGTGTCTATTGTAAAGTTAAACTTGATAATGGATTGCTGCTAACAAGGAAGCTACAGAATAAGAGGTGTCTATTGTAAATTTAAACTTGATAATGGATTACTGCTAACAAGGAAGCTACAGAATCAGAGGTGTCTATTGTAAAGTTAAACTTGATAATGGGTTGCTGCTAACTAGAAAGCTACAGAATCAGAGGTGTCTATTGTAAAGTTAAACTTGATAATGGGTTGCTGCTAACAAGGAAGCTACAGAATCAGAGGTGTCTATTGTAAAGTTAAACTTGATAATGGGTTGCTGCTAACAAGGAAGCTACAGAATCAGAGGTGTCTATTGTAAAGTTAAACTTGATAATGGGTTGCTGCTAACAAGGAAGCTACAGAATCAGAGGTGTCTATTGTAAAGTTAAACTTGATAATGGATTGCTGCTAACAAGGAAGCTACAAAATCAGAGGTGTCTATTGTAAAGTTAAACTTGATAATGGATTGCTGCTAACAAGGAAGCTACAAAATAAGAGGTGTCTATTGTAAAGTTAAACTTGATAATGGGTTGCTGCTAACAAGGAAGCTACAGAATAAGAGGTGTCTATTGTAAAGTTAAACTTGATAATGGATTACTGCTGACAAGGAAGCTACAGAATCAGAGGTGTCTATTGTAAAGTTAAACTTGATAATGGGTTGCTGCTAACAAGGAAGCTACAGAATCAGAGATGTCTATTGTAAAGTTAAACTTGATAATGGGTTGCTGATAACAAGGAAGCTACAGAATCAGAGGTGTCTATTGTAAAGTTAAACTTGATAATGGGTTGCTGCTAACAAGGAAGCTACAGAATCAGAGGTGTCTATTGTAAAGTTAAACTTGATAATGGGTTGCTGCTAACAAGGAAGCTACAGAATCAGAGATGTCTATTGTAAAGTTAAACTTGATAATGGGTTGCTGATAACAAGGAAGCTACAGAATCAGAGGTGTCTATTGTAAAGTTAAACTTGATAATGGGTTGCTGCTAACAAGGAAGCTACAAAATCAGAGGTGTCTATTGTAAAGTTAAACTTGATAATGGGTTGCTGCTAACAAGGAAGCTACAGAATCAGAGGTGTCTATTGTAAAGTTAAACTTGATAATGGATTGCTGCTAACAAGGAAGCTACAGAATCAGAGGTGTCTATTGTAAAGTTAAACTTGATAATGGGTTGCTGCTAACAAGGAAGCTACAGAATCAGAGGTGTCTATTGTAAAGTTAAACTTGATAATGGATTGCTGCTAACAAGGAAGCTACAAAATCAGAGGTGTCAATTGTAAAGTTAAACTTGATAATGGATTGCTGCTAACAAGGAAGCTACAAAATAAGAGGTGTCTATTGTAAAGTTAAACTTGATAATGGGTTGCTGCTAACAAGGAAGCTACAAAATCAGAGGTGTCTATTGTAAAGTTAAACTTGATAATGGGTTGCTGCTAACAAGGAAGCTACAGAATCAGAGGTGTCTATTGTAAAGTTAAACTTGATAATGGATTGCTGCTAACAAGGAAGCTACAGAATCAGAGGTGTCTATTGTAAAGTTAAACTTGATAATGGATTGCTGCTAACAAGGAAGCTACAGAATAAGAGGTGTCTATTGTAAATTTAAACTTGATAATGGATTACTGCTGACAAGGAAGCTACAGAATCAGAGGTGTCTATTGTAAAGTTAAACTTGATAATGGGTTGCTGCTAACAAGGAAGCTACAGAATCAGAGGTGTCTATTGTAAAGTTAAATTTGATAATGGGTTTCTGCTAACAAGGAAGCTACAGAATAAGAGGTGTCTATTGTAAAGTTAAACTTGATAATGGATTACTGCTAACAAGGAAGCTAAAAAATCAGAGGTGTCTATTGTAAAGTTAAACTTGATAATGGATTACTGCTGACAAGGAAGCTACAGAATCAGAGGTGTCTATTGTAAAGTTAAACTTGATAATGGGTTGCTGCTAACAAGGAAGCTACAGAATCAGAGGTGGCTATTGTAAAGTTAAGCTTGATAATGGGTTGCTGCTAACAAGGAAGCTACAGAATAAGAGGTGTCTATTGTAAAGTTAAGCTTGATAATGGATTGCTGCTAACAAGGAAGCTACAGAATCAGAGGTGTCTATTGTAAAGTTAAACTTGATAATGGGTTGCTGCTAACTAGAAAGCTACAGAATCAGAGGTGTCTATTGTAAAGTTAAACTTGATAATGGGTTGCTGCTAACAAGGAAGCTACAGAATCAGTGATGTCTATTGTAAAGTTAAACTTGATAATGGGTTGCTGCTAACAAGGAAGCTACAGAACCAGAGGTGTCTATTGTAAAGTTAAACTTGATAATGGGTTGCTGCTAACAAGGAAGCTACAGAATCAGTGATGTCTATTGTAAAGTTAAACTTGATAATGGGTTGCTGCTAACAAGGAAGCTACAGAATCAGAGGTGTCTATTGTAAAGTTAAACTTGATAATGGATTGCTGCTAACAAGGAAGCTACAGAATCAGAGGTGTCTATTGTAAAGTTAAATTTGATAATGGATTGCTGCTAACAAGGAAGCTACAGAATCAGAGGTGTCTATTGTAAAGTTAAACTTGATAATGGATTGCTGCTAACAAGGAAGCTACAGAATCAGAGGTGTCTATTGTAAAGTTAAGCTTGATAATGGGTTGCTGCTAACAAGGAAGCTACAGAATCAGAGGTGTCTATTGTAAAGTTAAACTTGATAATGGGTTGCTGCTAACAAGGAAGCTACAGAATCAGAGGTGTCTATTGTAAAGTTAAATTTGATAATGGATTGCTGCTAACAAGGAAGCTACAGAATCAGAGGTGTCTATTGTAAAGTTAAACTTGATAATGGATTGCTGCTAACAAGGAAGCTACAGAATCAGAGGTGTCTATTGTAAAGTTAAACTTGATAATGGATTGCTGCTAACAAGGAAGCTACAGAATCAGAGGTGTCTATTGTAAAGTTAAACTTGATAATGGATTACTGCTGACAAGGAAGCTACAGAATCAGAGGTGTCTATTGTAAAGTTAAACTTGATAATGGGTTGCTGCTAACAAGGAAGCTACAGAATCAGAGGTGTCTATTGTAAAGTTAAGCTTGATAATGGGTTGCTGCTAACAAGGAAGCTACAGAATAAGAGGTGTCTATTGTAAAGTTAAGCTTGATAATGGATTGCTGCTAACAAGGAAGCTACAGAATCAGAGGTGTCTATTGTAAAGTTAAACTTGATAATGGGTTGCTGCTAACTAGAAAGCTACAGAATCAGAGGTGTCTATTGTAAAGTTAAACTTGATAATGGGTTGCTGCTAACAAGGAAGCTACAGAATCAGTGATGTCTATTGTAAAGTTAAACTTGATAATGGGTTGCTGCTAACAAGGAAGCTACAGAACCAGAGGTGTCTATTGTAAAGTTAAACTTGATAATGGGTTGCTGCTAACAAGGAAGCTACAGAATCAGTGATGTCTATTGTAAAGTTAAACTTGATAATGGGTTGCTGCTAACAAGGAAGCTACAGAATCAGAGGTGTCTATTGTAAAGTTAAACTTGATAATGGATTGCTGCTAACAAGGAAGCTACAGAATCAGAGGTGTCTATTGTAAAGTTAAATTTGATAATGGATTGCTGCTAACAAGGAAGCTACAGAATCAGAGGTGTCTATTGTAAAGTTAAGCTTGATAATGGGTTGCTGCTAACAAGGAAGCTACAGAATCAGAGGTGTCTATTGTAAAGTTAAACTTGATAATGGGTTGCTGCTAACAAGGAAGCTACAGAATCAGAGGTGTCTATTGTAAAGTTAAATTTGATAATGGATTGCTGCTAACAAGGAAGCTACAGAATCAGAGGTGTCTATTTTAAAGTTAAACTTGATAATGGATTGCTGCTAACAAGGAAGCTACAGAATCAGAGGTGTCTATTGTAAAGTTAAACTTGATAATGGATTGCTGCTAACAAGGAAGCTACAGAATCAGAGGTGTCTATTGTAAAGTTAAATTTGATAATGGATTGCTGCTAACAAGGAAGCTACAGAATCAGAGGTATCTATTGTAAAGTTAAACTTGATAATGGGTTGCTGCTAACAAGGAAGCTACAGAATCAGAGGTGTCTATTGTAAAGTTAAACTTGATAATGGGTTGCTGCTAACAAGGAAGCTACAGAATCAGAGGTGTCTATTGTAAAGTTAAACTTGATAATGGGTTGCTGCTAACTAGAAAGCTACAGAATCAGAGGTGTCTATTGTAAAGTTAAACTTGATAATGGGTTGCTGCTAACAAGGAAGCTACAGAATCAGAGGTGTCTATTGTAAAGTTAAACTTGATAATGGGTTGCTGCTAACAAGGAAGCTACAGAATCAGAGGTGTCTATTGTAAAGTTAAACTTGATAATGGGTTGCTGCTAACAAGGAAGCTACAGAATCAGAGGTGTCTATTGTAAAGTTAAACTTGATAATGGGTTGCTGCTAACAAGGAAGCTACAGAATCAGAGGTGTCTATTGTAAAGTTTAGCTTGATAATGGGTTGCAGCTAACAAGGAAGCTACAGAATCAGAGGTGTCTATTGTAAAGTTAAACTTGATAATGGGTTGCTGCTAACAAGGAAGCTACAGAATCAGAGGTGTCTATTGCAAAGTTAAACTTGATAATGGGTTGCTGCTAACTAGAAAGCTACAGAATCAGAGGTGTCTATTGTAAAGTTAAACTTGATAATGGGTTGCTGCTAACAAGGAAGCTACAGAATCAGTGATGTCTATTGTAAAGTTAAACTTGATAATGGGTTGCTGCTAACAAGGAAGCTACAGAACCAGAGGTGTCTATTGTAAAGTTAAACTTGATAATGGGTTGCTTCTAACAAGGAAGCTACAGAATCAGTGATGTCTATTGTAAAGTTAAACTTGATAATGGATTGCTGCTAACAAGGAAGCTACAGAATCAGAGGTGTCTATTGTAAAGTTAAACTTGATAATGGATTGCTGCTAACAAGGAAGCTACAGAATCAGAGGTGTCTATTGTAAAGTTAAATTTGATAATGGATTGCTGCTAACAAGGAAGCTACAGAATCAGAGGTGTCTATTGTAAAGTTAAACTTGATAATGGATTGCTGCTAACAAGGAAGCTACAGAATCAGAGGTGTCTATTGTAAAGATAAGCTTGATAATGGGTTGCTGCTAACAAGGAAGCTACAGAACCAGAGGTGTCTATTGTAAAGTTAAACTTGATAATGGGTTGCTGCTAACAAGGAAGCTACAGAATCAGTGATGTCTATTGTAAAGTTAAACTTGATAATGGGTTGCTGCTAACAAGGAAGCTACAGAATCAGAGGTGTCTATTGTAAAGTTAAACTTGATAATGGATTGCTGCTAACAAGGAAGCTACAGAATCAGAGGTGTCTATTGTAAAGTTAAATTTGATAATGGATTGCTGCTAACAAGGAAGCTACAGAATCAGAGGTGTCTATTGTAAAGTTAAGCTTGATAATGGATTGCTGCTAACAAGGAAGCTACAGAATCAGAAGTGTCTATTGTAAAGTTAAGCTTGATAATGGGTTGCTGCTAACTAGGAAGCTACAGAATCAGAGGTGTCTATTGTAAAGTTAAACTTGATAATGGGTTGCTGCTAACAAGGAAGCTACAGAATCAGAGGTGTCTATTGTAAAGTTAAATTTGATAATGGATTGCTGCTAACAAGGAAGCTACAGAATCAGAGGTGTCTATTGTAAAGTTAAACTTGATAATGGATTGCTGCTAACAAGGAGGCTACAGAATCAGAGGTGTCTATTGTAAAGTTAAACTTGATAATGGATTGCTGCTAACAAGGAAGCTACAGAATCAGAGGTGTCTATTGTAAAGTTAAATTTGATAATGGATTGCTGCTAACAAGGAAGCTACAGAATCAGAGGTGTCTATTGTAAAGTTAAACTTGATAATGGGTTGCTGCTAACAAGGAAGCTACAGAATCAGAGGTGTCTATTGTAAAGTTAAACTTGATAATGGGTTGCTGCTAACAAGGAAGCTACAGAATCAGAGGTGTCTATTGTAAAGTTAAACTTGATAATGGGTTGCTGCTAACTAGAAAGCTACAGAATCAGAGGTGTCTATTGTATAGGTAAACTTGATAATGGGTTGCTGCTAACAAGGAAGCTACAGAATCAGAGGTGTCTATTGTAAAGTTAAACTTGATAATGGGTTGCTGCTAACAAGGAAGCTACAGAATCAGAGGTGTCTATTGTAAAGTTAAACTTGATAATGGGTTGCTGCTAACAAGGAAGCTACAGATTCAGAGGTGTCTATTGTAAAGTTAAACTTCATAATGGGTTGCTGCTAACAAGGAAGCTACAGAATCAGAGGTGTCTATTGTAAAGTTAAGCTTGATAATGGGTTACTGCTAACAAGGAAGCTACAGAATCAGAGGTGTCTATTGTAAAGTTAAACTTGATAATGGGTTGCTGCTAACAAGGAAGCTACAGAATCAGAGGTGTCTATTGTAAAGTTAAACATGATAATGGGTTGCTGCTAACTAGAAAGCTACAGAATCAGAGGTGTCTATTGTAAAGTTAAACTTGATAATGGGTTGCTGCTAACAAGGAAGCTACAGAATCAGTGATGTCTATTGTAAAGTTAAACTTGATAATGGGTTGCTGCTAACAAGGAAGCTACAGAACCAGAGGTGTCTATTGTAAAGTTAAACTTGATAATGGGTTGCTGCTAACAAGGAAGCTACAGAATCAGTGATGTCTATTGTAAAGTTAAACTTGATAATGGGTTGCTGCTAACAAGGAAGCTACAGAATCAGAGGTGTCTATTGTAAAGTTAAACTTGATAATGGATTGCTGCTAACAAGGAAGCTACAGAATCAGAGGTGTCTATTGTAAAGTTAAATTTGATAATGGATTGCTGCTAACAAGGAAGCTACAGAATCAGAGGTGTCTATTGTAAAGTTAAACTTGATAATGGATTGCTGCTAACAAGGAAGCTACAGAATCAGAGGTGTCTATTGTAAAGTTAAGTTTGATAATGGGTTGCTGCTAACAAGGAAGCTACAGAATCAGAGGTGTCTATTGTAAAGTTAAACTTGATAATGGGTTGCTGCTAACAAGGAAGCTACAGAATCAGAGGTGTCTATTGTAAAGTTAAACTTGATAATGGATTGCTGCTAACAAGGAAGCTACAGAATCAGAGGTGTCTATTGTAAAGTTAAATTTGATAATGGATTGCTGCTAACAAGGAAGCTACAGAATCAGAGGTGTCTATTGTAAAGTTAAGTTTGATAATGGGTTGCTGCTAACAAGGAAGCTACAGAATCAGAGGTGTCTATTATAAGGTTAAACTTGATAATGGATTGCTGCTAACAAGGAAGCTACAGAATCAGAGGTGTCTATTGTAAAGTTAAATTTGATAATGGATTGCTGCTAACAAGGAGGCTACAGAATCAGAGGTGTCTATTGTAAAGTTAAACTTGATAATGGATTGCTGCTAACAAGGAAGCTACAGAATCAGAGGTGTCTATTGTAAAGTTAAACTTGATAATGGATTGCTGCTAACAAGGAAGCTACAGAATCAGAGGTGTCTATTGTAAAGTTAAATTTGATAATGGATTGCTGCTAACAAGGAAGCTACAGAATCAGAGGTGTCTATTGTAAAGTTAAACTTGATAATGGGTTGCTGCTAACAAGGAAGCTACAGAATCAGAGGTGTCTATTGTAAAGTTAAACTTGATAATGGGTTGCTGCTAACAAGGAAGCTACAGAATCAGAGGTGTCTATTGTAAAGTTAAACTTGATAATGGGTTGCTGCTAACTAGAAAGCTACAGAATCAGAGGTGTCTATTGTAAAGTTAAACTTGATAATGGGTTGCTGCTAACAAGGAAGCTACAGAATCAGAGGTGTCTATTGTAAAGTTAAACTTGATAATGGGTTGCTGCTAACAAGGAAGCTACAGAATCAGAGGTGTCTATTGTAAAGTTAAACTTGATAATGGGTTGCTGCTAACAAGGAAGCTACAGAATCAGAGGTGTCTATTGTAAAGTTAAACTTGATAATGGGTTGCTGCTAACAAGGAAGCTACAGAATCAGAGGTGTCTATTGTAAAGTTAAGCTTGATAATGGGTTGCTGCTAACAAGGAAGCTACAGAATCAGAGGTGTCTATTGTAAAATTAAACTTGAAGAGAAAGCTTAGACAGTGATGATCAACAATTCCATCAAATTCAACAAAACAAACAATCACCTCTCAACTCAAACTCATATTCCTTTCGACTGGCACAATGGTACCTGTTCTAGCAAAAGTAATGGGAAGGACAAATAATTTGAGTCTTCAAAAGTACTTCATTTTACGTTAAATATTCGGATCCTTGTTGTTGTACAGTGACGTGCAAACAGTATTCGGTTACTGTAAATGTTTTCGATATATTTCATATAAAACCACATTTTTTCAACATTATTCCAAAGTCAATTCATGGTCCATTTTGATTAAATTTTGACCAACAACAGGGAGAACGTATGTAGTTTTCTCTGATCATTTAAAAATAAATTTTTTTGAAGCACAGATTTTAAATATTCACAATTTAAACATAAACTTAAATTATTAGTCTTTAAAAGTACTATCTTTGCATTGTGTTTTTGTTAAAAAGTTAGTTTTGTGTTTAACGTGTGAACTCTTATAATTCGTAGATTATAAAATTATGCTGAAATTACAGTGTAAAACTACATTTAATTTTTCCTTTGTTGGTAACAATTTCATCAAATTTGAACAAGAATTAACTTTGGAAACATGTTTTGAAAAAATGTGGTTTTATATGAAATACATAGTAAAACATTACAGTGACCGAATACTTTTTGCACGTCTCTGTATGTATATTGTATTTTTTTTTTAAACAAAATTGGAAAAAAATAAATTGAACACTATTATTATGTTAATAAGGAACGAATAATTCGAACATATATATTTTCCACCAAAATATAAATGAAATGGTAATTAACATTCTTTCATTTATAAACCAATCCACCTTCATTTATAAACCAATCCACTTTCATTTATAAACCAATCCCCTTCCATTTATAAACCAATCCCCTTTCATTGTTAAAACATAAGTTTCAGATCAACACTTCTCTATTGAAACATAGTAATGATGCTTTTAGTTTTATAAATACGTGATTTTTAAATGTTTTAAATTTTTACAAGCCACTCTACTGCTGTAAATCATTCATGGATATTTGAGCCTTACATCTCATTTATTTTGTCTAAAGGCTCTGTAATTAATACAAGTATTTCTCTCCTCGTAAAATTGCTCCTGAACAAGAGTTCCATTCATAAAACATAATTTTCCTAGTACACCTCGATCTTTGTAGGTTTTATTGTATCCGTGATAAAGAGGCGTTAACATTCCAGTCAATAGAAAAAAGGACTAAAACTTAGGTAATAATGTAAATATATAACCAGGATAAGAAACGCCTATTTATAAATTTAGATTTTTAAAATATTTATACATCATTCCAGTAAATTCGCGTATCGAACATTTTTCTATGTCATTCTAATGATTAAAATAAGGGACCATCCATTGAACTTTTATGAGAGGGGCTAGGTTTACTCCCCCCCCCCCCCCCCCCGACTCAGAACAAGAAAATAAGTGAGAACATTTCGTATTTGGACATGATGAATCAGAATTCTTTTTTATATTTTTAATTTCTCTTAAAAAAATTTGTTGTAGAAAACTGTGCTGTAATATTATTTATTATTAGCAAATTTCAATGGAAGATGTTTTTCTATAAAATTTGGTCATAGAAAATTGCAGAAATTAACAAGTTATTTATTCATAACACCTTACCGCGGCTCTAATGGTCTTTGATCACAAAACCAGGTACGATTTCATAGCATTACCAAGTAAAACACAATACACGTGTTTTCCTGTAGTACAAAGTAGAACGCAGTACACGTGTAGCCTTTAAAATCAAGTACGACACAGTACACGTGTAGCCTTTAATACCAAGTACAACACAGTACACGTGTAGCCCTTAATACCAAGTACAACACAGTACACGTGTAGCCTTTAATACCAAGTACAACACAGTGCACGTGCAGCCTTTAATACAAATTACAACACAGTACACGTGTAGCCTTTAATACCAAGTACAACACAATACACGTGTGGCCTTTAATGCCAAATACAACACAGTACACGTGTAGCCTTTAATACCAAGTACAACACAGTACACGTGTAGCCGTTAATACCAAGTACAACACAGTACACGTGTAGCCCTTAATACCAAGTACAACACAGTACACGTGTAGCCTTTAATACCAAGTACAACACAGTACACGTGTAATCTTTAATACCAAGTACAACACAGTACACGTACAGCCTTTAATACAAATTACAACACAGTACACGTGTAGCCTTTAATACCAAGTACAACACAGTACACGTGTAGCCTTTAATACCAAGCACAACACAGTACACGTGTAGCCTTTAATACCAAGTACAACACAGTACACGTGTAGCCTTTAATGCCAAATACAACACAGTACACGTGTAGCCTTTAATACCAAGTACAACACAGTACACGTGTAGCCTTTAATTGATCTTTAAAACATGCATTAAAGAGTAGTAACACCCAGTGTAAAGATCATATTTATTATTGTTAATTAAGCGAACAGAAATGTGGTATATTTTGTTGAGGTCGTGGCGTACTCTGCGGTAATTACCGTGTAGTAAGAAATCTTTTCTATGCTTCTCAGATTCTTCTCCAATTTGACGAATAAGAAAATTTGAATAAAAGAACTATTTTATTGATATTAATTTATATATAGGATAATTGTATCAGGAACATATTTTTAATTACAGTTGTTCACGCAGAAGAGTTTCGTATTCGGTGATTGTATGGCGATAAGGTTTATAGAGATCTGATGGAACAACAATAATATCATAAAGAATCATCTAGGTGGGTTAAACTAAATTAACCTTCAATTATTTACATTCATAAAATGAATAAACTTTCAACATTATAAATTTAAAAACTTACATATTTAAAAATAGATTTAGATTTTTGATAGGATATTCCGTCAGATGTAGTAGATAATATTGTACTATTTTGTATACAATAAACGATAGCCAATGTTTAAAGCTACTTGTTAATGTTATCATCTTTTGGACCATATACTGTTAACCTTCGTTGATCAACCAGATATCATAAATTGCTGGGCCACCTGTAAAAGTGAAAACTACAGACCAGTCGTAACAATGTGATCAGAAAATGAAAAACAAAAAATACCACACTGTCAGAACAGTTCTAAAATCTAACAGAAAAACAAAAAATACCGCACTGTCAGAACAGTTCTAAAATCTAACAGAAAAACAAAAAATACCACACTGTCAGAACAGTTCTAAAATCTAACAGAAAAACTAAAAATACCACACTGTCAGAACAGTTCTAAAATCTAACAGAAAAGCAAAGAATACAACACTGTCAGAACAGTTCTAAAATCTAACAGAATAACAAAAAATACCACACTGTCTGAACAGTTCTAAAATCTAACAGAAAAACAAAAAATACCACACAGTCTGAACAGTTCTAAATCTAACAGAAAAACAAAAAATACCACACTGTCAGAATAGTTCTAAAATCTAACAGAAAAACAAAAAATACCACACTGTCAGAACAGTTCTAAAATCTAATAGAAAAACAAAAAATGCCACACTGTCAGAACAGTTCTAAAATCTAACAGAAAAACAAAAAATACCACACTGTCATAACAGTTCTAAAATCTAACAGAAAAACAAAAAATACCACACTGTCAGAACAGTTCTAAAATCTAACAGAATAACAAAAAATACCACACTGTCAGAACAGTTCCAAAATCTAACAGAAAACAAAGAATACCACACTGTCAGAACTGTTCCAAAATCTAACAGAAAAACAAAAAATACCAAACTGTCAGAACAGTTCTAAAATCTAACAAAAAACAAAAAATACCACACTGTCTGAACAGTTCTAAATCTAACAGAAAAACAAAAAATACCACACTGTCAGAATAGTTCTAAAATCTAACAGAAAAACAAAAAATACCACACTGTCAGAACAGTTCTAAAATCTAACAGAAAAACAAAAAATACCACACTGTCAGAACAGTTCTAAAATCTAACAGAAACAGAGAAAAATCGATGCATCTAACACACGAATACATGACCGCTCACAAAAAGTGGTGGGGTTAAATTATTTTATTGACCAAAATCTCCCCTCTTATTGAAATGGTGGAGTCATACAAACGAAAAAATATAGTTCCCTCATAACCTGACAGGGAGCTTCCATGCAAGGTTTTTCGATATATTGCAAAATAAATTGGAGGCGGGCGGGGGGGGGGGGAGGGGAGGGCAGAGATGCCGTGCTTCATGACCGCGTTCGACTAGTAATTAGATGTACATCTACCTATGTTGTGCTGTTATATCCTCGATCGCATGGTAACCAGATTAACATAATTGCATGTCGCAAGTACATTGTAATTGTATGTCGTAAATACATTGTAAGTGTATGTCGTAGGTACATTGTAATTGTATGTCGTAAGTGTATTGCAATTGTATGTCGTAAGTATATTGTAATTGTAAGTCATAAATACATTGTAATTGTACGTCGTAAGCACATTGTAATGGTATGTCGTAAGTACATTGTAATGGTATGTCGTAAGTACATTGTAATTGCATGTCGTAAGTACATTGTAATGGTATGTCGTAAGTACAGTGTAATTGTAAATCATCAATGCATTGTAATTGTATGTCGTAAGTAGATTGTAATTGTATATCGTAAGTACATTGTAATGGTATGTCGTAAGTACATTGTAATGGTATGTCGTAAGTACATTGTAATTGTATGTCGTCAGTACATTGTAATTGTATGTCGTAATTACATTGTAATTGTTTTGTCATAAGTACATTGTAAGTGTATGTCGTAATTACATTGTAATTGTATGTCGTAATTACATTGTAATGGTATGTTGTAAGTACATTGTAATTGCATGTCGTAAGTACATTGTAATGGTATGTCGTAAGTACATTGTAATGGTATGTCATAAGTACATTGTAAGTGTATGTCGTAAGTACATTGTAATTGTATGTCGTAAGTATATTGTAATTGTATGTCGTAAGTACATTGTAATGGTATGTCGTAAATACATTGTAATTGTATGTCGTAATTACATTGTAATTGTTTTGTCATAAGTACATTGTCAGTGTATGTCGTAATTACATTGTAATTGTATGTCGTAATTACATTGTAATGGTATGTTGTAAGTACATTGTAATTGCATGTCGTAAGTACATTGTAATGGTATGTCGTAAGTACATTGTAGTTACACGTCGTAATTACATTGTAATTATATGTCGTAAGTACATTGTAATTGTATGTCGTAAGTACATTGTAATGGTATGTCGTAAATACATTGTAATTGTATGTCGTAAGTACATTGTAATTGTATATCCTAAGTACATTGTAATGGTATGTCGTAAGTACATTGTAATGGTATGTCGTAAGTACATTGTAATTGTATGTCGTAAGTACATTGTAATTGTATGTCGTAATTACATTGTAATTGTTTTGTCATAAGTACATTGTAAGTGTATGTCGTAAGTACATTGTAATTGTATGTCGTAATTACATTGTAATGGTATGTCGTAAGTGCATTATAACTGTATGTCGTAAGTACATTATACTGGTATGTCGTAAGTACATTATAATAGTATAGTGTAAGTACATTGTACTTTTATATCGTAAGTACATTGTAATGGTATGTCGTAAGTACATTGTATTTGTATGTCGTAAGTACATTGTAATGGTATGTCGTAAGTACATTGTAGTTACACGTCGTAATTACATTGTAATTATATGTCGTAAGTACATTGTAATTGTATGTCGTAAGTACATTGTAATGGTATGTCGTAAATACATTGTAATTGTATGTCGTAAGTACATTGTAATGGTATGTCGTAAGTACATTGTAATTGTATGTCGTAGGTACATTGTAATTTTATGTTGTAAGTACATTGTAATTGTGTATAGTAAGTACATTGTAATTGTATGTCGTAAGTACATTGCAATGGTATGTCGTAAGTACATTGTAATTTTATGTTGTAAGTACATTGTAGTTGCACGTCGTAATAACATTGTAATTGTATGTCGTAAGTACATTGTGATTATATGTCGTAAGTACATTGTAATGATATGCCGTAAGTACATTGTAATTGTATGTCGTAAGTACATTGTAATGGTATGTCGTAAGTACATTGTAATTGTATGTCGTAAGTACACTGTGATTTTATGTTGTAAGTACATTGTAATTGTATGACGTAAGTACATTGTAATTGTATGTCGTAAGTACATTGTAATTGTATGACGTAAGTACATTGTAATTGTATGTCGTAAGTACATTTTACAAGTATGTTGCTCAATTACGAGTATATTTATGTACTCTTGGTCACTCTTTGCTTTGTTATTATAAAACAGTAAGACTGTACTTTATGCGTCATGATTTTGCAAAAATAATAGATGTATATTTTTAGAATATTAATAGAATTTATTATAAATAGCCACTATCAAAGATAAAATCCGTCGTGTTCTTACGAAAATATCTTGTATCATATTAAATATTATTTATGTCTTAATCTATCTATTTATTCCTTACTTATTTATTAATCTTGTTATTTTTGAAAGCAAAATGGGGTAAATTAAACACCAGTTTACAATAATTGTTAGACTGGATGGTTTTACTTTCAAAGATAATACTTTAAATTTAAAAGATTCTAAAAAGAAATGGTTAATGTTTGATCAAACGTTTAATTTTAAAATATTTAATTATAGAAATATTACTGCTTGTAAATATAGCGTCAATTTATCTATCATATATAATTAATAGTCAGAACTAATTATCCCAATACACTGTGCATAATAAAAGATATATTGAATGACAGTATACATCTTTTATCTACCTACATAAGATGTTAAACAATTGTCGGTATGCCTTTGTTTATAATACGATAGAAAGTAGATGGCTTAATCTTACAACGATTTCAAAGCATACCTGTCGATGTGTTGCCAAAATAATTGAGAAATATCTTTTTATTTCTGGCAGAAAAAATCAACAGCAAAGAGATTGAGATAAACTGAAATGATTATATTTTACATATTTTTGACTTCTTAATCAGTCAAAAGACAATAACAGACAGCTATGTTGTCACGGAGACAAGTGTTAGATACAAAAACACTGATTATACAAAAAAAATATCCTGCTTACAACACTATCATCTTTCAAAGAGCATAGCATCAAAGCAAGTGTAAAGCTTTATTGTGATACCAGACTAAAATAGTCATGTAAATGTAATTCAACGTCAATAATAGCTCTTTATCAAATTCAAAAACATTTATTTTAACATAAACACGAGTAGATTAAGCTATGAGAGTATGAAAACGGATAAAAGGATGAACACAAGCAATGCGTCACTCCAAGGTGTAATATTTGTTAATCTATGATAATGTTGATCCACCCTTACAGCTCGGATTTTTATTCTTCATTCAAAAGTGATGATAGACCGGCATTCTCAAGACCCATAACAGAGAAACAGTTCAAAGTAGATGTGGAAATAATGACTCGTAAGTAACAACAATAATATTACTACATATCACCCCATACAATACAGGTAATATTACTACATATCACCCCATACAATACAGGTAATATTACTACATATCACCCCATACAATACAGATAATATTACTACATATCACCCCATACAATACAGGTAATATTACTACATATCACCCCATACAATACAGGTAATATTACTACATATCACCCCATACAATACAGATAATATTACTACATATCACCCCATACAATACAGATAATATTACTACATATCACCCCATACAATACAGATAATATTACTACATACCACCCCATACAATACAGATAATATTACTACATATCACCCCATACAATACAGGTAATATTACTACATATCACCCCATACAATACAGATAATATTACTACATATCACCCCATACAATACAGATAATATTACTACATGTCACCCCATACAATACAGATAATATTACTACATATCACCCCATACAATACAGATAATATTACTACATATCACCCCATACAATACAGATAATATTACTACATATCACCCCATACAATACAGATAATATTACTACATATCACCCCATACAATACAGATAATATTACTACATATCACCCCATACAATACAGATAATATTACTACATATCACCCCATACAATACAGATAATATTACTACATATCACCCCATACAATACAGATAATATTACTACATATCACCCCATACAATACAGATAATATTACTACATATCACACCATACAATACAGATAATATTACTACACATCACCCCATACAATACAGGTTTCGAAGCCCTGAAATTCAATAATAGCAACATAATTCTGTAAAAACAGACACAGGTTAAACACCAATTAGATGGAACGCTACAACAAACTCACAATGTAGATATAAATACCATTGTCAAAGCAGATTAGCAACACTGACCCACCAAAAATCAGGGGATAACCCCAGAATCAGGGGGTAACCCCAGGTGCTCGCGCAGTTTCTTCTTTTAATAGGATACCAGTCATGTTACCCATATAGTCAAAGCGTGTTGAACACCACTACGCACATACTAACAAACGATTTAGATAAAAAACGAGCCCTCTTACAAACAACTAGGGTCAAAGTCGAGCCGAACATAATTTTGATGACCAATCCGTAGCAGATATCACAACCGGAACTAACAAAATGAAGACACACAATACCATCAAATTTACAAAGAGAACCCTCACTTCTTAAAACGGGATGGGGGAGGAGTGCGAATTCAAGACATGACTTCCTCATTTACAATGATGTACAATACACTACACAGAAAATCAAAGCTTGAGCAACACAAACCCCACTAACAGGGGGAGTGAACTCCAATGCTCCAGACCTACTAACAGGGGTAGTGAACTCTAATGCTCCAGACCCATTAACAAAACAGGGTGTGAAATCAAATGCTCCAGACCCACTAACAGGGGGAGTGAACTCTAATGCTCCAGACCCAATAACAGGGGGAGTGAACTCCAATGCTCCAGACCCACTAACAAAACAGGGTGTGAACTCCAATGCTCCAGACCTACTAACAGGGGGAGTGAACTCTAATGCTCCAGACCCATTAACAAAACAGGGTGTGAAATCAAATGCTCCAGACCCACTAACAGGGGGAGTGAACTATAATGCTCCAGACCCAATAACAGGGGGAGTGAACTCCAATGCTCCAGACCCACTAACAAAACAGGGTGTGAACTCTAATGCTCCAGACCTACTAACAGGGGGAGTGAACTCCAATGCTCCAGACCCAATAACAAAAAGGTGTGAACTCCAATGCTCCAGACCCACTAACAGGGGGAGTGAACTCTAATGCTCCAGACCTACTAACAGGGGAAGTGAACTCCAATGCTCCAGACCCATTAACAAAACAGGGTGTGAAATCAAATGCTCCAGACCCACTAACAAAACAGGGGGTGAACTACAATGCTCTAGACCCACTAACAAAACAAGGGGTGAACTCCAATGCTCCAGACCCACTAACAGGGGGTGTGAACTCCAATGCTCCAGACCCACTAACAAAACAGGGTGTGAACTCCAATGCTCCAGACCAACTAACAGGGGGTGTGAACTCCAATGTTCCAGACCCATTAACAAAACAGGGGGTGAACCCCAATGCTCCAGACCTACTAATAAAACAGAGGTGAACTCCAATGCTCCAGACCCACTAAGAAAACAGGGTGTGAACTCCAATGCTCCAGACCCACTAACAAAACAGGGTGTGAACTCCAATGCTCCAGACCCACTAACAAAACAGGGTGTGAACGCCAATGCTCCAGACCCACTAACAAAACAGGGTGTGAACTCCAATGCTCCAAACCCACTAACAAAACAGGGTGTGAACTCCAATGCTCCAGACCCACTAACAAAACAGGGTGTGAACTCCAATGCTCCAGACCCACTAACAAAACAGGGTGTGAACTCCAATGCTCCAGACCCACTAACAAAACAGGGTGTGAACTCCAATGCTCCAGACCCACTAACAAAACAGGGTGTGAACTCCAATGCTCCAGACCCACTAACAAAACAGGGGGTGAAATCTAATGCTCCAGACCCACTAACAAAACAGGGTGTGAACTCCAATATTCCAGACCCACTAACAAAACAGGGTGTGAACTCCAATGCTCCAGACCCACTAACAAAACAGGTTGTGAACTCCAATGCTCCAGATCCACTAACAAAACAGGGTGTGAACTCCAATGCTCCAGACCCACTAACAAAACAGGGTGTGAACTCCAATGCTCCAGACCCACTAACAAAACAGGGGGTGAAATCAAATGCTCAAGACCCACTAACAAAACAGGGTGTGAAATTAAATGTTCCAGACCCACTAACAGGGGGTGTGAACTCCAATGCTCCAGACCCACTAACAAAACAGGGGGTGAACTACAATGCTCCAGACCTACTAGCAAAACAGGGGGTGAACTCCAATGCTCCAGACCCACTAACAAAACAGGGGGTGAAATCAAATGCTCCAGACCTACTAACAAAACAGGGTGTGAACTCCAATGCTCCAGACCCACTAACAAAACAGGGTGTGAAATCAAATGCTCCAGACCCACTAACAAAACAGGGTGTGAAATCAAATGCTCCAGACCGACTAACAAGGGGTGTGAACTCCAATGCTCCAGACCCACTAACAAATCAGGGGGTGAAATCAAATGCTCCAGACCTACTAACAAAACAGGGGGTGAACTCCAATGCTCCAGACCCACTAACAAAACAGGGTGTGAACTCCAATGCTCCAGACCCACTAACAAAACAGGGTGTGAACTCTAATGCTCCAGACCTACTAACAGGGGGAGTGAACTCCAATGCTCCAGACCCAATAACAAAAAGGTGTGAACTCCAATGCTCCAGACCCACTAACAGGGGGAGTGAACTCTAATGCTCCAGACCTACTAACAGGGGAAGTGAACTCCAATGCTCCAGACCCATTAACAAAACAGGGTGTGAAATCAAATGCTCCAGACCCACTAACAAAACAGGGGGTGAACTACAATGCTCTAGACCCACTAACAAAACAAGGGGTGAACTCCAATGCTCCAGACCCACTAACAGGGGGTGTGAACTCCAATGCTCCAGACCCACTAACAAAACAGGGTGTGAACTCCAATGCTCCAGACCAACTAACAGGGGGTGTGAACTCCAATGTTCCAGACCCATTAACAAAACAGGGGGTGAACCCCAATGCTCCAGACCTACTAATAAAACAGAGGTGAACTCCAATGCTCCAGAACCACTAAGAAAACAGGGTGTGAACTCCAATGCTCCAGACCCACTAACAAAACAGGGTGTGAACTCCAATGCTCCAGACCCACTAACAAAACAGGGTGTGAACGCCAATGCTCCAGACCCACTAACAAAACAGGGTGTGAACTCCAATGCTCCAAACCCACTAACAAAACAGGGTGTGAACTCCAATGCTCCAGACCCACTAACAAAACAGGGTGTGAACTCCAATGCTCCAGACCCACTAACAAAACAGGGTGTGAACTCCAATGCTCCAGACCCACTAACAAAACAGGGTGTGAACTCCAATGCTCCAGACCCACTAACAAAACAGGGTGTGAACTCCAATGCTCCAGACCCACTAACAAAACAGGGGGTGAAATCTAATGCTCCAGACCCACTAACAAAACAGGGTGTGAACTCCAATATTCCAGACCCACTAACAAAACAGGGTGTGAACTCCAATGCTCCAGACCCACTAACAAAACAGGGTGTGAACTCCAATGCTCCAGATCCACTAACAAAACAGGGTGTGAACTGCAATGCTCCAGACCCACTAACAAAACAGGGTGTGAACTCCAATGCTCCAGACCCACTAACAAAACAGGGGGTGAAATCAAATGCTCAAGACCCACTAACAAAACAGGGTGTGAAATTAAATGTTCCAGACCCACTAACAGGGAGTGTGAACTCCAATGCTCCAGACCCACTAACAAAACAGGGGGTGAACTACAATGCTCCAGACCTACTAGCAAAACAGGGGGTGAACTCCAATGCTCCAGACCCACTAACAAAACAGGGTGTGAAATCAAATGCTCCAGACCCACTAACAAAACAGGGTGTGAAATCAAATGCTCCAGACCGACTAACAAGGGGTGTGAACTCCAATGCTCCAGACCCACTAACAAATCAGGGGGTGAAATCAAATGCTCCAGACCTACTAACAAAACAGGGGGTGAACTCCAATGCTCCAGACCCACTAACAAAACAGGGTGTGAACTCCAATGCTCCAGACCCACTAACAAAACAGGGTGTGAACTCCAATGCTCCAGACCAACTAACAAAACAGGGTGTGCACTCCAATGCTCCAGACCCACTAACAAAACAGGGTGTGAAATCAAATGCTCCAGAACCACTAACAAAACAGGGTGTGAAATCAATTGCTCCAGACCCACTAACAAAACAGGGGGTGAACTCCAATGCTCCAGACCCAATAACAAAACAGGGTGTGAACTCCAATGCTCCAGACCCAGTAACAAAACAGGGTGTGAACTCTAATGCTCCAGACCCACTAACAAAACAGGGTGTGAACTCCAATGCTCCAGACCCACTAACAAAACAGGGTGTGAACTCCAATGCTCCAGACCCACTAACAAAACAGGTTGTGAACTCCAATGCTCCAGACCCACTAACAAAACAGGGTGTGAACTCCAATGCTCCAGACCCACTATCAAAACAGGGTGTGAACTCCAATGCTCCAGACCCACTAACAAAACAGGGTGTGAACTCCAATGCTCCAGACCTACTAACAAAACAGGGTGTGAACTCCAATGCTCCAGACCCACTAACAAAACAGGGTGTGAAATCTAATGCTCCAGACCCACTAACAAAACAGGGTGTGAACTCCAATATTCCAGACCCACTAACAAAACAGGGTGTGAACTCCAATGCTCCAGACCCACTAACAAAACAGGTTGTGAACTCCAATGCTCCAGATCCACTAACAAAACAGGGTGTGAACTCCAATGCTCCAGACCCACTAACAAAACAGGGTGTGAACTCCAATGCTCCAGACCCACTAACAAAACAGGGGGTGAAATCAAATGCTCAAGACCCACTAACAAAACAGGGTGTGAAATTAAATGTTCCAGACCCACTAACAGGGGGTGTGAACTCCAATGCTCCAGACCCACTAACAAAACAGGGGGTGAACTACAATGCTCCAGACCTACTAGCAAAACATGGGGTGAACTCCAATGCTCCAGACCCACTAACAAAACAGGGGGTGAAATCAAATGCTCCAGACCTACTAACAAAACAGGGTGTGAACTCCAATGCTCCAGACCCACTAACAAAACAGGGTGTGAAATCAAATGCTCCAGACCCACTAACAAAACAGGGTGTGAAATCAAATGCTCCAGACCGACTAACAAGGGGTGTGAACTCCAATGCTCCAGACCCACTAACAAATCAGGGGGTGAAATCAAATGCTGCAGACCTACTAACAAAACAGGGGGTGAACTCCAATGCTCCAGACCCACTAACAAAACAGGGTGTGAACTCCAATGCTCCAGACCCACTAACAAAACAGGGTGTGAACTCTAATGCTCCAGACCTACTAACAGGGGGAGTGAACTCCAATGCTCCAGACCCAATAACAAAAAGGTGTGAACTCCAATGCTCCAGACCCACTAACAGGGGGAGTGAACTCTAATGCTCCAGACCTACTAACAGGGGAAGTGAACTCCAATGCTCCAGACCCATTAACAAAACAGGGTGTGAAATCAAATGCTCCAGACCCACTAACAAAACAGGGGGTGAACTACAATGCTCTAGACCCACTAACAAAACAAGGGGTGAACTCCAATGCTCCAGACCCACTAACAGGGGGTGTGAACTCCAATGCTCCAGACCCACTAACAAAACAGGGTGTGAACTCCAATGCTCCAGACCAACTAACAGGGGGTGTGAACTCCAATGTTCCAGACCCATTAACAAAACAGGGGGTGAACCCCAATGCTCCAGACCTACTAATAAAACAGAGGTGAACTCCAATGCTCCAGACCCACTAAGAAAACAGGGTGTGAACTCCAATGCTCCAGACCCACTAACAAAACAGGGTGTGAACTCCAATGCTCCAGACCCACTAACAAAACAGGGTGTGAACGCCAATGCTCCAGACCCACTAACAAAACAGGGTGTGAACTCCAATGCTCCAAACCCACTAACAAAACAGGGTGTGAACTCCAATGCTCCAGACCCACTAACAAAACAGGGTGTGAACTCCAATGCTCCAGACCCACTAACAAAACAGGGTGTGAACCCCAATGCTCCAGACCCACTAACAAAACAGGGTGTGAACTCCAATGCTCCAGACCCACTAACAAAACAGGGTGTGAACTCCAATGCTCCAGACCCACTAACAAAACAGGGGGTGAAATCTAATGCTCCAGACCCACTAACAAAACAGGGTGTGAACTCCAATATTCCAGACCCACTAACAAAACAGGGTGTGAACTCCAATGCTCCAGACCCACTAACAAAACAGGGTGTGAACTCCAATGCTCCAGATCCACTAACAAAACAGGGTGTGAACTCCAATGCTCCAGACCCACTAACAAAACAGGGTGTGAACTCCAATGCTCCAGACCCACTAACAAAACAGGGGGTGAAATCAAATGCTCAAGACCCACTAACAAAACAGGGTGTGAAATTAAATGTTCCAGACCCACTAACAGGGGGTGTGAACTCCAATGCTCCAGACCCACTAACAAAACAGGGGGTGAACTACAATGCTCCAGACCTACTAGCAAAACAGGGGGTGAACTCCAATGCTCCAGACCCACTAACAAAACAGGGGGTGAAATCAAATGCTCCAGACCTACTAACAAAACAGGGTGTGAACTCCAATGCTCCAGACCCACTAACAAAACAGGGTGTGAAATCAAATGCTCCAGACCCACTAACAAAACAGGGTGTGAAATCAAATGCTCCAGACCGACTAACAAGGGGTGTGAACTCCAATGCTCCAGACCCACTAACAAATCAGGGTGTGAAATCAAATGCTCCAGACCTACTAACAAAACAGGGGGTGAACTCCAATGCTCCAGACCCACTAACAAAACAGGGTGTGAACTCCAATGCTCCAGACCCACTAACAAAACAGGGTGTGAACTCCAATGCTCCAGACCAACTAACAAAACAGGTTGTGCACTCCAATGCTCCAGACCCACTAACAAAACAGGGTGTGAAATCAAATGCTCCAGAACCACTAACAAAACAGGGTGTGAAATCAAATGCTCCAGACCCACTAACAAAACAGGGGGTGAACTCCAATGCTCCAGACCCAATAACAAAACAGGGTGTGAACTCCAATGCTCCAGACCCAGTAACAAAACAGGGTGTGAACTCTAATGCTCCAGACCCACTAACAAAACAGGGTGTGAACTCCAATGCTCCAGACCCACTAACAAAACAGGGTGTGAACTCCAATGCTCCAGACCCACTAACAAAACAGGTTGTGAACTCCAATGCTCCAGACCCACTAACAAAACAGGGTGTGAACTCCAATGCTCCAGACCCACTATCAAAACAGGGTGTGAACTCCAATGCTCCAGACCCACTAACAAAACAGGGTGTGAACTCCAATGCTCCAGACACACTAACAAAACAGGGTGTGAACTCCAATGCTCCAGACCCACTAACAAAACAGGGGGTGAAATCAAATGCTCCATACCCACTAACAAAACAGGGTGTGAAATTAAATGTTCCAGACCCACTAACAGGGGGTGTGAACTCCAATGCTCCAGACCCACTAACAAAACAGGGGGTGAACTACAATGCTCCAGACCTACTAGCAAAACAGGGTGTGAACTCCAATGCTCCAGACCCACTAACAAAACAGGGGGTGAAATCAAATGCTCCAGACCTACTAACAAAACAGGGTGTGAACTCCAATGCTCCAGACCCACTCACAAAACAGGGTGTGAAATCAAATGCTCCAGACCCACTAACAAAACAGGGTGTGAAATCAAATGCTCCAGACCGACTAACAAGGGGTGTGAACTCCAATGCTCCAGACCCACTAACAAATCAGGGGGTGAAATCAAATGCTCCAGACCTACTAACAAAACAGGGGGTGAACTCCAATGATCCAGACCCACTAACAAAACAGGGTGTGAACTCCAATGCTCCAGACCCACTAACAAAACAGGGTGTGAACTCCAATGCTCCAGACCCACTAACAAAACAGGGTGTGAAATCAAATGCTCCAGACCCACTAACAAAACAGGGTGTGAACTCCAATGCTCCAGACCCACTAACAAATCAGGAGGTGAAATCAAATGCTCCAGACCAACTAACAAAACAAGGGGTGAACTACAATGCTCCAGACCCACTAACAAAACAGGGGGTGAACTCCAATGCCCCAGACCCACTAACAAAACAGGGTGAGAGCTCCAATGCTCCAGACCCACTAACAAAACAGGGTGTGAACTACAATGCTCCAGACCCACTAACAAAACAGGGTGTGAACTCCAATGCTCCAGACCCACTAACAAAACAGGGTGTGAACTCCAATGCTCCAGACCCACTAACAAAACAGGGTGTGAACTCCAGTGCTCCAGACCCACTAACAAAACAGGGTGTGAACTCCAATGCCCCAGACCCACTAACAAAACAGGGGGTGAACTCCAATGCTCCAGACCCAATAACAAAACAGGGTGTGAACTCCAATGCTCCAGACCCACTAACAAAACAGGGTGTGAACTCCAATGCTCCAGACCCACTAACAAAACAGGTTGTGAACTCCAATGCTCCAGACCCACTAACAAAACAGGGTGTGAACTCCAATGCTCCAGACCCACTATCAAAACAGGATGTGAACTCCAATGCTCCAGACACATTAACAAAACAGGGGGTGAATTCTAATGCTCCAGACCCACTAACAAAACAGGGTGTGAAATCAAATGCTCCAACCCACTAACAGGGGGTGTGAACTCCAATGCTCCAGACCCACTAACAAAACAGGGGTTGAACTACAATGCTCCAGACCTACTAACAAAACAGGGGGTGAACTCCAATGCTCCAGACCCACTAACAAAACAGGGTGTGAAATCAAATGCTCAAGACCCACTAACAAAACAGGGTGTGAAATCAAATGCTCCAGACCCACTAACAAAACAGGGTGTGAACTCCAATGCTCCAGACCCACTAACAAATCAGGAGGTGAAATCAAATGCTCCAGACCAACTAACAAAACAAGGGGTGAACTACAATGCTCCAGACCCACTAACAAAACAGGGGGTGAACTCCAATGCCCCAGACCCACTAACAAAACAGGGTGAGAGCTCCAATGCTCCAGACCCACTAACAAAACAGGGTGTGAACTACAATGCTCCAGACCCACTAACAAAACAGGGTGTGAACTCCAATGCTCCAGACCCACTAACAAAACAGGGTGTGAACTCCAATGCTCCAGACCCACTAACAAAACAGGGTGTGAACTCCAATGCTCCAGACCCACTAACAAAACAGGGTGTGAACTCCAATGCCCCAGACCCACTAACAAAACAGGGTGTGAAATCCAATGCTCCAAACCCACTAACAAAACAGGGGGTAAAATCTAATGCTCCAGACCCACTAACAAAACAGGGTGTGAAATCAAATGCTCCAGACCCACTAACAGAAGTATGAACTCCAATGATCCAGACCCACTAACAAAACAGGGGGTGAACTCCAATGCTCCAGACCCACTAACAAAACAGGGGGTGAACTCCAATGCTTCAGACTCACTAACAAAGCAGGGGGTGAAATCAAATGCTCCAGACCTATTAACAAAACAGGGTGTGAACTCCAATGCTCCAGACCCACTAACAAAACAGGGTGTGAAATAAAATGCTCCAGACCCACTAACAATACAGGATGTGAAATCAAATGCTCCAGACCCACTAACAAGGGGTGTGAACTCCAATGCTCCAGACCCACTAACAAATCAGGAGGTGAAATCAAATGCTCCAGACCTACTAACAAAACAGGGTGTGAACTCCAATGCTCCAGACCCACTAACAAAACAGGGGGTGAAATCAAATGCTCCAGACCCACTAACAAAACAGGGTGTGAAATTAAATGTTCCAGACCCACTAACAGGGGGTGTGAACTCCAATGCTCCAGACCCACTAACAAAACAGGGGGTGAACTACAATGCTCCAGACCTACTAGCAAAACAGGGTGTGAACTCCAATGCTCCAGACCCACTAACAAAACAGGGGGTGAAATCAAATGCTCCAGACCTACTAACAAAACAGGGTGTGAACTCCAATGCTCCAGACCCACTCACAAAACAGGGTGTGAAATCAAATGCTCCAGACCCACTAACAAAACAGGGTGTGAACTCCAATGCCCCAGACCCACTAACAAAACAGGGGGTGAACTCCAATGCTCCAGACCCAATAACAAAACAGGGTGTGAACTCCAATGCTCCAGACCCACTAACAAAACAGGGTGTGAACTCCAATGCTCCAGACCCACTAACAAAACAGGTTGTGAACTCCAATGCTCCAGACCCACTAACAAAACAGGGTGTGAACTCCAATGCTCCAGACCCACTATCAAAACAGGATGTGAACTCCAATGCTCCAGACACATTAACAAAACAGGGGGTGAAATCTAATGCTCCAGACCCACTAACAAAACAGGGTGTGAAATCAAATGCTCCAACCCACTAACAGGGGGTGTGAACTCCAATGCTCCAGACCCACTAACAAAACAGGGGTTGAACTACAATGCTCCAGACCTACTAACAAAACAGGGGGTGAACTCCAATGCTCCAGACCCACTAACAAAACAGGGTGTGAAATCAAATGCTCAAGACCCACTAACAAAACAGGGTGTGAAATCAAATGCTCCAGACCCACTAACAAAACAGGGTGTGAACTCCAATGCTCCAGACCCACTAACAAATCAGGAGGTGAAATCAAATGCTCCAGACCAACTAACAAAACAAGGGGTGAACTACAATGCTCCAGACCCACTAACAAAACAGGGGGTGAACTCCAATGCCCCAGACCCACTAACAAAACAGGGTGAGAGCTCCAATGCTCCAGACCCACTAACAAAACAGGGTGTGAACTACAATGCTCCAGACCCACTAACAAAACAGGGTGTGAACTCCAATGCTCCAGACCCACTAACAAAACAGGGTGTGAACTCCAATGCTCCAGACCCACTAACAAAACAGGGTGTGAACTCCAATACTCCAGACCCACTAACAAAACAGGGTGTGAACTCCAATGCCCCAGACCCACTAACAAAACAGGGTGTGAAATCCAATGCTCCAAACCCACTAACAAAACAGGGGGTAAAATCTAATGCTCCAGACCCACTAACAAAACAGGGTGTGAAATCAAATGCTCCAGACCCACTAACAGAAGTATGAACTCCAATGATCCAGACCCACTAACAAAACAGGGGGTGAACTCCAATGCTCCAGACCCACTAACAAAACAGGGGGTGAACTCCAATGCTTCAGACTCACTAACAAAGCAGGGGGTGAAATCAAATGCTCCAGACCTATTAACAAAACAGGGTGTGAACTCCAATGCTCCAGACCCACTAACAAAACAGGGTGTGAAATAAAATGCTCCAGACCCACTAACAATACAGGATGTGAAATCAAATGCTCCAGACCCACTAACAAGGGGTGTGAACTCCAATGCTCCAGACCCACTAACAAATCAGGAGGTGAAATCAAATGCTCCAGACCTACTAACAAAACAGGGTGTGAACTCCAATGCTCCAGACCCACTAACAAAACAGGGGGTGAAATCAAATGCTCCAGACCCACTAACAAAACAGGGTGTGAAATTAAATGTTCCAGACCCACTAACAGGGGGTGTGAACTCCAATGCTCCAGACCCACTAACAAAACAGGGGGTGAACTACAATGCTCCAGACCTACTAGCAAAACAGGGTGTGAACTCCAATGCTCCAGACCCACTAACAAAACAGGGGGTGAAATCAAATGCTCCAGACCTACTAACAAAACAGGGTGTGAACTCCAATGCTCCAGACCCACTCACAAAACAGGGTGTGAAATCAAATGCTCCAGACCCACTAACAAAACAGGGTGTGAAATCAAATGCTCCAGACCGACTAACAAGGGGTGTGAACTCCAATGCTCCAGACCCACTAACAAATCAGGGGGTGAAATCAAATGCTCCAGACCTACTAACAAAACAGGGGGTGAACTCCAATGCTCCAGACCCACTAACAAAACAGGGTGTGAACTCCAATGCTCCAGACCCACTAACAAAACAGGGTGTGAACTCCAATGCTCCAGACCAACTAACAAAACAGGGTGTGCACTCCAATGCTCCAGACCCACTAACAAAACAGGGTGTGAAATAAAATGCTCCAGAACCAGTAACACAACAGGGTGTGAAATCAAATGCTCCAGACCCACTAACAAAACAGGGTGTGAACTCCAATGCTCCAGACCCACTAACAAAACAGGGGGGGAACTCCAATGCTCCAGACCCAGTAACAAAACAGGGTGTGAACTCTAATGCTCCAGACCCACTAACAAAACAGGGTGTGAACCCCAATGCTCCAGACCCACTAACAAAACAGGGTGTGAACTCCAATGCTCCAGACCCACTAACAAAACAGGTTGTGAACTCCAATGCTCCAGACCCACTAACAAAACAGGGTGTGAACTCCAATGCTCCAGACCCACTATCAAAACAGGGTGTGAACTCCAATGCTCCAGAACCACTAACACAACAGGGTGTGAAATCAAATGCTCCAGACCCACTAACAAAACAGGGTGTGAACTCCAATGCTCCAGACCCACTAACAAAACAGGGGGTGAACTCCAATGCTCCAGACCCAATAACAAAACAGGGTGTGAACTCCAATGCTCCAGACCCAGTAACAAAACAGGGTGTGAACTCTAATGCTCCAGACCCACTAACAAAACAGGGTGTGAACTCCAATGCTCCAGACCCACTAACAAAACAGGGTGTGAACTCCAATGCTCCAGACCCACTAACAAAACAGGTTGTGAACTCCAATGCTCCAGACCCACTAACAAAACAGGGTGTGAACTCCAAAGCTAAAGACCCACTATCAAAACAGGGTGTGAACTCCAATGCTCCAGACACATTAACAAAACAGGGGGTGAAATCTAATGCTCCAGACCCACTAACAAAACAGGGTGTGAAATCAAATGCTCCAACCCACTAACAGGGGGTGTGAACTCCAATGCTCCAGACCCACTAACAAAACAGGGGTTGAACTACAATGCTCCAGACCTACTAACAAAACAGGGGGTGAACTCCAATGCTCCAGACCCACTAACAAAACAGGGTGTGAAATCAAATGCTCAAGACCCACTAACAAAACAGGGTGTGAAATCAAATGCTCCAGACCCACTAACAAAACAGGGTGTGAACTCCAATGCTCCAGACCCACTAACAAATCAGGAGGTGAAATCAAATGCTCCAGACCAACTAACAAAACAAGGGGTGAACTACAATGCTCCAGACCCACTAACAAAACAGGGGGTGAACTCCAATGCCCCAGACCCACTAACAAAACAGGGTGAGAGCTCCAATGCTCCAGACCCACTAACAAAACAGGGTGTGAACTACAATGCTCCAGACCCACTAACAAAACAGGGTGTGAACTCCAATGCTCCAGACCAACTAACAAAACAGGGTGTGAACTCCAATGCTCCAGACCCACTAACAAAACAGGGTGTGAACTCCAATGCTCCAGACCCACTAACAAAACAGGGTGTGAACTCCAATGCTCCAGACCCACTAACAAAACAGGGTGTGAACTCCAATGCTCCAAACCCACTAACAAAACAGGGGGTAAAATCTAATGCTCCAGACCCACTAACAAAACAGGGTGTGAAATCAAATGCTCCAGACCCACTAACAGAAGTGTGAACTCCAATGCTCCAGACCCACTAACAAAACAGGGGGTGAACTCCAATGCTCCAGACCTACTAACAAAACAGGGGGTGAACTCCAATGTTTCAGACTCACTAACAAAGCAGGGGGTGAAATCAAATGCTCCAGACCTACTAACAAAACAGGGTGTGAACTCCAATGCTCCAGACCCACTAACAAAACAGGGTGTGAAATAAAATGCTCCAGACCCACTAACAATACAGGATGTGAAATCAAATGCTCCAGACCCACTAACAAGGGGTGTGAACTCCAATGCTCCAGACCCACTAACAAATCAGGAGGTGAAATCAAATGCTCCAGACCTACTAACAAAACAGGGGGTGAACTCCAATGCTCCAGACCCACTAACAAAACAAGGGGTGAACTACAATGCTTCAGACCCACTAACAAAACAGGGTGTGAAATCAAATTTTCCAGACCCACTAACAAAACAGGGTGTGAACTCCAATGCTCCAGACCCACTAACAAAACAGGGGATGAAATCAATTGCTCCAGACCCACTAACAAAACAGGGTGTGAAATCAAATGCTCCAGACCCACTAACAGGGGGTGTGAACTCCAATGCTCCAGACCCACTAACAAAACAGGGGGTGAACTACAATGCTCCAGACCTACTAACAAAACAGGGGGTGAACTCCAATGCTCCAAACCCACTAACAAAACAGGAGGTGAAATCAAATGCTCCAGACCTACTAACAAAACAGGGTGTGAACTCCAATGCTCCAGACCCACTAACAAAACAGGGTGTGAAATCAAATGCTCCAGAACGACTAACAAGGGGTGTGAACTCCAATGCTCCAGACCCACTAACAAATCAGGGGGTGAAATCAAATGATCCAGACCTACTAACAAAACAGGGGGTGAACCGCAATGCTCCAGACCCACTAACAAAACAGGGTGTGAACTCCAATGATCCAGACCCACTAACAAAACAGGGGGTGAACTACAATGCTCCAGACCCATTAACAAAACAGGGGGTGAAATCAAATCCTCAGACCTACTAACAAAACAGGGGGTGAACTCCAATGCTCCAGACCCACTAACAAAACAAGGTGTGAACTCCAATGCTCTAGACCCACTTACAAAACAGGGGGTGAACTACAATGCTCCAGACCCACTAACAAAACAGGGTGTGAATTCCAATGCTCCACACCCACTAACAAAACAGGGGGTGAAATCAAATGCTCCAGACCTACTACCAAAACAGGGGGTGAACTCTAATGCTCCAGACCCACTAACAAAACAGGGTGTGAACTACAATGCTCCAGACCCACTAACAAAACAGGGTGTGAACTCCAATGCTCCAGACCCACTAACAAAACAGGGTGTGAAATCAAATGCTCCAGACCCACTAACAGAAGTGTGAACTCCAATGCTCCAGACCCACTAACAAAACAGGGGGTGAACTCCAATGCTCTTGACCTACTAACAAAACAGGGTGTGAACTCCAATGCTCCAGACCCACTAACAAAACAGGGTGTGAACTCCAATGCTCCAGACCCACTAACAAAACATGGGGTAAAATCTAATGCTCCAGACCCACTAACAAAACAGGGTGTGAAATCAAATGCTCCAGACCCACTAACAGAAGTGTGAACTCCAATGCTCCAGACCCACTAACAAAACAGGAGGTGAACTCCAATGCTCCAGACCTACTAACAAAACAGGGGGTGAACTCCAATGCTTCAGACTCACTAACAAAGCAGGGGGTGAAATCAAATGCTCCAGACCTACTAACAAAACAGGGTGTGAACTCCAATGCTCCAGACCCACTAACAAAACAGGGTGTGAAATAAAATGCTCCAGACCCACTAACAAAACAGGATGTGAAATCAAATGCTCCAGACCCACTAACAAGGGGTGTGAACTCCAATGCTCCAGACCCACTAACAAATCAGGAGGTGAAATCAAATGCTCCAGACCTACTAACAAAACAGGGGGTGAACTCCAATGCTCCAGACCCACTAACAAAACAAGGGGTGAACTACAATGCTCCAGACCCACTAACAAAACAGGGTGTGAAATCAAATTTTCCCGACCCACTAACAGGGGGTGTGAACTCCAATGATCCAGACCCACTAACAAAATAGGGGGTGAACTACATTGCTCCTGACCCACTAACAAAACAGGGTGTGAACTCCAATGCTCCAGACCCACTAATAAAACAGGGGATGAAATCAAATGCTCCAGACCCACTAACAAAACAGGGTGTGAAATCAAATGCTCCAGACCCACTAACAGGGGGTGTGAACTCCAATGCTCCAGACCCACTAACAAAACAGGGGGTGAACTACAATGCTCCAGACCTACTAACAAAACAGGGGGTGAACTCCAATGCTCCAGACCTACTAACAAAACAGGAGGTGAAATCAAATCCTCAGACCTACTAACAAAACAGGGGGTGAACTCCAATGCTCCAAACCCACTAACAAAACAGGAGGTGAAATCAAATCCTCAGACCTACTAACAAAACAGGGGGTGAACTCCAATGCTCCTGACCCACTAACAAAACAGGGTGTGAACTCCAATGCTCCAGACCCACTAACAGGGGGTGTGAACTCCAATGCTCCAGACCCACTAACAAAACAGGGGGTGAACTACAATGCTCCAGACCTACTAACAAAACAGGGGGTGAACTCCAATGCTCCAAACCCACTAACAAAACAGGAGGTGAAATCAAATGCTCCAGACCTACTAACAAAACAGGGTGTGAACTCCAATGCTCCAGAACGACTAACAAGGGGTGTGAACTCCAATGCTCCAGACCCACTAACAAATCAGGGGGTGAAATCAAATGCTCCAGACCTACTAACAAAACAGGGGGTGAACCCCAATGCTCCAGACCCACTAACAAAACAGGGTGTGAACTCCAATGATCCAGACCCACTAACAAAACAGTGGGTGAACTACAATGCTCCAGACCCATTAACAAAACAGGGGGTGAAATCAAATCCTCAGACCTACTAACAAAACAGGGGGTGAACTCCAATGCTCCAGACCCACTAACAAAACAAGGGGTGAACTCCAATGCTCCAGACCCACTAACAAAACAGGGTGTGAATTCCAATGCTCCAGACCCACTAACAAAACAGGGGGTGAAATCAAATGCTCCAGACCTACTACCAAAACAGTGTGTGAACTCTAATGCTCCAGACCCACTAACAAAAGAGGGTGTGAACTACAATGCTCCAGACCCACTAACAAAACAGGGTGTGAACTCCAATGCTCCAGACCCACTAACAAAACAGGGTGTGAACTCCAATGCTCCAGACCCACTAACAAAACAGGGTGTGAACTCCAATGCTCCAGACCCACTAACAAAACAGGGTGTGAACTCCAATGCTCCAGACCCACTAACAAAACAGGGGGTAAAATCTAATGCTCCAGACCCACTAACAAAACAGGGTGTGAAATCAAATGCTCCAGACCCACTAACAGAAGTGTGAACTCCAATGCTCCAGACCCACTAACAAAACAGGGGGTGAACTCCAATGCTCCAGACCTACTAACAAAACAGGGGGTGAACTCCAATGCTTCAGACTCACTAACAAAGCAGGGGGTGAAATCAAATGCTCCAGACCTACTAACAAAACAGGGTGTGAACTCCAATGCTCCAGACCCACTAACAAAACAGGGTGTGAAATAAAATGCTCCAGACCTACTAACAAAACTGGGGGTGAACTACAATGCTCCAGACCCACTAACAAAACAGGGTGTGAACTCCAATGCTCCAGACCCACTAACAAAACAGGGGATGAAATCAAATGCTCCAGACCCACTAACAAAACAGGGTGTGAAATCAAATGCTCCAGACCCACTAACAGGGGGTGTGAACTCCAATGCTCCAGACCCACTAACAAAACAGGGGGTGAACTACAATGCTCCAGACCTACTAACAAAACAGGGGGTGAACTCCAATGCTCCAAACCCACTAACAAAACAGGAGGTGAAATCAAATGCTCCAGACCTACTAACAAAACAGGGTGTGAACTCCAATGCTCCAGAACGACTAACAAGGGGTGTGAACTCCAATGCTCCAGACCCACTAACAAATCAGGGGGTGAAATCAAATGCTCCAGACCTACTAACAAAACAGGGGGTGAACCCCAATGCTCCAGACCCACTAACAAAACAGGGTGTGAACTCCAATGATCCAGACTCACTCACAAAACAGTGGGTGAACTACAATGCTCCAGACCCATTAACAAAACAGGGGGTGAAATCAAATCCTCAGACCTACTAACAAAACAGGGGGTGAACTCCAATGCTCCAGACCCACTAACAAAACAAGGGGTGAACTCCAATGCTCCAGACCCACTAACAAAACAGGGTGTGAATTCCAATGCTCCAGACCCACTAACAAAACAGGGGGTGAAATCAAATGCTCCAGACCTACTACCAAAACAGTGTGTGAACTCTAATGCTCCAGACCCACTAACAAAACAGGGTGTGAACTACAATGCTCCAGACCCACTAACAAAACAGGGTGTGAACTCCAATGCTCCAGACCCACTAACAAAACAGGGTGTGAACTCCAATGCTCCAGACCCACTAACAAAACAGGGTGTGAACTCCAATGCTCCAGACCCACTAACAAAACAGGGTGTGAACTCCAATGCTCCAGACCCACTAACAAAACAGGGGGTAAAATCTAATGCTCCAGACCCACTAACAAAACAGGGTGTGAAATCAAATGCTCCAGACCCACTAACAGAAGTGTGAACTCCAATGCTCCAGACTCACTAACAAAACAGGGGGTGAACTCCAATGCTCCAGACCTACTAACAAAACAGGGGGTGAACTCCAATGCTTCAGACTCACTAACAAAGCAGGGGGTGAAATCAAATGCTCCAGACCTACTAACAAAACAGGGTGTGAACTCCAATGCTCCAGACCCACTAACAAAGCAGGGTGTGAAATAAAATGCTCCAGACCTACTAACAAAACTGGGGGTGAACTACAATGCTCCAGACCCACTAACAAAACAAGGGGTGAACTCCAATGCTCCAGACCCACTAACAAAACAGGGTGTGAAATCAAATTTTCCAGACCCACTAACAAAACAGGGTGTGAACTCCAATGCTCCTTACCCACTAACAAAACAGGGTGTGAACTCCAATGCTCCAGACCCACTAACAAAACAGGGGATGAAATCAAATGCTCCAGATCCACTAACAAAACAGGGTGTGAAATCAAATGCTCCAGACCCACTAACAGGGGGTGTGAACTCCAATGCTCCAGACCCACTAACAAAACGGGGTGTGAAATCCAATGCTCCAGACCCACTAACAAAACAGGTTGTGAAATCAAATGCTCCAGACCCACTAACAAAACAGGGTGTGAAATCAAATGCTCCAGAACGACTAACAAGGGGTGTGAACTCCAATGCTCCAGACCCACTAACAAATCAGGGGGTGAAATCAAATGCTTCAGACCTACTAACAAAACAGGGGGTGAACCCCAATGCTCCAGACCCACTAACAAAACAGGGTGTGAACTACAATGCTCCAGACCCACTAACAAAACAGGGGGTGAACTACAATGCTCCAGACCCACTAACAAAACAGGGTGTGAACTCCAATGATCCAGACCCACTAACAAAACAGTGGGTGAACTACAATGCTCCAGACCCATTAACAAAACAGGGGGTGAAATCAAATCCTCAGACCTACTAACAAAACAGGGGGTGAACTCCAATGCTCCAGACCCACTAACAAAACAAGGTGTGAACTCCAATGCTCCAGACCCACTAACAAAACAGGGGGTGAACTACAATGCTCCAGACCCACTAACAAAACAGGGTGTGAACTCCAATGCTCCAGACCCACTAACAAAACAGGGTGTGAACTCCAATGCTCCAGACCCACTAACAAAACAGGGGGTGAAATCAAATGCTCCAGACCTACTACCAAAACAGGGGGTGAACTCTAATGCTCCAGACCCACTAACAAAACAGGGTGTGAACTCCAATGCTCCAGACCCACTAACAAAATGGGTGTGAACTCCAATGCTCCAGACCCACTAACAAAACAGGGGGTGAACTACAATGCTACAAACCTACTAACAAAACAGGGTGTGAACTCCAATGCTCCAGACCCACTAACAAAACAGGGTGTGAAATCAAATGCTCCAGACCCACTAACAAAACAGGGTGTGAAATCAAATGCTCCAGACCCACTAACAAGGGGTGTGAACTCCAATACTCCAGACCCACTAGCAAATCAGGGGGTGAAATCAAATGCTCCAGACCTACTAACAAAACAGGGGGCGAACTCCAATGCTCCAGACCCACTAACAAAACAAGGGGTGAACTACAATGCTCCAGACCCACTAACAAAACAGGGGGTGAACTCCAATGCCCCAGACCCACTAACAAAACAGGGTGTGAACTCCAATGCTCCAGACCCACTAACAAAACAGGGTGTGAACTCTAATGCTCCAGACCCACTAACAAACAAGGTGTGAACACCAATGCTCCAGACCCACTAACAAAACAGGGTGTGAACTCCAATGCTCCGGACCCACTAACAAAACAGGGGGTGAAATCTAATGCTCCAGACCCACTAACAAAACAGGGTGTGAAATCAAATGCTCCAGACCCACTAACAGAAGTGTGAACTCCAATGCTCCAGACCCACTAACAAAACAGGGGGTGAACTACAATGCTCCAGACCTACTAACAAAACAGGGGGTGAACTCCAATGCTTCAGACCCACTAACAAAGCAGGGGGTGAAATCAAATGCTCCAGACCTACTAACAAAACTGGGTGTGAACTCCAATGCTCCAGACCCACTAACAAAACAGGGTGTGAAATCAAATGCTCCAGACCCACTAACAAAACAGGGTGTGAAATCAAATGCTCCAGACCAACTAACAGGGGTGTGAACTCCAATGCTCCAGACCCACTAACAAATCAGGAGGTGAAATCAAATGCTCCAGACCTACTAACAAAACAGGGGGTGAACTCCAATGCTCCAGACCCACTAACAAAACAGGGTGTGAAATCAAATTTTCCAGACCCACTAACAGGGAGTGTGAACTCCAATGATCCAGACCCACTAACAAAACAGGGGGTGAACTACAATGCACCAGACCTACTAACAAAACAGGGTGTGAACTCCAATGCTCCTGACCCACTAACAAAACAGGGTGTGAACTCCAATGCTCCAGACCCACTAACAAAACAGAGTGTGAACTCCAATGCTCCAGACCCACTAACAAAAGAGGGTGTGAACTCCATTGCTCCAGACCCACTAACAAAACAGGGGATGAAATCAAATGCTCCAGACCCACTAACAAAACAGGGTGTGAAATCAAATGCTCCAGACCCACTAACAGGGGGTGTGAACTCCAATGCTCCAGACCCACTAACAAAACAGGGGGTGAACTACAATGCTCCAGACCCACTAACAAAACAGGGTGTGAAATCAAATGCTCCAGACCCACTAACAAAACAGGGTGTGAAATCAAATGCTCCAGACCCACTAACAAGGGGTGTGAACTCCAATGCTCCAGACCCACTAACAAATCAGGGGGTGAAATCAAATGCTCCAGAACTACTAACAAAACAGGGTGTGAACTCCAATGCTCCAGACCCACTAACAAAACAAAGGGTGAACTACAATGCTCCAGACCCACTAACAAAACAGGAGGTGAACTCCAATGCCCCAGACCCACTAACAAAACAGGGTGTGAACTCCAATGCTCCAGACCCACTAACAAAACAGGGGGTGAACTACAATGCTCCAGACCCACTAACAAAACAGGGGGTGAACTCCAATGCCCCAGACCCACTAACAAAACAGGGTGTGAACTCCAATGCTCCAGACCCACTAACAAAACAGGGTGTGAACTCCAATGCTCCAGACCCACTAACAAAACAGGGTGTGAACTCCAATGCTCCAGACCCACTAACAAAACAGGGTGTGAACTCCAATGCTCCAGACCCACTAACAAAACAGGGTGTGAACTCCAATGCTCCAGACCCACTAACAAAACAGGGTGTGAACTCCAATGCTCCAGACCCACTAACAAAACAGGGTGTGAACTCTAATGCTCCAGACCCACTAACAAAACAGGGTGTGAACTCCAATGCTCCAGACCCACTAACAAAACAGGGTGTGAACTCCAATGCTCCAGACCCACTAACAAAACAGGGTGTGAACTCCAATGCTCCAGACCCACTAACAAAACAGGGGATCAAATCAAATGCTCCAGACCCACTAACAAAACAGGGTGTGAAATCAAATGCTCCAGACCCACTAACAGAAGTGTGAACTCCAATGCTCCAGACCCACTAACAAAACAGGGGGTGAACTACAATGCTCCAGACCTACTAACAAAACAGGGGGTGAACTCCAATGCTCCAGACTCACTAACAAAGCAGGGGGTGAAATCCAATGCTCCAGACCCATTAACAAAACAGGGTGTGAAATCAAATGCTCCAGACCCACTAACAAAACAGGGTGTGAAATCAAATGCTCCAGACCGACTAACAAGGGGTGTGAACTCCAATGCTCCAGACCCACTAACAAATCAGGAGGTGAAATCAAATGCTCCAGACCTACTAACAAAACAGGGGGTGAACTCCAATGCTCCAGACCCACTAACAAAACAAGGGGTGAACTACAATGCTCCAGACCCACTAACAAAACAGGGGGTGAAATCAAATTTTCCAGACCCACTAACAGGGGGTGTGAACTCCAATGATCCAGACCCACTAACAAAACAGGGGTTGAACTACAATGCTCCAGACCTACTAACAAAACAGGGTGTGAACTCCAATGCTCCTGACCCACTAACAAAACAGGGTGTGAACTCCTATGCTCCAGACTCACTAACAAAACAGGGGATCAAATCAAATGCTCCAGACCCACTAACAAAACAGGGTGTGAAATCAAATGCCCATGACCCACTACCAGGGGGTGTGAACTCCAATGCTCCAGACCCACTAACAAAACAGGGGGTGAACTACAATGCTCCAGACCTACTAACAAAACAGGGGGTGAATTCCAATGCTCCAGACCCACTAACAAAACAGGGGGTGAACTACAATGCTCCAGACCTACTAACAAAACAGGGGGTGAACTCCAATGCTCCAGACTCACTAACAAAACAGGGGGTGAAATCAAATGCTCCAGACCTACTAACAAAACAGGGTGTGAACTCCAATGCTCCAGACCCACTAACAAAACAGGGTGTGAAATCAAATGCTCCAGACCCACTAACAAAACAGGGTGTGAAATCAAATGCTCCAGACCGACTAACAAGGGGTGTGAACTCCAATGCTCCAGACCCACTAACAAATCAGGGGGTGAAATCAAATGCTCCAGACCTACTAACAAAACAGGGGGTGAACCCCAATGCTCCAGACCCACTAACAAAACAGGGTGTGAACTCCAATGCTCCAGACCCACTAACAAAACAGGGTGTGAAATCAAATGCTCCAGACCCACTAACAAAACAGGGTGTGAAATCAAATGCTCCAGACCGACTAACAAGGAGTGTGAACTCCAATGCTCCAGACCCACTAACAAATCAGGGGGTGAAATCAAATGCTCCAGACCTACTAACAAAACAGGGGGTGAACCCCAATGCTCCAGACCCACTAACAAAACAGGATGTGAACTCCAATGCTCCAGACCCACTAACAAAACAAGGGGTGAACTCCAATGCTCCAGACCCACTAACAAAACAGGGTGTGAACTACAATGCTCCAGACCCACTAACAAAACAGGGTTTGAATTCCAATGCTCCAGACCCACTAACAAAACAGGGGGTGAAATCAAATGCTCCAGACCTACTACCAAAACAGGGGGTGAACCCTTATGCTCCAGACCCACTAACAAAACAGGGTGTGAACTCCAATGCTCCAGACCCACTAACAAAACCGGGTGTGAACTCCAATGCTCCAGACCCACTAACAAGACAGGGTGTGAACTCCAATGTTCCAGACCCAGTAACAAAACAGGGTGTGAACTCCAATGCTCCAGACCCACTAACAAAACAGGGTGTGAACTCCAATGCTCCAGACCCACTAACAAAACAGGGTGTGAACTCTAATGCTCCAGACCCACTAACAAAACAGGGTGTGAACTCCAATGCTCCAGACCCACTAACAAAACAGGGTGTGAACTCCAATGCTCCAGACCCACTAACAAAACAGGGTGTGAACTCCAATGCTCCAGACCCACTAACAAAACAGGGGATCAAATCAAATGCTCCAGACCCACTAACAAAACAGGGTGTGAAATCAAATGCTCCAGACCCACTAACAGAAGTGTGAACTCCAATGCTCCAGACCCACTAACAAAACAGGGGGTGAACTACAATGCTCCAGACCTACTAACAAAACAGGGGGTGAACTCCAATGCTCCAGACTCACTAACAAAGCAGGGGGTGAAATCAAATGCTCCAGACCCATTAACAAAACAGGGTGTGAAATCAAATGCTCCAGACCCACTAACAAAACAGGGTGTGAAATCAAATGCTCCAGACCGACTAACAAGGGGTGTGAACTCCAATGCTCCAGACCCACTAACAAATCAGGAGGTGAAATCAAATGCTCCAGACCTACTAACAAAACAGGGGGTGAACTCCAATGCTCCAGACCCACTAACAAAACAAGGGGTGAACTACAATGCTCCAGACCCACTAACAAAACAGGGGGTGAAATCAAATTTTCCAGACCCACTAACAGGGGGTGTGAACTCCAATGATCCAGACCCACTAACAAAACAGGGGTTGAACTACAATGCTCCAGACCTACTAACAAAACAGGGTGTGAACTCCAATGCTCCTGACCCACTAACAAAACAGGGTGTGAACTCCAATGCTCCAGACTCACTAACAAAACAGGGGATCAAATCAAATGCTCCAGACCCACTAACAAAACAGGGTGTGAAATCAAATGCCCATGACCCACTACCAGGGGGTGTGAACTCCAATGCTCCAGACCCACTAACAAAACAGGGGGTGAACTACAATGCTCCAGACCTACTAACAAAACAGGGGGTGAATTCCAATGCTCCAGACCCACTAACAAAACAGGGGGTGAACTACAATGCTCCAGACCTACTAACAAAACAGGGGGTGAACTCCAATGCCCCAGACCCACTAACAAAACAGGGTGTGAACTCCAATGCTCCAGACCCACTAACAAAACAGGGGGTGAACTACAATGCTCCAGACCCACTAACAAAACAGGGGGTGAACTCCAATGCCCCAGACCCACTAACAAAACAGGGTGTGAACTCCAATGCTCCAGACCCACTAACAAAACAGGGTGTGAACTCCAATGCTCCAGACCCACTAACAAAACAGGGTGTGAACTCCAATGCTCCAGACCCACTAACAAAACAGGGTGTGAACTCCAATGCTCCAGACCCACTAACAAAACAGGGTGTGAACTCCAATGCTCCAGACCCACTAACAAAACAGGGTGTGAACTCCAATGCTCCAGACCCACTAACAAAACAGGGTGTGAACTCTAATGCTCCAGACCCACTAACAAAACAGGGTGTGAACTCCAATGCTCCAGACCCACTAACAAAACAGGGTGTGAACTCCAATGCTCCAGACCCACTAACAAAACAGGGTGTGAACTCCAATGCTCCAGACCCACTAACAAAACAGGGGATCAAATCAAATGCTCCAGACCCACTAACAAAACAGGGTGTGAAATCAAATGCTCCAGACCCACTAACAGAAGTGTGAACTCCAATGCTCCAGACCCACTAACAAAACAGGGGGTGAACTACAATGCTCCAGACCTACTAACAAAACAGGGGGTGAACTCCAATGCTCCAGACTCACAAACAAAGCAGGGGGTGAAATCCAATGCTCCAGACCCATTAACAAAACAGGGTGTGAAATCAAATGCTCCAGACCCACTAACAAAACAGGGTGTGAAATCAAATGCTCCAGACCGACTAACAAGGGGTGTGAACTCCAATGCTCCAGACCCACTAACAAATCAGGAGGTGAAATCAAATGCTCCAGACCTACTAACAAAACAGGGGGTGAACTCCAATGCTCCAGACCCACTAACAAAACAAGGGGTGAACTACAATGCTCCAGACCCACTAACAAAACAGGGGGTGAAATCAAATTTTCCAGACCCACTAACAGGGGGTGTGAACTCCAATGATCCAGACCCACTAACAAAACAGGGGTTGAACTACAATGCTCCAGACCTACTAACAAAACAGGGTGTGAACTCCAATGCTCCTGACCCACTAACAAAACAGGGTGTGAACTCCTATGCTCCAGACTCACTAACAATACAGGGGATCAAATCAAATGCTCCAGACCCACTAACAAAACAGGGTGTGAAATCAAATGCCCATGACCCACTACCAGGGGGTGTGAACTCCAATGCTCCAGACCCACTAACAAAACAGGGGGTGAACTACAATGCTCCAGACCTACTAACAAAACAGGGGGTGAATTCCAATGCTCCAGACCCACTAACAAAACAGGGGGTGAACTACAATGCTCCAGACCTACTAACAAAACAGGGGGTGAACTCCAATGCTCCAGACTCACTAACAAAACAGGGGGTGAAATCAAATGCTCCAGACCTACTAACAAAACAGGGTGTGAACTCCAATGCTCCAGACCCACTAACAAAACAGGGTGTGAAATCAAATGCTCCAGACCCACTAACAAAACAGGGTGTGAAATCAAATGCTCCAGACCGACTAACAAGGGGTGTGAACTCCAATGCTCCAGACCCACTAACAAATCAGGGGGTGAAATCAAATGCTCCAGACCTACTAACAAAACAGGGGGTGAACCCCAATGCTCCAGACCCACTAACAAAACAGGGTGTGAACTCCAATGCTCCAGACCCACTAACAAAACAGGGTGTGAAATCAAATGCTCCAGACCCACTAACAAAACAGGGTGTGAAATCAAATGCTCCAGACCGACTAACAAGGAGTGTGAACTCCAATGCTCCAGACCCACTAACAAATCAGGGGGTGAAATCAAATGCTCCAGACCTACTAACAAAACAGGGGGTGAACCCCAATGCTCCAGACCCACTAACAAAACAGGATGTGAACTCCAATGCTCCAGACCCACTAACAAAACAAGGGGTGAACTCCAATGCTCCAGACCCACTAACAAAACAGGGTGTGAACTACAATGCTCCAGACCCACTAACAAAACAGGGGGTGAAATCAAATCCTCAGACCTACTAACAAAACAGGGGGTGAACTCCAATGCTCCAGACCCACTAACAAAACAAGGGGTGAACTCCAATGCTCCAGACCCACTAACAAAACAGGGTGTGAACTACAATGCTCCAGACCCACTAACAAAACAGGGTGTGAATTCCAATGCTCCAGACCCACTAACAAAACAGGGGGTGAAATCAAATGCTCCAGACCTACTACCAAAACAGGGGGTGAACCCTTATGCTCCAGACCCACTAACAAAACAGGGTGTGAACTCCAATGCTCCAGACCCACTAACAAAACCGGGTGTGAACTCCAATGCTCCAGACCCACTAACAAGACAGGGTGTGAACTCCAATGTTCCAGACCCAGTAACAAAACAGGGTGTGAACTCCAATGCTCCAGACCCACTAACAAAACAGGGTGTGAACTCCAATGCTCCAGACCCACTAACAAAACAGGGTGTGAACTCTAATGCTCCAGACCCACTAACAAAACAGGGTGTGAACTCCAATGCTCCAGACCCACTAACAAAACAGGGTGTGAACTCCAATGCTCCAGACCCACTAACAAAACAGGGTGTGAACTCCAATGCTCCAGACCCACTAACAAAACAGGGGATCAAATCAAATGCTCCAGACCCACTAACAAAACAGGGTGTGAAATCAAATGCTCCAGACCCACTAACAGAAGTGTGAACTCCAATGCTCCAGACCCACTAACAAAACAGGGGGTGAACTACAATGCTCCAGACCTACTAACAAAACAGGGGGTGAACTCCAATGCTCCAGACTCACTAACAAAGCAGGGGGTGAAATCAAATGCTCCAGACCCATTAACAAAACAGGGTGTGAAATCAAATGCTCCAGACCCACTAACAAAACAGGGTGTGACATCAAATGCTCCACACCGACTAACAAGGGGTGTGAACTCCAATGCTCCAGACCCACTAACAAATCAGGAGGTGAAATCAAATGCTCCAGACCTACTAACAAAACAGGGGGTGAACTCCAATGCTCCAGACCCACTAACAAAACAAGGGGTGAACTACAATGCTCCAGACCCACTAACAAAACAGGGGGTGAAATCAAATTTTCCAGACCCACTAACAGGGGGTGTGAACTCCAATGATCCAGACCCACTAACAAAACAGGGGTTGAACTACAATGCTCCAGACCTACTAACAAAACAGGGTGTGAACTCCAATGCTCCTGACCCACTAACAAAACAGGGTGTGAACTCCAATGCTCCAGACTCACTAACAAAACAGGGGATCAAATCAAATGCTCCAGACCCACTAACAAAACAGGGTGTGAAATCAAATGCCCATGACCCACTACCAGGGGGTGTGAACTCCAATGCTCCAGACCCACTAACAAAACAGGGGGTGAACTACAATGCTCCAGACCTACTAACAAAACAGGGGGTGAATTCCAATGCTCCAGACCCACTAACAAAACAGGGGGTGAACTACAATGCTCCAGACCTACTAACAAAACAGGGGGTGAACTCCAATGCCCCAGACTCACTAACAAAACAGGGGGTGAAATCAAATGCTCCAGACCTACTAACAAAACAGGGTGTGAACTCCAATGCTCCAGACCCACTAACAAAACAGGGTGTGAAATCAAATGCTCCAGACCCACTAACAAAACAGGGTGTGAAATCAAATGCTCCAGACCGACTAACAAGGGGTGTGAACTCCAATGCTCCAGACCCACTAACAAATCAGGGGGTGAAATCAAATGCTCCAGACCTACTAACAAAACAGGGGGTGAACCCCAATGCTCCAGACCCACTAACAAAACAGGGTGTGAACTCCAATGCTCCAGACCCACTAACAAAACAGGGTGTGAAATCAAATGCTCCAGACCCACTAACAAAACAGGGTGTGAAATCAAATGCTCCAGACCGACTAACAAGGAGTGTGAACTCCAATGCTCCAGACCCACTAACAAATCAGGGGGTGAAATCAAATGCTCCAGACCTACTAACAAAACAGGGGGTGAACCCCAATGCTCCAGACCCACTAACAAAACAGGATGTGAACTCCAATGCTCCAGACCCACTAACAAAACAAGGGGTGAACTCCAATGCTCCAGACCCACTAACAAAACAGGGTGTGAACTACAATGCTCCAGACCCACTAACAAAACAGGGGGTGAAATCAAATCCTCAGACCTACTAACAAAACAGGGGGTGAACTCCAATGCTCCAGACCCACTAACAAAACAAGGGGTGAACTCCAATGCTCCAGACCCACTAACAAAACAGGGTGTGAACTACAATGCCCCAGACCCACTAACAAAACAGGGTGTGAATTCCAATGCTCCAGACCCACTAACAAAACAAGGGGTGAAATCAAATGCTCCAGACCTACTACCAAAACAGGGGGTGAACCCTAATGCTCCAGACCCACTAACAAAACAGGGTGTGAACTCCAATGCTCCAGACCCACTAACAAAACCGGGTGTGAACTCCAATGCTCCAGACCCACTAACAAAACAGGGTGTGAACTCCAATGTTCCAGACCCAGTAACAAAACAGGGTGTGAACTCCAATGCTCCAGACCCACTAACAAAACAGGGTGTGAACTCCAATGCTCCAGATCCACTAACAAAACAGGGTGTGAACTCCAATGCTCCAGACCCACTAACAAAACAGGGTGTGAACTCCAATGCTCCAGACCCACTAACAAAACAGGGGGTGAAATCAAATGCTCCAGACCCACTAACAGGGGGTGTTAACTCCAATGCTTCAGACCCACTAACAAAACAGAGGGTGAACTCCAATGCTCCAGACCTACTAACAAAACAGGGAGTGAACTCCAATGCTCCAGACCCACTAACAAAACAAGGGGTGAAATCAAATGCTCCAGACCCACTAACAAAACAGGGTGTGAAATCAAATGCTCCAGACCCACTAACAGGGGGTGTGAACTCCAATGCTTCAGACCCACTAACAAAACAGAGGGTGAACTCCAATGCTCCAGACCTACTAACAAAACAGGGAGTGAACTCCAATGCTCCAGACCCACTAACAAAACAAGGGGTGAAATCAAATGCTCCAGACCCACTAACAAAACAGGGTGTGAACTCAAATGCTCCAGACCCACTAACAAAACAGGGTGTGAACGCCAATGCTCCAGACCCACTAACAAAACAGGGCGTGAAATCAAATGCTCCAGACCCACTAACAAAACAGGGTGTGAAATCAAATGCTCCAGACCCACTAACAAGGGGTGTGAACTCCAATGCTCCAGACCCACTAACAAATCAGGGAGTGAAATCAAATGCTTCAGACCTACTAATAAAACAGGGGGTGAACTCCAATGCTCCAGACCCACTAACAAAACAGGGTGTGAACTCCAATGCTCCAGACCCACTAACAAAACAGGATGTGAACTCCAATGCTCCAGACCCACTAACAAAACAGGGTGTGAAATCAAATGCTTCAGACCCACTAACAGGGGTGTGAACTCCAATGCTCCAGACCCACTAACAAAAACAGGTGTGAACTCCAATGCTCCAGACCCACTAACAAAACAGGGTGTGAACTCCAATGCTCCAGACCCACTAACAAAACAGGGTGTGAAATCAAATGCTCCAGACCCACTAACAAAACAGGGTGTGAACTCCAATGCTCCAGACCCACTAACAAAACAAGGGGTGAACTCCAATGCTCCAGACCTACTAACAAAACAGGGGGCGAACTCCAATGCTCCAGACCCACTAACAAAACAGGGGGTGAAATCAAATGCTCCAGACCTACTAACAAAACAGGGTGTGAAATCAAATGCTCCAGACCCACTAACAAAACAGGGTGTGAAATCAAATGCTCCAGACCCACTAACAAAACAGTGGGTGAACTACAATGCTCCAGACCCACTAACAAAACAGGGTGTGAAATCAAATGCTCCAGACCTACTAACAAAACAGGGGGTGAACTCCAATGCTCCAGACCCACTAACAAAACAGGGTGTGAACTCCAATGCTCCAGACCCACTAACAAAACAGGGTGTGAACTCCAATGCTCCAGACCCACTAACAAAACAGGGTGTGAACTCCAATGCTCCAGACCCACTAACAAAACAGAGTGTGAAATCAAATGCTCCAGACCCACTCACAAAACAGGGTGTGAAATCAAATGCTCCAGACCCACTAACAGGGGGTGTGAACTCCAATGCTCCAGACCCACTAACAAAACAGGGGGTGAACTACAATGCTCCAGACCTACTAACAAAACAGGGGGTGAACTCCAATGCTCCAGACCCACTTACAAAACAGGGGTGAAATCAAATGCTCCATACCTACTAACAAAACAGGGTGTGAACTCCAATGCTCCAGACCCACTAACAAAACAGGGTGTGAAATCAAATGCTCCAGACCCACTAACAAAACAGGGTGTGAAATCAAATGCTCCAGACCCACTAACAAAACAGGAGGTGAACTACAATGCTCCAGACCCACTAACAAAACAGGGTGTGAAATCAAATGCTCCAGACCTACCAACAAAACAGGGGGTGAACTCCAATGCTCCAGACCCACTAATAAAACAAGGAATGAACTCCAATGCTCCAGACCCACTAACAAAACAGGGTGTGAAATCAAATGCTCCAGACCTACCAACAAAACAGGGGGTGAACTACAATGCTCCAGACCCACTAACAAAACAGGGTGTGAACTCCAATGCTCCAGACCCACTAACAAAACAGGGTGTGAAATCAAATGCTCCAGACCTACTAACAAAACAGGGGGTGAACTCCAATGCTCCTGACTCATTAACAAAACAGGGGGTGAACTCCAATGCTCCAGACCCACTAACAAAACAAGGGGTGAACTCCAATGCTCCAGACCCACTAACAAAACAGGGGGTGAACTACAATGCTCCAGACCCACTAACAAAACAGTGGGTGAACTCCAATGCTCCAGACCCACTAACAAAACAGGGGGTGAACTACAATGCTCCAGAACCACTAACAAAACAGGGTGTGAACTCCCATGCTCCAGACCCACTAACAAAACAGGGGGTGAAATCTAATGCTCCAGACCCACTAACAAAACAGGGTGTGAACTCCAATGCTCCAGATCCACTAACAAAACAGGGTGTGAAATCAAATGCTCCAGACCCACTAACAAAACAGGGTGTGAAATTAAATGTTCCAGACCCACTAACAGGGGGTGTGAACTCCAATGCTCCAGACCCACTAACAAAACAGGGGCTGAACTACAATGCTCCAGACCTACTAGCAAAACAGGGGGTGAACTCCAATGCTCCAGACCTACTAACAAAACAGGGTGTGAACTCCAATGCTCCAGACCCACTAACAAAACAGGGTGTGAAATCAAATGCTCCAGACCCACTAACAAAACAGGGTGTGAAATCAAATCCTCCAGACCCACTAACAAGGGGTGTGAACTCCAATGCTCCAGACCCACTAACAAATCAGGGGATGAAATGAAATGCTCCAGACCCACTAACAAATCAGGGTGTGAAATCAAATGCTCCAGACCCACTAACAAGGGGTGTGAACTCCAATGCTCCAGACCCACTAACAAATCAGGGGGTGAACTCCAATTTTCCAGACCCACTAACAAAACAGGGTGTGAACTCCAATGCTCCAGACCCACTAACAAAACAGGGTGTGAACTCCAATGCTCCAGACCTACTAACAAAACAGGGTGTGAACTCCAATGCACCAGACCCACTAACAAAACAGGGTGTGAAATCAAATGCTCCAGAACCACTAACAAAACAGGGTGTGAAATCAAATGCTCCAGACCCACTAACAGGGGGTGTGAACTCCAATGCTCCAGACCCACTAACAAAACAGGGGGTGAACACCAATGCTCCAGACCCACTAACAAAACAGGGTGTGAACTCCAATGCTCCAGACCCAGTAACAAAACAGGGTGTGAACTCTAATGCTCCAGACCCACTAACAAAACAGGGTGTGAACTCCAATGCTCCAGACCCACTAACAAAACAAGGTGTGAACTCCAATGCTCCAGACCCACTAACAAATCAGGGTGTGAACTCCAGTGCTCCAGACCCACTATCAAAACAGGGTGTGAACTCCAATGCTCCAGACCCACTAACAAAACAGGGTGTGAACTCCAATGCTCCAGACACACTAACAAAACAGGGGGTGAAATATAATGCTCCAGACCCACTAACAAAACAGGGTGCGAAATCAAATGCTCCAGAACCACTAACAGGGGGTGTGAACTCCAATGCTCCAGACCCACTAACAAAACAGGGGGTGAACTACAATGCTCCAGACCTACTAACAAAACAGGGGGTGAACTCCAATGCTCCAGACCCACTAACAAAACAGGGTGTGAAATCAAATGCTTCAGACCCACTAACAAAACAGGGTGTGAAATCAAATGCTCCAGACCCACTAACAAGGGGTGTGAACTCCAATGCTCCAGACCCACTAACAAATCAGGGGGTGAAATCAAATGCTCCAGACCTACCAACAAAACAGGGTGTGAACTCCAATGCTCCAGACCCACTAACAAAACAAGGGGTGAACTACAATGCTCCAGACCCACTAACAAAACAGGGGGTGAACTCCAATGCCCCAGACCCACTAACAAAACAGGGTGTGAACTGTAATGCTCCAGACCCACTAACAAAACAGGGTGTGAACTCTAATGCTCCAGACCCACTAAAAAAACAGGGTGTGAACTCCAATGCTCCAGACCCACTAACAAAACAGGGTGTGAACTCCAATGCTCCAGACCTACTAACAAAACAGGGTGTGAACTCTAATGCTCCAGACACACTAACAAAACAGGGTGTGAACTCCAATGCTCCAGACCCACTAACAAAACAGGGTGTGAACTCCAATGCTCCAGACCCACTAACAAAACAGGGTGTGAACTCCAATGCTCCAGACCCACTAACAAACAGGGTTTGAACTCCAATGCTCCAGACCCACTAACAAAACAGGGTGTGAACTCCAATGCTCCAGACCCACTAACAAAACAGGGTGTGAACTCCATTGCTCCAGACCCACTAACAAAACAGGGGGTGAAATCTAATGCTCCAGACCCACTAACAAAACAGGGTGTGAAATCAAATGCTCCAGACCCACTAACAGAAGTGTGAATTCCAATGCTCCAGACCCACTAACAAAACAGGGTGTGAACTCCAATGCTCCAGACCCACTAACAAAACAGGGTGTGAACTCCAATGCTCCAGACCCACTAACAAAACAGGGTGTGAACTCCAATGCTCCAGACCCACTAACAAAACAGGGTGTGAACTCCAATGCTCCAGACCCACTAACAAAACAGGGTGTGAACTCCAATGCTCCAGACACACTAACAAAACAGGGGGTGAAATATAATGCTCCAGACCCACTAACAAAACAGGGTGCGAAATCAAATGCTCCAGAACCACTAACAGGGGGTGTGAACTCCAATGCTCCAGACCCACTAACAAAACAGGGGGTGAACTACAATGCTCCAGACCTACTAACAAAACAGGGGGTGAACTCCAATGCTCCAGACCCACTAACAAAACAGGGTGTGAAATCAAATGCTCCAGACCCACTAACAAAACAGGGTGTGAAATCAAATGCTCCAGACCCACTAACAAAACAGGGTGTGAAATCAAATGATCCAGACCCACTAACAAGGGGTGTGAACTCCAATGCTCCAGACCCATTAACAAATCAGGAGGTGAAATCAAATGCTCCAGACCTACTAACAAAACAGTGGGTGAACTCCATTGCTCCAGACCCACTAACAAAACAAGGGGTGAACTACAATGCTCCAGACCCACTAACAAAACAGGGTGTGAAATCAAATTTTTTAGACCCACTAACAAAACAGGGTGTGAACTCCAATGATCCAGACCCACTAACAAAACAGGGGGTGAACTACAATGCTCCAGACCTACTAACAAAACAGGGTGTGAACTCCAATGCTCCTGACCCACTAACAAAACAGGGGGTGAACTCCAATTCTCCAGACTCACTAACAAAACAGAGTGTGAACTCCAATGCTCCAGACCCACTAACAAAACAGGGTGTGAACTCCAATGCTCCAGACCCACTAACAAAACAGGGGGTGAAATCTAATGCTCCAGACCCACTAACAAAACAGGGTGTGAACTCCAATGCTCCAGACCCACTAACAAAACAGGGTGTGAACTCCAATGCTCCAGATCCACTAACAAAACAGGGTGTGAAATCAAATGCTCCAGACCCACTAACAAAACAGGGTGTGAAATTAAATGTTCCAGACCCACTAACAGGGGGTGTGAACTCCAATGCTCCAGACCCACTAACAAAACAGGGACTGAACTACAATGCTCCAGACCTACTAGCAAAACAGGGGGTGAACTCCAATGCTCCAGACCTACTAACAAAACAGGGTGTGAACTCCAATGCTCCAGACCCACTAACAAAACAGGGTGTGAAATCAAATGCTCCAGACCCACTAACAAAACAGGGTGTGAAATCAAATGCTCCAGACCCACTAACAAGGGGTGTGAACTCCAATGCTCCAGACCCACTAACAAATCAGGGGATGAAATGAAATGCTCCAGACCCACTAACAAATCAGGGTGTGAAATCAAATGCTCCAGACCCACTAACAAGGGGTGTGAACTCCAATGCTCCAGACCCACTAACAAATCAGGGGGTGAACTCCAATTTTCCAGACCCACTAACAAAACAGGGTGTGAACTCCAATGCTCCAGACCCACTAACAAAACAGGGTGTGAACTCCAATGCTCCAGACCAACTAACAAAACAGGGTGTGAACTCCAATGCTCCAGACCCACTAACAAAACAGGGTGTGAAATCAAATGCTCCAGAACCACTAACAAAACAGGGTGTGAAATCAAATGCCCCAGACCCACTAACAGGGGGTGTGAACTCCAATGCTCCAGACCCACTAACAAAACAGGGGGTGAACACCAATGCTCCAGACCCACTAACAAAACAGGGTGTGAACTCCAATGCTCCAGACCCAGTAACAAAACAGGGTGTGAACTCTAATGCTCCAGACCCACTAACAAAACAGGGTGTGAACTCCAATGCTCCAGACCCACTAACAAAACAGGGTGTGAACTCCAATGCTCCAGACCTACTAACAAAACAGGGTGTGAACTCCAATGCTCCAGACCCACTAACAAATCAGGGTGTGAAATCAAATGCTCCAGACCCACTAACAAGGGGTGTGAACTCCAATGCTCCAGACCCACTAACAAATCAGGGGGTGAACTCCAATTTTCCAGACCCACTAACAAAACAGGGTGTGAACTCCAATGCTCCAGACCCACTAACAAAACAGGGTGTGAACTCCAATGCTCCAGACCAACTAACAAAACAGGGTGTGAACTCCAATGCCCCAGAACCACTAACAAAACAGGGTGTGAAATCAAATGCTCCAGAACCACTAACAAAACAGGGTGTGAAATCAAATGCCCCAGACCCACTAACAGGGGGTGTGAACTCCAATGCTCCAGACCCACTAACAAAACAGGGGGTGAACACCAATGCTCCAGACCCACTAACAAAACAGGGTGTGAACTCCAATGCTCCAGACCCAGTAACAAAACAGGGTGTGAACTCTAATGCTCCAGACCCACTAACAAAACAGGGTGTGAACTCCAATGCTCCAGACCCACTAACAAAACAGGGTGTGAACTCCAATGCTCCAGACCTACTAACAAAACAGGGTGTGAACTCCAATGCTCCAGACCCACTAACAAATCAGGGTGAGAACTCCAGTGCTCCAGACCCTCTATCAAAACAGGGTGTGAACTCCAATGCTCCAGACCCACTAACAAAACAGGGTGTGAACTCCAATGCTCCAGACACACTAACAAAACAGGGGGTGAAATATAATGCTCCAGACCCACTAACAAAACAGGGTGCGAAATCAAATGCTCCAGAACCACTAACAGGGGGTGTGAACTCCAATGCTCCAGACCCACTAACAAAACAGGGGGTGAACTACAATGCTCCAGACCTACTAACAAAACAGGGGGTGAACTCCAATGCTCCAGACCCACTAACAAAACAGGGTGTGAAATCAAATGCTCCAGACCCACTAACAAAACAGGGTGTGAAATCAAATGCTCCAGACCCACTAACAAGGGGTGTGAACTCCAATGCTCCAGACCCTCTAACAAATCAGGGGGTGAAATCAAATGCTCCAGACCTACTAACAAAACAGGGGGTGAACTCCAATGCTCCAGACCCACTAACAAAACAAGGGGTGAACTACAATGCTCCAGACCCACAAACAAAACAGGGGGTGAACTCCAATGCCCCAGACCCACTAACAAAACAGGGTGTGAACTCTAATGCTCCAGACCCACTAACAAAACAGGGTGTGAACTCTAATGCTCCAGACCCACTAAAAAAACAGGGTGTGAACTCCAATGCTCCAGACCCACTAACAAAACAGGGTGTGAACTCCAATGCTCCAGACCTACTAACAAAACAGGGTGTGAACTCTAATGCTCCAGACACACTAACAAAACAGGGTGTGAACTCCAATGCTCCAGACCCACTAACAAAACAGGGTGTGAACTCCAATGCTCCAGACCCACTAACAAAACAGGGTGTGAACTCCAATGCTCCAGACCCACTAACAAACAGGGTGTGAACTCCAATGCTCCAGACCCACTAACAAAACAGGGTGTGAACTCCAATGCTCCAGACCCACTAACAAAACAGGGTGTGAACTCCAATGCTCCAGACCCACTAAAAAAACAGGGGGTGAAATCTAATGCTCCAGACCCACTAACAAAACAGGGTGTGAAATCAAATGCTCCAGACCCACTAACAGAAGTGTGAATTCCAATGCTCCAGACCCACTAACAAAACAGGGTGTGAACTCCAATGCTCCAGACCCACTAACAAAACAGGGTGTGAACTACAATGCTCCAGACCCACTAACAAAACAGGGTGTGAACTCCAATGCTCCAGACCCACTAACAAAACAGGGTGTGAACTCCAATGCTCCAGACCCACTAACAAACAGGGTTTGAACTCCAATGCTCCAGACCCACTAACAAAACAGGGTGTGAACTCCAATGCTCCAGACCCACTAACAAAACAGGGTGTGAACTCCAATGCTCCAGACCCACTAACAAAACAGGGTGTGAACTCCAATGCTCCAGACCCACTAACAAAACAGGGTGTGAAATCAAATGCTCCAGACCCACTAACAGAAGTGTGAATTCCAATGCTCCAGACCCACTAACAAAACAGGGTGTGAACTCCAATGCTCCAGACCCACTAACAAAACAGGGTGTGAACTCCAATGCTCCAGACCCACTAACAAAACAGGGTGTGAACTCCAATGCTCCAGACCCACTAACAAAACAGGGTGTGAACTCCAATGCTCCAGACCCACTAACAAAACAGGGTGTGAACTCCAATGCTCCAGACACACTAACAAAACAGGGGGTGAAATATAATGCTCCAGACCCACTAACAAAACAGGGTGCGAAATCAAATGCTCCAGAACCACTAACAGGGGGTGTGAACTCCAATGCTCCAGACCCACTAACAAAACAGGGGGTGAACTACAATGCTCCAGACCTACTAACAAAACAGGGGGTGAACTCCAATGCTCCAGACCCACTAACAAAACAGGGTGTGAAATCAAATGCTCCAGACCCACTAACAAAACAGGGTGTGAAATCAAATGCTCCAGACCCACTAACAAAACAGGGTGTGAAATCAAATGATCCAGACCCACTAACAAGGGGTGTGAACTCCAATGCTCCAGACCCATTAACAAATCAGGAGGTGAAATCAAATGCTCCACACCTACTAACAAAACAGTGGGTGAACTCCATTGCTCCAGACCCACTAACAAAACAAGGGGTGAACTACAATGCTCCAGACCCACTAACAAAACAGGGTGTGAAATCAAATTTTTTAGACCCACTAACAAAACAGGGTGTGAAATCAAATGCTCCAGACCCACTAACAAGGGGTGTGAACTCCAATGCTCCAGACCCTCTAACAAATCAGGGGGTGAAATCAAATGCTCCAGACCTACTAACAAAACAGGGGGTGAACTCCAATGCTCCAGACCCACTAACAAAACAAGGGGTGAACTACAATGCTCCAGACCCACAAACAAAACAGGGGGTGAACTCCAATGCCCCAGACCCACTAACAAAACAGGGTGTGAACTCTAATGCTCCAGACCCACTAACAAAACAGGGTGTGAACTCTAATGCTCCAGACCCACTAAAAAAACAGGGTGTGAACTCCAATGCTCCAGACCCACTAACAAAACAGGGTGTGAACTCCAATGCTCCAGACCTACTAACAAAACAGGGTGTGAACTCTAATGCTCCAGACACACTAACAAAACAGGGTGTGAACTCCAATGCTCCAGACCCACTAACAAAACAGGGTGTGAACTCCAATGCTCCAGACCCACTAACAAAACAGGGTGTGAACTCCAATGCTCCAGACCCACTAACAAACAGGGTGTGAACTCCAATGCTCCAGACCCACTAACAAAACAGGGTGTGAACTCCAATGCTCCAGACCCACTAACAAAACAGGGTGTGAACTCCAATGCTCCAGACCCACTAAAAAAACAGGGGGTGAAATCTAATGCTCCAGACCCACTAACAAAACAGGGTGTGAAATCAAATGCTCCAGACCCACTAACAGAAGTGTGAATTCCAATGCTCCAGACCCACTAACAAAACAGGGTGTGAACTCCAATGCTCCAGACCCACTAACAAAACAGGGTGTGAACTACAATGCTCCAGACCCACTAACAAAACAGGGTGTGAACTCCAATGCTCCAGACCCACTAACAAAACAGGGTGTGAACTCCAATGCTCCAGACCCACTAACAAACAGGGTTTGAACTCCAATGCTCCAGACCCACTAACAAAACAGGGTGTGAACTCCAATGCTCCAGACCCACTAACAAAACAGGGTGTGAACTCCAATGCTCCAGACCCACTAACAAAACAGGGTGTGAACTCCAATGCTCCAGACCCACTAACAAAACAGGGTGTGAAATCAAATGCTCCAGACCCACTAACAGAAGTGTGAATTCCAATGCTCCAGACCCACTAACAAAACAGGGTGTGAACTCCAATGCTCCAGACCCACTAACAAAACAGGGTGTGAACTCCAATGCTCCAGACCCACTAACAAAACAGGGTGTGAACTCCAATGCTCCAGACCCACTAACAAAACAGGGTGTGAACTCCAATGCTCCAGACCCACTAACAAAACAGGGTGTGAACTCCAATGCTCCAGACACACTAACAAAACAGGGGGTGAAATATAATGCTCCAGACCCACTAACAAAACAGGGTGCGAAATCAAATGCTCCAGAACCACTAACAGGGGGTGTGAACTCCAATGCTCCAGACCCACTAACAAAACAGGGGGTGAACTACAATGCTCCAGACCTACTAACAAAACAGGGGGTGAACTCCAATGCTCCAGACCCACTAACAAAACAGGGTGTGAAATCAAATGCTCCAGACCCACTAACAAAACAGGGTGTGAAATCAAATGCTCCAGACCCACTAACAAAACAGGGTGTGAAATCAAATGATCCAGACCCACTAACAAGGGGTGTGAACTCCAATGCTCCAGACCCATTAACAAATCAGGAGGTGAAATCAAATGCTCCACACCTACTAACAAAACAGTGGGTGAACTCCATTGCTCCAGACCCACTAACAAAACAAGGGGTGAACTACAATGCTCCAGACCCACTAACAAAACAGGGTGTGAAATCAAATTTTTTAGACCCACTAACAAAACAGGGTGTGAACTCCAATGATCCAGACCCACTAACAAAACAGGGGGTGAACTACAATGCTCCAGACCTACTAACAAAACAGGGTGTGAACTCCAATGCTCCTGACCCAGTAACAAAACAGGGGGTGAACTCCAATTCTCCAGACTCACTAACAAAACAGAATGTGAACTCCAATGCTCCAGACCCACTAACAAAACAGGGGGTGAAATCTAATGCTCCAGACCCACTAACAAAACAGGGTGTGAACTCCAATGCTCCAGACCCACTAACAAAACAGGGTGTGAACTCCAATGCTCCAGATCCACTAACAAAACAGGGTGTGAAATCAAATGCTCCAGACCCACTAACAAAACAGGGTGTGAAATTAAATGTTCCAGACCCACTAACAGGGGGTGTGAACTCCAATGCTCCAGACCCACTAACAAAACAGGGACTGAACTACAATGCTCCAGACCTACTAGCAAAACAGGGGGTGAACTCCAATGCTCCAGACCTACTAACAAAACAGGGTGTGAACTCCAATGCTCCAGACCCACTAACAAAACAGGGTGTGAAATCAAATGCTCCAGACCCACTAACAAAACAGGGTGTGAAATCAAATGCTCCAGACCCACTAACAAGGGGTGTGAACTCCAATGCTCCAGACCCACTAACAAATCAGGGGATGAAATGAAATGCTCCAGACCCACTAACAAATCAGGGTGTGAAATCAAATGCTCCAGACCCACTAACAAGGGGTGTGAACTCCAATGCTCCAGACCCACTAACAAATCAGGGGGTGAACTCCAATTTTCCAGACCCACTAACAAAACAGGGTGTGAACTCCAATGCTCCAGACCCACTAACAAAACAGGGTGTGAACTCCAATGCTCCAGACCAACTAACAAAACAGGGTGTGAACTCCAATGCTCCAGACCCACTAACAAAACAGGGTGTGAAATCAAATGCCCCAGACCCACTAACAGGGGGTGTGAACTCCAATGCTCCAGACCCACTAACAAAACAGGGGGTGAACACCAATGCTCCAGACCCACTAACAAAACAGGGTGTGAACTCCAATGCTCCAGACCCAGTAACAAAACAGGGTGTGAACTCTAATGCTCCAGACCCACTAACAAAACAGGGTGTGAACTCCAATGCTCCAGACCCACTAACAAAACAGGGTGTGAACTCCAATGCTCCAGACCTACTAACAAAACAGGGTGTGAACTCCAATGCTCCAGACCCACTAACAAATCAGGGTGTGAACTCCAGTGCTCCAGACCCACTATCAAAACAGGGTGTGAACTCCAATGCTCCAGACCCACTAACAAAACAGGGTGTGAACTCCAATGCTCCAGACACACTAACAAAACAGGGGGTGAAATATAATGCTCCAGACCCACTAACAAAACAGGGTGCGAAATCAAATGCTCCAGAACCACTAACAGGGGGTGTGAACTCCAATGCTCCAGACCCACTAACAAAACAGGGGGTGAACTACAATGCTCCAGACCTACTAACAAAACAGGGGGTGAACTCCAATGCTCCAGACCCACTAACAAAACAGGGTGTGAAATCAAATGCTCCAGACCCACTAACAAAACAGGGTGTGAAATCAAATGCTCCAGACCCACTAACAAGGGGTGTGAACTCCAATGCTCCAGACCCTCTAACAAATCAGGGGGTGAAATCAAATGCTCCAGGCCTACTAACAAAACAGGGGGTGAACTCCAATGCTCCAGACCCACTAACAAAACAAGGGGTGAACTACAATGCTCCAGACCCACTAACAAAACAGGGGGTGAACTCCAATGCCCCAGACCCACTAACAAAACAGGGTGTGAACTCTAATGCTCCAGACCCACTAACAAAACAGGGTGTGAACTCTAATGCTCCAGACCCACTAACAAAACAGGGTGTGAACTCCAATGCTCCAGACCTACTAACAAAACAGGGTGTGAACTCTAATGCTCCAGACACACTAACAAAACAGGGTGTGAACTCCAATGCTCCAGACCCACTAACAAAACAGGGTGTGAACTCCAATGCTCCAGACCCACTAACAAAACAGGGTGTGAACTCCAATGCTCCAGACCCACTAACAAACAGGGTGTGAACTCCAATGCTCCAGACCCACTAACAAAACAGGGTGTGAACTCCAATGCTCCAGACCCACTAACAAAACAGGGTGTGAACTCCAATGCTCCAGACCCACTAATAAAACAGGGGGTGAAATCTAATGCTCCAGACCCACTAACAAAACAGGGTGTGAAATCAAATGCTCCAGACCCACTAACAGAAGTGTGAATTCCATTGCTCCAGACCCACTAACAAAACAGGGTGTGAACTCCAATGCTCCAGACCCACTAACAAAACAGGGTGTGAACTCCAATGCTCCAGACCCACTAACAAAACAGGGTGTGAACTCCAATGCTCCAGACCCACTAACAAAACAGGGTGTGAACTCCAATGCTCCAGACCAACTAACAACACAGGGTGTGAACTCTAATGTTCCAGACCCACTAACAAAACAGGGTGTGAACTCCAATGCTCCAGACTCACTAACAAAACAAGGGGTGAACTCCAATGCTCCAGACCCACTAACAAAACAGGGGGTGAACTACAATGCTCCAGACCTACTAAAAAAACAGGGGGTGAACTCCAATGCTCCAGACTCACTAACAAAGCAGGGGGTGAAATCAAATGCTCCAGACCTACTAACAAAACAGGGTGTGAACACCAATGCTCCAGACCCACTAACAAAACAGGGTGTGAAATCAAATGCTCCAGACCCACTAACAAAACAGGGTGTGAAATCAAATGATCCAGACCCACTAACAAGGGGTGTGAACTCCAATGCTCCAGACCCACTAACAAATCAGGAGGTGAAATCAAATGCTCCAGACCTACTAACAAAACAGTGGGTGAACTCCATTGCTCCAGACCCACTAACAAAACAAGGGGTGAACTACAATGCTCCAGACCCACTAACAAAACAGGGTGTGAAATCAAATTTTTTAGACCCACTAACAAAACAGGGTGTGAACTCCAATGATCCAGACCCACTAACAAAACAGGGGGTGAACTACAATGCTCCAGACCTACTAACAAAACAGGGTGTGAACTCCAATGCTCCTGACCCACTAACAAAACAGGGGGTGAACTCCAATTCTCCAGACTCACTAACAAAACAGAGTGTGAACTCCAATGCTCCAGACCCACTAACAAAACAGGGTATGAACTCCAATGCTCCAGACCCACTAACAAAACAGGGGATGAAATCAAATGCTCCAGACCCACTAACAAAACAGGGTGTGAAATCAAATGCTCCAGACCCACTAACAGGGGGTGTGAACTCCAATTCTCCAGACCCACTAACAAAACAGGGGGTGAACTACAATGCTCCAGACCTACTAACAAAACGGGGTGAACTCCAATGCTCCAGACCCACTAACAAAACAGGGGGTGAAATCAAATGCTCCAGACCTACTAACAAAACAGGGTGTGAACTCCAATGCTCCAGACCCACTAACAAAACAGGGTGTGAAATCAAATGCTCCAGACCCACTAACAAAACAGGGTGTGAAATCAAATGCTCCAGACCCACTAACAAGGGGTGTGAACTCCAATGCTCCAGACCCACTAACAAATCAGGGGGTGAAATCAAATGCTCCAGACCTACTAACAAAACAGGGGGTGAACTCCAATGCTCCAGACCCACTAACAAAACAGGGAGTGAACTACAATGCTCCAGACCCACTAACAAAACAGTGGGTGAAATCAAATCCTCAGACCTACTAACAAAACAGGGGGTGAACTCCAATGCTCCAGACCCACTAACAAAACAGGGTGTGAACTCCAATGCTCCAGACCCACTAACAAAACAGGGGGTGAAATCAAATGCTCCAGACCTACTACCAAAACAGGGGGTGAACTCTAATGCTCCAGACCCACTAACAAAACAGGGTGTGAACTCCAATGCTCCAGACCCACTGACAAAACCGGGTGTGAACTCCAATGCTCCAGACCCACTAACAAAACAGGGTGTGAAATCAAATGTTCCAGACCCACTAACAAAACAGGGTGTGAACTCCAATGCTCCAGACCCACTAACAAAACAGGGTGTGAACTCCAATGCTCCAGACCCACTAACAAAACAGGGTGTGAACTCCAATGTTCCAGACCCCCTAACAAAACAGTGTGTGAACTCCAATGCTCCAGACCCACTAACAAAACAGGGTGTGAACTCCAATGCTCCAGACCCACTAACAAAACAGGGTGTGAACTCCAATGTTCCAAACCCACTAACAAAGCAGGGGGTGAAATCAAAAGCTCCAAACCCACTAACAAAACAGGGTGTGAAATCAAATGCTCCAGACCCACTAACAGGGGGTGTGAACTCCAATGCTCCAGACCCACTAACAAAACAGGGGGTGAACTCCAATGCTCCAGACCTACTAACAAAACAGGGTGTGAACTCCAATGCTCCAGACCCACTAACAAAACAGGGGGTGAAATCAAATGCTCCAGACCTACTAACAAAACAGGGTGTGAACTCCAATGCTCCAGACCCACTAACAAAACAGGGTGTGAAATCAAATGCTCCAGACCCACTAACAAAACAGGGTGTGAAATCAAATGCTCCAGACCCACTAACAAGGGGTGTGAACTCCAATGCTCCAGACCCACTAACAAATCAGGGGGTGAAATCAAATGCTCCAGACCTACTAACAAAACATGGGGTGAACTCCAATGCTCCAGACCCACTAACAAAACAGGGTGCGAACTCCAATGCTCCAGACCCACTAACAAAACAGGGTGTGAACTCCAATGCTCCAGACCCACTAACAAAACAGGGTGTGAAATCCAATGCTCCAGACCCACTAACAAAACAGGGTGTGAAATAAAATGCTCCAGACCCAATAACAGGGGGTGTGAACTCCAATGCTCCAGACCCACTAACAAAACAGGGTGTGAACTCCAATGCTCCAGACCCACTAACAAAACAGGGTGTGAACTCCAATGCTCCAGACCCACTAACAAAACAGGGGGTGAAATCAAATGCTCCATACCCACTAACAAAACAGGGTGTGAAATCAAATGCTCCAGACCCACTAACAGGGGGTGTGAACTACAATGCTCCAGACCTACTAACAAAACAGGGGGTGAACTCCAATGCTCCAGACCCACTAACAAAACAGGGGGTGAAATCAAATGCTCCAGACCTACTAACAAAACAGGGTGTGAAATCAAATGCTCCAGACCCACTAACAAAACAGGGTGTGAAATCAAATGCTCCAGACCCACTAACAAAACAGTGGGTGAACTACAATGCTCCAGACCCACTAACAAAACAGGATGTGAAATCAAATGCTCCAGACCTACTAACAAAACAGGGGGTGAACTCCAATGCTCCAGACCCACTAACAAAACAAGGGGTGACCTCCAATGCTCCAGACCCACTAACAAAACAGGGGGTGAACTACAATGCTCCAGACCCACTAACAAAACAGGGTGTGAACTCCAATGCTCCAGACCCACTAACAAAACAGGTTGTGAACTCCAATGCTCCAGACCCACTAACAAAACAGGGGGTGAAATCAAATCCTCAGACCTACTAACAAAACAGGGGGTGAACTCCAATGCTTCAGACCCACTAACAAAACAAGGGGTGAATTCCAATGCTCCAGACCCACTAACAAAACAGGGGGTGAACTACAATGCTCCAGACCCACTAACAAAATAGGGTGTGAACTCCAATGCTCCAGACCCACTAACAAAACAGGGGGTGAAATCAAATGCTCCAGACCTACTACCAAAACAGGGTGTGAACTCTAATGCTCCAGACCCACTAACAAAACAGGGTGTGAACTCCAATGCTCCAGACCCACTAACAAAACCGGGTGTGAACTCTAATGCTCCAGACCCACTAACAAAACAGAGTGTGAACTCCAATGTTCCAGACCCCCTAACAAAACAGTGTGTGAACTCCAATGCTCCAGACCCACTAACAAAACAGGGTGTGAACTCCAATGTTCCAGACCCCCTAACAAAACAGTGTGTGAACTCCAATGCTCCAGACCCACTAACAAAACAGGGTGTGAACTCCAATGCTCCAGACCCACTAACAAAACAGGGTGTGAACTCCAATGTTCCAAACCCACTAACAAAGCAGGGGGTGAAATCAAAAGCTTCAAACCCACTAACAAAACAGGGTGTGAAATCAAATGCTCCAGACCCACTAACAGGGGGTGTGAACTCCATTGCTCCAGACCCACTAACAAAACAGGGGGTGAACTCCAATGCTCCAGACCTACTAACAAAACAGGGGGTGAACTCCAATGCTCCAGACCCACTAACAAAACAGGGTGTGAAATCAAATGCTCCAGACCTACTAACAAAACAGGGTGTGAACTCCAATGCTCCAGACCCACTAACAAAACAGGGTGTGAAATCAAATGCTCCAGACCCACTAACAAAACAGGGTGTGAAATCAAATGCTCCAGACCCACTAACAAATCAGGGCGTGAAATCAAATGCTCCAGACCTACTAACAAAACATGGGGTGAACTCCAATGCTCCAGACCCACTAACAAAACAGGGTGTGAACTCCAATGCTCCAGACCCACTAACAAAACAGGGTGTGAACTCCAATGCTCCAGACCCACTAACAAAACAGGGTGTGAAATCCAATGCTCCAGACCCACTAACAAAACAGGGTGTGAAATAAAATGCTCCAGACCCACTAACAGGGGGTGTGAACTCCAATGCTCCAGACCCACTAACAAAACAGGGTGTGAACTCCAATGCTCCAGACCCACTAACAAAACAGGGTGTGAACTCCAATGCTCCAGACCCACTAACAAAACAGGGGGTGAAATCAAATGCTCCAGACCCACTAACAAAACAGGGTGTGAAATCAAATGCTCCAGACCCACTAACAGGGGGTGTGAACTCCAATGCTCCAGACCCACTAACAAAACAGGGGGTGAACTACAATGCTCCAGACCTACTATCAAAACAGGGGGTGAACTCCAATGATCCAGACCCACTAACGAAACAGGGGGTGAAATCAAATGCTCCAGACCTACTAACAAAACAGGGTGTGAAATCAAATGTTCCAGACCCCCTTACAAAACAGTGTGTGAACTCCAATGCTCCAGACCCACTAACAAAACAGGGTGTGAACTCCAATGCTCCAGACCCACTAACAAAACAGGGTGTGAACTCCAATGTTCCAAACCCACTAACAAAGCAGGGGGTGAAATCAAAAGCTCCAAACCCACTAACAAAACAGGGTGTGAAATCAAATGCTCCAGACCCACTAACAGGGGGTGTGAACTCCAATGCTCCAGACCACTAACAAAACAGGGGGTGAAATCAAATGCTCCAGACCTACTAACAAAACAGGGTGTGAACTCCAATGCTCCAGACCCACTAACAAAACAGGGTGTGAAATCAAATGCTCCAGACCCACTAACAAAACAGGGTGTGAAATCAAATGCTCCAGACCCACTAACAAGGGGTGTGAACTCCAATGCTCCAGACCCACTAACAAATCAGGGGGTGAAATCAAATGCTCCAGACCTACTAACAAAACATGGGGTGAACTCCAATGCTCCAGACCCACTAACAAAACAGGGTGTGAACTCCAATGCTCCAGACCCACTAACAAAACAGGGTGTGAACTCCAATGCTCCAGACCCACTAACAAAACAGGGTGTGAAATCCAATGCTCCAGACCCACTAACAAAACAGGGTGTGAAATAAAATGCTCCAGACCCACTAACAGGGGGTGTGAACTCCAATGCTCCAGACCCACTAACAAAACAGGGTGTAAACTCCAATGCTCCAGACCCACTAACAAAACAGGGTGTGAACTCCAATGCTCCAGACCCACTAACAAAACAGGGGGTGAAATCAAATGCTCCAGACCCACTAACAAAACAGGGTGTGAAATCAAATGCTCCAGACCCAGTAACAGGGGGTGTGAACTCCAATGCTCCAGACCCACTAACAAAACAGGGGGTGAACTACAATGCTCCAGACCTACTAACAAAACAGGGGGTAAACTACAATGCTCCAGATCCACTAACAAAACAGGGGGTGAAATCAAATGCTCTAGACCTACTAACAAAACAGGGTGTGAAATCAAATGCTCCAGACCTACTAACAAAACAGGGTGTGAAATCAAATGCTCCAGACCCACTAACAAAACAGGGTGTGAAATCAAATGCTCCAGACCTACTAACAAAACAGGGTGTGAACTCCAATGCTCCAGACCCACTAACAAAACAGGGTGTGAACTCCAATGCTCCAGACCCACTAACAAAACAGGGGGTGAAATCAAATGCTCCAGACCCACTAACAAAACAGGGTGTGAAATCAAATGCTCCAGACCCAGTAACAGGGGGTGTGAACTCCAATGCTCCAGACCCACTAACAAAACAGGGGGTGAACTACAATGCTCCAGACCTACTAACAAAACAGGGGGTGAACTCCAATGCTCCAGACCCACTAACAAAACAGGGTGTGAAATCAAATGCTCCAGACCCACTAACAAAACAGGGTGTGAAATCAAATGCTCCAGACCTACTAACAAAACAGGGGGTGAACTCCAATGCTCCAGACCCACTAACAAAACAAGGGGTGACCTCCAATGCTCCAGACCCACTAACAAAACAGGGTGTGAACTCCAATGCTCCAGACCCACTAACAAAACAGGATGTGAAATCAAATGCTCCAGACCTACTAACAAAACAGGGGGTGAACTCCAATGCTCCAGACCGACTAACAAAACAAGGGGTGAACTCCAATGCTCCAGACCCACTAACAAAACAAAGGGTGACCTCCAATGCTCCAGACCCACTAACAAAACAGGGGGTGAACTACAATGCTCCAGACCCACTAACAAAACAGGGTGTGAACTCCAATGCTCCAGACCCACTAACAAAACAGGGTGTGAACTCCAATGCCCCAGACCCACTAACAAAACAAGGTGTGAACTCCAATGCTCCAGACCCACTAACAAAACAGGGTTTGAACTCCAATGCTCCAGACCCACTAACAAAACAGGGTGTGAAATCAAATGCTCCAGACCCACTAACAAAACAGGGTTAGAAATCAAATGCTCCAGACCCACTAACAAAACAGGGTGTGAAATCAAATGCTCCAGACCCACTAACAGGGGGTGTGAACTCCAATGCTCCAGACCCACTAACAAAACAGGGGGTGAACTCCAATGCTCCAGACCCACTAACAAAACAGGGGGTGAAATCAAATGCTCCAGACCTACTAACAAAACAGGGTGTGAACTCCAATGCTCCAGACCCACTAACAAAACAGGGTGTGAAATCAAATGCTCCAGACCCACTAACAAAACAGGGTGTGAACTCCAATGCTCCAGACCCACTAACAAAACAGTGTGTGAACTCCAATGCTCCAGACCCACTAACAAAACAGGGTGTGAACTCCAATGCTCCAGACCCACTAACAAAACAGGGTGTGAAATCCAATGCTCCAGACCCACTAACAAAACAGGGTGTGAAATAAAATGCTCCAGACCCACTAACAGGGGGTGTGAACTCCAATGCTCCAGACCCACTAACAAAACAGGGTGTAAACTCCAATGCTCCAGACCCACTAACAAAACAGGGTGTGAACTCCAATGCTCCAGACCCACTAACAAAACAGGGGGTGAAATCAAATGCTCCAGACCCACTAACAAAACAGGGTGTGAAATCAAATGCTCCAGACCCAGTAACAGGGGGTGTGAACTCCAATGCTCCAGACCCACTAACAAAACAGGGGGTGAACTACAATGCTCCAGACCTACTAACAAAACAGGGGGTAAACTACAATGCTCCAGATCCACTAACAAAACAGGGGGTGAAATCAAATGCTCTAGACCTACTAACAAAACAGGGTGTGAAATCAAATGCTCCAGACCTACTAACAAAACAGGGTGTGAAATCAAATGCTCCAGACCCACTAACAAAACAGGGTGTGAAATCAAATGCTCCAGACCTACTAACAAAACAGGGTGTGAACTCCAATGCTCCAGACCCACTAACAAAACAGGGTGTGAACTCCAATGCTCCAGACCCACTAACAAAACAGGGGGTGAAATCAAATGCTCCAGACCCACTAACAAAACAGGGTGTGAAATCAAATGCTCCAGACCCAGTAACAGGGGGTGTGAACTCCAATGCTCCAGACCCACTAACAAAACAGGGGGTGAACTACAATGCTCCAGACCTACTAACAAAACAGGGGGTGAACTCCAATGCTCCAGACCCACTAACAAAACAGGGTGTGAAATCAAATGCTCCAGACCCACTAACAAAACAGGGTGTGAAATCAAATGCTCCAGACCTACTAACAAAACAGGGGGTGAACTCCAATGCTCCAGACCCACTAACAAAACAAGGGGTGACCTCCAATGCTCCAGACCCACTAACAAAACAGGGTGTGAACTCCAATGCTCCAGACCCACTAACAAAACAGGATGTGAAATCAAATGCTCCAGACCTACTAACAAAACAGGGGGTGAACTCCAATGCTCCAGACCGACTAACAAAACAGGGGGTGAACTCCAATGCTCCAGACCCACTAACAAAACAAAGGGTGACCTCCAATGCTCCAGACCCACTAACAAAACAGGGGGTGAACTACAATGCTCCAGACCCACTAACAAAACAGGGTGTGAACTCCAATGCTCCAGACCCACTAACAAAACAGGGTGTGAACTCCAATGCCCCAGACCCACTAACAAAACAAGGTGTGAACTCCAATGCTCCAGACCCACTAACAAAACAGGGTTTGAACTCCAATGCTCCAGACCCACTAACAAAACAGGGTGTGAAATCAAATGCTCCAGACCCACTAACAAAACAGGGTTAGAAATCAAATGCTCCAGACCCACTAACAAAACAGGGTGTGAAATCAAATGCTCCAGACCCACTAACAGGGGGTGTGAACTCCAATGCTCCAGACCCACTAACAAAACAGGGGGTGAACTCCAATGCTCCAGACCCACTAACAAAACAGGGGGTGAAATCAAATGCTCCAGACCTACTAACAAAACAGGGTGTGAACTCCAATGCTCCAGACCCACTAACAAAACAGGGTGTGAAATCAAATGCTCCAGACCCACTAACAAAACAGGGTGTGAACTCCAATGCTCCAGACCCACTAACAAAACAGTGTGTGAACTCCAATGCTCCAGACCCACTAACAAAACAGGGGGTGAACTACAATGCTCCAGACCTACTAACAAAACAGGGGGTGAACTCCAATGCCCCAGACCCACTACCAAAACAGGGGGTGAAATCAAATCCTCAAACCTACTAACAAAACAGGGGGTGAACTCCAATGCTCCAGACCCACTAACAAAACAAGGGGTGAATTCCAATGCTCCAGACCCACTAACAAAACAGGGGGTGAACTACAATGCTCCAGACCCACTAACAAAACAGGGGGTGAAATCAAATGCTCCAGACCTACTACCAAAACAGGGTGTGAACTCTAATGCTCCAGACCCACTAACAAAACAGGGTGTGAACTCCAATGCTCCAGACCCACTAACAAAACCGGGTGTGAACTCCAATGCTCCAGACCCACTAACAAAACAGGGTGTGAACTCCAATGTTCCAGACCCCCTAACAAAACAGTGTGTGAACTCCAATGCTCCAGACCCACTAACAAAACAGGGTGTGAACTCCAATGCTCCAGACCCACTAACAAAACAGGGTGTGAACTCCAATGTTCCAAACCCACTAACAAAGCAGGGGGTGAAATCAAAAGCTCCAAACCCACTAACAAAACAGGGTGTGAAATCAAATGCTCCAGACCCACTAACAGGGGGTGTGAACTCCAATGCTCCAGACCACTAACAAAACAGGGGGTGAAATCAAATGCTCCAGACCTACTAACAAAACAGGGTGTGAACTCCAATGCTCCAGACCCACTAACAAAACAGGGTGTGAAATCAAATGCTCCAGACCCACTAACAAAACAGGGTGTGAAATCAAATGCTCCAGACCCACTAACAAGGGGTGTGAACTCCAATGCTCCTGACCCACTAACAAATCAGGGGGTGAAATCAAATGCTCCAGACCTACTAACAAAACATGGGGTGAACTCCAATGCTCCAGACCCACTAACAAAACAGGGTGTGAACTCCAATGCTCCAGACCCACTAACAAAACAGGGTGTGAACTCCAATGCTCCAGACCCACTAACAAAACAGGGTGTGAAATCCAATGCTCCAGACCCACTAACAAAACAGGGTGTGAACTCCAATGCTCCAGACCCACTAACAAAACAGGGTGTGAACTCCAATGCTCCAGACCCACTAACAAAACAGGGTGTGAACTCCAATGCTCCAGACCCACTAACAAAACAGGGTGTGAACTCCAATGCTCCAGACCCACTAACAAAACAGGGGGTGAAATCAAATGCTCCAGACCCACTAACAAAACAGGGTGTGAAATCAAATGCTCCAGACCCAGTAATAGGGGGTGTGAACTCCAATGCTCCAGACCCACTAACAAAACAGGGGGTGAACTACAATGCTCCAGACCTACTAACAAAACAGGGGGTGAACTCCAATGCTCCAGACCCACTAACAAAACAGGGGGTGAAATCAAATGCTCCAGACCTACTAACAAAACAGGGTGTGAAATCAAATGCTCCAGACCCACTAACAAAACAGGGTGTGAACTCCAATGCTCCAGACCCACTAACAAAACAGGGTGTGAAATCAAATGCTCCAGACCCACTAACAAAACAGGGTGTGAACTCCAATGCTCCAGACCCACTAACAAAACAGGATGTGAAATCAAATGCTCCAGACCTACTAACAAAACAGGGGGTGAACTCCAATGCTCCAGACCCACTAACAAAACAAGGGGTGACCTCCAATGCTCCAGACCCACTAACAAAACAGGGGGTGAACTACAATGCTCCAGACCCACTAACAAAACAGGGTGTGAACTCCAATGCTCCAGACCCACTAACAAAACAGGGTGTGAACTCCAATGCTCCAGACCCACTAACAAATCAAGGTGTGAACTCCAATGCTCCAGACCAACTAACAAAACAGGGTGTGAACTCCAATGCTCCAGACCCACTAACAAAACAGGGTGTGAAATCAAATGCTCCAGACCCACTAACAAAACAGGGTGTGAAATCAAATGCTCCAGACCCACTAACAGGGGGTGTGAACTCCAATGCTCCAGACCCACTAACAAAACAGGGGGTGAACTACAATGCTCCAGACCTACTAACAAAACAGGGTGTGCACTCCAATGCTCCAGACCCACTAACAAAACAGGGGGTGAAATCAAATGCTCCAGACCTACTAACAAAACAGGGTGTGAACTCCAATGCTCCAGACCCACTAACAAAACAGGGTGTGAAATCAAATGCTCCAGACCCACTAACAAAACAGGGTGTGAAATCAAATGCTCCAGACCCACTAACAAAACAGTGGGTGAACTACAATGCTCCAGACCCACTAACAAAACAGGGTGTGAAATCAAATGCTCCAGACCTGCTAACAAAACAGGGTGTGAACTCCAATGCTCCAGACCCACTAACAAAACAAGGGGTGAACTCCAATGCTCCAGACCCACTAACAAAACAGTGGGTGAACTACAATGCTCCAGACCCACTAACAAAACAGGGTGTGAACTCCAATGCTCCAGACCCACTAACAAAACAGGGTGTGAAATCAAATGCTCCAGACCTACTAACAAAACAGGGTGTGAACTCCAATGCTCCAGACTCACTAACAAAACAAGGGGTGAACTCCAATGCTCCAGACCCACTAACAAAACAAGGGGTGAACTACAATGCTCCAGACCAACTAACAAAACAGTGGGTGAACTCCAATGCTCCAGACCCACTAACAAAACAAGGGGTGAACTCCAATGCTCCAGACTCACTAACAAAACAAGGGGTGAACTCCAATGCTCCAGACCCACTAACAAAACAGGGGGTGAACTACAATGCTCCAGACCCACTAACAAAACAGGGGGTGAACTCCAATGCTCCAGACCCACTAACAAAACAGGGGGTGAACAACAATGTTCCAGACCCACTAACAAAACAGGGGGTGAACTACAATGCTCCAGACCCACTAACAAAACAGGGGGTGAACTCCAATGTTCCAGACCCACTAACAAAACAGGGGGTGAACTCCAATGCTCCAGACCCACTAACAAAACAGGGGGTGAACTCCAATGCTCCAGACCCACTAACAAAACAGGGGGTGAACTACAATGCTCCAGACCCACTAACAAAACAGGGGGTGAACTCCAATGCTCCAGACCCACTAACAAAACAGGGGGTGAACTACAATGTTCCAGACCCACTAACAAAACAGGGTGTGAACTCCAATGCTCCAGATCCACTAACTAAACAGGGGGTGAACTCCAATGATTCAGACCCACTAACAAAACAGGGTGTGAACTCCAGGGTACTATCCCATGGATCAGGAGATCCGGCTCGTTTTCAACACCTAGTTGTGGTCGTATAACCTGTTTTGTTGGGTAATTTGTGTTACTAGTTATTTTTATATTCATTTCATTTAGATCTTACATTTCCCTAGCGTTTTATATATATCGTGTCTAACCAAATTGTGATATTTGTACTGCTCTCTCTCTCTCTCTCTCTCTCTCTCTCTCTCTCTCTCTCTCTCTCTCTCTATATATATATATATATATATATATCTCATTAGTATATAATGAAATAAACCTATGGCATGGAAATATGTTACTGAACCATAAAGAAAAAAGTATGTCTTAAAGAAGTATATTAACACTAGTGAAATAGATAAGCCCAGCATGAAGAAATGTTTCGAGATCAATTATAATCTGGATACGAAAACAACAAAGGTCTTCCAGCCTTCACATTGTAATTACATAGGACTGGTGTACTATTATGTAGTGATCTGAAGAAATGAATGTGTCTTCTTTTATCTGTTACAAAGAAAATGAATGTTACTTTGATGACCACCAAGAAAAGGGTAATCCATTTATCAAATATCAATATCAAAGATGAACAGTATCAGCTTACTGTACTACAAAGATAAGCATGACCATGATAATAAAAACGTAGATATATAATTCCGTGCACACGACACGTTTCTGGTATAAAACAAACGTAGATATCTAATTTAGTGCACACGACACGTTTCTGGTATAAAACAAACGTAGATATCTAACTTAGTGCACACGACACGTTTCTGGTATAAAACAAACGTAGATATCTAATTTAGTGCACACGACACGTTTCTGGTATAAAACAAACGTAGATATCTAATTTAGTGCACACGACACGTTTCTGGTATAAAACAAACGTAGATATCTAATTTAGTGCACACGACACGTTTCTGGTATAAAACAAACGTAGATATCTAATTTAGTGCACACGACACGTTTCTGGTATAAAACAAACGTAGATATCTAATTTAGTGCACACGACACGTTTCTGGTATAAAACAAACGTAGATATCTAATTTAGTGCACACGACACGTTTCTGGTATAAAACAAACGTAGATATCTAATTTAGTGCACACGGCACGTTTCTGGTATAAAACAAACGTAGATATCTAATTTAGTGCACACGGCACGTTTCTGGTATAAAACAAACGTAGATATCTAATTTTGTGCACACGACACGTTTCTGGTATAAAACAAACGTAGATATCTAATTTAGTGCACACGACACGTTTCTGGTATAAAACAAACGTAGATATCTAATTTAGTGCACACGACACGTTTCTGGTATAAAACAAACGTAGATATCTAATTTAGTGCACACGACACGTTTCTGGTATAAAACAAACGTAGATATCTAATTTAGTGCACACGACACGTTTCTGGTATAAAACAAACGTAGATATCTAATTTAGTGCTAACGACGCGTTTCTGGTATAAAACAAACGTAGATATCTAATTTAGTGCACACGACACGTTTTGGTATAAAACAAACGTAGATATCTAATTTAGTGCACACGACACGTTTCTGGTATAAAACAAACGTAGATATCTAATTTAGTGCACACGACACGTTTCTGGTATAAAACAAACGTAGATATCTAATTTAGTGCACACGACACGTTTCTGGTATAAAACAAACGTAGATATCTAATTTAGTGCACACGACACGTTTCTGGTATAAAACAAACGTAGATATCTAATTTAGTGCACACGACACGTTTCTGGTATAAAACAAACGTAGATATCTAATTTAGTGCACACGACACGTTTCTGGTATAAAACAAACGTAGATATCTAATTTAGTGCACACGACACGTTTCTGGTATAAAACAAACGTAGATATCTAATTTAGTGCACACGGCACGTTTCTGGTATAAAACAAACGTAGATATCTAATTTAGTGCACACGGCACGTTTCTGGTATAAAACAAACGTAGATATCTAATTTTGTGCACACGACACGTTTCTGGTATAAAACAAACGTAGATATCTAATTTAGTGCACACGACACGTTTCTGGTATAAAACAAACGTAGATATCTAATTTAGTGCACACGACACGTTTCTGGTATAAAACAAACGTAGATATCTAATTTAGTGCACACGACACGTTTCTGGTATAAAACAAACGTAGATATCTAATTTAGTGCACACGACACGTTTCTGGTATAAAACAAACGTAGATATCTAATTTAGTGCTAACGACGCGTTTCTGGTATAAAACAAACGTAGATATCTAATTTAGTGCACACGACACGTTTTGGTATAAAACAAACGTAGATATCTAATTTAGTGCACACGACACGTTTCTGGTATAAAACAAACGTAGATATCTAATTTAGTGCACACGACACGTTTCTGGTATAAAACAAACGTAGATATCTAATTTAGTGCACACGACACGTTTCTGGTATAAAACAAACGTAGATATCTAATTTAGTGCACACGACACGTTTTTGGTATAAAACAAACGTAGATATCTAATTTAGTGCACACGGCACGTTTCTGGTATAAAACAAACGTAGATATCTAATTTAGTGCACACGGCACGTTTCTGGTATAAAACAAACGTAGATATCTAATTTTGTGCACACGGCACGTTTCTGGTATAAAACAAACGTAGATATCTAATTTAGTGCACACGACACGTTTCTGGTATAAAACAAACGTAGATATCTAATTTAGTGCACACGACACGTTTCTGGTATAAAACAAACGTAGATATCTAATTTATTGCACACGACACGTTTCTGGTATAAAACAAACGTAGATATCTAATTTAGTGCACACGACACGTTTCTGGTATAAAACAAACGTAGATATCTAATTTAGTGCACACGACACGTTTCTGGTATAAAACAAACGTAGATATCTAATTTAGTGCACACGACACGTTTCTGGTATAAAACAAACGTAGATATCTAATTTAGTGCATACGACACGTTTCTGGTATAAAACAAACGTAGATATCTAATTTAGTGCACACGACACGTTTCTGGTATAAAACAAACGTAGATATCTAATTTAGTGCACACGGAACGTTTCTGGTATAAAACAAACGTAGATATCTAATTTAGTGCACACGGCACGTTTCTGGTATAAAACAAACGTAGATATCTAATTTAGTGCACACGACACGTTTCTGGTATAAAACAAACGTAGATATCTAATTTAGTGCACACGACACGTTTCTGGTATAAAACAAACATATATATCTAATTTAGTGCACACGACACGTTTCTGGTATAAAACAAACGTAGATATCTAATTTAGTGCACACGGCACGTTTCTGGTATATAACAAACGTAGATATCTAATTTAGTGCACACGACACGTTTCTGGTATAAAACAAACGTAGATATCTAATTTAGTGCACACGACACGTTTCTGGTATAAAACAAACGTAGATATCTAATTTAGTGCACACGGCACGTTTCTGGATAGAACAAACGTAGATATCTAATTTAGTGCACACGACACGTTTCTGGTATAAAACAAACGTAGATATCTAATTTAGTGCACGCGACACGTTTCTGGTATAAAACAAACGTAGATATCTAATTTAGTGCACACGACACGTTTCTGGTATAAAACAAACGTAGATATCTAATTTAGTGCACACGACACGTTTTTGGTATAAAACAAACGTAGATATCTAATTTAGTGCACACGGCACGTTTCTGGTATAAAACAAACGTAGATATCTAATTTAGTGCACACGGCACGTTTCTGGTATAAAACAAACGTAGATATCTAATTTTGTGCACACGGCACGTTTCTGGTATAAAACAAACGTAGATATCTAATTTAGTGCACACGACACGTTTCTGGTATAAAACAAACGTAGATATCTAATTTAGTGCACACGACACGTTTCTGGTATAAAACAAACGTAGATATCTAATTTATTGCACACGACACGTTTCTGGTATAAAACAAACGTAGATATCTAATTTATTGCACACGACACGTTTCTGGTATAAAACAAACGTAGATATCTAATTTAGTGCACACGACACGTTTCTGGTATAAAACAAACGTAGATATCTAATTTAGTGCACACGACACGTTTCTGGTATAAAACAAACGTAGATATCTAATTTAGTGCACACGACACGTTTCTGGTATAAAACAAACGTAGATATCTAATTTAGTGCATACGACACGTTTCTGGTATAAAACAAACGTAGATATCTAATTTAGTGCACACGACACGTTTCTGGTATAAAACAAACGTAGATATCTAATTTAGTGCACACGGAACGTTTCTGGTATAAAACAAACGTAGATATCTAATTTAGTGCACACGGCACGTTTCTGGTATAAAACAAACGTAGATATCTAATTTAGTGCACACGACACGTTTCTGGTATAAAACAAACGTAGATATCTAATTTAGTGCACACGACACGTTTCTGGTATAAAACAAACATATATATCTAATTTAGTGCACACGACACGTTTCTGGTATAAAACAAACGTAGATATCTAATTTAGTGCACACGGCACGTTTCTGGTATATAACAAACGTAGATATCTAATTTAGTGCACACGACACGTTTCTGGTATAAAACAAACGTAGATATCTAATTTAGTGCACACGACACGTTTCTGGTATAAAACAAACGTAGATATCTAATTTAGTGCACACGGCACGTTTCTGGATAGAACAAACGTAGATATCTAATTTAGTGCACACGACACGTTTCTGGTATAAAACAAACGTAGATATCTAATTTAGTGCACACGACACGTTTCTGGTATAAAACAAACGTAGATATCTAATTTTGTGCACACGACACGTTTCTGGTATAAAACAAACGTAGATATCTAATTTAGTGCACACGGAACGTTTCTGGTATAGAACAAACGTAGATATCTAATTTAGTGCACATAACACGTTTCTGGTATAAAACAAACGTAGATATCTAATTTTGTGCACATGACACGTTTCTGGTATAAAACAAACGTAGATATCTAATTTAGTGCACACGGCACGTTTCTGGTATAAAACAAACGTAGATATCTAATTTTGTGCACACGGCACGTTTCTAGTATAAAACAAACGTAGATATCTAATTTAGTGCACACGACACGTTTCTGGTATAAAACAAACGTAGATATCTAATTTAGTGCACACGACACGTTTCTGGTATAAAACAAACGTAGATATCTAATTTAGTGCACACGACACGTTTCTTGTATAAAACAAACGTAGATATCTAATTTAGTGCACACGACACGTTTCTGGTATAAAACAAACGTAGATATCTAATTTAGTGCACACGGCACGTTTCTGGTATAAAACAAACGTAGATATCTAATTTAGTGCACACGGCACGTTTCTGGTATAAAACAAACGTAGATATCTAATTTTGTGCACACGACACGTTTCTGGTATAAAACAAACGTAGATATCTAATTTAGTGCACACGACACGTTTCTGGTATAAAACAAACGTAGATATCTAATTTAGTGCACACGACACGTTTCTGGTATAAAACAAACGTAGATATCTAATTTAGTGCACACGACACGTTTCTGGTATAAAACAAACGTAGATATCTAATTTAGTGCACACGACACGTTTCTGGTATAAAACAAACGTAGATATCTAATTTAGTGCACACGACGCGTTTCTGGTATAAAACAAACGTAGATATCTAATTTAGTGCACACGACACGTTTTGGTATAAAACAAACGTAGATATCTAATTTAGTGCACACGACACGTTTCTGGTATAAAACAAACGTAGATATCTAATTTAGTGCACACGACACGTTTCTGGTATAAAACAAGCGTAGATATCTAATTTAGTGCACACGACACGTTTCTGGTATAAAAAAACGTAGATATCTAATTTAGTGCACACGACACGTTTTTGGTATAAAACAAACGTAGATATCTAATTTAGTGCACACGGCACGTTTCTGGTATAAAACAAACGTAGATATCTAATTTAGTGCACACGGCACGTTTCTGGTATAAAACAAACGTAGATATCTAATTTTGTGCACACGGCACGTTTCTGGTATAAAACAAACGTAGATATCTAATTTAGTGCACACGACACGTTTCTGGTATAAAACGAACGTAGATATCTAATTTAGGGCACACGACACGTTTCTGGTATAAAACAAACGTAGATATCTAATTTAGTGCACACGACACGTTTCTGGTATAAAACAAACGTAGATATCTAATTTAGTGCACACGACACGTTTCTGGTATAAAACAAACGTAGATATCTAATTTAGTGCACACGACACGTTTCTGGTATAAAACAAACGTAGATATCTAATTTAGTGCACACGACACGTTTCTGGTATAAAACAAACGTAGATATCTAATTTAGTGCATACGACACGTTTCTGGTATAAAACAAACGTAGATATCTAATTTAGTGCACACGACACGTTTCTGGTATAAAACAAACGTAGATATCTAATTTAGTGCACACGAACGTTTCTGGTATAAAACAAACGTAGATATCTAATTTAGTGCACACGGCACGTTTCTGGTATAAAACAAACATAGATATCTAATTTAGTGCACACGACACGTTTCTGGTATAAAACAAACGTAGATATCTAATTTAGTGCACACGACACGTTTCTGGTATAAAACAAACATAGATATCTAATTTAGTGCACACGACACGTTTCTGGTATAAAACAAACGTAGATATCTAATTTAGTGCACACGGCACGTTTCTGGTATATAACAAACGTAGATATCTAATTTAGTGCACACGACACGTTTCTGGTATAAAACAAACGTAGATATCTAATTAAGTGCACACGACACGTTTCTGGTATAAAACAAACGTAGATATCTAATTTAGTGCACACGGCACGTTTCTGGATAGAACAAACGTAGATATCTAATTTAGTGCACACGACACGTTTCTGGTATAAAACAAACGTAGATATCTAATTTAGTGCACACGACACGTTTCTGGTATAAAACAAACGTAGATATCTAATTTAGTGCATACGACACGTTTCTGGTATAAAACAAACGTAGATATCTAATTTAGTGCACACGACACGTTTTTGGTATAAAACAAACGTAGATATCTAATTTAGTGCACACGAACGTTTCTGGTATAAAACAAACGTAGATATCTAATTTAGTGCACACGGCACGTTTCTGGTATAAAACAAACATAGATATCTAATTTAGTGCACACGACACGTTTCTGGTATAAAACAAACGTAGATATCTAATTTAGTGCACACGACACGTTTCTGGTATAAAACAAACATAGATATCTAATTTAGTGCACACGACACGTTTCTGGTATAAAACAAACGTAGATATCTAATTTAGTGCACACGGCACGTTTCTGGTATATAACAAACGTAGATATCTAATTTAGTGCACACGACACGTTTCTGGTATAAAACAAACGTAGATATCTAATTAAGTGCACACGACACGTTTCTGGTATAAAACAAACGTAGATATCTAATTTAGTGCACACGGCACGTTTCTGGATAGAACAAACGTAGATATCTAATTTAGTGCACACGACACGTTTCTGGTATAAAACAAACGTAGATATCTAATTTAGTGCACACGACACGTTTCTGGTATAAAACAAACGTAGATATCTAATTTTGTGCACACGACACGTTTCTGGTATAAAACAAACGTAGATATCTAATTTAGTGCACACGACACGTTTCTGGTATAAAACAAACGTAGATATCTAATTTAGTGCACACGGCACGTTTCTGGTATAAAACAAACGTAGATATCTAATTTTGTGCACACGACACGTTTCTGGTATAAAACAAACGTAGATATCTAATTTAGTGCACACGACACGTTTCTGGTATAAAACAAACGTAGATATCTAATTTAGTGCACACGACACGTTTCTGGTATAAAACAAACGTAGATATCTAATTTAGTGCACACGACACGTTTCTGGTATAAAACAAACGTAGATATCTAATTTAGTGCACACGACACGTTTCTGGTATAAAACAAACGTAGATATCTAATTTAGTGCACACGACACGTTTCTGGTATAAAACAAACGTAGATATCTAATTTAGTGCACACGACGCGTTTCTGGTATAAAACAAACGTAGATATCTAATTTAGTGCACACGACACGTTTTGGTATAAAACAAACGTAGATATCTAATTTAGTGCACACGACACGTTTCTGGTATAAAACAAACGTAGATATCTAATTTAGTGCACACGACACGTTTCTGGTATAAAACAAGCGTAGATATCTAATTTAGTGCACACGACACGTTTCTGGTATAAAACAAACGTAGATATCTAATTTAGTGCACACGACACGTTTTTGGTATAAAACAAACGTAGATATCTAATTTAGTGCACACGGCACGTTTCTGGTATAAAACAAACGTAGATATCTAATTTAGTGCACACGGCACGTTTCTGGTATAAAACAAACGTAGATATCTAATTTTGTGCACACGGCACGTTTCTGGTATAAAACAAACGTAGATATCTAATTTAGTGCACACGACACGTTTCTGGTATAAAACGAACGTAGATATCTAATTTAGGGCACACGACACGTTTCTGGTATAAAACAAACGTAGATATCTAATTTAGTGCACACGACACGTTTCTGGTATAAAACAAACGTAGATATCTAATTTAGTGCACACGACACGTTTCTGGTATAAAACAAACGTAGATATCTAATTTAGTGCACACGACACGTTTCTGGTATAAAACAAACGTAGATATCTAATTTAGTGCACACGACACGTTTCTGGTATAAAACAAACGTAGATATCTAATTTAGTGCATACGACACGTTTCTGGTATAAAACAAACGTAGATATCTAATTTAGTGCACACGACACGTTTCTGGTATAAAACAAACGTAGATATCTAATTTAGTGCACACGAACGTTTCTGGTATAAAACAAACGTAGATATCTAATTTAGTGCACACGGCACGTTTCTGGTATAAAACAAACATAGATATCTAATTTAGTGCACACGACACGTTTCTGGTATAAAACAAACGTAGATATCTAATTTAGTGCACACGACACGTTTCTGGTATAAAACAAACATAGATATCTAATTTAGTGCACACGACACGTTTCTGGTATAAAACAAACGTAGATATCTAATTTAGTGCACACGGCACGTTTCTGGTATATAACAAACGTAGATATCTAATTTAGTGCACACGACACGTTTCTGGTATAAAACAAACGTAGATATCTAATTAAGTGCACACGACACGTTTCTGGTATAAAACAAACGTAGATATCTAATTTAGTGCACACGGCACGTTTCTGGATAGAACAAACGTAGATATCTAATTTAGTGCACACGACACGTTTCTGGTATAAAACAAACGTAGATATCTAATTTAGTGCACACGACACGTTTCTGGTATAAAACAAACGTAGATATCTAATTTAGTGCATACGACACGTTTCTGGTATAAAACAAACGTAGATATCTAATTTAGTGCACACGACACGTTTCTGGTATAAAAAAAACGTAGATATCTAATTTAGTGCACACGAACGTTTCTGGTATAAAACAAACGTAGATATCTAATTTAGTGCACACGGCACGTTTCTGGTATAAAACAAACATAGATATCTAATTTAGTGCACACGACACGTTTCTGGTATAAAACAAACGTAGATATCTAATTTAGTGCACACGACACGTTTCTGGTATAAAACAAACATAGATATCTAATTTAGTGCACACGACACGTTTCTGGTATAAAACAAACGTAGATATCTAATTTAGTGCACACGGCACGTTTCTGGTATATAACAAACGTAGATATCTAATTTAGTGCACACGACACGTTTCTGGTATAAAACAAACGTAGATATCTAATTAAGTGCACACGACACGTTTCTGGTATAAAACAAACGTAGATATCTAATTTAGTGCACACGGCACGTTTCTGGATAGAACAAACGTAGATATCTAATTTAGTGCACACGACACGTTTCTGGTATAAAACAAACGTAGATATCTAATTTAGTGCACACGACACGTTTCTGGTATAAAACAAACGTAGATATCTAATTTTGTGCACACGACACGTTTCTGGTATAAAACAAACGTAGATATCTAATTTAGTGCACACGGAACGTTTCTGGTATAGAACAAACGTAGATATCTAATTTAGTGCACATAACACGTTTCAGGTATAAAACAAACGTAGATATCTAATTTTGTGCACATGACACGTTTCTGGTATAAAACAAACGTAGATATCTAATTTAGTGCACACGGCACGTTTCTGGTATAAAACAAACGTAGATATCTAATTTTGTGCACACGGCACGTTTCTGGTATAAAACAAACGTAGATATCTAATTTAGTGCACACGACACGTTCCTGGTATAAAACAAACGTAGATATCTAATTTAGTGCACACGACACGTTTCTGGTATAAAACAAACGTAGATATCTAATTTAGTGCACACGACACGTTTCTGGTATAAAACAAACGTAGATATCTAATTTAGTGCACACGACACGTTTCTGGTATAAAACAAACGTAGATATCTAATTTAGTGCACACGACACGTTTCTGGTATAAAACAAACGTAGATATCTAATTTAGTGCACACGACACGTTTCTGGTATAAAACAAACGTAGATATCTAATTTAGTGCACACGACACGTTTATGGTATAAAACAAACGTAGATATCTAATTTAGTGCACACGACACGTTTCTGGTATAAAACAAACGTAGATATCTAATTTAGTGCACACGACACGTTTCTGGTATAAAACAAACGTAGATATCTAATTTAGTGCACACGACACGTTTCTGGTATAAAACAAACGTAGATATCTAATTTAGTGCACACGACACGTTTCTGGTATAAAACAAACGTAGATATCTAATTTAGTGCACACGACACGTTTCTGGTATAAAACAAACGTAGATATCTAATTTAGTGCACACGGAACGTTTCTGGTATAAAACAAACGTAGATATCTAATTTAGTGCACACGGCACGTTTCTGGTATAAAACAAACGTAGATATCTAATTTAGTGCACACGGAACGTTTCTGGTATAGAACAAACGTAGATATCTAATTTAGTGCACACGACACGTTTCTGGTATAAAACAAACGTAGATATCTAATTTTGTGCACATGACACGTTTCTGGTATAAAACAAACGTAGATATCTAATTTAGTGCACACGGCACGTTTCTGGTATAAAACAAACGTAGATATCTAATTTTGTGCACACGGCACGTTTCTAGTATAAAACAAACGTAGATATCTAATTTAGTGCACACGACACGTTTCTGGTATAAAACAAACGTAGATATCTAATTTAGTGCACACGACACGTTTCTGGTATAAAACAAACGTAGATATCTAATTTAGTGCACACGACACGTTTCTGGTATAAAACAAACGTAGATATCTAATTTAGTGCACACGACACGTTTCTGGTATAAAACAAACGTAGATATCTAATTTAGTGCACACGACACGTTTCTGGTATAAAACAAACGTAAATATCTAATTTAGTGCACACGACACGTTTCTGGTATAAAACAAACGTAGATATCTAATTTAGTGCACACGACACGTTTCTGGTATAAAACAAACGTAGATATCTAATTTAGTGCACACGACACGTTTCTGGTATAAAACAAACGTAGATATCTAATTTAGTGCACACGACACGTTTCTGGTATAAAACAAACGTAGATATCTAATTTAGTGCACACGACACGTTTCTGGTATAAAACAAACGTAGATATCTAATTTAGTGCACACGACACGTTTCTGGTATAAAACAAACGTAGATATCTAATTTAGTGCACACGACACGTTTCTGGTATAAAACAAACGTAGATATCTAATTTAGTGCACACGGAACGTTTCTGGTATAAAACAAACGTAGATATCTAATTTAGTGCACACGGCACGTTTCTGGTATAAAACAAACGTAGATATCTAATTTAGTGCACACGACACGTTTCTGGTATAAAACAAACGTAGATATCTAATTTAGTGCACACGACACGTTTCTGGTCTAAAACAAACATAGATATCTAATTTAGTGCACACGACACGTTTCTGGTATAAAACAAACGTAGATATCTAATTTAGTGCACACGGCACGTTTCTGGTATATAATAAACGTAGATATCTAATTTAGTGCACACGACACGTTTCTGGTATAAAACAAACGTAGATATCTAAATTAGTGCACACGACACGTTTCTGGTATAAAACAAACGTAGATATCTAATTTTGTGCACACGGCACGTTTCTGGTATAAAACAAACGTAGATATCTAATTTAGTGCACACGGCACGTTTCTGGTATAAAACAAACGTAGATATCTAATTTAGTGCACACGACACGTTTCTGGTATAAAACAAACGTAGATATCTAATTTTGTGCACACGATACGTTTCTGGTATAAAACAAACGTAGATATCTAATTTAGTGCACACGGAACGTTTCTGTTATAGAACAAACGTAGATATCTAATTTAGTGCACATAACACGTTTCTGGTATAAAACAAACGTAGATATCTAATTTTGTGTACATGACACGTTTCTGGTATAAAACAATCGTATATATCTAATTTAGTGCACACGACACGTTTCTGGAATAATACAAACGTAGATATCTAATTTAGTGCACACGGCACGTTTCTGGTATAAAACAAACGTAGATATCTAATTTAGTGCACACGACACGTTTTTGGTATAAAACAAACGTAGATATCTAATTTAGTGCACACGACACGTTTCTGGTATAAAACAAACGTAGATATCTAATTTAGTGCACACGGCACGTTTCTGGTATATAACAAACGTAGATATCTAATTTAGTGCACACTACACGTTTCTGGTATAAAACAAACGTAGATATATAATTTAGTGCACACGACACGTTTCTGGTATAAAACAAACGTAGATATCTAATTTAGTGCACACGGCACGTTTCTGGACAGAACAAACGTAGATATCTAATTTAGTGCACACGACACGTTTCTGGTATAAAACAAACGTAGATATCTAATTTAGTGCACACGACACGTTTCTGGTATAAAACAAACGTAGATATCTAATTTTGTGCAAACGACACGTTTCTGGTATAAAACAAACGTAGATATCTAATTTAGTGCACACGGAACGTTTCTGGTATAGAACAAACGTAGATATCTAATTTAGTGCACATAACACGTTTCTGGTATAAAACAAACGTAGATATCTAATTTTGTGCACATGATACGTTTCTGGTATAAAACAAACGTAGATATCTAATTTAGTGCACACGGCACGTTTCTGGTATAAAACAAACGTAGATATCTAATTTAGTGCACACGGCACGTTTCTGGACAGAACAAACGTAGATATCTAATTTAGTGCACACGACACGTTTCTGGTATAAAACAAACGTAGATATCTAATTTAGTGCACACGACACGTTTCTGGTATAAAACAAACGTAGATATCTAATTTTGTGCAAACGACACGTTTCTGGTATAAAACAAACGTAGATATCTAATTTAGTGCACACGGAACGTTTCTGGTATAGAACAAACGTAGATATCTAATTTAGTGCACATAACACGTTTCTGGTATAAAACAAACGTAGATATCTAATTTTGTGCACATGATACGTTTCTGGTATAAAACAAACGTAGATATCTAATTTAGTGCACACGGCACGTTTCTGGTATAAAACAAACGTAGATATCTAATTTTGTGCACACGGCACGTTTCTAGTATAAAACAAACGTAGATATCTAATTTAGTGCACACGACACGTTTCTGGTATAAAACAAACGTAGATATCTAATTTAGTGCACACGACACGTTTCTGGAATAATACAAACGTAGATATCTAATTTAGTGCACACGACACGTTTCTGGTATAAAACAAACGTAGATATCTAATTTAGTGCACACGACACGTTTCTGGTATAAAACAAACGTAGATATCTAATTTAGTGCACACGACACGTTTCTGGTATAAAACAAACGTAAATATCTAATTTAGTGCACACGACACGTTTCTGGTATAAAACAAACGTAGATATCTAATTTAGTGCACACGACACGTTTCTGGTATAAAACAAACGTAGATATCTAATTTAGTGCACACGACACGTTTCTGGTATAAAACAAACGTAGATATCTAATTTAGTGCACACGACACGTTTCTGGTATAAAACAAACGTAGATATCTAATTTAGTGCACACGACACGTTTCTGGTATAAAACAAACGTAGATATCTAATTTAGTGCACACGACACGTTTCTGGTATAAAATAAACGTAGATATCTAATTTAGTGCACACGACACGTTTCTGGTATAAAACAAACGTAGATATCTAATTTAGTGCACACGGAACGTTTCTGGTATAAAACAAACGTAGATATCTAATTTAGTGCACACGGCACGTTTCTGGTATAAAACAAACGTAGATATCTAATTTAGTGCACACGACACGTTTCTGGTATAAAACAAACGTAGATATCTAATTTAGTGCACACGACACGTTTCTGGTCTAAAACAAACATAGATATCTAATTTAGTGCACACGACACGTTTCTGGTATAAAACAAACGTAGATATCTAATTTAGTGCACACGGCACGTTTCTGGTATATAATAAACGTAGATATCTAATTTAGTGCACACGACACGTTTCTGGTATAAAACAAACGTAGATATCTAAATTAGTGCACACGACACGTTTCTGGTATAAAACAAACGTAGATATCTAATTTTGTGCACACGGCACGTTTCTGGTATAAAACAAACGTAGATATCTAATTTAGTGCACACGAAACGTTTCTGGTATAAAACAAACGTAGATATCTAATTTAGTGCACACGACACGTTTCTGGTATAAAACAAACGTAGATATCTAATTTTGTGCACACGATACGTTTCTGGTATAAAACAAACGTAGATATCTAATTTAATGCACACGGAACGTTTCTGTTATAGAACAAACGTAGATATCTAATTTAGTGCACATAACACGTTTCTGGTATAAAACAAACGTAGATATCTAATTTTGTGCACATGACACGTTTCTGGTATAAAACAATCGTATATATCTAATTTAGTGCACACGACACGTTTCTGGAATAATACAAACGTAGATATCTAATTTAGTGCACACGGCACGTTTCTGGTATAAAACAAACGTAGATATCTAATTTAGTGCACACGACACGTTTTTGGTATAAAACAAACGTAGATATCTAATTTAGTGCACACGACACGTTTCTGGTATAAAACAAACGTAGATATCTAATTTAGTGCACACGGCACGTTTCTGGTATATAACAAACGTAGATATCTAATTTAGTGCACACGACACGTTTCTGGTATAAAACAAACGTAGATATATAATTTAGTGCACACGACACGTTTCTGGTATAAAACAAACGTAGATATCTAATTTAGTGCACACGGCACGTTTCTGGACAGAACAAACGTAGATATCTAATTTAGTGCACACGACACGTTTCTGGTATAAAACAAACGTAGATATCTAATTTAGTGCACACGACACGTTTCTGGTATAAAACAAACGTAGATATCTAATTTTGTGCAAACGACACGTTTCTGGTATAAAACAAACGTAGATATCTAATTTAGTGCACACGGAACGTTTCTGGTATAGAACAAACGTAGATATCTAATTTAGTGCACATAACACGTTTCTGGTATAAAACAAACGTAGATATCTAATTTTGTGCACATGATACGTTTCTGGTATAAAACAAACGTAGATATCTAATTTAGTGCACACGGCACGTTTCTGGTATAAAACAAACGTAGATATCTAATTTTGTGCACACGGCACGTTTCTAGTATAAAACAAACGTAGATATCTAATTTAGTGCACACGACACGTTTCTGGTATAAAACAAACGTAGATATCTAATTTAGTGCACACGACACGTTTCTGGAATAATACAAACGTAGATATCTAATTTAGTGCACACGACACGTTTCTGGTATAAAACAAACGTAGATATATAATTTAGTGCACACGACACGTTTCTGGAATAATACAAACGTAGATATCTAATTTAGTGCACACGGCACGTTTCTGGTATAAAACAAACGTAGATATCTAATTTAGTGCAAACGACACGCTTCTGGTATAAAACAAACGTAGATATCTAATTTAGTGCACACGACACGTTTCTGGTATAAAACAAACGTAGATATCTAATTTAGTGCACACGGCACGTTTCTGGTATAAAACAAACGTAGATATCTAATTTTGTGCACACGACACGTTTCTGGTATAAAACAAACGTAGATATCTAATTTAGTGCACACGGCACGTTTCTGGTATAAAACAAACGTAGATATCTAATTGTGTGCACACGGCACGTTTCTGGTATAAAACAAACGTAGATATCTAATTTTGTGCACACGACACGTTTCTGGTATAGAACAAACGTAGATATCTAATTTAGTGCACACGGCACGTTTCTGGTATAAAACAAACGTAGATATCTAATTTAGTGCACACGACACGTTTCTGGTATAAAACAAACGTAGATATCTAATTTAGTGCACACGACACGTTTCTGGTATAAAACAAACGTAGATATCTAAATTAGTGCACACGACACGTTTCTGGTATAAAACAAACGTAGATATCTAATTTTGTGCACACGGCACGTTTCTGGTATAAAACAAACGTAGATATCTAATTTAGTGCACACGACACGTTTCTGGTATAAAACAAACGTAGATATCTAATTTTGTGCACACGACACGTTTCTGGTATAAAACAAACGTAGATATCTAATTTAGTGCACACGAACGTTTCTGTTATAGAACAAACGTAGATATCTAATTTAGTGCACATAACACGTTTCTGGTATAAAACAAACGTAGATATCTAATTTTGTGCACACGGCACGTTTCTGGTATAAAACAAACGTAGATATCTAATTTTGTGCACACGGCACGTTTCTGGTATAAAACAAACGTAGATATCTAATTTAGTGCACACGGCACGTTTCTGGTATAAAACAAACGTAGATATCTAATTTAGTGCACACGACACGTTTCTGGTATAAAACAAACGTAGATATCTAATTTAGTGCACACGACACGTTTCTGGTCTAAAACAAACATAGATATCTAATTTAGTGCACACGACACGTTTCTGGTATAAAACAAACGTAGATATCTAATTTAGTGCACACGGCACGTTTCTGGTATATAACAAACGTAGATATCTAATTTAGTGCACACGACACGTTTCTGGTATAAAACAAACGTAGATATCTAAATTAGTGCACACGACACGTTTCTGGTATAAAACAAACGTAGATATCTAATTTTGTGCACACGGCACGTTTCTGGTATAAAACAAACGTAGATATCTAATTTAGTGCACATAACACGTTTCTGGTATAAAACAAACGTAGATATCTAATTTTGTGCACATGATACGTTTCTGGTATAAAACAAACGTAGATATCTAATTTAGTGCACACGGCACGTTTCTAGTATAAAACAAACGTAGATATCTAATTTAGTGCACACGACACGTTTCTGGTATAAAACAAACGTAGATATCTAATTTAGTGCACACGGCACGTTTCTGGTATAAAACAAACGTAGATATCTAATTTTGTGCACACGGCACGTTTCTGGTATAAAACAAACGTAGATATCTAATTTTGTGCCCACGACACGTTTCTGGTATAGAACAAACGTAGATATCTAATTTAGTGCACACAACACGTTTCTGGTATAAAACAAACGTAGATATCTAATTTAGTGCACACGGCACGTTTCTGGTATAAAACAAACGTAGATATCTAATTTAGTGCACACGACACGTTTCTGGTATAAAACAAACGTAGATATCTAATTTAGTGCACACGACACGTTTCTGGTCTAAAACAAACATAGATATCTAATTTAGTGCACACGACACGTTTCTGGTATAAAACAAACGTAGATATCTAATTTAGTGCACACGGCACGTTTCTGGTATATAACAAACGTAGATATCTAATTTAGTGCACACGACACGTTTCTGGTATAAAACAAACGTAGATATCTAAATTAGTGCACACGACACGTTTCTGGTATAAAACAAACGTAGATATCTAATTTTGTGCACACGGCACGTTTCTGGTATAAAACAAACGTAGATATCTAATTTAGTGCACACGAAACGTTTCTGGTATAAAACAAACGTAGATATTTAATTTAGTGCACACGACACGTTTCTGGTATAAAACAAACGTAGATATCTAATTTAGTGCACACGGCACGTTTCTGGTATAAAACAAACGTAGATATCTAATTTAGTGCACACGACAAGTTTCTGGTATAAAACAAACGTAGATATCTAATTTAGTGCACACGGCACGTTTCTGGTATAAAACAAACGTAGATATCTAATTTTGTGCACACGGCACGTTTCTGGTATAAAACAAACGTAGATATCTAATTTAGTGCACACGACATGTTTCTGGTATATAACAAACGTAGATATCTAATTTAGTGCACACGACACGTTTCTGGTATAAAACAAACGTAGATATCTAATTTAGTGCACACGGCACGTTTCTGGTATAAAACAAACGTAGATATCTAATTTAGTGCACACGGCACGTTTCTGGTATAAAACAAACGTAGATATCTAATTTAGTGCACACGATACGTTTCTGGAATAATACAAACGAAGATATCTAATTTTGTGCACACTACGTGTCTACAATAATTTTCATCGGATACGCTCAAGGTGAACTGTATTTAAGAACTGTTCTGATGGCTTGGTGTTTTTATGATTTGTCTAGCTGTGTTTAAGAACTGTTCTGATCGCTTGGCTTTTTTATGATTTGTCTAGCTGTGTTTAAGAACTGTTCTGATGGCTTGGTGTTTTTATGATTTGTCTAGCTGTATTTAAGAACTGTTATGATGGCTGGGTGTTTTTATGATTTGTCTAGCTGTATTTAAGAACTGTTCTGATGGCTGGGTGTTTATATGATTTGTCTAGCTGTGTTTAAGAACTGTTCTGATGGCTTGGTGTTTTTATGATTTGTCTAGCTGTATTTAAGAACTGTTCTGATGGCTTGGTGTTTTTATGATTTGTCTAGCTGTGTTTAAGAACTGTTCTGATGGCTTGGTGTTTTTATGATTTGTCTAGCTGTGTTTAAGAACTGTTCTGATGGCTTGGTGTTTTTATGATTTGTCTAGCTGTATTTAAGAACTGTTCTGATGGCTTGGTGTTTTTATAATTTGTCCGGCTGTATTTAAGAACTGTTCTGATGGCTTGGTGTTTTTATGATTTGTCTGGCTGTATTTAAGAACTGTTCTGATGGCTTGATGTTTTTATGATTTGTCTAGCTGTGCTTAAGAACTGTTCTGATGGCTTGGTGTTTTTATGATTTGTCTAGCTGTATTTAAGAACTGTTCTGATGGCTTGGTCTTTTTATAATTTGTCTGGCGGTATTTAAGAACTGTTCTGATGGCTTGGTGTTTTTATGATTTGTCTAGCTGTATTTAAGAACTGTTCTGATGGCTTGGTGTTTTTATGATTTGTCTAGCTGTATTTAAGAACTGTTCTGATGGCTTGGTGTTTTTATAATTTGTCTGGCTGTATTTAAGAACTGTTCTGATGGCTTGGTGTTTTTATGATTTGTCTAGCTGTATTTAAGAACTGTTCTGATGGCTTGGTGTTTTTATGATTTGTCTAGCTGTGCTTAAGAACTGTTCTGATGGCTTGGTGTTTTTATGATTTGTCTAGCTGTATTTAAGAACTGTTCTGATGGCTTGGTGTTTATATGATTTGTCTAGCTGTGTTTAAGAACTGTTCTGATGGCTTGGTGTTTTTATGATTTGTCTAGCTGTATTTAAGAACTGTTCTGATGGCTTGGTGTTTTTATGATTTGTCTAGCTGTATTTAAGAACTGTTCTGATGGCTTGGTGTTTTTATGATTTGTCTAGCTGTGTTTAAGAACTGTTCTGATGGCTTGGTGTTTTTATGATTTGTCTAGCTGTATTTAAGAACTGTTCTGATGGCTTGGTGTTTTTATGATTTGTCTAGCTGTGTTTAAGAACTGTTCTGATGGCTTGGTGTTTTTATGATTTGTCTAGCTGTATTTAAGAACTGTTCTAATGGCTTGGTGTTTTTATGATTTGTCTAGCTGTATTTAAGAGCTGTTCTGATGATAATTTTGTTTTGTTTTTCAATTTATTACTAACAAAAAATGCTATTAAACTAATATTATCTTACAGTTTTATGATGTTTTTCCCAATATATGTTTTCTTCTGAATATTGTTCTCTGTTTTAAATTGAAATTGTTCCTTTGTATACAGTATGACCTCCCGTTACCAATACTGAAGTACATATATACCTATGCAAAATTATTTTCACAAACAAATACCTGTTGAACAATGTTAGAATATTTTACTTATTTATACATGCTAATACATGTATCTATTTTATGTGTATCATACCATTGCATGTATACTTATGTTTCAAAGGACTCCCAAATAATTCTAGAGATGGAGTCATTATAATCAGAACACCCACCTGATTGTATTACAAAGGTAAAACTATTACAATAAATAAATACTGTATTATTATATTAATGAAATTTGAATCTCTTCATTACGTAGGGGACATTAATACAAGGAAAGTGCAAACTTACACAATCAATGATAAAAACGGCTTAACAATGAAGTGGGCTAAATGGACCCACGACCAGCCTTTGAAATACAAGACAACATAGAAAACGCCTTTTACATACATTGTATTTATTCATTTCATACTTTAGTCTTCATTTCCATTGAGTGTTAAGTACATATATAACTAGATATTGTAGCATTAGGTACCAAATAAAGGAGAGGAAGCTGAAAAAATAATTGATAAACAAGGTCACTGCGTGCATGAAGAAGTCGTCATGGTTTACGTGCTTATCAGGTTTTGTTCAAAGAAAAAGTAATGAATATGTGAACGGCTCTGATTACCCCTTCGATTTTATATCATGTTTATTTATTAACTGATACAAATAAATGTAATTACGATCTCCTTTATCGTGAACCTTATCTAGTTCACCCTATTTTTTCTGTCTAAAATATTTTGAAGTTTTCTATTTTCCAATTTTACTAAATTAGAGATATGCTATGTAGTATCGACACAACCGTTACATACAAATCTTAATGTTAATATCATACGTAGCTCTGTAGAGAATCGTTCGTGAGACAAATAATGTATTTGCACAAGCAGAGAGTACCTACTTCTGACGAGAGATGGGAGTAAGTGGAAGATGGTGACACGAAAAAAAAAACAATAATAACAATACAAAGTAAAACCACAACAAACCTTAAAGACACGAACTCTCACAATAAAGCGAAAGTAAGGCGAGATTCTGTGAACATGTGGTAGGACATGTATATTATGACACAATCAATGGTGAATCCTTATTCCAGATGTGACTTCACATTGACTCTTTCGCTGGTAGATGTGCCACTAACTTCATTTCGGATTGCCTCGTAGTTGGACAGTTTACCAATGTCTATTCGGATTGCTTCTTTTCATATTAGATATTTGTTTTAGGAAACTAGTGCATAATGTACTCTTAGTAATCAATAAGCCTACGAAATCCTCTAAGAAATGTTTTAGGATGCCAAAGTGGTAAACAAAAGTCGTATATCAGGGAAAGAGAGACACTAGAATGATAAAATGACAAAAGAATAAAAGACAAACAATTATCTACAAAACATAAAACCAAAGATCTACAAAACATAAAACTAAAGATCTACAAAACATACACATAAAACTAAAGATCTACAAAACATAAAACTAAAGATCTACAAAACATACACATAAAACTAAAGATCTACAAAACATAAAACTAAAGATCTACAAAACATACACATAAAACTAAAGATCTACAAAACATAAAACTAGAGATCTACAAAACATACACATAAAACTAAAGATCTACAAAACATAAAACTAAAGATCTACAAAACATACACATAAAACTAAAGATCTACAAAACATAAAACTAAAGATCTACAAAACATACACATAAAACTAAAGATCTACAAAACATAAAACTAGAGATCTACAAAACATACACATAAAACTAAAGATCTACAAAACATAAAACTAGAGATCTACAAAACATACACATAAAACTAAAGATCTACAAAACATAAAACTAGAGATCTACAAAACATACACATAAAACTAAAGATCTACAAAACATAAAACTAGAGATCTACAAAACATACACATAAAACTAAAGATCTACAAAACATAAAACTAGAGATCTACAAAACATACACATAAAACTAAAGATCTACAAAACATAAAACTAAAGATCTACAAAACATACACATAAAACTAAAGATCTACAAAACATAAAACTAAAGATCTACAAAACATACACATAAAACTAAAGATCTACAAAACATAAAACTAGAGATCTACAAAACATACACATAAAACTAAAGATCTACAAAACATAAAACTAGAGATCTACAAAACATACACATAAAACTAAAGATCTACAAAACATAAAACTAGAGATCTACAAAACATACACATAAAACTAAAGATCTACAAAACATAAAACTAGAGATCTACAAAACATACACATAAAACTAAAGATCTACAAAACATAAAACTAGAGATCTACAAAACATACACATAAAACTAAAGATCTACAAAACATAAAACTAAAGATCTACAAAACATACACATAAAACTAAAGATCTACAAAACATAAAACTAAAGATCTACAAAACATACACATAAAACTAAAGATCTACAAAACATAAAACTAGAGATCTACAAAACATACACATAAAACTAAAGATCTACAAAGCATAAAACTAGAGATCTACAAAACATACACATAAAACTAAAGATCTACAAAACATAAAACTAGAGATCTACAAAACATACACATAAAACTAAAGATCTACAAAACATAAAACTAGAGATCTACAAAACATACACATAAAACTAAAGATCTACAAAGCATAAAACTAGAGTTCTACAAAACATACACATAAAACTAAAGATCTACAAAACATAAAACTAGAGATCTACAAAACATACACATAAAACTAAAGATCTACAAAACATAAAACTAAAGATCTACAAAACATAAAACTAAAGATCTACAAAACATACACATAAAACTAAAGATCTACAAAACATAAAACTAAAGATCTACAAAACATAAAACTAAAGATCTACACGAACGACACTAAGCACCGGAGATACAACCCAGGTTCTGTGGAATAGAATTTCTTCAAATATATCGAGGGGTTAGAGCCAAAAAGTCGTATCTGAAAATTTTGCTAATTTCATTTTTTTGCACTAAAATGTTGATAAGTTAGCATCTAGTTATGTCTGTAAATTTCAGGGAAAAAGGATAATGCATTAATTTTAAATTGACCAAAACCCAAAAGTATTATCATATTATATATGTCTTCTTGAAACGCCAAACAACAGTAATATTGGATAATCTATAATTGCATGCCAGGTATATTTTTTTAATTAAAAGATACATTGCTGTAAAAATTTATGTGAAGATAATATACTTCGCATTTATGATATTATATTTTTTTATTTAGAAAATAGTGCCAAAATAGCTTATTTAAAGATAAGTCATTTTGGCACTGCAGAAAAGTAATCTAATTATCCAGTAAGTTTAGCCATCTTATCTCAATATCAGATAACGCGTTGCAGATGTTATTTATAAACAGTAGAGGCAGGAGAGAGTAAATAAAGTTGATGCATTCTAGAGCTGGTGTTACATTTACAAAAAGTGTATTAACAGGAAGAAATGTAGTATCTGCAATGAAAAGTTGAGACAACAATGGATTAAAAGGTAAGAATTAGATATTCACTTGTTATACTTTGATACTATACATCAATTTACTATGTATTCACTTAATTTAATATATGTATTAAGTCTTCATAAATTTTCTTAGACGGATTGTACATGTTTGTGCTAAAAATCTTGAATTATTATTATCTCAAGTATGATGTTTGTGCATAGCCTTTGCTAAAATTATTGACATTTTGTTTAAAATGCATGGCCTTTTAATTGTTATTTATTTCCACATTTTCAGTAGAGGCTGGTTATGGTGAATGTGACGAAAACATCTACAGTACTAATTAATTACAGTTTTCTATAGGTAAGTTTCAGTTTTTATTTGTTCACAAGAACTCTATTTTACCAGATTATCACTTTTTAATGATCAAATTATTTGATAAGAAGATTTCCTCCTAAACCCCTCAATGGAATTAGATGTAAAAACATATAGTTTACAACCTGAAAATATGCATGATGGACTATGGTCGCTGTCCAATACCTGAAAGGGGAGGCTATAAAACTTAGGTGTCAAATTTTGTTGTCAGGGGTATAATTTGCAGTGAGTTTACTTATTTGGCAATAGGATATGAGAGGTAATCCTATATTTGGCCAATTCCTTTAGCTAATCAAAATAATAAGGTTCATATTCATTTGTTTCAGGTAATAAAATGTCGGAATCTAGTTGGTCTTCAGATGAGGAATGGACGACAATTGCAGCTATGGTACGTGATACCCAAGAGAATGGTTCTAATGTAGTCGAAGGGGATACATAAGATGGTTACTCAGTAATAAACAGGCAACAAGTAGGTAGTAATGATACACAAGGTACCAATGCCACACCTACGGTTGATGAACCAGGTAACAATGACACACCTATAACTGTTGAACAAGGTACCAATGACACACCTATGGCTGATGAACCAGATACCATTGACACACCTATGGTTGATGAACCAGGTATCAATGACACACCTACCACTGATGAACCAGGTACCAATGACACACATACCACTGATGAACCAGGTACCAATGACGCATCTACGGCTGATAACCAGGTACCAATGACACACCTACGGCTGATGACCCAGTTGCCAATGACACACCTATGGCTGATAAACCGATTACCAATGACACACCTATGGCTGATATGAATGAAACCCCGGGTAATAAGAATTCACAAGACCAAATATTAATTCAGGACAATTCAGCTGTTCGTACCTATAAAGAAGATACTTCATCAACTGATTCCAATGGGTCGCCAAATGCCTTAAAGGTTACTCCAATACAGAAAAAGAAGAAAAAATACAGAAAGAAACAGAATAAAACAACACCTGACACAACAAAACAGCTCAAACGCCACTCTGTTATTGAGTCTGACTTTAGTGGTAGTGATGATAATATAACATTAAATGAGTTAAAAAATGATATAAAATGACAAAAAGCGAAATAGAGTCTGTTTATGACAGCAGGGACTCGTACAAACCTTGCAGAGATGATTATCTTTCTAGTGACTCGAACCTGCCATTGCAATCGTCTGACAATTCAATTAAAACCGAATTTTATAAGAAACCAGTCACATCAAAGTCGAAAAAGAGAAAGAGGAAAAGTGATAGTAAAAAACAGAAGCTTAATAGTGATAATTCACTACCTAAAAAGGATAACTCAAGGATGAACCAAGTAGAGATCCAAAATGACAATTTAGGGCCAACGATTGATCAGACTGAGGACATGCACATGGAAAAGGCAAAATAAATCAGTGTTCAGTAGGCCACTTTCAAAAATTATGTCACCACACACCATGAAAAGAGACTTGATGATCTTCTCTTCATTAATGGAGTAGTTAGAAAACGTGTTCCTGCAGATGGGAACTGTTTCTGCCAGTCAGCATTACCACACATGCATTCCCTGCTCACGGTTCAAGAATTACGAAGATCATTATGTGATCACATAGTTGAAAAAGCAGAAAATTATGTTGGTCTTTTTGAAGCACAAGAATTGTCAGAGTCGTTCGAAGAGGACATTACCGGTACTTGGATTGATTTGCCGAACCACAAGAACTGACAAGGAAATACACAGCGAGACAGCAGATATCAGCAGCCAAAAAGAAAGACCTTGTCGGGCTTATGCAGAAGTGGTATCATCCCATCTGAATACCACGATTATTAAAAATCATTGCCCTCAAGCAGTATTGTAGATGACAAACTAGCTGACACCGATGCTGAAGAGGAACAAGCCGATTCTGATCAAGAATGAGACTAAGAAAATAACAGTGGTGACATTAAATGACTCGTTTAATTAGATTGCATGATTAGTTTAGGGGTTCTTCTATACATTGTATTAGAACTGTAGACATTATATTCCTGCATTAGATATAGTGCATACAAATTTGACTATTATATAATATATATTTTGTACTTTGATTTTATAGTAATTTTCTTTTGAGATTTACAGACAGTATTGAATTTCAATAGGATTTAGCATAATTTTATCATAATGGTATTTTGAAACCCTTAAGGTATTCCTCAGTTTTCAAAGTGTTCAAAATCATGTTACTACTGTCTAATTCAATTTTCAAAAGAGCTGTTGAATTTATTTTTCTTAAGCTATTTATCATATAGACAGACATCTAATAGTTATTGTGGTTGAAATGTAATTTTACTGTGATATATGATTACAGTATTGATGTTTTAGCTTATATAATTGATTTTAATTGCTTTTAGATTCATTGGAAATTATCCTGAAATATTTTGGCATTCTTATGTTGATTTTCAAAAAATCAATGTTTACTTTAGTAGAATGTTTTAACTGATGAATACTACAATTCGGTCATTATAAAAAGATATTTCAAATTAATTTTTCATTTGCTGCCATAACGTATTTTTGTTTACTTTTATTTGGTTGATGAAAGAAACATTCTTCATATTAATGTTAGGGAGCTAGAAAAGTGTATTCTAAAATGTTATCAAAATGCCTTGCACACACTTGTTTAATGTTTTAGATAAACAAATCAGCAGACAGTCTTATCAGCGGTTACTGTAGTATGGTATTAACATCTGAAAATTATCAATATAAATGTTGCATGGTTACTTAGTGTATAGATACAAAATATTATTAAATCAATATGCTGATTATTAGAAGTAAATTGCATATATAATCATAACATTTATTGTTTTATTTACTTATAAAATCATTTTGGTAACACTACATTATAAAACGTAGTCATAAGATTATTTTTTGTAATTCCTCAAAAAGATGAAATATTAAGATACGACAGTATGGCACTAACCCCTCGATATATTGAATCAAACATTCGTTTTAAATGATTTCACGCTTATACGAAATCTTCTTATTCCCAAATAACAGTTCTTAATTGATTCATAATCAAAAGACCAGTTGATCTTTCACCTTTAAAACCATGATATACTGTTTTTTAAACGACCAATTGAAATCGTTCAGTTGGTATACATATAGCAATAGAATCTGAATAAAGATTGAATGTGACAATGGAAAGTTATGAATGCAATGTAATTGAGTTAAAGAGTAATGTGATGCCATGAATGTAGCAGTTCATCCCTACGTTAATGAAAGAATATTTGTCCTACAATTTCTGATTAGTTCAATTGTATACGTTTTAAGATGTTAAATATCAAATTATAATTCACTGAAAGAAGTTAATTACATACAAGGGAATAGTGGGGAAATATCTACCCGTGGGTTACTGATTTTAAAATTTTATCTTCCTCGTGAAGAGGAATTAGAAATATTTTAATTTGATTGCTAAAAGGATAAATTGAACAAAATTATAATCTATTATATCTTTTATATACACTTTTTCCACTAGAAGGGAAACGAATAAAAATGACGATGAGAGTAAATCTGCTGTTATCATTCTGGGACCAATTTTATGAAAAGAAAGCATAACCAGTAATGTACGACATCTCTTCCATTTACACAATAATCCTCTACATGAAGCTAAAAGACAGATTAAGAGAATTAGTCCAAATGTGTTTCAGAAACAAGAATGGCCAACGTAGATACAGTTACCTTGTTTTAGGAAGGGACAGATCTTATTTTGTATAAAAATAAAATACTCTGGTCTTACCAAAATTTCTCTGAAACTGAAACTGATAACTATTTTATTGCTCGAGATTTTGTCGGTTAAGAACGAAATTCTGCGGCAAAAGAGATGATTTCAATTTTCCCATAGTGAACTTTCCATTTATATGTATCAACTATCAAGCAGCATTTGCATATGGAGTATATATCTCTCAGTTGATCCGATATTCCAGTGTTTGTTGCTGCTAACAAGAAACCTACTGAACCAAGGGTTTCTAGTTGTTAAGTTGAAGTCGTTATTTCTAAAGTTTTACGGTCGCCACCATGACTTGTTTAACCGCTACGGTGTATATGTGTCACAGATGAACACGGATATGTTCCATTTGTCGTAATCAAAATCTGGTCCTTTCCTCATTCATAACATATCAATAGGGATAAAGAGTAACATGACGGGTGCTCGTAGCATGGTACTGGACCGTAAACAGTTGCATTTCAAATCTAGATATACAATTTTTACAATTCAAAAGACAGCAGATGACAAAAATAAGATGATCAACAAAATATATTGTTATAAGATAATGATTTTAAATACATAATTCTATTGGTTTAGATTCTATCACGTGTCTATTGTGTTACATTCTGATGTTGTTTGATTAAAATTAAAAATCATATAGATTCGGATTCGCCTTTGCTCGAGCATTTTCTGCTGACAATTTATTTAGTTGATTAAAATTTGCATTGAATACTATTCGTTTTCACTTTCCTAAAATTTAATAAAACAATTACTGTTTTTTGCATCGATCAATATAAATTGTCGGCTTTTTTCAATAAAACTTTGATTATGCATATATCAACTTTTGTGTCAAAAATATTAAAAGTTAAAGATTATGACTCGCTGTTCTTTACAAATATGCAGCTCACCCAGTCATTTGTGGAGCTTTATATTTTACTCACATATAGAAAGCACTTGCATGCCCGCATCATTTCACTAAGAGGGGAGGTTTGGCCCATACAACTAGTTTAGCACTACAACCTTTATATAGAGGTGCCTGTATCAATCCAAGAACGTGAGCGGTCGTGTATATGTGTGTTAGGGGTAATCATTTTGACTCTTTTTCTACGATTTCTCTATTGGATTTTTGAACTGTTCTTGTTGGTGTTTCTTTTGATTTTGTACAAAAGGAACCAATATTGACCTCGTCATACGGTCTCGTTCCGTGTTATTTTCGTATGTCTATAAAGACTGATCTATACAACAACAATGGCTATAATTGTATAGTATAATATTAACTCTAGTATTGTATATGTATTACTTGCCCCCACTAAGCCCTACCTAATTACTGAACTTTGTTTTTCAAAATGTGCATCATTTAAATGTATAACCCTTATATTCCTGTTATAATTAGATGTATTTATTATATTACAATAACTGAACGAAATCACGAACATTTAAAATATGAATTCGGCATCGTTTGGATGTTTGATAACAATAAGGTCAAGCAGTTTGTTTTGTCTAAATGTTATAAATATTTAATTAAAGATAGAAGTTCTGTATGAGTTTCACTCTATCACCCCATGTGATTCATTGATTGTATTCGATAATTGATGATTTCTTGACTGTTTACCACAGCTAATGATAAGGTATACGTTAGAAGTGACAATTAATTAACCTGTCTTTACAGGTATCCGGTTGTAGGTATATGTTTCTAGCATGCCTTTGATCTTTCGTTTGATCTGGATGATAAGTGTTATAGATAATTAACACTTAGTCATTAATTGATTAGGCTTATGGCGAGGATGAACTAACAGGACCAAAGATTTCCACACTTCAATTTAATATGTTGTTTTTCTTGTTTATCTAATTCATGTATCTAAGTACATCTTTACTAGCGAGTTCAGACATACATTTAAAACGTATCCAAATCGTTTCGAAAAAGGCATTGTAAGTTCAGGTGTCGTCAATTTTCTGATGTGTTTCTTAATCGTTTCATACGAAACGTTTTATCGACAACGCATTATCTCACGTTTTCGAAAAGGTTCATCTCTGATACGTATTCGAAACGCATAACGTACAGAGCCGCGTCAACGTAATAAGAAGTTTTTTCGAACAGTTTCTTAAAACGTTTAGGTTTGACGTCTGAACACAGCTTTTGGTCTTTCAATGAAAGGTGAGGATTATGATCTCCATCTTGCTGTACTGGATACAGGAATTACACAAGTGTTCATGCAAACAACGCTATATCGCGGGAGCTGCCAAGTGTTCTATCAAGCATCTTTCTAAACGTTTAACTTCTGTTTTTACAGAAGTCATATAATGACACCTGCTTTTCTAGAAGTGGTGTTAATTAAATGTGGATATTAAACAACTCAAAGACTTTCAGTTCTAGATCTCTGTATTTTTGTAACAGCATTTAACCATTTGATTTCTCGACCTTATATACCACCATTATGCATGCGCTACTAAAATCTAGAATTAAAGAATTGCTTCAGCGTTGCATCTCACAGAAGAACAGTGAACAAATATATCAGTATCTTGTTATTAGTAGAGACTAGTCTTACTTTGTTTAAAGCCATTCACAATCTAGTAACAAATATATCAGTATCTTGTTATTAGTAGAGACTAGTCTTACTTTGTTTAAAGCCATTCACAATCTAGTAACAAATATATCAGTATCTTGTTATTAGTAGAGACTAGTCTTACTTTGTTTAAAGCCATTCACAATCTAGTAACAAATATATTAGTATCTTGTTATTAGTAGAGACTAGTCTGACTTTGTTTAAAGCCATTCACAATCTAGTAACACATATATTAGTATCTTGTTATTAGTAGAGACTAGTCTTACTTTGTTTAAAGCCATTCACAATCTAGTAACAAATATATCAGTATCTTGTTATTAGTAGAGACTAGTCTTACTTTGTTTAAAGCCATTCACAATCTAGTAACACATATATCAGTATCCTGTTATTAGTAGAGACTAGTCTTACTTTGTTTAAAGCCATTCACAATCTAGTAACAAATATATCAGTATCTTGTTATTAGTAGAGACTAGTCTTACTTTGCTTAAAGCCATTCACAATCTAGTAACAAATATATCAGTATCTTGTTATTAGTAGAGACTAGTCTTACTTTGTTTAAAGCCATTCACAATCTAGTAACAAATATATCAGTATCTTGTTATTAGTAGAGACTAGTCTTACTTTGTTTAAAGCCATTCACAATCTAGTAACAAATATATCAGTATCTTGTTATTAGTAGAGACTAGTTTTACTTTGTTTAAAGCCATTCACAATCTAGTAACAAATATATCAGTATCTTGTTATTAGTAGAGACTAGTCTGACTTTGTTTAAAGCCATTCACAATCTAGTAACAAATATATTAGTATCTTGTTATTAGTAGAGACTAGTCTTACTTTGTTTAAAGCCATTCACAATCTAGTAACAAATATATCAGTATCTTGTTATTAGTAGAGACTAGTCTTACTTTGTTTAAAGCCATTCACAATCTAGTAACAAATATATTAGTATCTTGTTATTAGTAGAGACTAGTCTGACTTTGTTTAAAGCCATTCACAATCTAGTAACAAATATATCAGTATCTTGTTATTAGTAGAGACTAGTCTGACTTTGTTTAAAGCCATTCATAATCTAGTAACAAATATATTAGTATCTTGTTATTAGTAGAGACTAGTCTTACTTTGTTTAAAGCCATTCACAATCTAGTAACAAATATATCAGTATCTTGTTATTAGTAGAGACTAGTCTTACTTTGTTTAAAGCCATTCACAATCTAGTAACAAATATATCAGTATCTTGTTATTAGTAGAGACTAGTCTTACTTTGTTTAAAGCCATTCACAATCTAGTAACAAATATATCAGTATCTTGTTATTAGTAGAGACTAGTCTTACTTTGCTTAAAGCCATTCACAATCTAGTAACAAATATATCAGTATCTTGTTATTAGTAGAGATTAGTCTTACTTTGTTTAAAGCCATTCACAATCTAGTAACAAATATATTAGTATCTTGTTATTAGTAGAGACTAGTCTTACTTTGTTTAAAGCCATTCACTATCTAGTAACAAATATATCAGTATCTTGTTATTAGTAGAGACTAGTCTTATTTTGTTTAAAGCCATTCACTATCTAGTAACAAATATATCAGTATCTTGTTATTAGTAGAGACTAGTCTTATTTTGTTTAAAGCCATTCACAATCTAGTAACACATATATTAGTATCTTGTTATTAGTAGAGACTAGTCTTACTTTGCTTAAAGCCATTCACAATCTAGTAACAGATATAAACAGGACGAGATCATTCAAATGTAAAATATTTTGGTCGACAACATATTAGTTTAGTTTGGTGGATAAGCCTTGCAACAGACGATTTGTACTCCAATGGGTACGAATTATGCTCAGCTACTTATTGATTTGCTTCTGTAGGCTTATGAGGCAGACGGCTTTCAAGGGCTTCACAAGAATAAAGATAGAAAATTATCCCAGACCTTTAATCTCCAGCTTCCGTTATATAGATGATGTTCTGTCACTGAACAATTCTTGATTCGGTGGTTATATGCATCTAATCTAACCAAATGAGCTTGAAGTTAAGGATACTACTAACACTCAAAAGTCTACTTCTAACCTTGACCTTGACCTTTACAATCGACAACAGGGTAAAATTAAAGATAAAGCTCTACGACAAACTTGATGACTTCACTTTTTCAATAGTCAACTTCCCTTTCATCAGTTGCAAATTTTCGGCATAACCAGTGTACGGAGTTAACATCTCACAACTCATACGTTATTCTCGAGCTTGTGCCCAGTACAGTTATTGTCTGGAGAGAGCTCAGATACTGACTCAAAAGTTGTGCAAACAAGCCGACGTTGCTTCTAGGTTGACCGTTACAAAATATCCCTCAGATGACAATGGATCTTCTCCTTTTTACGTAGATTTTTTCTTTCCTCTACCACCGACATTGCTTTTATCGGACTTGACTTTATATATATGAGTAACACGACGAGTGTCTTATATGAAGCAGGAACTGATTACCCTTCACGAACACCTGAGTTCACCATCAGGTTTTGATGGAATCCGTGTTGCTCATCTTTTTTATGTTTTTGCTTTGTTTCTCCTTGTTATGTCTGATATGATGTCTATTATCTCTCGAGTTCGCCATCAGTGTTATGTCTGATATGATGTCTATTATCTCTCGACTTCGCCATCAGTGCTATGCAGTGTGCTTGTTGTGTTTTATTTTTGTCCTGATGTGTTTTTGCGTTCTTAGTTCTATGTTATGATAACAGGTACGATTTCCGCATAAAAAGATGTTCGGTACGTCTTTATTTCCAGTTGTTTGTAAGAGGATTCATATATTATTCCTATTATTTGTGTTTGCTTGGGTACAGTGGTGTTAAACACTAAGTATTATTGACTACTTTGGTAACACGCTGGGTCTTTTATAAGAGGAAGGAACTGCTTATCCCTCGCGAGCATAAATGGGTTCATCCTGGGTTTTTTGTTCGGGTCCGTGTTGCTCATCTGTTTAGTATTCTGTGTTGTGTTCGTGCTGTGTCTTGTGTGCCCCATGTTACCAGTGCCTCTGGATTGTCCATTGTTTGTGTTCGTGCTGTGTCTTGTGTGCCCCATGTTACCAGTGCCTCTGGATTGTCCATTGTTTGTGTTCGTGCTGTGTCTTGTGTGCCCCATGTTACCAGTGCCTCTGGATTGTCCATTGTTTGTGTTCGTGCTGTGTCTTGTGTGCCCCATGTTACCAGTGCCTCTGGATTGTCCATTGTTTGTGTTCGTGCTGTGTCTTGTGTGCCCCATGTTACCAGTGCCTCTGGATTGTCCATTGTTTGTGTTCGTGCTGTGTCTTGTGTGCCCCATGTTACCAGTGCCTCTGGATTGTCCATTGTTTGTGTTCGTGCTGTGTCTTGTGTGCCCCATGTTACCAGTGCCTCTGGATTGTCCATTGTTTGTGTTCGTGCTGTGTCTTGTGTGCCCCATGTTACCAGTGCCTCTGGATTGTCCATTGTTTGTGTTCGTGCTGTGTCTTGTGTGCCCCATGTTACCAGTGCCTCTGGATTGTCCATTGTTTGTGTTCGTGCTGTGTCTTGTGTGCCCCATGTTACCAGTGCCTCTGGATTGTCCATTGTTTGTGTTCGTGCTGTGTCTTGTGTGCCCCATGTTACCAGTGCCTCTGGATTGTCCATTGTTTGTGTTCGTGCTGTGTCTTGTGTGCCCCATGTTACCAGTGCCTCTGGATTGTCCATTGTTTGTGTTCGTGCTGTGTCTTGTGTGCCCCATGTTACCAGTGCCTCTGGATTGTCCATTGTTTGTGTTCGTGCTGTGTCTTGTGTGCCCCATGTTACCAGTGCCTCTGGATTGTCCATTGTTTGTGTTCGTGCTGTGTCTTGTGTGCCCCATGTTACCAGTGCCTCTGGATTGTCCATTGTTTGTGTTCGTGCTGTGTCTTGTGTGCCCCATGTTACCAGTGCCTCTGGATTTTCCATTGTTTGTGTTCGTGCTGTGTCTTGTGTGCCCCATGTTACCAGTGCCTCTGGATTGTCCATTGTTTGTGTTCGTGCTGTGTCTTGTGTGCCCCATGTTACCAGTGCCTCTGGATTGTCCATTGTTTGTGTTCGTGCTGTGTCTTGTGTGCCCCATGTTACCAGTGCCTCTGGATTGTCCATTGTTTGTGTTCGTGCTGTGTCTTGTGTGCCCCATGTTACCAGTGCCTCTGGATTGTCCATTGTTTGTGTTCGTGCTGTGTCTTGTGTGCCCCATGTTACCAGTGCCTCTGGATTGTCCATTGTTTGTGTTCGTGCTGTGTCTTGTGTGCCCCATGTTACCAGTGCCTCTGGATTGTCCATTGTTTGTGTTCGTGCTGTGTCTTGTGTGCCCCATGTTACCAGTGCCTCTGGATTGTCCATTGTTTGTGTTCGTGCTGTGTCTTGTGTGCCCCATGTTACCAGTGCCTCTGGATTGTCCATTGTTTGTGTTCGTGCTGTGTCTTGTGTGCACCATGTTACCAGTGCCTCTGGATTGTCCATTGTTTGTGTTCGTGCTGTGTCTTGTGTGCCCCATGTTACCAGTGCCTCTGGATTGTCCATTGTTTGTGTTCGTGCTGTGTCTTGTGTGCCCCATGTTACCAGTGCCTCTGGATTGTCCATTGTTTGTGTTCGTGCTGTGTCTTGTGTGCCCCATGTTACCAGTGCCTCTGGATTGTCCATTGTTTGTGTTCGTGCTGTGTCTTGTGTGCCCCATGTTACCAGTGCCTCTGGATTGTCCATTGTTTGTCTTCGTGCTGTGTCTTGTGTGCCCCATGTTACCAGTGCCTCTGGATTGTCCATTGTTTGTGTTCGTGCTGTGTCTTGTGTGCCCCATGTTACCAGTGCCTCTGGATTGTCCATTGTTTGTGTTCGTGCTGTGTCTTGTGTGCCCCATGTTACCAGTGCCTCTGGATTGTCCATTGTTTGTGTTCGTGCTGTGTCTTGTGTGCCCCATGTTACCAGTGCCTCTGGATTGTCCATTGTTTGTGTTCGTGCTGTGTCTTGTGTGCCCCATGTTACCAGTGCCTCTGGATTGTCCATTGTTTGTGTTCGTGCTGTGTCTTGTGTGCCCCATGTTACCAGGGCCTCTGGATTGTCCATTGTTTGTGTTCGTGCTGTGTCTTGTGTGCCCCATGTTACCAGTGCCTCTGGATTGTCCATTGTTTGTGTTCGTGCTGTGTCTTGTGTGCCCCATGTTACCAGGGCCTCTGGATTGTCCATTGTTTGTGTTCGTGCTGTGTCTTGTGTGCCCCATGTTACCAGTGCCTCTGGATTGTCCATTGTTTGTGTTCGTGCTGTGTCTTGTGTGCCCCATGTTACCAGTGCCTCTGGATTGTCCATTGTTTGTCTTCGTGCTGTGTCTTGTGTGCCCCATGTTACCAGTGCCTCTGGATTGTCCATTGTTTGTGTTCGTGCTGTGTCTTGTGTGCCCCATGTTACCAGTGCCTCTGGATTGTCCATTGTTTGTGTTCGTGCTGTGTCTTGTGTGCCCCATGTTACCAGTGCCTCTGGATTGTCCATTGTTTGTCTTCGTGCTGTGTCTTGTGTGCCCCATGTTACCAGTGCCTCTGGATTGTCCATTGTTTGTGTTCGTGCTGTGTCTTGTGTGCCCCATGTTACCAGTGCCTCTGGATTGTCCATTGTTTGTGTTCGTGCTGTGTCTTGTGTGCCCCATGTTACCAGTGCCTCTGGATTGTCCATTGTTTGTGTTCGTGCTGTGTCTTGTGTGCCCCATGTTACCAGTGCCTCTGGATTGTCCATTGTTTGTGTTCGTGCTGTGTCTTGTGTGCCCCATGTTACCAGTGCCTCTGGATTGTCCATTGTTTGTGTTCGTGCTGTGTCTTGTGTGCCCCATGTTACCAGGGCCTCTGGATTGTCCATTGTTTGTGTTCGTGCTGTGTCTTGTGTGCCCCATGTTACCAGTGCCTCTGGATTGTCCATTGTTTGTGTTCGTGCTGTGTCTTGTGTGCCCCATGTTACCAGGGCCTCTGGATTGTCCATTGTTTGTGTTCGTGCTGTGTCTTGTGTGCCCCATGTTACCAGTGCCTCTGGATTGTCCATTGTTTGTGTTCGTGCTGTGTCTTGTGTGCCCCATGTTACCAGTGCCTCTGGATTGTCCATTGTTTGTGTTCGTGCTGTGTCTTGTGTGCCCCATGTTACCAGTGCCTCTGGATTGTCCATTGTTTGTGTTCGTGCTGTGTCTTGTGTGCCCCATGTTACCAGTGCCTCTGGATTGTCCATTGTTTGTGTTCGTGCTGTGTCTTGTGTGCCCCATGTTACCAGTGCCTCTGGATTGTCCATTGTTTGTGTTCGTGCTGTGTCTTGTGTGCCCCATGTTACCAGTGCCTCTGGATTGTCCATTGTTTGTGTTCGTGCTGTGTCTTGTGTGCCCCATGTTACCAGTGCCTCTGGATTGTCCATTGTTTGTGTTCGTGCTGTGTCTTGTGTGCCCCATGCTACCAGTGCCTCTGGATTGTCCATTGTTTGTGTTCGTGCTGTGTCTTGTGTGCCCCATGTTACCAGGGCCTCTGGATTGTCCATTGTTTGTGTTCGTGCTGTGTCTTGTGTGCCCCATGTTACCAGTGCCTCTGGATTGTCCATTGTTTGTGTTCGTGCTGTGTCTTGTGTGCCCCATGTTACCAGTGCCTCTGGATTGTCCATTGTTTGTGTTCGTGCTGTGTCTTGTGTGCCCCATGTTACCAGTGCCTCTGGATTGTCCATTGTTTGTGTTCGTGCTGTGTCTTGTGTGCCCCATGCTACCAGTGCCTCTGGATTGTCCATTGTTTGTGTTCGTGCTGTGTCTTGTGTGCCCCATGTTACCAGGGCCTCTGGATTGTCCATTGTTTGTGTTCGTGCTGTGTCTTGTGTGCCCCATGTTACCAGTGCCTCTGGATTGTCCATTGTTTGTGTTCGTGCTGTGTCTTGTGTGCCCCATGTTACCAGGGCCTCTGGATTGTCCATTGTTTGTGTTCGTGCTGTGTCTTGTGTGCCCCATGTTACCAGTGCCTCTGGATTGTCCATTGTTTGTGTTCGTGCTGTGTCTTGTGTGCCCCATGTTACCAGTGCCTCTGGATTGTCCATTGTTTGTGTTCGTGCTGTGTCTTGTGTGCCCCATGTTACCAGGGCCTCTGGATTGTCCATTGTTTGTGTTCGTGCTGTGTCTTGTGTGCCCCATGTTACCAGTGCCTCTGGATTGTCCATTGTTTGTGTTCGTGCTGTGTCTTGTGTGCCCCATGTTACCAGGGCCTCTGGATTGTCCATTGTTTGTGTTCGTGCTGTGTCTTGTGTGCCCCATGTTACCAGGGCCTCTGGATTGTCCATTGTTTGTGTTCGTGCTGTGTCTTGTGTGCCCCATGTTACCAGTGCCTCTGGATTGTCCATTGTTTGTGTTCGTGCTGTGTCTTGTGTGCCCCATGTTACCAGTGCCTCTGGATTGTCCATTGTTTGTGTTCGTGCTGTGTCTTGTGTGCCCCATGTTACCAGTGGTAAGCCTCTGGATTGTCCATTGTTTGTGTTCGTGCTGTGTCTTGTGTGCCCCATGTTACCAGTGCCTCTGGATTGTCCATTGTTTGTGTTCGTGCTGTGTCTTGTGTGCCCCATGTTACCAGCCTCTGGATTGTCCATTGTTTGTGTTCGTGCTGTGTCTTGTGTGCCCCATGTTACCAGTGCCTCTGGATTGTCCATTGTTTGTGTTCGTGCTGTGTCTTGTGTGCCCCATGTTACCAGTGCCTCTGGATTGTCCATTGTTTGTGTTCGTGCTGTGTCTTGTGTGCCCCATGTTACCAGTACCTCTGGATTGTCCATTGTTTGTGTTCGTGCTGTGTCTTGTGTGCCCCATGTTACCAGTGCCTCTGGATTGTCCATTGTTTGTGTTCGTGCTGTGTCTTGTGTGCCCCATGTTACCAGTACCTCTGGATTGTCCATTGTTTGTGTTCGTGCTGTGTCTTGTGTGCCCCATGTTACCAGTGCCTCTGGATTGTCCATTGTTTGTGTTCGTGCTGTGTCTTGTGTGCCCCATGTTACCAGTGCCTCTGGATTGTCCATTGTTTGTCTTCGTGCTGTGTCTTGTGTGCCCCATGTTACCAGGGCCTCTGGATTGTCCATTGTTTGTGTTCGTGCTGTGTCTTGTGTGCCCCATGTTACCAGGGCCTCTGGATTGTCCATTGTTTGTGTTCGTGCTGTGTCTTGTGTGCCCCATGTTACCAGGGCCTCTGGATTGTCCATTGTTTGTGTTCGTGCTGTGTCTTGTGTGCCCCATGTTACCAGTGCCTCTGGATTGTCCATTGTTTGTGTTCGTGCTGTGTCTTGTGTGCCCCATGTTACCAGGGCCTCTGGATTGTCCATTGTTTGTGTTCGTGCTGTGTCTTGTGTGCCCCATGTTACCAGGGCCTCTGGATTGTCCATTGTTTGTGTTCGTGCTGTGTCTTGTGTGCCCCATGTTACCAGGGCCTCTGGATTGTCCATTGTTTGTGTTCGTGCTGTGTCTTGTGTGCCCCATGTTACCAGTGCCTCTGGATTGTCCATTGTTTGTGTTCGTGCTGTGTCTTGTGTGCCCCATGTTACCAGGGCCTCTGGATTGTCCATTGTTTGTGTTCGTGCTGTGTCTTGTGTGCCCCATGTTACCAGTGCCTCTGGATTGTCCATTGTTTGTGTTCGTGCTGTGTCTTGTGTGCCCCATGTTACCAGGGCCTCTGGATTGTCCATTGTTTGTGTTCGTGCTGTGTCTTGTGTGCCCCATGTTACCAGTGCCTCTGGATTGTCCATTGTTTGTGTTCGTGCTGTGTCTTGTGTGCCCCATGTTACCAGGGCCTCTGGATTGTCCATTGTTTGTGTTCGTGCTGTGTCTTGTGTGCCCCATGTTACCAGTGCCTCTGGATTGTCCATTGTTTGTGTTCGTGCTGTGTCTTGTGTGCCCCATGTTACCAGTGCCTCTGGATTGTCCATTGTTTGTGTTCGTGCTGTGTCTTGTGTGCCCCATGTTACCAGTGCCTCTGGATTGTCCATTGTTTGTGTTCGTGCTGTGTCTTGTGTGCCCCATGTTACCAGTGCCTCTGGATTGTCCATTGTTTGTGTTCGTGCTGTGTCTTGTGTGCCCCATGTTACCAGTGCCTCTGGATTGTCCATTGTTTGTGTTCGTGCTGTGTCTTGTGTGCCCCATGTTACCAGTGCCTCTGGATTGTCCATTGTTTGTGTTCGTGCTGTGTCTTGTGTGCCCCATGTTACCAGTGCCTCTGGATTGTCCATTGTTTGTGTTCGTGCTGTGTCTTGTGTGCCCCATGTTACCAGTGGTAAGCCTCTGGATTGTCCATTGTTAATTGCCCTTTCTGTTAATTTTAAAGTTTATTAAAGAAAACAAAACAAATCCGTGTTGTTAGAATTTGGAATAATAAATAAAATCAGCTCTTTATTGTGTAAAACCCAGGAACGCACGTCTTTTAATAATTCACGTGTTATCTAGTTGTTCTGAAATACATCAAAGTCCTTCAAACGTTTGTTTGATTTCGTCCAATTAACTTTAATTGTTCGTCACAGACATCAGTAAAGAGCGCTTCTCTCAAAACTAAAAAAAAAAAAATCTTTTAATGTCAGAATAATAGTTTAATTCAAACGAGTTTCTATCTTTTCCATTAGAAGGATCAAATGTTTGTAACTTATCAAGAAACAAGCGTCATTTTGTCTTATTAATTTGAAACTTTTATAGTTCACAGAAAATTGTTTTGGTTAGTAAAGCGTTCAGATGATCAAGAACCTCGATCTTTTTGAAGTGTATATAAATAAAGTTATTTTCATTTAAACGATAAAATTTAATCTAAATTATTTATAATGAAAAACGATATCAAATGAAGAAAAACATGTCAATATATTTGACTTTTAACATGTTTTAATGAAAACTAAAAGAATGATGAAGTTTAAATTTTAACTAATCTCTTACTTGTGTAGTGTCATCTGTTAAAACCATTTACTAAAACATGTCATTTATTGGGGTTATACTTTATATAAAACATGTCATTTATTGGGGTTATACTTTATATAATTTCTCGATTTCCTCACTAAGAGGGGAAGTTTGGGTCCTTAAAACTAGCTCAATCCCGCCACTGTTTATCAAAGTGCCTGTACCAAAGCCAGATAAGTCATGTATTAGAGGTATCGAATTTCTCCGTTTCTACAATTTTCCGATTGGATTTGAAATTATTCCGACGTGTGGTATGTTTTGTATCCTCATTTTATTATTTATCATTTTAATATTTATCATTTTATTATTTATCATTTTAATATTTATCATTTTATTATTTATCATTTTATTATTTATCATTTTAATATTTATCATTTTATTATTTATCATTTTATTATTTATCATTTTATTATTTATCATTTTAATATTTATCATTTTATTATTTATCATTTTATTATTTATCATTTTATTATTTATCATTTTATTATTTATCATTTTATTATTTATCATTTTAATATTTATCATTTTATTATTTATCCAATTGTTAAATTGAATTTAAATGTTGTTGGTTTTTTTTAACGAGAATCGCTTAAAATACATTTGAACGATTTGGAGAAAAAAACTAACAGCTTATGTTTAAATTGACCGTATTACGAGCGACCTGTTAGAGAACTTTAATAATAGGTCTACTGTACATACATGTAATCGACATGCACTTTGCCATTGCTATTTATCAAAATAATGAAACTTGTCGTTAATGAGATGCTTAAAGTAACATCAAAGGCTAGACATTTTTGTTAACAAATATACATTCCATCCTTTGATTCTTAGCTCCGTTTAGAGAACCATTGCAGGTTTGTAATCCTTGTAAAAATATTGCCGTCAAATTCTGTGTTTAACAAATCTGTTTACAATGGAGGCAATTCATCAATTTGATAAATCTACAGTGATTAGAAGTCATACAGGTTTAAAAGATTTGTTTCTTTAAATATCAAACATGACAAATGTACCACCTGTCTCCTTCAAAATACAAATATTGAGGGGAATAAATTATCAAAAATGTGGACATAAATAGAGGGATTGGGGAAATAAACCAGATATAACATAAAATGTCAAAACTTGAGGAAAAATGTAATAGTGGTTTAGTGGATTATTATGGTGTTTAACGCCACTTTCTATAATATTTCAGTTTTATCGTGGCGGTCAGTTTTATTGGTGGAGGACCCGGAAAAAACCATTGACCTGTCGCAAGTCACTGACAAACTTCATCACAGAATGTTGTATCGAGTAAACCTTCCGTGAGCGGGATTCGAACTCACAACGTTAGTGATGATAGGCACCGATTACATAGGAAGTTACAAACCCATCTACCATACGATCACGACCACGACGGCCCCCCAGGAAAAATCTAAAGAAAAAAAAAGAAAAAGAAAAAGTTAAATAAACAGCAATACAGTCCTTAATAACATTAAAAAAAACAAAGATCTAAATTTGCAAATGTATACCCGAGATATGTATACATTACTTCTGCAGCTTGAACTATACAATGTTAGTTTACAAGTGTCACATGTAGAATTATCTATATATTATTGATGTAGCATCAAATATACAAGGAGACGTCGTGACCGTAATCGTATGGTAGTTGAATTTACAACTATCTATGTAATCCATGTCTATCACCACTGATGATATGAGTTAGCATTCCTCTCAGCGTGAGGTGTACAACATTATGTCATAAAGTGTGTCAATGACTTGCGACAGGTCAGTGGTTTTCTCTTGGTACTCCGGTTTCCTCCACCGATAAACCTGACCGCCACGATATAACTGAAATATTGTTGAAAGTGGCGTTAAACACCATCAAACAAACAAACAAACAAACAAACAAACAAACTGATACTGGAACCAGCACGATATAGCTGAAATATTGTTGAAAGTGGCGTTAAATACCATCAAACAAACAAACAAACTGACTGATGCTGGAACCAGCACGATATTACTGAAATATTGTTGAAAGTGGCGTTAAACACCATAACCCTTAACCCTGTAGACATTATTTCTGCATTTTCAACTATACAATGTTAGTTTACAGGTGTTTTATATAGAATTTCCATAGATCATTGATTTAGCTTCAAATATACGATGTTTGTTGTGACATGAATGACACTTTTCTCCTTTGATGTTTTTTTATGGATTATTCAACTTAAATAATATGTGTTTGTAGAAAATCATGGTCTATTATCTGGAATTGATATTGTACTATACTCAGGTAACTAGTCATTAAAACTTTGTTGAATCCAAATTACAATGGGCGGGACTTATACCATGGTACAACATACATGTTTGAATGTGTTGTGCCTTAGCTTAAACTCCGTACCAAATGTCTATCATTTTATTTATGTTTACTGTCCTTACATAATGTATTTATTATGAAAACTAAGGTTCTCCTCCCTCAAGTACAGGTGACCTAATCTAAGGTTCTCCTCCCTCAGGTACAGGTGACCTAAACTAAAGTTCTCCTCCCTCAGGTATAGGTGACCTAAACTAAGATTCTCCTCCCTCAGGTATAGGTGACCTAAACTAAGGTTCTCCTCCATCAGGTACAGGTGACCTAAACTAAGGTTCTCCTCCCTCAGGTATAGGTGACTTAAACTAAGGTTCCCCTCCCTCAGATACAGGTGACATAAACTAAGGTTCTCCTCCCTCAGGTATAGGTGACCTAAACTAAGGTTCTCCTCCCTCAGGTACAGGTGACATAAACTAAGGTTCTCCTCCTTCAGGTACAGGTGACCTAAACTAAGGTTCTCCTCCCTCAGGTACAGGTGACCTAAGCTAAGGTTCTCCTCCCTCAGGTATAGGTGACCTAATCTAAGGTTCTCCTCCCTCAGGTATAGGTGACCTAAACTAAGGTTCTCCTCCTTCAGGTACAGTTGACCTAAACTAAGGTTCTCCTCCCTCAGGTATAGGTGACCTAAGCTAAGGTTCTCCTCCCTCAGGTATAGGTGACCTAATCTAAGGTTCTCCTCCCTCAGGTATAGGTGACCTAATCTAAGGTTCTCCTCCCTCATGTATAGGTGACCTAAGCTAAGGTTCTCCTCCCTCAGGTATAGGTGACCTAATCTAAGGTTCTCCTCCCTCAGGTATAGGTGACCTAATCTAAGGTTATCCTCCCTCAGGTATAGGTGACCTAAACTAAAGTTTTCCTCCCTCAGGTATAGGTGACCTAATCTGAGGTTCTCCTCCCTCAGGTACAGGTGACATCACCCGAGTTTTACTATCCTGTTTAGGTCCTTTGTTTTACTTACTCGCAAAGACTTTTTAAATTATTTGGTCTTCCAATCTTTTAATTATAAGCGTAGCTGATGAAGGTTAAAGCGTAGCTGATGAAGGTTAAAGCGTAGTTGATGAAGGTTAAAGCGTACCTGATGAAGGTTAAAGCGTAGCTGATGAAGGTTAAAGCGTAGCTGATGAAGGTTAAAGCGTACCTGATGAAGGTTAAAGCGTAGCTGATGAAGGTTAAAGTGTACCTGATGAAGGTTAAAGCGTAGCTGATGAAGGTTAAAGCGTAGCTGATGAAGGTTAAAGCGTACCTGATGAAGGTTAAAGCGTAGCTGATGAAGGTTAAAGCGTAGCTGATGAAGGTTAAAGCGTAGCTGATGAAGGTTAAAGCGTACCTGATGAAGGTTAAAGCGTAGCTGATGAAGGTTAAAGCGTAGCTGATGAAGGTTATTGCAAAAAATGTCATGTACACTAAATTCGATAGCTACGTTTTTATTATAAATATATACCACCCATCTTGCTAATGAACTTATTTAAGCAAACTCATCCTTTGTGTTCACTTGTTTAAATAATTTAATCCGTACGAACCGTGGTATACAGGGCCGGATAATGAGTGTTTGGGGGCCCCTAGACTAATTCAATTTTGGCCCCTATCCCTCCAACGGAGACTCCTTCTATCTCGCCTGCGCACGTCTTGAATTGTTTTTACTTTTAGCGACATTAGTTTGAAATAAACTTATTGAAAATCGTTTAGTAGGGCCCCTTCAACTTGTGGCCCCAAGCTTGAGGGGATTTAATCTGCAGCATATACTAGCCTATAGTATACACCGGCACTAGTGGTATATATATAATACTTAGAATTACCTAACCTCTTATATCTACAACAATTTGTATCTAAGACAATAATAAAGTATACTGAGATGTTAGACATTAATATTATGTACAATTGTAATTATCCTCTTGTTAGCGTGTCTTATTAGACATCAAAGATAAAAATGTATGACTTAATTATATACAAAGTGTCCAATCATATTCATTGCCAAACTGTGATTGAGACCTCATAGAAACACATACAGAATAACTATTATTTTATCTCCGTGTTTATTGCTGTTGATCAGTTGTTGTGAAAAGAAAGTTTGATCAGTGATGGTCATCAGTTTCATCAATATCTACAAAACGAACTATCACCTCACATCTTAACTGAAATTTCTAGACGCACAAAAGATTATGACATATGACGTTGGAAATCTAGGTCCTGGTTTGAGACAGGCACAAAAATGTGGCGGTGTTAAACCGGGTAATGGGATCCCCAACCCTCTCCTATTGATAAAGGGATTTCAACGGCAAATGCTTTGTGGATCACTGTTTGTCCCTTTTCTGTCCTTCGATTTACGGTTTCTGATTACCCCTTTAATATCTTCAAACTTTCTTAACAAAATACAAACCACATCGTTTTTCCCCCCTCGGAATTGTACTGGCTAAACATAACACGAACTCCCAACAAGATATTGTTACAACTGGTAGCGACATCATGTGTTGAGAACTGTAATGTTTTTTTCTGCTCAATGTGTAGTCCCTTTCATGAAGTCTTCATAACCAAAGATAATGAAAACACAGATTAAACGGTGATGGTCAACAATTCCACCAATATCAAAGATGTCTGTATATAATAAATAAACGTTAGAAAAACTGAATTGGCAATCAGGAGATACTGGTAACATCGGGAATACAAGACAAAAGACGAAGACAAAAAACCACAACACAATATGTGTTGGACACCACAATGTGCAAACATACACAAATAAGTCATAATACCCCCTTACAAAGAACTAGAAGTAAAGAAGAACCGAACATCGTGTTTATGCGAATATCGTAACGGACATCACAACACGGAACTAAGAACGTAAAGAGACTTAATAGGACAACACAAACAAACTGAAAAGATAAGTAACACGAACCCCACAAAAAACCGGGAGTGAACTCAGGTGCCCGCGAAGGGTAAGCAGTTCCTGTTCTTATAAGACTCCCACTGTGTTACTCATATATATAGTCACATGATATAGGATTAATGAGACGACCGGAACTATAATAAGTACATTCCTATACTACATGAACTTGTAATGTTCTCTAGTTCAATGTGTAGTTCCTGTTGTGAAATCTTCGTTAACACACATGTCTACATATAGCTATTTATAGAACTAATTATACAGGGAATAGGACGAAGTCATTCATATATTACCTGAAATAACAAGGTGCTTAAGCTCAAAATATACCCTGTCATGAAGTCATTGTGACAAATGAAAAATTGAAGATACCAAAAGTGTTTATCAGAAACCGTAATACCCTGGAAAAGGGTGAACAGATTAACAATGGTCAACGAAATGCAGCACAAAAAAACTATAGATTGAACAACACTATTTTTCGATTGGATTTTGAAATTGTTCATACATTTAGGACATAACTATATTGTATTTTTTTAAAGTTTGCAAGCGTAAATCGTCGGTTTTGCTATCGCAAATTGCGTTTACCTAGCGACGCATAGAAAGACCCTTTATTTACGACTGGCAAATTGAGAATTTTACATAGAATAGTAACCAATCAAATCCGACGATACAAATAAATTGCAGTAGAATGTGGTATTTCTTTTCTCATTTTATCACAGCCATCTTCTTAACAACAGGGTGTTATAGTATTGTATAGTAACCCACCAACGTTAAATAATTCACACGATATCGCCCATTTATGTGTCACCTTGATTATGAATCATAGTCCCATATTTTATCATCATCAAAGACTGAGACACGACCATCATTTTATAAAGCTGATATTCTCATGACATTATATTATCTCTCTCCTTTTTTGTATTTTAATACACCTGAGACGATTAAAACACGTAATGTATTACCTTTTTGTACAAAGTTTGATATTTCACAATAATTTTTTATTTCTGACAAGAAAAATTATAAAGACTCCTGTTCATTCTATAGCCGTGTTTGTTTATATTATAATATATTTCCTCAAATTGCATATTTGTCGAGCTGTATTTGATAATCTTTTAAATCATGTTATTTATAAGATTAATGACGCATTTTATAACGTATTCTATTTCAAAAAGTAAAGATAAAAAACGTGTTATTCAATAATAGCTTGATCCTTTTTGATCCTCAATTTATGAGGTGCAGTAGCTACGTAATTCTTCATGAAATGTGTTTTTTGTAGATATTATAAATCAAATTTAACTAGAATTATCTTATTACAATACCGTACATTTACATACAAACATCAAAGAGACAAATATCCTTTTATTTATTTATAGTTTTACTTTGATATGCAATAGTATTATAACATTCTGTATTGTCCCATGGTAGATGTCATCAAGGTTCTACAATATCAAACATCTGGTATCTTATAATCCATATAAATATAATGATTTTGAACACGAAATTGGTATAAAAAATATAAAGTTATATACAAACAATATTTACCCTAACAGGATTTACTTACAGTGCGGGGCCATCGTGGCCGTGATCGTATTGCACTGATATTGTGAGTTCGAATCTCGATCAGGGAGAGGTGTACAACATTATGTGATAAAGTTTGTCAGTGGCTTGCGACAGGTCGAGGATCTTCTCCGGGAACTCCGTTTTCCTCCTCCAATAAAACTGACCGCCATGATATAAATTAAATATTGTTAAAAGTGACGTTAAGCACCATCAAACAAACAAACAATATTTATAGTGCTACATTTAGCAAGTTGTAATTCTTGACTGAGATGGACAAATGTACCAACTGGTTTTTTACACTGCAACATGTCACGTTCCTGTTACTCGATAATGTTTGCCTATTAATTAATGACATTTCATATCAAGCACTTTCCACTACAGTTCGTGGAATCACAAGTTCTTGACCGTCATGGAATATCTGTATCACAAATGACTACGGATATGTTCCACTTGTCGTAATCACTTCCCAGTCATCTCATCATTCGTGACTTATCACCGGGTTTATAACTAGATTAACACGACGGGTGCCACTAATGGAACAGGGACTGCTTACCCTTCCGGAGCACCTGAGTTCACCTCCCCCCGGTTTTTAGTTGGGTTCGTGTTACTCGATCTTTAGTTTTATATGTTTGTTTTGTAGATCGTTGTTTGTCCTTTTGTCCTTTTTCTTTTGGTCATTGTGTTATCTGTTCTTCTATTTACGGATTCTGGTTACCTCCCTTTGTATCTTCAAACTCTACCAGATATATATTCCTCCATCTAATCTCTTTTTGTTATGTCTATGGACATACTGAGCCGACTCGATGCTAGGCAATCGTCCACCAATCAATCAACATGTATGCACGTACACATCTTAGATAAGCATAAGAAAAATAGATCGAATCAACATCACCATACGAGTATTTTTTCATAGTCATTTTCGAAAACAAATAATTAAGCAAATTTATCTAATTTAGTAAGCATGAAGTGTTTATAAAATAACATTCTACCCCTTAGGCAATGGTGGTCATAGCTGATTGTGGCTATCCTATTTAGGTCCTTTGATTTTATTGCTCTCAAACATTTCAAAATTATTTGGCTTTCCAATTTTACGATTTTGAGCGTCCATGATGAAGGTTATTCTAGAAACGCGTCGTGCGCATTACATTTGATACAGATACCTACTACAGGGGCGGATACCTACTACAGGGGCGGATACTAGTGTGTGAGAGCAAGTAAATCATAATAACTAACATTGACAACCAACATCGGTCAGGCACACACACAATTTCAGTAATGTCATAGAAATTGTGATATAATTTTGGTTATGACGCATATATTGTGTTTTCATTTATTAACAATGACACATCGATAGTGGATTCATTTGTAATACAATACATATAGCAGATTCGTTTAAGTTATGACACATCGGTAGTGGATTGATAATCAGCAAGGAGACTCATATAGTAGATTCATATTCAGTAATGAGACACATATAGGGGATTCATAATCAGTAATGAGACACAAATAGTGGATTCGTAATCAGTAATAAGACACACACAGTGGATTCATAATCAGTAATGAGACACACAGTGGATTTATAATCAGTTATGAGACACACATAGTGGATTCATAATCAGCAATGAGACGCACACAGTGGATTCATATTCAGTAATGACATAAAAATAATGAATTCATAATCAGTAATGAGACACACATAGTGGATTCATAATCAGCAATGAGACGCACATAGTAGATTCATAATCAGTAATGAGACAAACATAGTGGATTCATAATTAGTAATGAGACACAAATAGTGGATGTATAATCAGTAATAAGACACACACAGTGGATTCATGACCAGTAATAAGACACACAGTGGATTTATAATCAGCAATGAGATACATATAGTGGATTTGAGACACATATAGGGGATTCATAATCAGTAATGATTCACACATAGTGGATTCATAATCAGCAATGAGACACATAAAGGGGATTCATAATCAGTAATGATTCACACATGGTGGATTCATAATCAGCAATGAGACGCATATAGGGGATTCATAATCAGTAATGAGACACATATAGTGGATTCATAATCAATGAAACATATCTAGTGGATTCATAATCAGTAATGAGACACATATAATGGATTCATAATCAGTAAGGAGACACATATAGTGGATTCATAATCAGTAATGACACACAAATAGTGTGAATTCATAATCAGTAATGACACACAAATAGTGTGAATTAATAATCAGTAATGAGACACACATAGTGGATTCATAATCAGTAATGAGACACACACAGTGGATTCTTAATCAGTAATGAGATACACATAGTGGATTCATAATCAGGAATGAGACAAACACAGTAGATTCATAATCAGCAATGAGACACACACAGTGGATTCATAATCAGCAATGAGACACATATAGGGGATTCATAGTCAGTTATGACACACACATAGTGTATTCATAATCATTAATGAGACACACACAGTGGATTCATAATCAGCAATGAGACACATATAGTGGATTCATAGTCAGCAATGAGACACACACAGTGGAATTATAATCAGCAATGAAGCACACATAGTGGATTCATAATCAGCAATGAGACACACATAGTGGATTCATAATCAACATTGAGACACACACAGTGGATTCATTATCAGTAATGAGACACACACAGTGGAATCATAATCAGCAATGAGACACACAAAGTGGAATCATGATCAGCATTGAGACACACATAGTGGATTCATAGTCAGCAATGAGACACACACAGTGGATTCATAAGCAGCAATGAGACACACATAGTGAATTCATAATCATTAATGAGACACACACAGTGGATTCATAATCAGTAATGAGATACACATAGTGGATTCATATTCAGCAATGAGACACACACAATGGATTCATGATGAGCAATTAGACACACACAGTGGATTCATAATCAGCAATGAGACACACACAGTGGAATCATAATCAGCAATGAGACACACATAGTGGAGTCATAATCAGTAATGAGACACTCATAGTGGATTCATAATCAGCAATGAGACACACACAGTGGATTCATAATCAGCAATGAGACACACACAGTTGAATCATAATCAGCAATGACACACACACAGTGGATTCATAATCAGCAATGAGACACACACAGTGGATTCATAATCAGCAATGAGACACACACAGTGGATTCATAATCAGCAATGAGACACACACAGTGGATTCATAATCAGCAATGAGACACACACAGTGGATTCCTAATCAGCAATGAGACACACACAGTGGATTCAGTATCAGCAATGAGACACACACAGTGGATTCATAATCAGCAATGAGACACACACAGTGGATTCCTAATCAACAATGAGACACACACAGTGGATTCAGTATCAGCAATGAGACACACACAGTGGATTCATAATCAGCAATGAGACACACACAGTGGATTCATAATCAGCAATGAGACACACACAGTGGATTCATAATCAGCAATGAGACACACACAGTGGATTCATAATCATCAATGAGACACACACAGTGGATTCATAGTCAGCCATGAGACACACACAGTGGAATCATAATCAGCAATGAGACACACACAGTGGAATTATAATCAGCAATGAGACACACACAGTGGAATTATAATCAGCAATGAGACACACACAGTGGAATTATAATCAGCAATGAGACACACACAGTGGAATTATAATCAGCAATGAGACACACCCAGTGGAATTATAATCAGCAATGAGACACACACAGTGGAATTATAATCAGCAATGAGACACACACAGTGGAATCATAATCAGCAATGAGACACACACAGTGGAATCATAATCAGCAATGAGACACACACAGAGAAATTATAATCAGCAATGAGACACACACAATGGAATTATAATCAGCAATGAGACACACACAGTGGAATTATAATCAACAATGAGACACACACAATGGAATTATAATCAGCAATGAGACACACACAGTGGAATCATAATCAGCAATGAGACACACACAGTTGAATCATAATCAGCAATGACACACACACAGTGTTAAGTGGGGTTCGTGTTACTCGATCTTTAGTTTTATGTTTATGTTTTGTAGATCGTTGTTTGTCCTTTTGTACTCATGAAAAATATCAACGTGACAGTCTACTATATTGGTACCCCGGGAAAAATACAACTCCATTGAAACCTTTCTTCTCCTTTATATTGTTTAATTTTTTTCAACAAGAAATAATAAACATAGCTTTTTTGGCGGGGTCTGTGTTGCTCATCTTTTTAGTTTTTTGTGTTGTGCTATTATGTGTCCTTATGTTTTTAGTCCCGTGTTGTGATGTCCGTTACGATTTCTGCATAAAAACGAGTGCTGATGTCTTGTTGTTTGTAGGAGTGCTGATGTCTTGTTGTTTGTAGGAGTGCTGATGTCTTGTTGTTTGTGGGAGTGCTGATGTCTTGTTGTTTGTAGGAGTGCTGATGTCTTGTTGTTTGTAGGAGTGCTGATGTCTTGTTGTTTGTAGGAGTGCTGATGTCTTGTTGTTTGTGGGAGTGCTGATGTCTTGTTGTTTGTGGGAGTGCTGATGTCTTGTTGTTTGTAGGAGTGCTGATGTCTTGTTGTTTGTAGGAGTGCTGATGTCTTGTTGTTTGTAGGAGTGCTGATGTCTTGTTGTTTGTAGGAGTGCTGATGTATTGTTGTTTGTGGGAGTGCTGATGTCTTGTTGTTTGTAGGAGTGCTGATGTCTTGTTGTTTGTAGGAGTGCTGATGTCTTGTTGTTTGTGGGAGTGCTGATGTCTTGTTGTTTGTAGGAGTGCTGATGTCTTGTTGTTTGTGGGAGTGCTGATGTCTTGTTGTTTGTGGGAGTGCTGATGTCTTGTTGTTTGTAGGAGTGCTGATGTCTTGTTGTTTGTAGGAGTGCTGATGTCTTGTTGTTTGTGGGAGTGCTGATGTCTTGTTGTTTGTAGGAGTGCTGATGTCTTGTTGTTTGTAGGAGTGCTGATGTCTTGTTGTTTGTGGGAGTGCTGATGTCTTGTTGTTTGTAGGAGTGCTGATGTCTTGTTGTTTGTAGGAGTGCTGATGTCTTGTTGTTTGTAGGAGTGCTGATGTCTTGTTGTTTGTAGGAGTGCTGATGTCTTGTTGTTTGTAGGAGTGCTGATGTCTTGTTGTTTGTAGGAGTGCTGATGTCTTGTTTTCCTTGTTTGTGTTTGTTCACATATGGTTGTGTCCGACACATATTGTGCCGTGGTTGTTTTCGTATTGTGTACCCTATGTTGCCAGTATCTCTGTGGTTGTCTTCGTATTGTGTACCCTATGTTGCCAGTATCTCTGTGTTTTTTATCGTATTGTGTACCCTATGTTGCCAGTATCTCTGTGTTTTCTTCGTATTGTGTACCCTATGTTGCCAGTATCTCTGAATTGTCCATTTATGATTGCCTCTTCGGTATTCTCTAAAATTATTTCGTTATGTTTTGCAAACACCACATTGCAATTTTGAATGGTGTAACAAAGGAATTCATCAATGATCTAAAATAATAAATTATTCTGAACTTAATTGACAGGTAGCTCTATTTTTAGCTAGACCACAATCTAGCCCACTGTTCATAACTCTAAAGGCATCATCACTTTATTACTTAAACAAATTGATAAAATTATTATCACATTTAGAAAATCATTCAAAATTATTTTCAAATGTTGAAAAATCTATCGCCAATTAATTCTTAAGTCAACAAATTTAATACTTTAATTTATTTGTATATAGCTATGTTTAAATAAAGGTATACAACAGACCTTTGATGTTAATAATCTTCCAAAGACGGCGAGTCAAGTGATTTAGGTTCAATAATGTATACCTCTATTATCACTGGGGTATACACAGTGTGGCTTGACAATTATATCTAACGACCCATTACCGTTTTTAGAGAAACATTTGAAGACCTCCTCAAAGTCGACAAGAAGAATTATAATCACCGATCTGTATTTATAACTTTGTGTTGCTAAGATAATATTATTAACCAAATATTTCAGAAGTTGAAAATTCCATCTTGACGAAGATTAGAGAAAAATGTGTAATCAAATAAAATGTAATGTTATATATATTAATACTTATGTAATGAAATCATATAGATTTTTTCAGTGATATGAAAGAGACATCATCTACATAGCGAAACGTAAAAGTAAAAGACGGGCTAGCTTCGTTTTGGTTTTATTGAGAAGCTCATGTACGAAGTTTGCATCGGCGAAAGACATTTGAGCTAATTGACAGAACAAAAGAGCGAAATAAAACGGACATAAGAGCGACAACTTGTAACCCATTCGAGCGAAATATTTAATAACCCATTTGAGCGAGAGAATAAAAACTCAATACCTTCATGACTGTCAGTTCAACATCCCCATGGACAATAGCAGGATTAAGCTGTAATCCATTATCAAAGCATAGTGTGACAGTAGTTGACATGAGTGGCGATAAACATTTTTCAATTTTCAGGACAACAAGACAAATAATAACGGAACCTAGTGACCATTCTGGACTGTTACCTTTATGTCCGTCTTGACTAAATGATAACAATTAATCGACTAAAACAAGTTCATGTAATACCTTACAGGTGAGTACAGGTAGATGTTGTGAGAGTCGCTCAATTATCCACACAGATTTTAGGGTCAATTGAAATTGTGTCGCTCAAATGTCCACTAATGTTGTCGCTCAAATGTCCACAGTGTAAATTTATTTTTTCGCTCAAATGTCCATCGCCCGTTTGCTTCATACGAATTACGGAACAAGTTTGGTGTGAAGTGGTGTACAGTTGGTACCTACAGGAATGCCGACTGTCTGTTGGAAAAGCTGTCTACGACATATATCAAATATGTTGTCAATCAGGAATCAAATCATTCTTATTATGTTAGTTTTACATGATTTTGCAAACTTACAATCACAGATACAATTATTACACATGTAGAACAGGAACTGCTTACCATTCCGGTCCACCTGAGTTCAACCCCCCCCCGCACCCCCCGGTGTATAATGGGATTCGTGTTGCTCGATCTTCTGATTTCTTTGTAGTGATTTATGGATCGTTGTTTGTCCTGTCCATCTTCGATTTACGGATACTGAATGCCCCTTTGGTATCTTCAAACTTTTCCTAAAGATAGACATAAGATGTCGTAAATCACAGAAAGACAGACAATACAATGGCCAAAAGAAATAGGACAACAAGACAAATCATTACACATAAACTAAAGATTGAGCTACACGAATCCATCTAAAGGACAAACCATGACACATAAACTAAAGATTGAGCTACACGAATCCATCTAAAGGACAAACCATGACACATAAACTAAAGATTGAGCTACACGAATCCATCTAAAGGACAAACCATGACACATAAACTAAAGATTGAGCTACACGAATCCATCTAAAGGACAAACCATGACACATAAACTAAAGATTGAGCTACACGAATCCATCTAAAGGACAAACCATGACACATAAACTAAAGATTGAGCTACACGAATCCATCTAAAGGACAAACCATGACACATAAACTAAAGATTGAGCTACACGAATCCATCTAAGAACACGTGGTGAAAGCATGTTCTACGGAATGGCAAGCAGTTCATTATCCACTAGTGATACACATCGTGTTATTCTTGTTACCAGACGTTATGCCATGAATGAGGAAAGGATCGGATTGTGATGACAACAAGTGGAACACATCCCTGCTCATTTGTGACAGATATTGTGTAATGTTTGTCTCTATGAGCAAATAAAATTGTTATAAACTAAAACAGAAATTGTGTAATGTTTAGCCAATTATGGTTAGGTGACCTTAAAACTGACGTAATGATGACTTCAACTTTACCAAGAGGAACCCATGTTCAGTAGCTTCCTTGTTAGAAGCAACCCTCTATCAAGGAAATCATGATAAGATGCATGTGTTGCTGGAATGTTGCTGCATATAATGGAAAGTTCACAATGGGAAAGTTGAAATAATCTCTCTTGTTGTAAAGTTTCGTTCTTAACCTGCCCTCACTGTCAATTACAATGTTTATGCCAAGGCATGAAGCAAACCTAGATCGTCCTTATATTTAGGCTAATACTATACGACCAACATGTGTTTTCTAGCTTGATAAACTCGACTTTTCTCAATCGTAAATTCATATCTTCATCATTTGTTGATCTATCTAAGATTAACTTTGTCTAAAGATGTTTCTTATGAGCACAAGTTAATCTTAGTTCACTTACCTGGGAAGTTAGGAATGTACAGGACTACAATAGACTTATCATTGTCATGGTAAAGCGATATATATATATATATATAAACGTCTAAAATGTTAGCACAACGATATCAAAAAAATATGTTGAAATGTAACAAAAATAACTATAAGTCTACAAAAAGACTTTAATTATAATTAAATCGACGGATATTTCGCTTGACCGACAAGCTTTATCAGCGTCTACGTCACGATAATTGATGGTCTCGTGACAATTTTTCAAATCAGATTACAGACGCTGATAAAGCTTGTCCGTCAAGCGAAATATCCGTCGATTTAATTATAATTAAAGTCTTTTTGTAGACTTATAGTTATTTTTGTTACATTTCAACATTTTTTTTTTATATCGTTGTGCTAACATTTTAGACGTTTATTTATCATTTTTGTTTGTTTGCACAGTATCGTTAACACTTGTTTCCGATCCGATATCTCGTAGGTTCATACGTTGGCTACTTTTTCAGACGTTTATATATATATATATATATATATATATATATATATATATATATATATAGTCTATGTAGTAGGGTCAGCATAACTGTTGTTTTTAAGCAACTGGATTGCTCAAATTTTGCTTAAGTCTTCGTAGTAGAGTTAGCATAACTATTGTTTTAAGTCACTGAATGGCCCTATTTTTATATATGTCTCTGTAGTAGTCCTGGCATAGCTGTTGCTTTTAGCTTCTCAGAATTATAAAATATGTTATGTAAGTCTGTGCATTAGAGTTAGTATAATATAACTGATGATGTGTTTAACTAATCTGTGAATGACATCAGTTGTTATGTAAGTCAGTACAGTAGAGTTAGTATAATATAACTGATGATGTGTTTAGCTAATCTGTGAATGGTATCAGTTAATATGAAAGTCAGTACAGTGGAGTTAGTATAATATAACTGATGATGTGTTTAACTAATCTGTGAATGACATCAGTTGTTATGTAAGTCAGTACAATAGAGTTAGTATAATATAACTGATGATGTGTTTAACTAATCTGTGAATGGTATCAGTTAATATGAAAGTCAGTACAGGGGAGTTAGTATAATATAACTGATTATGTGTTTAACTAATCTGTGAATGACATCAGTTGTTATGTAAATCAGTACAATAGAGTTAGTATAATATAACTGATGATGTGTTTAACTAATCTGTGAATGGTATCAGTTAATATGAAAGTCAGTACAGGGAGTTAGTATAATATAACTGATGATGTGTTTAACTAATCTGTGAATGACATCAGTTGTTATGTAAGTCAGTACAGGGGAGTTAGTATAATATAACTGATGTGTTTAACTAATCTGTGAATGACATCAGTTGTTATGTAAGTCAGTACAATAGAGTTAGTATAATATAACTGATGATGTGTTTAACTAATCTGTGAATGGTATCAGTTAATATGAAAGTCAGTAGAGGGGAGTTAGTATAATATAACTGATGATGTGTTTAGCTAATCTGTGAATGACATCAGTTGTTACTGATGATGTGTTTAGCTAATCTGTGAATGGTATCAGTTGTTATGTAAGTCAATACGGTAGAGTTAGTATAATATAACTGATGATGTGTTTAGCTAATCTGTGAATGGTATCAGTTGTTACTGATGATGTGCTTAACTAATCTGTGAATGACATCAGTTGTTACTGATGATGTGTTTAGCTAATCTATGAATGGTATCAGTTGTTACTGATGATGTGTTTAGCTAATCTGTGAATGGTATCAGTTGTTATGTAAGTCAGTGCATTAGAGTTAGTATAATATAACTGATGATGCGCTTAGCTAAACTGTGAATGGTATCAGTTGTTATGTAAGTAGGTGCATTAGAGTTAGTATAATATAACTGATGATGTGTTTAACTAATCTGTGAATGGTATCAGTTGTTATGTAAGTCAGTACAATAGAGTTAGTATAATATAACTGATGATGTGTTTAACTAATCTGTGAATGGTATCAGTTGTTATGTAAGTCAGTACAGTAGAGTTAATATAATATAACTGATGATGCGTTTAACTAATCTGTGAATGACATCAGTTGTTATGTAAGTCAGTACAGTAGAGTTAGTATAATATAACTGATGATGCGTTTAGCTAATCTGTGAATGGTATCAGTTGTTACTGATGATGTGTTTAGCTAATCTGTGAATGGTATCAGTTGTTACTGATAATGTGTTTAACTAATCTGTGAATGGTATCAGTTGTTATGTAAATCAGTACGGTAGAGTTAGTATAATATAACTGATGATGTGTTTAACTAATCTTTGAATGGCATTATGTAAGTCAGTGCATTATAGTTTAAAAGACTGTAACTGACAGAAACCTTCCGTGATTGATTACAGATAATAGTGTTGTTACCAAGGTATTGTGACTCACGTAGCATTGTACTAATCTTAAACTTGATCATATTAACACTCAATTGCCAATACGTAGGAAGAACAAAAGAATTTATTTTGTCGGTGCCTTTGAAGTAAGATAATACTGAAGGCACTATTAAACCAATACACATTGAACGTAATGGCTTTCAATATCCGGCGGTTACTTCAAAGAAAGTCATGGCTCTCTCCTTTAGTGTTGGCCTCAAGTATCTCTCCTATAGCTAATCACTTAATCCTATTGTACAGATATTGTTTACTCTATAAATAACACGCAGGTACACTTGTATAATAGAAAAGTGAAAGGTAGAACGGATCAGATCTCCTTTCCTTGTTCTTCTCTCGTTATTGTAATTAATAACTGATTTATTTTTTTCTTTCAAATTCAATCATATTTAGTAACATAATGTTTACAAATGAAATATGTATTTTCACCACGAATGGCCAAATACTGGTGTTGTATATCATTATACGTTGCATTCTTTAAATATTTTCAGTTATCGACAATAAATTGTTTTTTATTTTATGTTGACGTTTACGCTCAGATTAAATGACACCAAATTTAATACAATGATTTAAGGATGTAAACTTTATTCTTCACTATTTAAATAGTATAAAAACGTATATTTATATTAAAAGAAATATTGTTGAAAGTGGCGTTAAACACCATAAACCTCCAACCTATTAAAAGAAAATGACAATTGAACAAGCTATAACGTGAAGAGTTAATTAATTAGTATTTGAACAAGCTATAAAGTATGTTTACCTTTATTTTAAGTTATAGTGATATGTTTCCGTTTGTACATATTTTACCTGTAAGATAACCAGGTAAAATTTGTTACTTTAATAATGATTTCGTGTTGTGGTTCTTCAATTTTCTACACTTTACTTTAACATATAAACAAACTGGCAGTTAACCAGCACTGACAAATCAATATCAACTTATCCAATTAGATCGAGCTAATCTTGCAAGGTCGACTTCTATTGGCCAGTGTAATTGACCCTAAAGGTTATTTCTCAATTCGATTATTTTTTGTTCTATTGTCGGTAACTTTTTGATTTTTAAGCTCCGAGGCACGAGATCATATTTTAAAGATTTTGAAGACCATGAGGTGTAATCAATGTATTTGAGTGGCTGATTATTGACAGAAAATAAATAATATGCTTATATAATTATCATCTTTGTACATACGCTTCGATCATTCATGAAAATTTAATTCGACAGAAAGGAAGACGTACATACGAGAATTTAAAGTTTGTTTTGAATATGTATGCAGTATGCTGAAGCGAAACTAATCAAGGATTTTTCACATAGAAGTAGAAAATGAACAAAAAGATCTTCAACTTTTCTAAACACAACAAATGTGATTTATAACGAGTATTTCTGTGGATTTTTGTTAAATTTCAAATGCATATTCTTTAAAATCATCAGATAAAAATGAAAGAGGTGAAAAACTTGTATTCGATACTTCTTGGATTTTTTAATGTTTATTCTGTTGTTTGTGTTGTACCATATATCACCGATAATAGTTCCGAAAATTTAAGGCTTGAAGATGGAAACTGGTCTGGACCTAGAAACTCGAGAGAAAGCGAATGGCTAAAGGGTGCTTTCAATTACGTCCGCAATTTAAAATGTGAAGATGTATTTTTCACAACAGAGAAAGAATGTCGTGAACTATTGACGGTACCACAGACGTCGTACGTTGTACTTGTGGCTCCATTTAGTGGACATCGGACATACGAGGCCGTTTTACCGGAAGAAGTGTTAACGAGAAAAGACAACAACCATCAGGGTGTATTAGTACTAGACCCATATCCTACGGCTAATTTTGGACATCTAGTTATAGTATTTTTTATTGATTATAAAGATAAAACGACGTGTGATTCAGAAAATGGAATATATTTAGGTAAGTTGATGTATTATATTGTCAGCATAGGGGGGTATTTATTATGTAATACAGTATACATTCTTATTGTGAAAGATATCTGTTGTAGTCGAATTTTAAGAATTTAAGAAATTCAACATGTGGCTTGAACTACAAAATTGTGATAAAAGGAAACAATTTGACGAATGTTATTATTATTATTATTATTATTGTTTTGACTTATTTCATTCCATTTCATTGTCCTTTTGATATTGATTCTGCAAACTACAACTGCCAATGCTATATAAATTAGACATTTTGCTAAGGAAGAACAAACGGCAAATACCACCCCCTCACAACAATCAGGTCGCTATCTTTTTTGTATTATAAGCAAAATCTATTACACACCCATCACCCCCAATTCTACTTGTGCCAATCAAAACTTTAATGTATAGGTCCCTATAGATTACAATTTTGTTATTTTAATCTACATTATTTATTGTTTGTAAGCTTGATCTTGTTATGAAAATAGCTCTCCGGGTACTCCGGTTTTCTCCACCAATAAAACTGACTGCCACGATATAACTGAAATATTGCTGAAAGTGGTGTTAAGCACCATAAACCAAAAATACTATTATTTGTGTCGTAGGTGCCGGTAACAATCATCGCACAAGATAACCCAAAGTCTCCATATTGGTATAATAATATATAGGGATTTGGGTAATTTGGTGCGATGATTGTAACTGGTGATTGGTGTTAAACCACAGGATTAAATAGAACTGTAGGTTATGTACCGTTTCATACTTACCCATTGTTGAGCTAGGTTTATTTTTGAAACCCTTACTGTGACTGAGAAATATAGAGCATCAATAATAGGACTGCTCCTTTATTTTAGTGTGAGTCTAAGTGGTGCTCCTTTATTTTAGTGTGTGTCTAAGTGGTACTCCTTTATTTTAGTGTGAGTCTAAGTGGTGCTCCTTTATTTTAGTGTGTGTCTAAGTGGTACTCCTTTATTTTAGTGTGAGTCTAAGTGGTACTCCTTTATTTTAGTGTGAGTCTAAGTGGTACTCCTTTATTTTAGTGTGAGTCTAAGTGGTGCTCCTTTATTTTAGTGTGTGTCTAAGTGGTACTCCTTTATTTTAGTGTGAGTCTAAGTGGTGTTCCTTTATTTTAGTGTGAGTCTAAGTGGTACTCCTTTATTTTAGTGTGTGTCTAAGTGGTACTCCTTTATTTTAGTGTGAGTCTAAGTGGTGTTCCTTTATTTTAGTGTGAGTCTAAGTGGTACTCCTTTATTTTAGTGTGTGTCTAAGTGGTACTCCTTTATTTTAGTGTGAGTCTAAGTGGTGTTCCTTTATTTTAGTGTGAGTCTAAGTGGTGTTCCTTTATTTTAGTGTGAGTCTAAGTGGTACTCCTTTATTTTAGTGTGAGTCTAAGTGGTGTTCCTTTATTTTAGTGTGTGTCTAAGTGGTACTCCTTTATTTTAGTGTGAGTTTAAGTGGTGCTCCTTTATTTTAGTGTGAGTCTAAGTGGTGCTCCTTTATTTTAGTGTGAGTCTAAGTGGTGTTCCTTTATTTTAGTGTGAGTCTAAGTGGTACTCCTTTATTTTAGTGTGAGTCTAAGTGGTGTTCCTTTATTTTAGTGTGTGTCTAAGTGGTACTCCTTTATTTTAGTGTGAGTCTAAGTGGTACTCCTTTATTTTAGTGTGAGTCTAAGTGGTGCTCCTTTATTTTAGTGTGAGTCTAAGTGGTGCTCCTTTATTTTAGTGTGAGTCTAAGTGGTGTTCCTTTATTTTAGTGTGAGTCTAAGTGGTACTCCTTTATTTTAATGTGAGTCTAAGTGGTACTCCTTTATTTTAGTGTGAGTCTAAGTGGTGCTCCTTTATTTTAGTGTGAGTCTAAGTGGTGTTCCTTTATTTTAGTGTGAGTCTAAGTGGTACTCCTTTATTTTAGTGTGTGTCTAAGTGGTGCTCCTTTATTTTAATTATTTTTTATTGCAGATATAGACTGTTTATATTGATAAAATCTAATTTGAAATTAATAACTCACAACCTACACTAGTCTTGTTGAAAATTAATACATTGATGCCTGGGTTTATACATAGGCCTTTTATATATACATAATTGTATTTCTCTGTTATTTACAATGGATATCAACTTCCTCAAGATTTTAGGCATCATTTTATGACTGTGTATTATCTTTCAACGGAATAAATAGATAAAATCTGACAAAAGTGATCATATAATATGCACGCGTTATTTTTCATAAGTGATTCGGTATTCATACGATCCAATAAATATCGGGTAAACAACTGGAATTTCACGAATTTTATAATTGTCATGATTTACTAAAATTACTTGTAGGCCTAACAATGTAGACTTAGCATAATAATGTTATTGTTAGCCAAATGTGTGTCGTTTAATATAAAACCTTTCAAAGAGACATCACACTAAACTAACACTGTTTATCAATGATATACATATGCAGATTTTTAACAAATGACTCCCCCGAATATAAAACTAAAATGGTGGAAATGACCAAAAGATATTACTTTTTTTCTGTACCGTGTTAAATCACTAATTACATGTATATTCCTAAGTATTGTTTAAATCACTAACTACATGTATATTCCTAAGTATTGTTTAAATCACTAATTACATGTATATTCCTAAGTACTGTTTAAATCACTAATTACATGTATATTCTTAAGTATTGTTTAATAAATCACTAATTACATGTATATTCCTAAGTATTGTATAATAAATCATTAATTACATGTATATTCCTAAGTATTGTTTAATAAATCATTAATTACATGTATATTCCTAAGTATTGTATAATAAATCACTAATTACATGTATATTCCTAAGTATTGTATAATAAATCATTAATTACATGTATATTCCTAAGTACTGTTTAAATCACTAATTACATGTATATTCCTAAGTATTGTTTAAATCACTAATTACGTGTATATTCCTAAGTATTGTATAATAAATCATTAATTACATGTATATTCCTAAGTACTGTTTAAATCACTAATTACATGTATATTCCTAAGTATTGTTTAATAAATCACTAATTACATGTATATTCCTAAGTATTGTATAATAAATCATTAATTACATGTATATTCCTAAGTACTGTTTAAATCACTTATTACATGTATATTCCTAAGTATTGTTTAATAAATCACTTATTACATATATATTCCTTAGTATTGTTTTCTGTACCGTGTTAAATCACTAATTACATGTATATTCCTAAGTATTGTTTAATAAATCACTAATTACATGTATATTCCTAAATATTGTTTAATAAATCACTAATTACATGTATATTCCTAAATATTGTTTAATAAATTTGTGTGGTTTTTTTTTAGAAAATCTTACTGTTTCAACTTTAACCCTATCGACGCCATTATTTTGTGGAACATGCATGGTTCCTATTAAGTTTTGACATACTGACAGAATTCCATGGAACACCACAAAACAAACAACCAAAACAATAATCTGTTAAATACGTCTTTCCTACTCACATCGCCTTTAATTCACCTTATCTAACAAGACTAATATTATAAGCAGTGCTTTTTCTCTCTAATTTGATCGTGTTACAGTTACTAACAGAACATATTGGAATGTATGTATTACTGTTACTAACAGAACATATTGGAATGTATGTATTATCTTGCTGCACGAACTGTTATATAAACAATTAATTTGTTTAATTTGTACTATTTTAAAACAGAAGGTCATATGAAGTTTACAACTATCAAGTTTGTTTTATGACGACGGGGAAGGCGTAATAGTCAAATTAAACGATTGTATTCCACCATAAATAGTGTGTAATCGGCACAATAAAATCATTATAATTATTATCCCGCTAAAAAAACCTTCTTATTAATGGGTCTTAGCGTGCAAGGAGCGAGGCACTTTCCAAACTCAGCGCCAACTATGGTCCACTGTCATGTTTTCTGTATTATAAGCTGACACCCCCTCCCCTTCATCAAGATCATCTACGCGCCACCTGGGTAACTCTTGGACAGTTTTGTTGGTTGAGCCCAATGTACCATCATCAGTACCCAGAATAAAGAATTGGGTGCTACCAATTACAATGTATTGTGATTATCTCCGATGTTCTACTGGTGACAGGTGGAAACATTTTAAGTTTGTGATGGGTTTTATCGTCCGTATTGTCCATAGTTATGCCACATGTGGATTTGTTTGCCCTTGGAGAGTTCTCTGGCCACTATATAGTGGTGTTCGTCTTACTTGATCTTTAGTTTTCTGTGTACTGTTTTGCAACTTATAGTTTGTTCTTTTGTTCTAGTTTTGTCTTTTGGCTATTGTATTGTTTGCCCTTCACCGATGTACGACTTCTGGTTACCCCTTTGATTTACGACTTCTGGTCACCCCTTAGATTTACGACTTCTGATGACCCCTTTGATGTACGACTTCTGGTTACCCCTTTGATGTACGACTTCTGGTTACCCATTTGATTTACGACTTCTGGTTACCCCTTTGATTTACGACTTCTGGTTACCCCTTTGATGTACGACTTCTGGTTACCCCTTTGATTTACGACTTCTGGTTACCCCTTTGATTTACGACTTCTGGTTACCCCTTTGATGTACGACTTCTGGTTACCCATTTGATTTACGACTTCTGGTTACCACTTTGATTTACGACTTCTGGTTACCCCTTTGATGTACGACTTCTGGTTACCCATTTGATTTACGACTTCTGGTTACCCCTTTGATTTACGACTTCTGGTTACCCCTTTGATGTACGACTTCTGGTTACCCCTTTGATTTACGACTTCTGGTTACCCCTTTGATTTACGACTTCTGGTTACCCCTTTGATGTACGACTTCTGGTTACCCATTTGATTTACGACTTCTGGTTACCACTTTGATTTACGACTTCTGGTTACCCCTTTGATGTACGACTTCTGGTTACCCCTTTGATTTACGACTTCTGGTTACCCCTTTGATTTACGACTTCTGGTTACCCCTTTGATGTACGACTTCTGGTTACCCCTTTGATTTACGACTTCTGGTTACCACTTTGATTTACGACTTCTGGTTACCCCTTTGATGTACGACTTCTGGTTACCCATTTGATTTACGACTTCTGGTTACCACTTTGATTTACGACTTCTGGTTACCCCTTTGATGTACGACTTCTGGTTACCCCTTTGATTTACGACTTCTGGTTACCCCTTTGATTTACGACTTCTGGTTACCCCTTTGATGTACGACTTCTGGTTACCCCTTTGATTTACGACTTCTGGTTACCACTTTGATTTACGACTTCTGGTTACCCCTTTGATGTACGACTTCTGGTTACCCCTTTGATTTACGACTTCTGGTTACCCCTTTGATTTACGACTTCTGGTTACCCCTTTGATGTACGACTTCTGGTTACCCCTTTGATTTACGACTCCTGATTACCCCTTTGATTTACGACTTCTGGTTACCCCTTTGATTTACGACTTCTGGTTACCCCTTTGATGTACGACTTCTGGTTACCCCTTTGATTTACGACTTCTGGTTACCCCTTAGATTTACGACTTCTGGTTACCCCTTTGATGTACGACTTCTGGTTACCCCTTTGATGTACGACTTCTGGTGACCCTTTTGATTTACGACTTCTGGTTACCCCTTTGATGTACGACTTCTGGTTACCCCTTTGATTTACGACTTCTGGTTACCACTTTGATTTACGACTTCTGGTTACCCCTTTGATGTACGACTTCTGGTTACCCATTTGATTTACGACTTCTGGTTACCCCTTTGATTTACGACTTCTGGTTACCCCTTTGATGTACGACTTCTGGTTACCCCTTTGATTTACGACTTCTGGTTACCCCTTTGATTTACGACTTCTGGTTACCCCTTTGATGTACGACTTCTGGTTACCCATTTGATTTACGACTTCTGGTTACCACTTTGATTTACGACTTCTGGTTACCCCTTTGATGTACGACTTCTGGTTACCCCTTTGATTTACGACTTCTGGTTACCCCTTTGATTTACGACTTCTGGTTACCCCTTTGATGTACGACTTCTGGTTACCCCTTTGATTTACGACTTCTGGTTACCACTTTGATTTACGACTTCTGGTTACCCCTTTGATGTACGACTTCTGGTTACCCCTTTGATTTACGACTTCTGGTTACCCCTTTGATTTACGACTTCTGGTTACCCCTTTGATGTACGACTTCTGGTTACCCCTTTGATTTACGACTCCTGATTACCCCTTTGATTTACGACTTCTGGTTACCCCTTTGATTTACGACTTCTGGTTACCCCTTTGATGTACGACTTCTGGTTACCCCTTTGATTTACGACTTCTGGTTACCCCTTAGATTTACGACTTCTGGTTACCCCTTTGATGTACGACTTCTGGTTACCCCTTTGATGTACGACTTCTGGTGACCCTTTTGATGTACGACTTCTGATTACCCCTTTGATGTACGACTTCTGGTTACCCCTTTGATGTACGACTTCTGATTATCCCTTTGATTTACGACTTCTGGTTACCCCTTTGATGTACGACTTCTGGTTACCCCTTTGATTTACGACTTCTGGTTATCCCTTTGATGTACGACTTCTGGTTACCCCTTTGATGTACGACTTCTGTTATCCCTTTGATGTACGACTTCTGGTTACCCCTTTGATGTACGATTTCTGGTTACCCATTTGATTTACGACTTCTGGTTACCCCTTTGATGTACAACTTCTGGTTACACCTTTGATGTACGACTTCTGGTTACCCCTTTGATGTACGACTTCTGGTTACCCCTTTGATGTATGACTTCTGGTTACCCCTTTGATGTACGACTTCTGGTTACCCATTTGATTTACGACTTCTGGTTACCCCTTTGATGTACAACTTCTGGTTACCCCTTAGATTTACGACTCCTGGTTACCCCTTTGATGTACGACTTCTGGTTACCCCTTTGATTTATGACTTCTGGTCACCCCTTTGATGTAGGACTTCTGGTTACCCCTTTGATGTACGACTTCTGATGACCCCTTTGATGTACGCCTTCTGGTTACCTCTTTGATTTACGACTTCTGGTTACCCCTTTGATGTACGACTTCTGGTTACCCCTTTGATTTACGACTTCTGGTTACCCCTTTGATGTACGACTTCTGATTACCCCCTTTGATATCATCAAACTTTTCTTGTAGATAATCATACGTGTGTATGGCATTGTACGATTCTAGACGGAATTCATTCAATATTGACAAACAATGTTACCGTTTTATGCTAAAGATAAATTGCAGGATAGAGAATTGTAGGGTGGAGGGAATTCGAGGGTTACGGAAATTGGAGTCTGACGGGATTTGCAGGCTAGTGGGAATTGCAGGCTGGTGGGAGTTGCAGCCTGTGGGATTTGCAGGCTGCTTGGAATTGCAGGCTGGTGGGAATTGCAAGCTGGTGGGAATTTCAGGCTGTGGGAATTGCAGACTGGTGGGAATTGCAAGCTGGTGGGAATTTCAGGCTGTGGGAATTGCAGGATGGGCTTTTGTAGGTTGGTGGGAATTGCAGTTTAACTTCACACTGTTGGAAATCTTGTGTGGTTTGTTATTGTTGTCGAAATTATTGAAATCATTTACAACCACAAAAATAAAAGTGTTTAACTCATTGGGAAGTTGTTCATATGATCACTTTTATAGTCCACCGTAACCAGACGGTCTCCTTATAGGAAACCTAACAAGATTTAACTTATAACACCATGCAAATGTTTGTTCAATAAATATCTTCTTAAAGATTATTTTATATCAACAATTATTTGATAAACAAATTTTAAATTAGCTACGAACTTAATTCACCTATATATATATATTAGTAAAGAGATAAAATATCAGGTGTTAAAAATTAAATCATGAAATAGGAGTCCGCTTCAAGAATACCTTAACAGGATTTTCTAAGTAAAGAATACTTTAACAGGATTTATGAACGTAAGACGGGATAACATCAAAAGATATAACAAGCTTATATGTGTAATGAGATTGGTGTATGCACGAAATTAGGCTTAGGAATTTGTACAGGTGTTATAGGTAAACTCCTTTGACAAAAACCTTTGATGTTATTAGAGAAATTTACTCCGATATAAATTACAAATAACCAGAATATCCCATGTTACCAACGACCTTCATAAATACTGGACTGATAATTAATTCTGACAATTGTTTGACAATTCATATTGTCTACTTTTTGTCAGTTTCAGATATATTTTATTAGACAGAAATAAAGATTTTTTCATTTTTTGTATGAAAAACATGCTATTATATTTAAGTGTGTTTGTATTTTTTTTTTTAAATAATTTTTATGGTAAATCAGAGACATATAATAAAAGAGGCAATTACGCTTTATTCATACTTCGAATAGATCGTGATAGCTAAATAGACTTTTTGAAGGTGACATGCAAGTCGAATGGGCCGGATGTAATTATTGTCAATATTATATTATGTAATGATATCTGTTTTTTTAAACACGTAGCTATAATAAACAATTTACTTATATACTTATAATATGTCAGTGAGTAAAATGAAGCACAACAAGATACCATTTGTTTTCCAACGATATTTATGGGAAATCTATAGATAAATACAACATGACTCTGCCCTTTTTTTTACTAATAATACCAAGCCATTTTCTCTGCTTATTTTAACATTTTCCTACAGTGAGTTTGCTTCCATGATTTATTAAAAAAATATCTTGCCATCGTTTTTATTAGAACTTTAAATAAAACCTTGTAACTGTTTTCCATTCATGTTATAAATATGTATTAACATTACTTTTCTGTTTGCTTACAAACTGTTCTGTATTCAGTATTCTATAAACAGGTGTTGAACCCCACTGTGACAAAAAAATTTGTAAGTTATTAATTTAGAAAAGGACGAATTATAACAGCTTTTTACAAATTATAATTACTTTTAAAATGTTAAATGTATTCAGGGTGGTCTAACTAACCGTACCTCGAGTACGTCTGTGTTTAAATTAACACACAATCCGTCGATCTTATTAAATTGGTCAATTACCTACTAGTTGTTTCTAGCTCTCTGGCTCTCTTATTTTTTCCATTTATTAACAACGATTGGAAGTAATATATTTTAGTCAAAAAGATTTTCATAATTGTTTTTATTATTCCAATATAATTAAAATTGTCATTTTGTTGGATCCTTTTAGTAAATTGATTTTTTTAAAATTTAAATTGCTATGATTCGAGACATTTCACAACGCGAGTTACCTCCTCTCTAATTGTTGCTAATATATACGAGTATATGTGAGAAATTTGTTAAAAATAAATTAACATCGGCTTTTCTTATTAATAATGTGATATTTTTCAGTCTGAAATCTGTTTTAACACACAAGTTCCGAACGTAACATCTTGTTATACGAAGACGGGTCGAGTGCAAATGTATCTCATAACAGCTAAAAATGTATACATTCCCGCTTATGATAAAAACACTAATTAAAGCTATCCTACACCTGATCATCTACTGTCTTTTAATATTATGGGAAGTGAAAGATAAGAAAACAAAATAACGGTGAGCAATGTGTTGCTTTAAGCTTAATGTTAACGAGTGTCACGCTCCTAGCAAAAATGGAAGGGTATTAACATATCGTGTTGTTTCTAGTATTGTAAATATTGATCAGTGAGTGAGTGATTGTTGCTTAACGCTAAATGAATGATATTTTAATTATAGCAAAATCATACCTTCAGTGAAATGATGATGATGCCCTCTTTATACTCGACCAACACGATAAGTTGCATTTAATAGTGCTAACTCGCTTTAAAAACGAACAGTCCGCGGATAGATATGTCGCATCATTAGGACACATTATCCTGACTCCGAGCCTGCCAGTTTTTTCTCTTACTTCTTAATGCTGCGCGCTTAGCGGACAAGCAACAGATACCAAGCTTACAGTCTTTCGTTTGACCCGACCGGGGCTCAAACCTAAGATCTACCTCACTCGAGGCGAACACGCTCACCATTACACCGCTGATGTGGTTCACAAACCTAAGATCTACCTCACTCGAGGCGAACACGCTCACCATTACACCGCTGATGTGGTTCACAAACCTAAGATCTACCTCACTCGAGGCGAACACGTTCACCATTACACCGCTGATGTGGTTCACAAACCTAAGATCTACCTCACTCGGGGCGAACACGTTCACCATTACACCGCTGATGTGGTTCACAAACCTAAGATCTACCTCACTCGAGGCGAACACGCTCACCATTACACCGCTGATGTGGTTCACAAACCTAAGATCTACCTCACTCGAGGCGAACACGTTCACCATTACACAGCTGATGTGGTTCACAAACCTAAGATCTACCTCACTCGAGGCGAACACGCTCACCATTACACCGCTGATGTGGTTCACAAACCTAAGATCTACCTCACTCGAGGCGAACACGCTCACCATTACACCGCTGATGTGGTTCACAAACCTAAGATCTACCTCACTCGAGGCGAACACGCTCACCATTACACAGCTGATGTGGTTCACAAACCTAAGATCTACCTCACTCGAGGCGAACACGTTCACCATTACACCGCTGATGTGGTTCACAAACCTAAGATCTACCTCACTCGAGGCGAACACGTTCACCATTACACTGCTGATGTGGTTCACAAACCTAAGATCTACCTCACTCGAGGCGAACACGTTCACCATTACACCGCTGATGCGGTTCACAAACCTAAGATCTACCTCACTCGAGGCGAACACGTTCACCATTACACCGCTGATGTTGTTCACAAACCTAAGATCTACCTCACTCGAGGCGAACACGTTCACCATTACACAGCTGATGTGGTTCACAAACCTAAGATCTACCTCACTCGAGGCGAACACGCTCACCATTACACCGCTGATGTGGTTCACAAACCTAAGATCTACCTCACTCGAGGCGAACACGCTCACCATTACACAGCTGATGTGGTTCACAAACCTAAGATCTACCTCACTCGAGGCGAACACGTTCACCATTACACCGCTGATGTGGTTCACAAACCTAAGATCTACCTCACTCGAGGCGAACACGTTCACCATTACACTGCTGATGTGGTTCACAAACCTAAGATCTACCTCACTCGAGGCGAACACGTTCACCATTACACCGCTGATGCGGTTCACAAACCTAAGATCTACCTCACTCGAGGCGAACACGTTCACCATTACACCGCTGATGTTGTTCACAAACCTAAGATCTACCTCACTCGAGGCGAACACGTTCACCATTACACTGCTGATGCGGTTCACAAACCTAAGATCTACCTCACTCGAGGCGAACACGTTCACCATTACACAGCTGATGCGGTTCACAAACCTAAGATCTACCTCACTCGAGGCGAACACGTTCACCATTACACTGCTGATGCGGTTCACAAACCTAAGATCTACCTCACTCGAGGCGAATACGCTCACCATTACACCGCTGATGCGGTTCACAAACCTAATAAACAATACACGTAAATTATCTGTTGTTTATTTTTGCTGTTAGGATTTATTATAAATAAGTTCTTAACTAGATTTGTATAGTCATTTAGACTTAATTTGTCAATATGGAAAAAATTACCGCCAACAATCGTCTTTGTTTTGCATTTTTCTAATTTAAAGAAAACAGCTTTGATTTTTATAAACATTTCCTTTAAATTGTTGGATATTAAAGAAAAATATCAATGGTTAAATTTGATACAAGGATAAAACTTTTCATTCGACTTCTTATTTTCATGTATTTGTATAGAGATGTTTTCATATTACTGTTTGGCCATCAGATCAGTTTGTATAGAGATGTTTTCATATTACTGTTTGGCCATCAGATCAGTTTGTATAGAGATGTTTTCATATTACTGTTTGGCCATCAGATCAGTTTGTATAGAGATGTTTTCATATTACTGTTTGGCCATCAGATCAGTTTGTATAGAGATGTTTTCATATTACTGTTTGGCCATCAGATCAGTTTGTACAGTTGTGGTATAAAATGATCTTTCGACCTCATTGAACAAGGCAATAACGATTTTGATTAGAACAAATGTTCCTTGTATATCAACTATACCCATTTATTACGAGTTTGCATGTTATTGATATAAGCGAGCTTTTGATTGAATCTGCGTCGTATAGATGTTTCTTAAATGAACCGTTTTCTTCACATCAGAAAAGATCTCAATCGATCAGTATACTTTCTTCACCCTTTTTTCCACTTTGAAGTTGACAAAAGTTTTGAAAAGAAATCCTTTGATTTTTAAGTTCATTGCGTGCTAATTTTTTTTTTCAGTTGAGTAATGTTGCTTGTAAAAGCCTTATCGAGTTTATAATCAAATATGATCCCAAAAAATAAGTAAAAATCAGTGTAAACCAAAATTATTATTTTTTGCTGTAAGATAATATATTTCACGTCAGATCGCTGTCAATCAAATGTTATAATAGTGGGTGTTACCGTGTCGTTAAATTAGATTTAAGAGTTTTATTAAATACGCATAAAGTAGTCTCTCTGTTTAAGATTATTTATTAAAATGTAGAAGTCAACGAGAAATTAGTCCTGAACTAAGGCTGATGAAAATTAAATTAATTAAAATTCCATGTTAATTTATCTAGATCTTCATATTAGGGTGTGTCTCCATAATATTACAATTTTCTGATTTTCTTTATTGATTAAAATAAATAATTAACAAAAATATATAAATATACAATTTATACTTCATATCTTAGATTTAATCTTGATTATAGCTCGCTTTATTTCTTTATAACATAAAAAAATATAAGTAATTAAAAATCATAATTATTTTATATTTTTATTTCCATATCAAAACATATAAAAACCTTGTATACATATATTTATTTGAACTGGAACCAACTTTATATCGAAATTATGATGTTTAATATTTTTTACTTATCTTCATATATGACAGCACTGTAAATCATAATTAAAATGTGCTTATGGTGTCAAATAAAAAAAAAGTAGTGTGCCTGTCATCACTAAAGATATAAGTTCGAATCCCTCTCATTGCATATGTAAGCGACAGGTCGGTTCTTTTCTCCAGGTACTCCGGTTTCCACTTCTTTGCATCAATGGGTAGGGATTTTTACGCTATGATATATCATTGGGTCATATTGCTACATGATCAAGTTTCTTTATTCCTAACTAAAGATTCCCCATGACTACTATAGTATTACTGAAGGCGTAACAACACAGGTCCTTGGCCATATAACCATACGTATTGAGAGTGTCGTAACAACACAGGTCCTTGGCCATATAACCATACGTATTGAGAGTGTCGGAACAACACAGGTCCTTGGCCATATAACCATACGTATTTGATGAGAGTGTCGTAACAACACAGGTCCTTGGCCATATAGCCATACGTATTTGATGAGAGTGGCGTAACAACACAGGTCCTTGGCCATATAGCCATACGTATTTGATGAGAGTGGCGTAACAACACAGGTCCTTGGCCATATAACCATACGTATTTGATTGGTTTTTTGTTTTGTTTTGTTTGTTCTTCAAAAATGAAACGAGGGTTGCCTGGCCGCCTACCACCAAAATCAATATAACTTGTCCTGTCATAGAAAATGTTATATAAATTGAACCTCTTTTAAGAGGTCACCTGTCTTATAAGGCCACTTTTTCTTTGTCCCAAAAGGTGCCCTCTTAATACAGTTTAAAATTGTATATGAATTGAATTCCTTTTAAGATATCACCTGTCTTATAAGGCCACTTTTTCTTTGTCCCAAAGGTGACATCTTAATACAGGTTTGACCGTATATTTCACAAGCGGTCTCAATTCTTTATATTATAGCTTTGGGCCTCTCCAAGTCTAAATTAAGAACTGCGTAACGGGGTCATGTGAGGGGTCACACGACAAATGACCAATCAGTGACGTGCATTAAGACACCTTTTGGTATCGAAATAGATTACGCATCAAATGAGCTTTCGAATGTAAATGACAAATTGACAATCTTTAGTATATCGGCAAAAGAATGTAAGAAATGTCTTATATATTAATTAGATAACATTACCATAGGTAAAGTAGGGGGCCGTCGAGGTCGTGACCGAATGGTAGTTAGATTTACAACTACCTGTGCAATCAGTGCTTTTCACCACTACAGTTGTGAGTTCGAACCCCGTTCATGGCGAGATGTATTCGATACAACATTAAATGATAAGTTTGTCATTGACTTGTGACAGGTGGGTGGTTTTTTATGGGTACTCCGGTTTCCTCCACCAATGAAACTGACCACCATGATATAACTGAAAAATTGTTGAAAGTGGCTTTAAACACCGTAAACTAACCAACCGTGTAAAATATGAAATAAATATAGAAAATAACACCAGTTTAAAACTGTCATTGTAATATTGGCATAATAAAAGCATAACTATATGATTTGTAAAATATTCATTGTTTTGATTGTAAGTGTATTTACATGGATGTTAAACAAAGCTTTAATCTCGTCCATTTACCTTTGTTTATCGTCTGAACACGTGACTTTGTTTTTTAATTTATTAAATAGAAGCCACAATTATATCTTGAATTAGATTTTCTGTTTGATGTTTAAGTATTATTTTATTAATTTAATATTATATCTAAAAACAATTTGTAGTTGATGACTTGTTTCACCTGAAGCTCTTTACAACAGAAATCAATTTACCTTGTTTTAATCTAGAGATCGTTCTAACTCGATCTAACAAACACATGTAAAAATTAATACAATTGTATATCGTCTATTGCTTCAAGTGAAACTTATCTACTTAACAAAATAGTATAGGGTTCTTTGATGTATGTAACACCCATTTCTATAATAAACGAGTGTTGTGGGTTGATTAAGAAGTTTTAAGTCCATTGACTGATTGAGCTCTTTGATGTTCGAGGTATATAATACCTACAATTACAAATTTCAATGTTTTTACTTTCTAAGGGTCAATGAAGTGTAAATAGTAAAAGATAAACATGGCAGGCTTTTAAATTGTTTTTTAACTTTTAACTTTGTGGTTTAAAGCTAGCTGTTCTTTAAAGCGGTTCTGTATTGTTTTGAGATTAATTTTATTTAAGTGATTGAAGTAGATAATCAAAATTAATTTCTCTTCAAAAGTTGATTTAGATATCGATCAAAATGAAAATGTTATTTTATGCTAAATATTGTACTATTTGTTCAGGATAAACACGCAAAATATAAAAAGAAGGGGGAGCAAAACTATGATTTGACCTCCACTTGTTTGGGCTAACATTTAAGAAAAACTCGTATTTTAAGCATGCAAGCATAACAATTTTAATTTTCCCGATCACAAAGGGTAAAATGAGGGTATGCTTTAAAACTGATTGCCTCGGAATCAGGATATTGTGTCTGCCAGAGCGACATGCCTACATGTGGGCTATTCTTTATGTGACCTAGCAATATGGATATCCAACTAAGCAATAACGTCAAATCTCAAGATCTCGATATTATGACTGTATAACACATACATGACTTCTTTATCAAGATAATGACCATGACCGTATAACACATACATGACTTTATATTTTTAGATAATTACGGTGACTGTATACCACATACATGACTTTATATTTCTCAGATAATCACGGTGACTGTATAACACATACATGACTTTATTTTTCAGATAACCACGGTGACTGTATAACACATACATGACTATATTTTGTCAGATAATCTCGGTGACTGTATAACACATACATGACTTTATTTTTCAGATAACCACGGTGACTGTATAACACATACATGACTATATTTTGTCAGATAATCACGGAGACTGTATAACACATACATGACTTTACATTTGTCAGATAATCACGGTGACTGTATAACACATACATGACTTTACATTTTTCAGATAATCACGGTGACTGTATAACACATACATGACTTTATATTTTTCAGATAATCACGGTGATTGTATAACACATACATGACTATATTTTTTCAGATAATCACGGAGACTGTATAACACATACATGACTTTATATTTTCAGATAATCACGGTGACTGTATAACACATACATGACTTTATATTTTCAGATAATCACGGTGACTGTATATCACATACATGACTATATTTTTTCAGATAATCACGGAGACTGTAAAACACATACATGACTTTATATTTTTCAGATAATCACGGAGACTGTAAAACACATACATGACTTTATATTTTTCAGATAATCACGGAGACTGTAAAACACATACATGACTTTATATTTTTCAGATAATTACGGTGACTGTATAACACATACATGACTTTATTTTTTCCAGATTATAACGGTGACTGTATAACACATACATGACTTTATATTTTCAGATAATCACGGTGACTGTATAACACATACATGAATTTATATTTTCAGATAATCACGGTGACTGTATAACATTAGCATTAAAACGACGATGCAAGAATGCAATAAAGCGCCACGGTCGGCGGAAACACCATGCCAGACGATGTGAGATAAACTTTCTACCGTTCGTCTATTTGGAAAACGTCTCAAAAGGATACCAAAACAAGAAGCATACTAATTACCTTCGTTGTTGGCAAGGCTTGTCTGGATTTGCAAGGTGCCCGCAATTACGTGATGAAAATGAGACCAAAGACTTGATATGCAACCCTATTAGGGACAACACAAAACGATGTACAACAACTCACGAGATGGTGCACACAAACTGTAATATTTTTGAAATCTGTGACCATGCTGTGCTGTTATCAGGTGGCTGGAATAGACAGACGACCGGAGTACGGTTTAAAAATAACCTGGAAAGTTTTTACTGGATGCTTCGACAAAATGGATTCAAAAAGAGCAACATCAAGACATTTTATGCCAACGGAGCCACTGGAATTAATGGTAAGATAACAATTCATCAACCAGAATCAATGTTAAAGTCGGATCATTTGTCGTATTTACATTTCGACCCTTTCCTCATTCTTGACATATCCACGGGTTTGTAACTAGAGTTGCACGACGGATGCCACCAGTGAAGAAGGAACTTGTTACCCTTCCGTAGCATCCGAGTTATCCACCGGTTTTTTGTTGGGTTCGTGTTGCTCAATCTTTAGTTTTCTATGTAGTGCTTCAAGATCATTGTTTTTGTATTTTGACCTTTTTCTTTTGACCATTGTATTATCATTGTAAACCTTTCTTCGTGTTTCCTCTTCCGATTGTTATCTAGTTTTGTCTTCATTATTTGTTATCTATCACGTGTTACCTAAGCCAATGCTGGAAAGGTAAACAAGCAGTAGGCTGAAATCTATTGGGGATACAGTGAGGTTCGTGTTACTCGATCTTTAGTTTTATGTGTAATGTTTTGTAGATCGTTGTTTGTCCTTTTGTGCTTTTTCTTTTGGCCATTGTGTTGTCTGTCCTTCATCGATTTAAGGATTCTGATTACCCCTTTGGTATCTTCAAACTCGTCTATAATGCTGTACATGTATTAAAATTGTTTGTAGTGTCGTTTTCAAGAAATATTTGACGATACCATGGTAGCTGTATATAGAAAACATACAGATAATACAATGATCAAAAGAAAAGGAACAAAATTAAAGAACAAACACTGATCTACAAAACACTACATAGAAAACTGAAGATTGAGCAACACGAACCCCAGTAATAAAACGGAGGAGGGAGGTCCCAGATGGTGGAAGTTGAAATGAGACCCACTGTTACTGATAATCAAGTCTACATAATTTGCTTTTATTTTATGTGTTGTTTTTGTAAATATAACTTTGTATAGAATGGACGCAGCCACTATTACCCCAGTAGTGGTTGCCCTCGTTGTAAAGGGCTAGATACCCAAATATAAAAACGAAATTAATAAAGGAAATTGCTAATATACGTGCTAATAAAGTAATTTCAGTACATTTTTTTTCTTTTTTAAATTCGATAAAATAAATTCTGCTAAATTTACAAATGCAGGAATGTTCTACAAATGTCAAAATGAACACTACAATATCCACGTTCCACTTCCACATATTTATACGGCTTATCTGTCTAATGTATTGAAGCTTTCTAGAAGATTTCCTACCCAATGAAACTTATCGTGTTGAAAATATAAAATCCACAAATTTTATTTTGGGTACAAATACAAAATCCACGAATCTACGAATCCACGAACTTGTAATTTTTAGCCAAACCACGAAAGTTGATACCCACGAAGAAAAGTACTTTCACAGTATATATAAGTCTGTTAATCGAACACGGTACTGTGGGAAAATGTAAAGCGACTACAATTTAATTATTAACTGTCATTTTTCAATGGAATAATTCCCATGAGGTAGAAATACCATTGAACACTTCTGTAATTTAAATGCACGTGTCTTTGTTGTAGGCCCCACCCCTTTAACTCCACTCTCCTCTAATTAGTAGCCAATGCGTCAGTTGGTTTGGTATTTTTATCGGCTTCTTCTTGTTTTCAGCCAAGTCTTTAATCAAAGATTTACAGAATAATAGATCTTCATCAAAATAAAAATGTTTCTCCTTTGAACTGATGGCTGGGTCTATCATTAATCTGCCTTAACTGATTATTAAATTCAATTTACACTTTTTTCATCGTTTTACAGGTCATAACTTCTTTGTACGTTAAACACAAATAGCTACTTCCCCTACAGGCGAAGGTTATAATAGTCATGCGACGTTGGGAAACTTTTACATGTTTTATAAGTCCTCTGTTGAGCATAGTTACACAAAAAATCATTTTGTAAACTAAATAAAATAAAATTAGAATAATAGGTCGAAGTATTTCAATTGGTGAACGGTTTGGTTAGGTTAGGCTTAATGGTGTTTAACGCCGCTTTCAACAATATTTCAGTTATATCATAGCGGTCAGTTTTATTGGTGATGGAAACCGGAGGACACAGAGAAAACCACCGACCTGTCGCAAGTCACTGACAAACTTTATCACATAATGTTGTACACCTCGCCCTGATCGAGATTCACGAAAACTCACAACATCAGTTACGTAATTGACATTTTTCCACCGAGGCACCAGAATCTTACAGTAGAGGATGTACAACTAAAACAACACTGATAAATCATAGCAGAAGAGTTTAGAAAAAGATGCAGAGGAAAAAACAAATCAAATAAGCTCTGTCTACATGCACAGAACTCGAAAAATTCAGGAATAATTAGTATGTCTAGTCCTACTCCTTATACCAGTTAAAGCAACAGAATCGTGACGTGATGAATAAAACGTATACATTTGTATATCAAATTTAGTTCGCACGACGAGTTTCTGGAATAACCTTCATGAGGTACGCTCAAAATCGTAAGGTTGGAAGCCAAATAATTTTAAAAGTTTTGGGAGCAAAATTTGTGATAATAATCACATGCTTAAGAAGAACATGTATCGATTATTATACAAACCCGAGTCTACAGGAATGACAGATATATAACTATTGAGGGAGCCAAGTGATCAAATAAAGTTGTTAACTTCTTGAAATTTAATTAAGAATACATCACATTTCCCTATATTTAGTGAAATAAATTATAAATGTTATTCACCTTATAACGTTACCCATCAAAGATCAAAGGTTACATTAAGTCATTAGTAATTCTATCACTGATACTGGCGACAATTAATAATTTTCATTTTACGCATGCGTTTGATTAAATCGTTTGATCGACAGGAAATTTAATTTCTTATTTCTTTTCTGACTCCATTTTTATTGAATATTATTGAGGAGAGGCAATGTTTTAATCGACACTTGATGGACTTGTTTGTAAGGACAAGAAATCATAGAAAATAGGATTTAGCCACACAAAAATCTTATCAATCCTACTAAATTGATCATTAAGACATAACTGTTGAAACTTCAAAGAATTTCTCGTACTATTATTTTATTTCACTTTCATTAGACGGTTTTATGTTCTTCAAACTTTTGATTTTTACAGATACACGTCAACATTATCACAATGATCATTTATTTTTAATTTTGTACTTTATTTTGGGATCAAAGTTTATGTCTCCAAAGTCAAGATATTAATTGATAAGAAGTTACCATTAGAGTGAGTGAGTGATTGATTGTTGTTTAACGCCAATTCAGCAATTTTTCAGCTATATCATGGCGAGAACAAATTAATTTTCAATGAGACGATGAGGCGGTCTGCTTTATACTAGACCAACATGCTTAGTTGGATGTTTTTATAGTGCTAGCTCACTGAAACAACAGTCCGCGGGTAGACATGTCGCTCCACTCGGACACACTGTCCTGAATCCGAGGCAACCATTGTTTGTTCTTTCTCCTTAATGCTTAGTGGAGAAGCAACAAATACCTATTTTATACTATTTGGTTTGATCCGATCGTGGCTCGAACCCACGATCTACCACACTCGAGGCTCGAACCCACGATCTACCACACTCGAGCACGCTAACTAGTACTTTGTGATGTATGTCTATATAGATATTTAACCTGACAACTTCTTGATGAATATTTAACTATAAAATACTAGTTGTTCTATTTAAAATAATTAATACTAAATTATGTTATTCCAGAAATGCCTCGTTCCCATTAAATTAGATATCTATGATTTTAATTTAGGGTTTTACAGAAACGCATCGTGCGCACTAAATTAGATACCCACATTTTAAATTTATGTTATCCCAGAAATGCGCCGTGCGCACTAAATTAGATAACCACGTTTTTAACTTACGTTATTCCAGAAACGCGCCGTATATACTAAAATAGATATTTACGTGTTGTTACTAATCCTGGGCTCATACCTCTGCTGGTGGATTATTAGTCCCCCTAGAGTATCATCTGCCCAGTAGTCAGTGTTACTAATCCTGGGCTCATACCTCTGCTGGTGGACTATTAGTCCCCCTAGAGTATCATCTGCCCAGTAGTCAGTGTTACTAATCCTGGGCTCATACCTCTGCTGGTGGACTATTAGTCCCCCTAGAGTATCATCTGCTCAGTAGTCAGTGTTACTATCACTGGGTCGATACCTCTGCTGGTGGACTATTAGTCCCCGAGGGTATCATCCGCTCAGCAGTACAATGTTTCGGCACTGACATGGTTTAGATATATTTATTATTGAAATTTGCAGTTCCTAAATGATGCAACTATTATCAAAACTAAGGATCTCCTCCCTCAGGTATAGGTGACCTCTCCTCCCTCAGGTATAGGTGACCTCTCCTCCCTCAGGTATAGATGACATCTCCTCCCTCAGGTATAGATGACATCTCCTCCCTCAGGTATAGGTGACTTCTCCTCCCTCAGGTATAGGTGACCTCTCCTCCCTCAGGTATAGGTGACCTCTCCTCCCTCAGGTATAGGTGACATCTCCTCCCTCAGGTATAGGTGACATCTCCTCCCTCAGGTATAGGTGACCTCTCCTCCCTCAGGTATAGGTGACCTCTCCTCCCTCAGGTATAGGTGACCTCTCCTCCCTCAGGTATAGGTGACATCTCCTCCCTCAAGTATAGGTGACATCTCCTCCCTCAGGTATAGGTGACCTCTCCTCCCTCAGGTATAGGTGACCTCTCCTCCCTCAGGTATAGGTGACATCTCCTCCCTCAGGTATAGGTGACATCTCCTCCCTCAGGTATAGGTGACATCTCCTCCCTCAGGTATAGGTGACCTCTCCTCCCTCAGGTATAGGTGACCTCTCCTCCCTCAGGTATAGGTGACCTCTCCTCCCTCAGGTATAGGTGACATCTCCTCCCTCAAGTATAGGTGACATCTCCTCCCTCAGGTATAGGTGACCTCTCCTCCCTCAGGTATAGATGACCTCTCCTCCCTCAGGTATAGGTGACATCTCCTCCCTCAGATATAGGTGACCTCTCCTCCCTCAGGTATAGGTGACCTCTCATCCCTCAGGTATAGGTGACCTCTCCTCCCTCAGGTATAGGTGACCTCTCCTCCCTCAGGTATAGATGACCTCTCCTCCCTCAGGTATAGATGACCTCTCCTTCCTCAGGTATAGATGACCTCTCCTCCCTCAGGTATAGATGACCTCTCCTCCCTCAGGTATAGATGACGTCTCCTCCCTCAGGTATAGGTGACATCTCCTCCCTCAGGTATAGGTGACTTCTCCTCCCTCAGGTATAGGTGACCTCTCCTCCCTCAGGTATAGGTGACTTCTCCTCCCTCAGGTATAGGTGACATCTCCTCCCTCAGGTATAGGTGACCTCTCCTCCCTCAGGTATAGATGACCTCTCCTCCCTCAGGTATAGATGACCTCTCCTCCCTCAGGTATAGGTGACTTCTCCTCCCTCAGGTATAGATGACCTCTCCCTCAAGTATAGATTGACATCTCCTCCCTCAGGTATAGGTGACCTCTTCTCCCTCAGGTATAGGTGACCTCTCCTCCCTCAGGTATAGGTGACCTCTCCTCCCTCAGGTATAGGTGACCTCTCCTCCCTCAGGTATAGGTGACCTCTCCTCCCTCAGGTATAGATGACCTCTTCTCCCTCAGGTATAGGTGACATCTCCTCCCTCAGGTATAGGTGACCTCTCCTCCCTCAGGTATAGGTGACCTCTCGTCCCTCAGGTATAGGTGACATCTCCTCCCTCAGGTATAGGTGACCTCTCCTCCCTCAGGTATAGATGACCTCTCCTCCCTCAGGTATAGGTGACATCTCCTCCCTCAGGTATAGGTGACCTCTCCTCCCTCAGGTATAGGTGACCTCTCCTCCCTCAGGTATAGGTGACATCTCCTCCCTCAGGTATAGGTGACCTCTCCTCCCTCAGGTATAGGTGACCTCTCCTCCCTCAGGTATAGGTGACATCTCCTCCCTCAGGTATAGGTGACATCTCCTCCCTCAGGTATAGGTGACATCTCCTCCCTCAGGTATAGGTGACCTCTCCTCCCTCAGGTATAGGTGACCTCTCCTCCCTCAGGTATAGGTGACATCTCCTCCCTCAGGTATAGGTGACCTCTCCTCCCTCAGGTATAGGTGACCTCTCCTCCCTCAGGTATAGATGACCTCTCCTCCCTCAGGTATAGGTGACATCTCCTACCTCAGGTATAGGTGACCTCTCCTCCCTCAGGTATAGGTGACCTCTCATCCCTCAGGTATAGATGACCTCTCCTCCCTCAGGTATAGATGACCTCTCCTTCCTCAGGTATAGATGACCTCTCCTCCCTCAGGTATAGATGACCTCTCCTCCCTCAGGTATAGATGACCTCTCCTCCCTCAGGTATAGGTGACATCTCCTCCCTCAGGTATAGGTGACCTCTCCTCCCTCAGGTATAGATGACCTCTCCTCCCTCAGGTATAGGTGACTTCTCCTCCCTCAGGTATAGATGACCTCTCCCTCAAGTATAGGTGACATCTCCTCCCTCAGGTATAGGTGACCTCTTCTCCCTCAGGTATAGGTGACATCTCCTCCCTCAGGTATAGGTGACCTCTCCTCCCTCAGGTATTGGTGACCTCTCCTCCCTCAGGTATAGGTGACCTCTCCTCCCTCAGGTATAGATGACCTCTTCTCCCTCAGGTATAGGTGACATCTCCTCCCTCAGGTATAGGTGACCTCTCCTCCCTCAGGTATAGGTGACCTCTCCTCCCTCAGGTATAGGTGACATCTCCTCCCTCAGGTATAGTTGACATCTCCTCCCTCAGGTATAGGTAACCTCTCCTCCCTCAGGTATAGATGACCTCTCCTCCCTCAGGTATAGGTGACATCTCCTCCCTCAGGTATAGGTGACCTCTCCTCCCTCAGGTATAGGTGACCTCTCCTCCCTCAGGTATAGGTGACCTCTCCTCCCTCAGGTATAGGTGACCTCTCCTCCCTCAGGTATAGGTGACCTCTCCTCCCTCAGGTATAGATGACCTCTCCTCCCTCAGGTATAGATGACCTCTCCCTCAGGTATAGGTGACCTCTCCCTCAGGTATAGGTGACCTCTCCTCCCTCAGGTATAGGTGATATCTCCTCCCTCAGGTATAGGTGACCTCTCCTCCCTCAGGTATAGGTGACCTCTCCTCCCTCAGGTATAGGTGACCTCTCCTCCCTCAGGTATAGGTGACATCTCCTCCCTCAGGTATAGGTGACCTCTCCTCCCTCAGGTATAGGTGACCTCTCCTCCCTCAGGTATAGGTGACCTCTCCTCCCTCAGGTATAGATGACCTCTCCTCCCTCAGGTATAGATGACCTCTCCCTCAGGTATAGGTGACCTCTCCCTCAGGTATAGGTGACCTCTCCTCCCTCAGGTATAGGTGACATCTCCTCCCTCAGGTATAGGTGACCTCTCCTCCCTCAGGTATAGGTGACCTCTCATCCCTCAGGTATAGGTGACCTCTCCTCCCTCAGGTATAGATGACATCTCCTCCCTCAGGTATAGGTGACCTCTCCTCCCTCAGGTATAGATGACCTCTCCTCCCTCAGGTATAGGTGACCTCTCCTCCCTCAGGTATAGGTGACATCTCCTCCCTCAGGTATAGGTGACCTCTCCTCCCTCAGGTATAGGTGACCTCTCCTCCCTCAGGTATAGGTGACATCTCCTCCCCCAGGTATAGGTGACCTCTCCTCCCTCAGGTATAGGTGACATCTCCTCCCTCAGGTATAGGTGACATCTCCTCCCTCAGGTATAGATGACCTCTCCTCCCTCAGGTATAGGTGACCTCTCCTCCCTCAGGTATAGGTGACCTCTCCTCCCTCAGGTATAGATGACCTCTCCTCCCTCAGGTATAGGTGGCATCTCCTCCCTCAGGTATAGGTGACCTAAGCCGATTTTGGCTATCCTGTTTAGGCCCTTTGATTTTCATACTCCAAAGACGTTTAAAATAAAAGCTTTCCACTCTTTTCACTTGACCGTAGCTGATGAAGGTCATTCCAGAAAGACGTCGTGTTCACTAAATTAGATATCCACTCTTTGTTATTAGGACTCAGTAATTACAGTTTTTAATAAAAACAAAATTTGTAATGGAGTCGTGTTGTCTGGGCCTTTGTTCTGTGGTTTAATTTACATCTGTGTTCAACTGTTCGTTTCTCAAGACAATAATTTCTAGTCCGAGTATTTTATATTGATATTTATTATTTAAGTTTACACGTTAACGTTCATCAGTTATTGCAGTGAAACATATTGTTTATATGTGTATTACCGTTGGAAGTCTAATTATCATGAGGGGAGGGTTGGGATCACATTAACGGTTTAACACCGCCACATGTGTGTGTCTGTCCAAAGCGAGGACATGATTTTCCAACGTCATATGTCCTGATCTTTTTAATGTTCAATGATTTAAGGTGGCGATTGTTCGTTTTGTTGATATTGTTGGTAATGTTGACCTAAGCTTTCGTTTTATAGTCGTATTATTTTGTCTTTGCAGTTCCTGGAGAGCTGGCACATCACGTACACCCTGCCGCTATGAAGTTGGCTTTGAGGTATCACATACAGACTCTATGTAGATCACCACACTGTGTTAATTCTCTAGTTCTGTATATGAACAGTCCAGCAAAGAATGATGGTACCATGTATCTGTGGGATGTGGATTTTAACGGATTAGTAAGTATTTTGTATTCATTTGAACGTTTTATCTATGGGATGTGTATTTTAACGGATTAGTAAGTATTTTGTATTCATTTGAACGTTTTATCTATGGGATGTGTATTTTAACGGATTAGTAAGTATTTTGTATTCATTTGAACGTTTTATCTATGGGATGTGTATTTTAACGGATTAGTAAGTATTTTGTATTCATTTGAACGTTTTATCTATGGGATGTGTATTTTAACGGATTAGTAAGTACATGTATTTGTAATCATGTGAACGTTTTATTTATGGGATGTGGAATTTAGCCTTGTTTGAGTAGCTTTTGCCTCAGCAGCTGAGCTATGTCCAGAAGATCACCGTACTAGGCACGAACACTACAATACCATAAGAGTTGTGAAATGTAAACTGCATACACTGATGCTGCTGGAATAATTCTGCAGAAGTTCACTATTGGAAAGACTCACGTTTGCATGCCTTAAATGTATTTAACCTTTTTTTATATTACGATGGCCATTTTTTAATTAATGCAAGACAAGTTTGAAAATACCAAAGAGGTATCAGACGCCTTAAAATGAAGAAGGACATAACATACAATGGACAGAAGAAAAAGAACCAACAATGATTTACAAACACAGAAAACTAACGATTGAGCAAAGGAACCCATTAAAAACCGGAGATGAACTCACGTGCTCCGGAAACCGTGATTTCAAATTTCATATCAGTTGAGACTTTGACATTTTCAAAGCTGTTGTAAACTCTCATGAACATTTTTTTCCTTCATCATGGAATAAATCTGTCAACTCATAGCGAACAGATAATAGTTTAATAATCTTAGTTTGAGGGCTCATCATAGCTAACAGATAATAGTTTAATAATCTTAGTTTGGGGGCTCATCATAGCTAACAGATAATAGTTTAATAATCTTAGTTTGGGGGCTCATCATAGCTAACAGATAACAGTTTAATAATCTTAGTTTGGGGGCTCATCATAGCTAACAGATAATAGTTTAATAATCTTAGTTTGTCGACTCATAATTTGATTGATCAGATATTATTTCAGATTTATATTTAAAAACTTTAAATACGTTGTCTGTGGTTTAGTGTTGTTTACAATTCTCTCTAAGATATACTTATTGTGTTATTTAATTGACAATTTTGTATACATGTAATTGGTTTATCATATGTTTTCCCTATTTTATATCCTTAAATCATCCACGTCAGTATTTGTCAATTGAAAGCATTTGAAATAATTTTGATATAATTTTGTAGTTGATGTTTGAGCTTTGGAGTAATTTACTACAATCAAAAACTTCGGTGTTCAATCGTTCCTGTAGTACACACTTCTCTGGAGTAATTTACTACAATCAAAAACGTTGGTGTTCAATCGTTCCTGTAGTACACACTTCTCTGGAGTAATTTATTACAATCAAAAACGTTGGTGTTCAATCGTTCCTGTAGTACACACTTCTCTGGAGTAATTTACTACAATCAAAAACTTCGGTGTTCAATCGTACCTGTAGTACACACTTCTCTGGAGTAATTTACTACAATCAAAAACTTTGGTGTTCAATCGTTCCTGTAGTACACACTTCTCTGGAGTAATTTACTACAATCAAAAACGTTGGTGTTCAATCGTTCCTGTAGTACACACTTCTCTGGAGTAATTTACTACAATCAAAAACTTTGGTGTTCAATCGTTCCTGTAGTACACACTTCTCTGGAGTAATTTACTACAATCAAAAACGTTGGTGTTCAATCGTTCCTGTAGTACACACTTCTCTGGAGTAATTTACTACAATCAAAAACTTCGGTGTTCAATCGTTCCTGTAGTACACACGTCTCTGGAGTAATTTACTACAATCAAAAACTTCGGTGTTCAATCGTTCCTGTAGTACACACTTCTCTGGAGTAATTTACTACAATCAAAAACGTTGGTGTTCAATCGTTCCTGTAGTACACACTTTAATATAGCCGGCGTATAAAAAAGGAGATCGTCGAACCTTGGTTTAACACTATCTATTAGTTTGGGTGGCGCGGTAATTTCATAATATCATTTATTGAACTACTATTCCAAACCACTGTGCAGTTGAACAGACAAATAGGGATAGAGGGTTTGATGGATTTTCATAAAGTGAAAATGTATAAAGATAAAGAAGTCAACAACAATGTCAAGGATAATTTTTGTCAATGTGTGACGTAAAAGTGTTTTTGACATTTACTTTCGTAGTTAAAATACTTCAGGGGACTCGTGGTTGTTGATGGAGATGGTTCACGATAGATGTTCCACCCTCCTCACTGGATTTAGTACTGCGTTGACTACTATTTTACATATTTTGTTCCAGTATTGTCATAGATGCTGCTATAGTGACAGCCGGAACCATTGGACCGTAATGAAAGCGGGAGGTTTGGCGCCGTAAAATCTGATTCAACCCACCATTTCTTTGGAAATGCCTGTACCAAGTCAGGGTCATTACGGTTTTCCCAGTTTTCCGGTTGTTGACTGATTTTGTCTGTTTATATATACTTATGAGTTTTGACTTTCCCTTTGGAAGATTGTTCGGAGTTCGGTAATTTTGTTATTACCCTTATCGGAAGGATCCTATTGAAATCACACAAGGTCTATTGAAGTGGAAATATTGCTTAATTTACGGATTATCTCGTCACATTACAAACATGAAATTCAAAAGGAAAATGTTTAATAAAGCCAGTGGTAATCGCTTAATGTTCAACTTTATAATTTCTATTTAATGAACTATGCAAATTAATTTACATATTGATAAATAACAGATTTTGTACCTGTAAGTGTTATGTGGCAATGTTGAGGATATTTGTCACGTTTTATTTTTTGGATACACGTATGCTTCAAATTCTTATTGTGTGTGGGATATTTTTGTGAACACTGAGATTGTAATGTATAACAAACAACACAAATGTGGAATATATACTTTTAAATGCATTACACAATTTTTTTTCATTTTCAAGTTATCATTTAAGATGGAACAAAATTAAAATATAAATAAAATGGATAAAATAAACAATCCTTATGTCTCACAAATATCACTGGTGGTGGGGGATAGTTGTTTTAGAAAACGTACCTAGAAAGCACATGATAATTGAACAACACCAGTGGAGTAAAGACTGCCCACCCTTGCGGGGCACCCGATTTCACTCCCGGGTGTTAGTGGGTTTGTGTTGCTCCATCTTTAGCTTACTGTATAATGCTCTGTAGACCATTGTTTGTTTTTTATTTTGGTCATTGTGTTTTCTGTCCTTCTTTGATTTACGACTCCTAACTACCCCTTTGGTATCTTTATACTTTACATATCAATAAATCTGCTTTTAAGCGTTGTTTTATATCTGTATTATTAAGAACCAGACGATTAAAATTAATTTTATTGTTTGTTTTACAGGCCCGCGATGAGGAGAAATATTATTTAAAGGAATTCAAAGATGATATCAGTAACTGTGCTGCGGACTATGTTCACGTCATCATTGATCAAAGTTTCTCTGGAAATATTGCTGATGCTTTCAAAAATTCCCCGGACCACCGCAATGTTGTAGTATTTGCCAGTGGAAAAGACAACGAATATGCCTTTGATGACGAATTCACGCGTCACTGGGCATCAGCCAATCATACGCAAGAATGCACTTGGCAGGTTTACAAGGTATGCAAAATTAGCTTACATGCAAATTTTATTTGAAATATGGATAAGAACACGTGTTCAATCTGTTGTAACAAAACACGCGAGAATACGATGAATATTATCCATGGAAAAAAAGAAATTCGAAATTTTAATTTATATTGTGGTTTTTACATTTCCATTGAACAAACACAATATATTAAATGGCCCTGAGAGAGAAAGTGTTGGCTTCCAGACATCTTAAGTTGTAACCGTATACCTATATTTATACAGATCATTTCCTTTGTAATTGCTGTAATTACAAACCAGAAATAAATCACTAACCTGTCAATGAGAGAACGCTAATATTCCACACATACCTTAGAACTGTGCGTTGCTAATTAGTATTAATAAACTACTAAATCCGGTATTAAGTGTTAATTAGTATTAATAGACTACTAAATCCGGTATTAAGTGTTAATTAGTATTAATAGACTACTAAATCCGGTATTAAATGTTAATTAGTATTAATAGACTACTAAATCCGGTATTAAGTGTTGATTAGTATTAATAGACTACTAAATCCGGTAGTAAGTGTTAATTAGTATTAATAAACTACTAAATCCGGTATTAAGTGTTAATTAGTATTAATAGACTACTAAATCCGGTATTAAGTGTTAATTAGTATTAATAAACTACTAAATCCGGTATTAAGTGTTAATTAGTATTAATAGACTACTAAATCCGGTATTAAGTGTTAATTAGTATTAATAAACTACTAAGTCCGGTATTAAGTGGTAATTAGTATTAATAGACTAGTAAATCCGGTATTAATTGTTAATTAGTATTAATAGACTACTAAATCCGGTATTAAGTGTTAATTAATATTAATAGACTACTAAATCCGGTATTAAGTGTTAATTAGTATTAATAAACTACTAATTCCGGTATTAAGTGTTAATTAGTATTAATATACTACTAAATCCGGTATTAAGTGTTAATTAGTATTAATAAACTACTAATTCCGTTTTAAGTGTTAATTAGTATTAATAGACTGCTAAATCCGGTATTAAGTGTTAATTATTATTAATATACTACTAAATCCGGTATTAAGTGTTATTTAATATTAATAGACTACTAAATCCGGTATTAAGTGTTAATTAGTATTAATAGACTACTAAATCCGGTATTAAGTGTTAATTAGTATTAATAAACTACTAAATCCGGTATTAAGTGTTTCACTAATTTGTGTTCTTATTTCATGTAGTGTTCTCAAACAATACAAATTGAGAGGGGAAGTTGGGATCCCATTAACGGGTTTAACCCCGTCATATTTGTGTGCCTTTCCCAAACCAGGACCTAGATTTCCCACGCCATATGTCTTGGTGTTTGTTTTTGGTGTTTAATGGTTTGAGGTGAGAGGTGGTTGCTCGTCTTTGTTGATATTGGTGGAATGGTTGACGATCGCTGTTCAAACTTTCTATTCATAAACTGTTTTTCCTTAGTCATGTGCTTTTTTACTTTAATCGACATCTTTTCTTATTTGACCGCATTGGTGGTGACTGTTGTAGATCTTGGGTTCGATCTCCAACCGGGCCAAATCAAAGAAAATACAATTTATTTTTACCGATTCTCTGCCAAACACGCAGCATTTAAAAGTAAGAGCATAATTTGTTGTCTCGAAATCAGGATAATGTATCCGAATGGAGTGATATGCTTACACGTTGTTTCATTAAGCTAACACTATAAACATCCAACGAAGGGTGTTGGTTTGATACAAAGCGGACACCATATCATCGAATTGAAACTTGTTCGCGCCATGGCATAGCAGAAACAAATTTGTCACCTGGCGTAAAACAACATATATAGCCACTATATCTAATTAGTTCTTGTATAGAAATTATGACAATCGTGCCAGCATTGTTTAATTGAAGATATTCTCCACAAGTATTTCCAGAATTGATTCTATGAATTGTATGTTTTAAAGCCAGTTCATTCTAGCTTATGTTGTTTTTGTGTGTTATTGATTAACTGTTTTATTTTTTTATTTCATAGCAAATCAAGAACACTATCACGAAATCGAACCCAGAAGGTCATGAAGGTCAAAAGGGTGAAGTTAGAAGTACCATATTTGGAGCACCATGTCATGTGATTCCACCATTTTCAAACCGTGAACTACGTCATGAATATCTAGGTTGTCAATCACTCCCAACTGCTTTATGGATCAAAAATCTATTTGCTGATAAACAGAATCCGTGGCTTTATAAATGACACCCATGTATTGATAAATTATACATAGCAGCATTGTGTTCAACTATCATACTGTTCGTCTATCTGTGATGACGTATTCGTCAATATGTGATGACGTGTTCGTCAATCGGTGATAACATGTTCGTCAATCGGTGATGACGTGTTCGTCAATCTGCTCTGACCTTTTTGTCAATCGTTGATAACGTTTTGCAATTAAAAAAGATAAAAGCTCTTTTATTTTAAAATTCAGTAATTCACAATTGTAAACATGTTACATAAAACGTTAGGAAAACGAATATTTCATTGTACAGATATATCATCTTTTGAACATGTTGAAGACAATTCCTGAATGATATATGTAAGATGCTGTACTGTATAATATGCTTGTCACAAGTCAGTAATAACTGAAATATTGTTGAAAGTGGCGTTAGACTCCATAAACCAAACCAAACCATATGTTAGTCAGAACTCAGTTATATCTAAACGATTCAGATATTGCTTCACGTGTAAAATGGTGCAATGAGAAATATTCTTGACTGTTTTGTATCATAATTCTAAAAACATTACTAATCATTATAGCTGAAAGTCAGTAAAAGCATGTTACTCAGTAAGGAAGATGCACACAATTCATTCGCTGAAGTTCTTGAAACTCGGGTTATTAGAATACCACCATTTTGAACAATTTGTTGTAACTTATTTTGTTGTCCTTCGATAAACAATATTAACCATTATACACCAGTAACGATTGTTGTAATCTACGATTGTTGTAATCTACGTTACCGAATCTAGAATCTATTACTTAACATACAGTACTATGTGCTATTGCAGTGTTTTGTAACGTACATTGCTTACAAGCTTTCAGCAGCAAGACATTTGATATCATTCCAGTAACCATGGAGATTGTGTGTGTAATGTAACGGGTATTACATGGACATGTGATGTATAACGGGTTGTGATGTCAATGTACAGTGTTTGTAAATAATTTGTACATAATGGAAATATTTATATCATAAGTTGTACAGTCTCTGTGTTGTTGTACATTGGACGACATTTCGCCTTGACATATATCTCCATGACAACCATTTTCATTGATTGTTGTACAATTGTTAACAGTGAAAATAAATACTCGGTCATGAAAATTGAGTTTTTTTTTAAATAAGTTTAGCTAATACACCTCAACACACAGCAAAGGAGGTAAATAGAAAAAAATGAACCTATAGCTAAGGAAGGGACAACTCGATCTATCCACAGAAGAAATACGATGTATAAAACCAGGTGTCACCCTCAAATAAGGGATAACTGGTTCTATCCAATCTAGTTAACATTAGATCTCCACAGTCACCCTCAAATAAGGGATAACTGGTTCTATCCAATCTAGTTAACATTAGATCTCCACAGTCACCCTCAAATAAGGGATAACTGGTTCTATCCAATCTAGTTAACATTAGATCTCCACAGTCACCCTCAAATAAGGGATAACTGGTTCTATCCAATCTAGTTAACATTAGATCTCCAAACTTGTTCATTGTAATTAGATTGCAATCTATCCACACAAAACATATGATATCTAGTTCAGTCACCACACTCAAGTAAGTGTCAACTCGATCTATCTAAACATAAGAATGATATCTACTTCAGGTGTTGCACTCAGATAGGGACCAACTCGATCTCCCCACACAAAAAATAAATTATCTACTCTATGCAAAACATGATATCTATTTCATACATCATACTCAAGTAAGGAACAACTCAATCTATTTATGCAAAACATATAATATTTACTTCAGACGCCACACTCAAATAAGGGACAATCGAACTATTCACACTAAAATAAAATAAAATATCTACTGCAAAACTGCATAAAAGGGCAAAAAGGAACTCGATGTCAAATAAAGGAGACGAGATTTACAATGCAAAAGCAAGTACACTATAATAACATAATAAAAAGAGATATCTAATTTAGTGTGCACCACATATTTCTGGAATAACCTTCACCAGGTACGCTCAAGGTCAAGCAAATAGAAAACAAAATAAATAAAGCCTTTTGTGATAAGAAATACCAAAGATCCTAAACAGAATAGAAAGGTCACCTATCCCTACTGAAGAACAACCTTCATTTTAATAATAATTACATTATTTAGGCTCTGTAAATTTCAATAATAAATATATCTAACAAACCATGTCAGCGCCGGAATACAGACTACTGGGCGAATGATACCCTAGGGGACTAATAGTCCATCAGTGCGTATTAGGTACGTTCAATGGCAAAAAATGGGAAAACCAAATACCGGTAAATAAAAAGATTTAGGAGCAGAATACCAAAGGGATAGCCAAAATCAGTATAGCAGACGATCACAATGGGGATATTTACACAAAACGGAAATAATAATTACTCACCTCTATAAATAGATCGTGGGTCGTAAGTAGAATAGTTTGCTTTGCACTTAACTATTACAGATGGCAAGGTAAGCAATGAATATATGAGGTTGTTGTGTAGTACTTTGTCGACTATTGTTTTTCTCCTGTTTTTCTTTTCTTTTGGTCATTGTACTAGCTGTCCTTCGAATGTCGTCTTTTGGTCATTGTACTAGCTGTCCTTCGAATGTCGTCTTTTGGTTGATACTGTGACATCCCCAACCTTTTATTGTTATAAAATCATGACGTATTATTTCGTCTTTCGAGTATGTTGGTTTACAATATCAGTTTTATTGGTGCATGAAGTGGAATACTACAGAAAACTACGAACCTTTCTTAAGAAGCCGACAAATTTGATCTTGTACTCCTTATAAGTGACAGTTGGCAGTAATAGCCACTGACTCTATATATAGCTGTAAGCTAAACTACCACAACGATCGTGACTGACTATATATATAGCTGTAAGCTAAACTACCACAACGATCGTGATTGACTCTATATATAGCTGTAAGGTAAACTACCACAACGATCGTGACTAACTCTATATATAGCTGTAAGCTAAACTACCACAACGATCGTGACTAACTATATATAGCTGTAATCTAAACTACCACAACGATCGTGACTGATTCTATATATAGCTGTAAGATAAACTACCACAACGATCGTGACTGACTCTATATATAGCTGTAAGCTAAACTACCACAACGATCGTGACTGACTCTATATATAGTTGTAAGCTAAACTACCACAACGATCGTGACTGATTCTATATATAGCTGTAAGCTAAACTACCACAACGATCGTGACTGACTCTATATATAGTTGTAAGCTAAACTACCACAATGATCGTGACTGATTCTATATATAGCTGTAAGCTAAACTACCACAACGATCGTGACTGACTCTATATATAGTTGTAAGCTAAACTACCACAATGATCGTGACTGATTCTATATATAGCTGTAAGCTAAACTACCACAACGATCGTGACTGATTCTATATATAGCTGTAATCTAAACTACCACAACGATCGTGACTGACTCTATATATAGCTGTAAGATAAACTACCACAACGATCGTGACTAACTCTATATATAGCTGTACCCTAAACTACCACAAAGATCGTGACTGACTCTATATATAGCTGTAATGTAAACTACCACAGCGATCGTGACTGATTCTATATATAGCTGTAAGCTAAACTACCACAACGATCGTGACTGACTCTATATATAGCTGTAATATAAACTACCACAACGATCGTGACTGACTCTATATATAGCTGTAAGCTAAACTACCACAACGATCGTGACTGACTCTATATATAGCTGTAATATAAACTACCACAACGATCGTGACTGACTCTATATATAGCTGTAAGCTAAACTACCACAACGATCGTGACTGACTCTATATATAGCTGTAATATAAACTACCACAACGATCGTGACTGACTCTATATATAGCTGTAAGCTAAACTACCACAACGATCGTGACTAACTCTATATATAGCTGTAATCTAAACTACCACAACGATCGTGACTGATTCTATATATAGCTGTAAGCTAAACTACCACAACGATCGTGACTAGCTATATATAGAATCAGTATTGAACGTTGTGGTAGTTTAGATTACAGCTATATATAGAATCAGTCACGATCGTTGTGGTAGTTTAGATTACAGCTATATATAGAATCAGTCACGATCGTTGTGGTAGTTTATCTTACAGCTATAAATAGAGTTAATCACGAACGTTGTGGTAGTTTAGCTTACAGCTATATATAGAGTCAGTCACGATCGTTGTGGTAGTTTACCTTACAGCTATATTTAGAGTCAGTCACCATCGTTGTGGTAGTTTACCTTACAGCTATATATAGAGTCAGTCACGATCGTTGTGGTAGTTTAGCTTACAGCTATATATAGAGTTAGTCACGATCGTTGTGGTAGTTTACCTTACAGCTATATTGTTTAGCCTACAGCTATATATAGAATCAGTCACGATCGTTGTGGTAGTTTAGCTTACAGCTATGTCTTAGTTTAGCTTACAGCTATATATATATATAGCTGTAAGGTAAACTACCACAACGATCGTGACTGATTCTATATATAGCTGTAAGCTAAACTACCACAACGATTGTGACTGATCCTATATATAGCTGTAAGGTAAACTACCACAACGATCGTGACTGACTCTATATATAGCTGTAAGCTAAACTACCACAACGATCGTGACTGACTCTATATATAGCTGTAATCTAAACTACCACAACGATCGTGACTAACTCTATATATAGCTGTAAGGTAATCTACCACAACGATCGTGACTGATTCTATATATGGCTGTAAGGTAAACTACCACAACGATCGTGACTAACTCTATATATAGCTGTAAGGTAAACTACCACAACGATCGTGACTGACTCTATATATACTGTAAGCTAAACTACCACAACGATCGTGACTGATTCTATATATAACTGTAAGCTAAACTACCACAACGATCGTGACTAACTCTATTTATAGCTGTAAACTAAACTATCACAACGATCGTGACTAACTCTATTAATAGCTGTAAGCTAAACTACAACAACGATCGTGACTGATTCTATATATAGCTGTAAGCTAAACTACCACAACGATCGTGACTAACTCTATATATAGCTGTATGCTAAACTACCACAACGATCGTGACTAACTCTATTTATAGCTGTAAGCTAAACTACCACAACGATCGTGACTGATTCTATGTATAGCTGTAAGATAAACTACCACAACGATCGTGACTAACTCTATTTATAGCTGTAAGCTAAACTACCACAACGATCGTGACTAACTCTATTTATAGCTGTAAGCTAAACTACCACAACGATCGTGACTAACTCTATATATAGCTGTAAGCTAAACTACCACAACGATCGTGACTAACTCTATTTATAGCTGTAAGCTAAACTACCACAACGATCGTGACTAACTCTATTTGTAGCTGTAAGCTAAACTACCACAACGATCGTGACTGATTCTATATATAGCTGTAAGCTAAACTACCACAACGATCGTGAATAACTCTATTTATAGCTGTAAGCTAAACTACCACAACGATCGTGACTAACTCTATATATAGCTGTAATCTAAACTACCACAACGATCGTGACTGACTATTTATAGCTGTAAGCTAAACTACCACAACGATCGTGACCGACTCTATTTATAGCTGTAATCTAAACTACCACAACGATCGAGACTGACTATTTATAGCTGTAAGCTAAACTACCACAACGATCGTGACTAACTCTATTTATAGCTGTAATCTAAACTACCACAACGATCGAGACTGACTATTTTTAGCTGTAAGATAAACTACCACAACGATCGTGACTGATTCTATATATAGCTGTAAGCTAAACTACCACAACGATCGTGACCGACTCTATTTATAGCTGTAATCTAAACTACCACAACGATCGAGACTGACTATTTATAGCTGTAAGCTAAACTACCACAACGATCGTGACTAACTCTATTTATAGCTGTAATCTAAACTACCACAACGATCGAGACTGACTATTTTTAGCTGTAAGATAAACTACCACAACGATCGTGACTGATTCTATATATAGCTGTAAGGTAAACTACCACAACGATCGTGACTAACTCTATATATAGTTGTAAGCTAAACTACCACAACGATCGTGACTGATTCTATGTATAGCTGTAAGATAAACTACCACAACGATCGTGACTAATTCTATATATAGCTGTAAGATAAACTACCACAACGATCGTGACTGACTCTATATATAGCTGTAAGCTAAACTAGCACAACGATCGTGACTGATTCTATGTATAGCTGTAAGATAAACTACCACAACGATCGTGACTAACTCTATTTATAGCTGTAAGCTAAACTATCACAACGATCGTGATACACTCTATTAATAGCTGTAAGCTAAACTACAACAACGATCGTGACTGATTCTATATATAGCTGTAAGCTAAACTACCACAACGATCGTGACTGATTCTATATATAGCTGTAAACTAAACTACCACAACGATCGTGACTGACTATTTATAGCTGTAAGCTAAACTACCACAATGATCGTGACTAACTCTATTCATAGCTGTAATCTAAACTACCACAACGATCGTGACTGACTGTATATATAGCTGTAAGCTAAACTACCACAACGTTCGTGATTAACTCTATTTATAGCTGTAAGCTAAACTACCACAACGTTCGTGATTAACTCTATTTATAGCTGTAAGGTAAACTACCACAACGATCGTGACTAACTCTATATATAGCTGTAAGCTAAACTACCACAACGATCGTGACTGATTCTATATATAGCTGTAAGGTAAACTACCACAACGATCGTGACTGATCCTATATATAGCTGTAAGCTAAGCTACCACAACGATCGTGACTGACTCTGTATATAGCTGTAAGCTAAACTACCACAACGATCGTGACTGATCCTATATATAGCTGTAAGCTAAGCTACCACAACGATCGTGACTGACTCTATATATAGCTGTAAGGTAAACTACCACAACGATCGTGACTAACTCTATTCATAGCTGTAAGGTAAACTACCACAACGATCGTGACTGACTCTATATATAGCTGTAAGCTAAACTACCACAACGGTCGTGACTAACTCTATATATAGCTGTAAGCTAAACTACCACAACGATCGTGACTAACTCTATATATAGCTGTAAGCTAAACTACCACAACGATCGTGACTGACTCTATATATAGCTGTAAGATAAACTACCACACCGATCGTGACTGACTCTATATATAGCTGTATGGTAAACTACCACAACGATCGTGACTGATTCTATATATAGCTGTAAGGTAAACTACCACAACGATCGTGACTGACTCTATATATAGCTGTAAGCTAAACTACCACAACGATCGTGACTGATTCTATATATAGCTGTAAGCTAAACTACCACAACGATCGTGACTGACTCTATATATAGCTGTAATCTAAACTACCACAACAATCGTGACTGACTCTATATATAGCTGTAAGCTAAACTACCACAACGATCGTGACTGACTCTATATATAGCTGTAAGGTAAACTATCACAACGATCGTGACTAACTCTATATATAGCTGTAAGGTAAATTACCACAACGATCGTGACTGATTCTATATATAGCTGTAAGCTAAACTACCACAACGATCGTGACTAACTCTATATATAGCTGTAAGCTAAACTACCACAACGATCGTGACTGATTCTATATATAGCTGTAAGCTAAACTACCACAACGATCGTGTCTGACTCTATATATAGCTGTAATCTAAACTACCACAACGATCGTGACTGACTCTATATATAGCTGTAAGCTAAACTACCACAACGATCGTGACTGACTCTATATATAGCTGTATGCTAAACTACCACAACGATCGTGACTAACTCTATTTAAAGCTGTAAGCTAAACTACCACAACGATCGTGACTGATTCTATGTATAGTTGTAAGATAAACTACCACAACGATCGTGACTAACTCTATTTATAGCTGTAAGCTAAACTACCACAACGATCGTGACTAACTCTATTTATAGCTGTAAGCGAAACTACCACAACGATCGTGACTAACTCTATTTATAGCTGTAAGCTAAACTACCACAACGATCGTGACTAACTCTATTTATAGCTGTAAGCTAAACTACCACAACGATCGTGACTAACTCTATTTATAGCTGTAAGCTAAACTACCACAACGATCGTGACTGATTCTATATATAGCTGTAAGCTAAACTACCACAACGATCGTGAATAACTCTATTTATAGCTGTAAGCTAAACTACCACAACGATCGTGACTGACTATTTATAGCTGTAAGCTAAACTACCACAACGATCGTGACCGACTCTATTTATAGCTGTAAGCTACACTACCACAACGATCGAGACTGACTATTTATAGCTGTAAGATAAACTACCACAACGATCGTGACTGACTCTATATATAGCTGTAAGATAAACTACCACAACGATCGTGACTGACTCTATATATAGCTGTAAGGTAAACTACCACAACGATCGTGACTGATTCTATATATAGCTGTAAGCTAAACTACCACAACGATCGTGACTGACTCTATATATAGCTGTAAGATAAACTACCACAACGATCGTGACTGACTCTATATATAGCTGTAAGGTAAACTACCACAACGATCGTGACTGACTCTATATATAGCTGTAAGCTAAACTATCACAATGATCGTGACTAACTCTATTTATAGCTGTAATCTAAACTACCACAACGATCGTGACTGACTCTATATATAGCTGTAAGATAAACTACCACAACGATCGTGACTGACTGTATATATAGCTGTAAGCTAAACTACCACAACGTTCGTGATTAACTCTATTTATAGCTGTAAGCTAAACTACCACAACGATCGTGACTGATTCTATATATAGCTGTAAGCTAAACTACCACAACGATCGTGTCTGACTCTATATATAGCTGTAATCTAAACTACCACAACGATCGTGACTGACTCTATATATAGCTGTAAGCTAAACTACCACAACGATCGTGACTGACTCTATATATAGCTGTATGCTAAACTACCACAACGATCGTGACTAACTCTATTTATAGCTGTAAGCTAAACTACCACAACGATCGTGACTGATTCTATGTATAGTTGTAAGATAAACTACCACAACGATCGTGACTAACTCTATTTATAGCTGTAAGCTAAACTACCACAACGATCGTGACTAACTCTATTTATAGCGGTAAGCTAAACTACCACAACGATCGTGACTAACTCTATATATAGCTGTAAGCTAAACTTCCACAACGATCGTGACTAACTCTATTAATAGCTGTAAGCTAAACTACCACAACGATCGTGACTAACTCTATTTATAGCTGTAAGCTAAACTACCACAACGATCGTGACTGATTCTATATATAGCTGTAAGCTAAACTACCACAACGATCGTGAATAACTCTATTTATAGCTGTAAGCTAAACTACCACAACGATCGTGACTGACTATTTATAGCTGTAAGCTAAACTACCACAACGATCGTGACCGACTCTATTTATAGCTGTAATCTAAACTACCACAACGATCGAGACTGACTATTTATAGCTGTAAGATAAACTACCACAACGATCGTGACTGATTCTATATACAGCTGTAAGATAAACTACCACAACGATCGTGACTAACTCTATATATAGCTGTAATCTAAACTACCACAACGATCGTGACTGACTCTATATATAGCTGTAATCTAAACTACCACAACGATCGTGACTAACTCTATTTATAGCTGTAAGCTAAACTACCACAACGATCGTGACTGATTCTATATATAGCTGTAAGCTAAACTACCACAACGATCGTGAATAACTCTATTTATAGCTGTAAGCTAAACTACCACAACGATCGTGACTGACTATTTTTAGCTGTAAGATAAACTACCACAACGATCGTGACTGATCCTATATATAGCTGTAAGCTAAACCACCACAACGATCGTGACTAACTCTATATATAGCTGTAAACTAAACTACCACAACGATCGTGCCTGACTCTATATATAGCTGTAAGCTAAACTACCACAATGATCGTGACTAACTCTATTTATAGCTGTAATCTAAACTACCACAACGTTCGTGATTAACTCTATTTATAGCTGTAAGGTAAACTACCACAACGATCGTGACTAACTCTATATATAGCTGTAAGGTAAACTACCACAACGATCGTGACTGACTCTATATATAGCTGTAATCTAAACTACCACAACGATCGTGACTGACTCTATATATAGCTGTAAGATAAACTACCACAACGATCGTGACTGACTGTATATATAGCTGTAAGCTAAATTACCACAACGTTCGTGATTACCTCTATTTATAGCTGTAAGCTAAACTACCACAACGTTCGTGATTAACTCTATTTATAGCTGTAAGGTAAACTACCACAACGATCGTGACTAACTCTATATATAGCTGTAAGCTAAACTACCACAACGATCGTGACTGACTCTATATATAGCTGTAAGGTAAACTACCACAACGATCGTGACTGATTCTATTTATAGCTGTAAACTAAACTACCACAACGATCGTGACTGACTCTATATATAGCTGTAAGCTAAACTACCACAACGATCGTTACTGATTCTATATATAGCTGTAAGCTAAACTACCACAACGATCGTGACTGATCCTATATATAGCTGTAAGCTAAGCTACCACAACGATCGTGACTAACACTATATATAGCTCTAAGGTAAACTACCACAACGATCGTGACTGTCTCTATATATAGCTGTAAGGTAAACTACCACAACGATCGTGACTGACTCTATATATAGCTGTAAGGTAAACTACCACAACGATCGTGACTGTCTCTATATATAGCTGTAATCTAAACAACCACAACGATCGTGACTAACTCTATATATAGCTGTAAGCTAAGCTACCACAACGATCGTGACTAACTCTATATATAGCTGTAAGCTAAACTATCACAACGATCGTGACTAACTCTATTTATAGCTGTAAGCTAAACTACCACAACGATCGTGACTAACTCTATATATAGCTGTAATCTAAACTACCACAACGATCGTGACTAACTCTATTTATAGCTGTAAGCTAAGCTACCACAACGATCGTGACTAACTCTATATATAGCTGTAAGGTAAACTACCACAACGATCGTGACTGACTCTATATATAGCTGTAAGCTAAACTACCACAACGATCGTGACTAACTCTATATATGGCTGTAAGCTAAACTACCACAACGATCGTGACTAACTCTATATATAGCTGTAAGCTAAACTACCACAACGATCGTAACTGACTCTATATATAGCTGTAAGCTAAACTACCACAACGATCGTGACTAACTCTATATATAGCTGTAAGCTAAACTACCACAACGATCGTGACTGACTCTATATATAGCTGTAAGATAAACTACCAAAACGATCGTGACTGACTCTATATATAGCTGTATGGTAAACTACCACAACGATCGTGACTGATTCTATATATAGCTGTAAGGTAAACTACCACAACGATCGTGACTGACTCTATATATAGCTGTAAGGTAAATTACCACAACGATCGTGACTGACTCTATATATAGCTGTAAGCTAAACTACCACAACGATCGTGACTAACTCTATATATAGCTGTAAGCTAAACTACCACAACGATCGTGACTGACTCTATATATAGCTGTAAGATAAACTACCAAAACGATCGTGACTGACTCTATATATAGCTGTATGGTAAACTACCACAACGATCGTGACTGATTCTATATATAGCTGTAAGGTAAACTACCACAACGATCGTGACTGACTCTATATATAGCTGTAAGGTAAATTACCACAACGATCGTGACTGATTCTATATATAGCTGTAAGCTAAACTACCACAACGATCGTGACTAACTCTAAATATAGCTGTAAGCTAAACTACCACAACGATCGTGACTGATTCTATATATAGCTGTAAGCTAAACTACCACAACGATCGTGTCTGACTCTATATATAGCTGTAATCTAAACTACCACAACGATCGTGACTGACTCTATATATAGCTGTAAGCTAAACTATCACAACGATCGTGACTAACTCTATATATAGCTGTAAGATAAATTACCACAACGATCGTGACTAACTCTATATATAGCTGTAAGGTAAACTACCACAACGATCGTGTCTGATTCTATATATAGCTGTAAGCTAAACTACCACAACGATCGTGACTGACTCTATATATAGCTGTAAGCTAAACTACCACAACGATCGTGACTGATTCTATATATAACTGTAAGGAAAACTACCACAACGATCGTGACAAACTCTATATATAGCTGTAAGCTAAACTACCACTACGATCGTGACTGATTCTATATATAGCTATAAGCTAAACTACCACAACGATCGTGACTGATTCTATATATAGCTGTAAGCTAAACGATCGTGACTGACTCTATATATAGCTGTAATTTAAACTACCATAACAATCGTGACTGACTCTATATATACTGTAAGCTAAACTACCACAACGATCGTGACTGATTCTATGTATAGCTGTAATCTAACCTACCACAACGATCGTGACTGATTCTATATATAGCTGTAAGCTAAACTACCACAACGTTTGTGACTGACTCTGTATATAGCTGTAAGGTAATCTACCACAAAGACCGTGACTGACTCTATTCATAGCTGTAAATTAAACTACCATAACAATCGTGACTGATTTTATATATAGTTGTAAGCTAAACTACCACAACGATCGTGACTAATTCTATATATAGCTGTAAGTTAAACTACCACAACGATCGTGACTAGCTCTATATATAGCTGTAAGTTAAACTACCACAACGATCGTGACTGATTCTATATATAGCTGTAAGGTAAACTACCACAACGATCGTGACTAATTCTATATATAGCTGTAAGCTAAACTACCACAACGATCGTGACTGATTTTATATATAGTTGTAAGCTAAACTACCACAACGATCGTGACTAATTCTATATATAGCTGTAAGTTAAACTACCACAACGATCGTGACTAGCTCTATATATAGCTGTAAGTTAAACTACCACAACGATCGTGACTGATTCTATATATAGCTGTAAGGTAAACTACCACAACGATCGTGACTGATTCTATATATAGCTGTAAGCTAAACTACCACAACGATCGTGACTGACTCTATATATAGCTGTAAGCTAAACTAGCACAACGATCGTGACTGATTCTATATATAGCTGTAAGCTAAACTACCACAACGATCGTGACTGACTCTATATATAGCTGTAAGGTAAACTACCACAACGATCGTGACTGACTCTATATATAGTTGTAAGGTAAACTACCACAACGATCGTGACTAACTCTATATATAGCTGTAAGCTAAACTACCACAACGATCGTGACTGATTCTATATATAGCTGTAAGCTAAACTACCACAACGATCGTGACTGACTCTATATATAGCTGTAAGCTAAACTACCACAACGATCGTGACTGACTCTATATATAGCTGTAAGGTAAACTACCACAACGATCGTGATTGACTCTATATATAGCTGTAAGGTATACTACCACAACGATCGTGACTGACTCTATATATAGCTGTAATCTAAACTACCACAACGATCGTGTCTGACTCTATATATAGCTGTAATCTAAACTACCACAACGATCGTGACTGACTCTATATTTAGCTGTAAGGTAAACTACCACAACGATCGTGACTAACTCTATATATAGCTGTAAGGTAAACTACCACAACGATCGTGACTGATTCTATATATAGCTGTAAGCTAAACTACCACAACGATCGTGACTGACTCTATATATAGCTGTAAGCTAAACTACCACAACGATCGTGACTGACTCTATATATAGCTGTAAGGTAAACTACCACAACGATCGTGATTGACTCTATATATAGCTGTAAGGTAAACTACCACAACGATCGTGACTGACTCTATATATAGCTGTAATCTAAACTACCACAACGATCGTGTCTGACTCTATATATAGCTGTAATCTAAACTACCACAACGATCGTCACTGACTCTATATATAGCTGTAATCTAAACTACCACAACGATCGTGTCTGACTCTATGTATAGCTGTAAGCTAAACTACCACAACGATCGTGACTAACTCTATATATAGCTGTAAGCTAAACTACCACAACGATCGTGACTAACTCTATATATAACTGTAAGATAAACTACCACAACGATCGTGACTAACTCTATATATAGCTGTAAGCTAAACTACCACAACGATCGTGACTAACTCTATATATTGCTGTAAGCTAAACTACCACAACGATCGTGACTAACTCTATATATAGCTGTAATCTAAACTACCACAACGATCGTGTCTGACTCTATATATAGCTGTAAGATAAACTACCACAACGATCGTGTCTGATTCTATATATAGCTGTAAGTTAAACTACCAACACGATCGTGACTGACTCTATTTATAGCTGTAAGCTAAACTACCACAACGATCGTGACTGATTCTATATATACTGTAAGCTAAACTACCACAACGATCGTGACTGACTCTATATATAGCTGTAAGCTAAACTACCACAACGATCGTGACTGACTCTATATATAGCTGTAAGGTAAACTACCACAACGATCGTGATTGACTCTATATATAGCTGTAAGGTATACTACCACAACGATCGTGACTGACTCTATATATAGCTGTAATCTAAACTACCACAACGATCGTGTCTGACTCTATATATAGCTGTAATCTAAACTACCACAACGATCGTGACTGACTCTATATTTAGCTGTATGGTAAACTACCACAACGATCGTGACTAACTCTATATATAGCTGTAAGGTAAACTACCACAACGATCGTGACTGATTCTATATATAGCTGTAAGCTAAACTACCACAACGATCGTGACTGACTCTATATATAGCTGTAAGCTAAACTACCACAACGATCGTGACTGACTCTATATATAGCTGTAAGGTAAACTACCACAACGATCGTGATTGACTCTATATATAGCTGTAAGGTAAACTACCACAACGATCGTGACTGACTCTATATATAGCTGTAATCTAAACTACCACAACGATCGTGTCTGACTCTATATATAGCTGTAATCTAAACTACCACAACGATCGTCACTGACTCTATATATAGCTGTAATCTAAACTACCACAACGATCGTGTCTGACTCTATGTATAGCTGTAAGCTAAACTACCACAACGATCGTGACTAACTCTATATATAGCTGTAAGCTAAACTACCACAACGATCGTGACTAACTCTATATATAGCTGTAAGCTAAACTACCACAACGATCGTGACTAACTCTATATATAGCTGTAAGCTAAACTACCACAACGATCGTGACTAACTCTATATATAGCTGTAAGCTAAACTACCACAACGATCGTGACTAACTCTATATATAGCTGTAATCTAAACTACCACAACGATCGTGTCTGACTCTATATATAGCTGTAAGATAAACTACCACAACGATCGTGTCTGATTCTATATATAGCTGTAAGTTAAACTACCACAACGATCGTGACTGACTCTATTTATAGCTGTAAGCTAAATTACCACAACGATCGTGACTGATTCTATATATAGCTGTAAGGTAAACTACCACAACGATCGTGACTAACTCTATATATAGCTGTAAGGTAAACTACCAAAACGATCGTGACTGACTCCATATATACTGTAAGCTAAACTACCACAACGATCGTGACTGATTCTATATATAGCTGTAAGCTAAACTACCACAACGATCGTGACTGATTCTATATATAGCTGTAAGGTAAACTACCACAACGATCGTGACTAACTCTATATATAGCTGTAAGGTAAACTACCACAACGATCGTGACTGACTCTATATATAGCTGTAAGCTAAACTACCACAACGATCGTGACTGATTCTATATATAGCTGTAAGGAAAACTACCACAACGATCGTGACAAACTCTATATATAGCTGTAAGCTAAACTACCACAACGATCGTGACTGATTCTATATATAGCTATAAGCTAAACTACCACAACGATCGTGACTGATTCTATATATAGCTGTAAGCAAACTACCACAACGATCGTGACTGACTCTATATATAGCTGTAATTTAAACTACCATAACAATCGTGACTGACTCTATATATAGTTGTAAGCTAAACTACCACAACGATCGTGACTGATTTTATATATAGCTGTAAGCTAAACTACCGCAACGATCGTGACTGACTCTATATATAGCTGTAAGGTAAGCTACCACAACGATCGTGACTGACTCTATATATACTGTAAGCTAAACTACCACAACGATCGTGACTGATTCTATGTATAGCTGTAAGCTAACCTACCACAACGATCGTGACTGATTCTATATATAGCTGTAAGCTAAACTACCACAACGTTTGTGACTGACTCTGTATATAGCTGTAAGGTAATCTACCACAAAGACCGTGACTGACTCTATATATAGCTGTAATCTAAACTACCATAACAATCGTGACTGACTCTATATATAGTTGTAAGCTAAACTACCACAACGATCGTGACTGATTTTATATATAGTTGTAAGCTAAACTACCACAACGATCGTGACTAATTCTATATATAGCTGTAAGTTAAACTACCACAACGATCGTGACTAACTCTATATATAGCTGTAAGTTAAACTACCACAACGATCGTGACTGATTCTATATATAGCTGTAAGGTAAACTACCACAACGATCGTGACTGATTCTATACATAGCTGTAAGCTAAACTACCACAACGATCGTGACTGACTCTATATATAGCTGTAAGCTAAACTAGCACAACGATCGTGACTGATTCTATATATAGCTGTAAGCTAAACTACCACAACGATCGTGACTGACTCTATATATAGCTGTAAGGTAAACTACCACAACGATCGTGACTGACTCTATATATAGTTGTAAGGTAAACTACCACAACGATCGTGACTAACTCTATATATAGCTGTAAGGTAAACTACCACAACGATCGTGACTGATTCTATATATAGCTGTAAGGTAAACTACCACAACGATCGTGACTGACTCTATATATAGCTGTAATCTAAACTACCACAACGATCGTGTCTGACTCTATATATAGCTGTAATCTAAACTACCACAACGATCGTGACTGACTCTATATATAGCTGTAAGGTAAACTACCACAACGATCGTGACTAACTCTATATATAGCTGTAAGGTAAACTACCACAACGATCGTGACTGATTCTATATATAGCTGTAAGCTAAACTACCACAACGATCGTGACTGACTCTATATATAGCTGTAAGCTAAACTACCACAACGATCGTGACTGACTCTATATATAGCTGTAAGGTAAACTACCACAACGATCGTAATTGACTCTATATATAGCTGTAAGGTAAACTACCACAACGATCGTGACTGACTCTATATATAGCTGTAATCTAAACTACCACAACGATCGTGTCTGACTCTATATATAGCTGTAATCTAAACTACCACAACGATCGTCACTGACTCTATATATAGCTGTAATCTAAACTACCACAACGATCGTCACTGACTCTATATATAGCTGTAATCTAAACTACCACAACGATCGTGTCTGACTCTATATATAGCTGTAAGCTAAACTACCACAACGATCGTGACTAACTCTATATATAGCTGTAAGGTAAACTACCACAACGATCGTGACTGATTCTATATATAGCTGTAAGGTAAACTACCACAACGATCGTGACTGACTCTATATATAGCTGTAAGATAAACTACCACAACGATCGTGACTGATTCTATATATACTGTAAGCTAAACTACCACAACGATCGTGACTAACTCTATTTATAGCTGTAAGCTAAACTACCACAACGATCGTGACTAACTCTATATATAGCTGTAAGGTAAACTACCACAACGATCGTGACTGACTCTATATATAGCTGTAAGCTAAATTACCACAACGATCGTGAATAACTCTATTTATAGCTGTAAGGTAAACTACCACAACGATCGTGACAGACTCTATATATAGCTGTAAGCTAAACTACCACAACGATCGTGACTGACTCTATATATAGCTGTAAGGTAAACTACCACAACGATCGTGACTGATTCTATATATAGCTGTAAGCTAAACTACCACAACGATCGTGACTGACTCTATATATAGCTGTAATCTCAACTACCACAACGATCGTGACTGACTCTATATATAGCTGTAAGGGAAACTATCACAACGATCGTGACTAACTCTATATATAGTTGTAAGGTAAATTACCACAACGATCGTGACTGATTCTATATATAGCTGTAAGCTAAACTACCACAACGATCGTGACTGACTCTATATATAGCTGTAATCTAAACTACCACAACGATCGTGACTGACTCTATATATAGCTGTAAGCTAAACTATCACAACGATCGTGACTAACTCTATATATAGCTGTAAGGTAAATTACAACAACGATCGTGACTAACTCTATATATAGCTGTAAGGTAAACTACCACAACGATCGTGTCTGATTCTATATATAGCTGTAAGCTAAACTACCACAACGATCGTGACTGACTCTATATATAGCTGTAAGCTAAACTACCACAACGATCGTGACTGATTCTATATATAGCTGTAAGGTAAACTACCACAACGATCGTGACTGACTCTATATATACTGTAAGCTAAACTACCACAACGATCGTGACTGATTCTATATATAGCTGTAAGGTAAACTACCACAACGATCGTGACTGATTCTATATATAGCTGTAAGCTAAACTACCACAACGATCGTTACTGACTCTATATATAGCTGTAATCTAAACTACCATAACAATCGTGATTAACTCTATATATAGCTGTAAGCTAAACTACCACAACGATCGTGACTGATTTTATATATAGCTGTAAGCTAAACTACCGCAACGATCGTGACTGACTCTATATATAGCTGTAAGCTAAGCTACCACAACGATCGTGACTGATTCTATGTATAGCTGTAAGCTAAACTACCACAACGATCGTGACTGATTCTATGTATAGCTGTAAGCTAAACTACCACAACGATCGTGACTGATTCTATATATAGCTGTAAGGTAAACTACCACAACGATCGTAACTAACTCTATTTATAGCTGTAAGCTAAACTACCACAATGATCGTGACTAACTCTGTTTATAGCTGTAAGCTAAACTACCACAACGATCGTGACTAACTCTACATATAGCTGTAAGCTAAACTACCACAACGATCGTGACTAACTCTATTTATAGCTGTAAGCTAAACTACCACAACGATCGTGACTGATTCTATGTATAGCTGTAAGATAAACTACCACAACGATCGTGACTAACTCTATTTATAGCTGTAAGCTAAACTACCACAACGATCGTAACTAACTCTATTTATAGCTGTAAGCTAAACTACCACAACGATCGTGACTAACTCTATTTATAGCTGTAAGCTAAACTACCACAACGACCGTGATTGCTTCTATATATAGCTGTAAGCTAAACCACCACAACGATCGTGAATAACTCTATTTATAGCTGTAAGCTAAACTACCACAACGATCGTGACTGATTCTATGTATAGCTGTAAGATAAACTACCACAACGATCGTGACTAACTCTATATATAGCTGTAAGCTAAACTACCACAACGATCGTGACTAACTCTATTTATAGCTGTAAGCTAAACTAGCACAACGATCGTGACTAACTCTATTTATAGCTGTAAGCTAAACTACCACAACGACCGTGATTGATTCTATATATAGCTGTAAGCTAAACTACCACAACGATCGTGAATAACTCTATTTATAGCTGTAAGCTAAACTACCACAACGATCGTGACTAACTCTATATATAGCTGTAATCTAAACTACCACAACGATCGTGACTGACTATTTATAGCTGTAAGCTAAACTACCACAACGATCGTGACCGACTCTATTTATAGCTGTAATCTAAACTACCACAACGATCGTGACTGATTATTTGTAGCTGTAATCTAAACTACCACAACGATCGAGACTGACTATTTATAGCTGTAGGCTAAACTACCACAACGATCGTGACTAACTCTATTTATAGCTGTAATCTAAACTACCACAACGATCGTGACTGACTCTATATATAGCTGTAAGGTAAACCACCACAACGATCGTGACTGATTCTATATATAGCTGTAAGATAAACTACCACAACGATCGTGACTGACTCTATATATAGCTGTAAGGTAAACTACCACAACGATCGTGACTGATTCTATATATAGCTGTAAGGTAAACTACCACAACGATCGTGACTGACTCTATATATAGCTGTAAGATAAACTACCACAATGATCGTGACTGATTCTATATATACTGTAAGCTAAACTACCACCACGATCGTGACTAACTCTATTTATAGCTGTAAGCTAAACTACCACAACGATCGTGACTAACTCTATATATAGCTGTAAGGTAAACTACCACAACGATCGTGACTGACTCTATATATAGCTGTAAGCTAAACTACCACAACGATCGTGAATAACTCTATTTATAGCTGTAAGGTAAACTACCACAACGATCGTGACTGACTCTATATATAGCTGTAAGCTAAACTACCACAACGATCGTGACTGACTCTATATATAGCTGTAAGGTAAACTACCAAAACGATCGTGACTGATTCTATATATAGCTGTAAGCTAAACTACCACAACGATCGTGACTGACTCTATATATAGCTGTAATCTCAACTACCACAACGATCTTGACTGACTCTATATATAGCTGTAAGGGAAACTATCACAACGATCGTGACTGATTCTATATATAGCTGTAAGGTAAATTACCACAACGATCGTGACTGATTCTATATATAGCTGTAAGCTAAACTACCACAACGATCGTGACTGACTCTATATATAGCTGTAATCTAAACTACCACAACGATCGTGACTGACTCTATATATAGCTGTAAGCTAAACTATCACAACGATCGTGACTAACTTTATATATAGCTGTAAGGTAAATTACCACAACGATCGTGACTAACTCTATATATAGCTGTAAGGGAAACTATCACAACGATCGTGACTGATTCTATAAATAGCTGTAAGCTAAACTACCGCAACGATCGTGACTGACTCTATATATAGCTGTAAGCTAAGCTACCACAACGATCGTGACTGACTCTATATATAGCTGTAAGCTAAACTACCACAACGATCGTGACTGATTCTATATATAGCTGTAAGGTAAACTACCACAACGATCGTGACTGACTCTATATATACTGTAAGCTAAACTACCACAACGATCTTGACTGATTCTATATATAGCTGTAAGCTAAACTACCACAACGATCGTGACTGATTCTATATATAGCTGTAAGGTAAACTACCACAACGATCGTGACTAACTCTATTTATAGCTGTAATCTAAACTACCACAACGATCGTGACTGACTCTATATATAGCTGTAAGATAAACTACCACAACGATCGTGACTGACTCTATATATAGCTGTAAGGTAAACTACCACAACCATCGTGACTGATTCTATATATAGCTGTAAGGTAAACTACCACAACGATCGTGACTGACTCTATATATAGCTGTAAGCTAAACTACCACAACGATCGTGACTGACTCTATATATAGCTGTAAGCTAAACTACCACAACGATCGTGACTAACTCTATTTATAGCTGTAATCTAAACTACCACAACGATCGTGACTGACTCTATATATAGCTGTAAGATAAACTACCACAACGATCGTGACTGATTCTATATATAGCTGTAAGCCAAACTACCACAACGATCGTGACTGACTCTATATATAGCTGTAAGCTAAACTACCACAATGATCGTGACTGACTCTATATATAGCTGTCAGGTAAACTACCACAACGATCGTGACTGACTTTAAATATAGCTGTAAGGTAAACTACCACAACGATCGTGACTGACTCTATATATAGCTGTAAGCTAAACTACCACAACGTTCGTGATTAACTCTATTTATAGCTGTAAGATAAACTACCACAACGATCGTGACTAACTCTATATATAGCTGTAAGCTAAACTACCACAACGATCGTGACTGATTCTATATATAGCTGTAAGCTAAACTACCACAACGATCGTGACTGACTCTATATATAGCTGTAAGCTAAAATACCACAATGATCGTGACTGACTCTATATATAGCTGTAAGGTAAACTACCACAACGATGGTGACTGACTCTAAATATAGCTGTAAGGTAAACTACCACAACGATCGTGACTGACTCTATATATAGCTGTAAGCTAAACTACCACAACGTTCGTGATTAACTCTATTTATTGCTGTAAGATAAACTACCACAACGATCGTGACTAACTCTATATATAGCTGTAAGCTAAACTACCACAACGATCGTGACTAACTCTATTTATAGCTGTAATCTAAACTACCACAACGATCGTGACTGACTCTATATATAGCTGTAAGATAAACTACCACAACGATCGTGACTGATTCTATTTATAGCTGTAAGCTAAACTACCACAACGATCGTGACTGACTCTATATATAGCTGTAAGCTAAACTACCACAAAGATCGTGACTGACTCTATATATAGCTGTAAGGTAAACTACCACAACGATCGTGACTGATTCTATATATAGTTGTAAGCTAAACTACCACAACGATCGTCACTGACTCTATATATAGCTGTAAGCTAAACTACCACAACGATCGTGACTGATTCTATATATAGCTGTAAGCTAAACTACCACAACGATCGTGACTGATTCTATATACAGCTGTAAGCTAAACTACCACAACGATCGTGACTGACTCTATATATAGCTGTAATCTAAACTACCACAACGATCGTGACTGACTCTATATATAGTTGTAATCTAAACTACCACAACGATCGTGACTGATTCTATATATAGCTGTAAGCTAAACTACCACAACGATCGTGACTGACTCTATATATAGCTGTAAGGTAAGCTACCACAACGATCGTGACTGACTCTATATATACTGTAAGCTAAACTACCACAACGATCGTGACTGATTCTATATATAGCTGTAACCTAAACTACCACAACGATCGTGACTGATTCTATATATAGCTGTAAGGTAAACTACCACAACGATCGTGACTGATTCTATATATAGCTGTAAGCTAAACTACCACAACGATCGTGACTGACTCTATATATAGCTGTAAGGTAAACTACCACAACGATCGTGACTAACTCTATTTATAGCTGTAAGCTAAACTACCACAACGATCGTGACTAACTCTATTTATAGCTGTAAGCTAAACTACCACAACGATCGTGTCTAACTCTATTTATAGCTGTAAGCTAAACTACCACAACGATCGTGACTGACTCTATATATAGCTGTAATCTAAACCACCACAACGATCGTGACTAACTCTATACATAGCTGTAAACTAAACTACCACAACGATCGTGACTGACTCTATATATAGCTGTAAGCTAAACTACCACAATGATCGTGACTAACTCTATATATAGCTGTAATCTAAACTACCACAACGATCGTGACTGACTCTATATATAGCTGTAAGCTAAACTACCACAATGATTGTGACTAACTCTATTTATAGCTGTAATCTAAACTACCACAACGATCGTGACTGACTCTATATATAGCTGTAAGATAAACTACCACAACGATCGTGACTGACTCTATATATAGCTGTAAGCTAAACTACCACAATGATTGTGACTAACTCTATTTATAGCTGTAATCTAAACTACCACAACGATCGTGACTGACTCTATATATAGCTGTAATCTAAACTACCACAACGATCGTGACTGATTCTATATATAGCTGTAAGATAAACTACCACAACGATCGTGACTGACTCTATATATAGCTGTAAGCTAAACTACCACAACGTTCGTGATTAACTCTATTTATAGCTGTAAGCTAAACTACCACAACGTTCGTGATTAACTCTATTTATAGCTGTAAGATAAACTACCACAACGATCGTGACTAACTCTATATATAGCTGTAAGCTAAACTACCACAACGATCGTGACTAACTCTATTTATAGCTGTAAGATAAACTACCACAACGATCGCGCCAAAGAAATAATCAAGTAACAATAAAATCAAGAATTATAAATATTTGCATTATAGCAATATGTTGGATTCGAAATACAAACGATCGCTAAACCCGTGTGTAATTATCAAAACCGGAAGTCGTTAGATAAACAATTTCTGAACTCCTTGGGTGTTTTCCAACATATTACCCTGCACAATAGATGGGCACCATGATTGGTTAATTAACATCTCTTTTGTCTATGCTACACATATTGTGGTCAAATAGATCTTACAAACCATGCAGGTGACCGGTGTTGTAGTATATACAATTTACTACTGAACGTGTGTGGTTTACTTTCATGTTCTAGAAACAAAGGTAAATATTCTTTGTCTTGGTTTGTTTTATTTATAGACCACCCTTTGTATGTATATAAGATAGACAAGATGATTCACAGGATTATAATTAAGCAGGAACGTCATAACCTCTTTAATCTCTTTGTTATTTAGAATTAATTGATATCATTTGATTTCATCTTAGAACATGTTTTATAATTGAACTTGAAAGTAATCTAATATTTTCTGACTTCATGAAGGAGTTTAAAAAAAAGGAAAGTAGACGAGTATGAAGATATCAAAGGGAGGTAATCAGAATCCGTATATCTAAGAAGAACAGACAACACAATGGCCGAAAGAAAAAGCACAAAAGGACAAACAACGATCTACAAAACATACATATAAAACCAAAGATCGAGTAACATGAACCCCACTAAAACCGGAGATGAACTCAGGTGCTCCGGAAGGTTAAGCTTTCCTGATCTACTAGTGACACCCTTGTCTTTTAATTTGACGTTTCGCTGCATATCTGATATCCTTTCTCTAAATAATTATAATGTTTAGAAAATGTTGATCGCAGATACTATACACCTCGAAATTGACAGCGAGGGTCGATTAAGAACGAAACTTTACTACATACTACAAAAGAAATGATTACCATTTTCTCATTGTGAACTTTCTATTTATATGTAACAACATTCCAGTAGCACGTGCATATGGAGCATATATCTCTCACTTGTTACGATATTCCGGAGCTTGTGGTTCCTATCATGATTTCCTTGATAGAGGGTTGCTTCTAACAGGGAAGCTACTGAACCAATGGTTCCTAGTTGTTAAGTTGAAGTCATCACTTCGAAAATTTTACTGTAGTCACCATGACTTGGTTAACCGTTACGGAATAACTATGTCACAAATGACCACAAATATGTTCTGATTGTCGTAATCACAATCAGGCCCTTTCCCCATTCATGACTTATCACTGGGTTTGTTGTAATCACAATCAGGTCCTTTCCTCATTCATGACTTATCACTGGGTTTGTCGTAATCACAATCAGGTCCTTTCCTCATTCATGACTTATCACTGGGTTTGTCGTAATCACAATCAGGTCCTTTCCTCATTCATGACTTATCACTGGGTTTGTTGTAATCACAATCAGGTCCTTTCATCATTCATGACTTATCACTGGGTTTGTTGTAATCACAATCAGGTCCTTTCCTCATTCATGACTTATCACTGGGTTTGTTGTAATCACAATCAGGTCCTTTCCTCATTCATGACTTATCACTGGGTTTGTTGTAATCACAATCAGGTCCTTTCCTCATTCATGACTTATCACTGGGTTTGTTGTAATCACAATCAGGTCCTTTCCTCATTCATGACTTATCACTAGGTTTGTTGTAATCACAATCAGGTCCTTTCCTCATTCATGACTTATCACTGGGTTTGTTGTAATCACAATCAGGTCCTTTCCTCATTCATGACTTATCACTGGGTTTGTTGTAATCACAATCAGGTCCTTTCCTCATTCATGACTTATCACTGGGTTTGTTGTAATCACAATCAGGTCCTTTCCTCATTCATGACTTATCACTAGGTTTGTTGTAATCACAATCAGGTCCTTTTCTCATTCATGACTTATCACTGGGTTTGTTGTAATCACAATCAGGTCCTTTCCTCATTCATGACTTATCACTAGGTTTGTCGTAATCACAATCAGGTCCTTTCCTCATTCATGACTTATCACTGGGTTTGTTGTAATCACAATCAGGTCCTTTCATCATTCATGACTTATCACTAGGTTTGTTGTAATCACAATCAGGTCCTTTCCTCATTCATGACTTATCACTGGGTTTGTTGTAATCACAATCAGGTCCTTTCCTCATTCATGACTTATCACTGGGTTTGTTGTAATCACAATCAGGTCCTTTCCTCATTCATGACTTATCACTGGGTTTGTCGTAATCACAATCAGGTCCTTTCCTCATTCATGACTTATCACTGGGTTTGTCGTAATCACAATCAGGTCCTTTCCTCATTCATGACTTATCACTGGGTTTGTCGTAATCACAATCAGGTCCTTTCCTCATTCATGACTTATCACTGGGTTTGTTGTAATCACAATCAGGTCCTTTCATCATTCATGACTTATCACTGGGTTTGTTGTAATCACAATCAGGTCCTTTCCTCATTCATGACTTATCACTGGGTTTGTTGTAATCACAATCAGGTCCTTTCCTCATTCATGACTTATCACTGGGTTTGTTGTAATCACAATCAGGTCCTTTCCTCATTCATGACTTATCACTAGGTTTGTTGTAATCACAATCAGGTCCTTTCCTCATTCATGACTTATCACAGGGTTTGTTGTAATCACAATCAGGTCCTTTCCTTATTCATGACTTATCACTGGGTTTGTTGTAATCACAATCAGGTCCTTTCCTCGTTCATGACTTATCACTAGGTTTGTTGTAATCACAATCAGGTCCTTTCCTCATTCATGACTTATCACTGGGTTTGTTGTAATCACAATCAGGTCCTTTCCTCATTCATGACTTATCACTGGGTTTGTCGTAATCACAATCAGGTCCTTTCATCATTCATGACTTATCACTGGGTTTGTTGTAATCACAATCAGGTCCTTTCATCATTCATGACTTATCACTAGGTTTGTTGTAATCACAATCAGGTCCTTTCCTCATTCATGACTTATCACTGGGTTTGTTGTAATCACAATCAGGTCCTTTCCTCATTCATGACTTATCACTGGGTTTGTTGTAATCACAATCAGGTCCTTTCCTCATTCATGACTTATCACTGGGTTTGTCGTAATCACAATCAGGTCCTTTCCTCATTCATGACTTATCACTGGGTTTGTTGTAATCACAATCAGGTCCTTTCCTCATTCATGACTTATCACTGGGTTTGTTGTAATCACAATCAGGTCCTTTCATCATTCATGACTTATCACTGGGTTTGTCGTAATCACAATCAGGTCCTTTCCTCATTCATGACTTATCACTGGGTTTGTTGTAATCACAATCAGGTCCTTTCCTCATTCATGACTTATCACTGGGTTTGTTGTAATCACAATCAGGTCCTTTCATCATTCATGACTTATCACCTTGTGATGTATCTTATGTTTTTCATTTCATCAAGAAAAGTAAAGATTGAACAACATGACCCGCAATAAAAAAAACAAAAAAAAAACAGAGATGAAATAATATTCATGTAAATAATATGCATGTGTTTTTATACGATACGTCGTCTCAATCACAGTTTGGCAATGAATATGATTGGACACTGTATATAATTAAGTCATACAATTTTATCTTTGATGTCTAATAAGACACGATAACAAGAGGATAATTACAATTGTACATAATATTAATGTCTAACATCTCAGTATACTTTATTATTGTCTTAGATATAAATTATTGTAGATATAAGAGGTTAGGTAATTCTAAGTATTATATATATACCACTAGTGCCGGTGTATACTATAGGCTCGTATATGCTGTAGATTAGATCCCCTCAAACTTGGGGCCACAAGTTGGAGGGGCCCTACATAACGTCTCTGTATACTTTATTATTGTCTTAGATACAAATTATTGTAGATATAAGAGGTTAGGTAATTCTAAGTATTATATATATACCACGGTTCGTATTAATTAACGAATGATGAGTGTGTTTATATAAGTTCATAAATAAGACACGTGGTATATATATGTGTTTTGTAATCAAAACGTAGATATCTAATTTAGTATTCACAACTCTTTTCTAGAATAACCTTCATCAGGTGACGCTCAAAATAACCTTCATCAAGTGACGCTCAAAATAACCTTCATCAGGTACGCTCAAAATAACCTTCATCAAGTGACGCTCAAAATAACCTTCATCAGGTACGCTCAAAATAACCATCATCAGGTACGCTCAAAATAACCTTCATCAAGTGACGCTCAAAATAACCTTCATCAGGTACGCTCAAAATAACCTTCATCAGGTACGCTCAAAATAACCTTCATTAGGTGACGCTCAAAATAACCTTCATCAGGTACGCTCAAAATAACCTTCATCAGGTGACGCTCAAAATAACCTTCATCATGTACGCTCAAAATAACCTTCATCAGGTGGCGCTCAAAATAACCTTCATCAGGTGACGCTCAAAATTGAAATATTGGAAAGTCAAATAAAAAAGGTGTTGCAGGCCTACTGATAATATACGATATGTTCAATATAATCATGGTTATTGGTGCATTGCTGTGATGTAAATGGAATAATGTGGGTAAACCAGTTTTTCTCTACTTTCCCATGTACTTTGTCCAGAACATGAGCTTTAAGGAAGGATGGTTTAATCTTTTCACTAATTACAACTACATATTTCAGTCAAATGATCAAAGGTATAATCAGGTAAACCGATGACGGGTACACAATTCCGTTTTTTCTTCACAAATTTATGCAGTGTTTACAAACATACTTGAAAAGCTATGAAAGAAATTTATGTTAAATTTCATGCAACATTGACAGAATTATACACTTCTTAAAAAATTACACACCGTTGTAAATCCTTAAGCAGGTTGCCTGGACGGAACGAACCGACTGAAGCGAACTTCTTTTATACATAGAAGAGTAGCAGCTAATCCAATACGTGAGCTTCATTGATAAATATATTATACTAATAATTTGTATCAGTGGGGATCTCACAACGATACATATAAAATGTAAGGATTTACAGAATTATTTTGTATCACTAGTACAACTTTAATTGTGCATGAATATTGTAGGCAGACTGCACTTTAAATATATAATACTGCGTACCAAAATATACCCACGTGTGAACAGGTGTTTGTCTAAGGGACAATTACAGTACTACAAAACATCATTGTAAAGGCCGTGCCCAGCTACACAAACATCATTGTAAAGGCCGTGCCCAGCTACACAAACATCATTGTAAAGGCCGTGCCCAGCTACACAAACATCATTGTAAAGGCCGTGCCCAGCTACACAAACATCATTGTGAAGGCCGTCCCAGCTACACAAACATCATTGTAAAGACCGTGCTCAGCTACACAAACATCATTGTGAAGGCCGTCCCAGCTACACAAACATCATTGTGAAGGCCGTCCCAGCTACACACACATCATTGTAAAGGCCGTGCCCAGCTACACAAACATCATTGTAAAGGCCATACCAAGCTACACAAACATCATTGTAAAGGCCGTGCCCAGCTACACAAACATCATTGTAAAGGCCGTGCCCAGCTACACAAACATCATTGTAAAGGCCGTGCCCAGCTACACAAACATCATTGTAAAGGCCAGGCCCAGCTACACAAACATCATTGTAAAGGCCGTGCCCAGCTACACAAACATCATTGTAAAGGCCGTGCCCAGCTACACAAACATCATTGTGAAGGCCGTGCCCAGCTACACAAACATCATTGTGCCCAGCTACACAAACATCATTGTAAAGACCGTGCCCAGCTACACAAACATCATTGTAAAGGCCGTGCCCAGCTACACAAACATCATTGTAAAGGCCGTGCCCAGCTACACAAACATCATTGTGAAGGCCGTCCCAGCTACACAAACATCATTGTAAAGACCGTGCCCAGCTACACAAACATCATTGTAAAGGCCGTGCCCAGCTACACAAACATCATTGTAAAGGCCGTGCCCAGCTACACAAACATCATTGTAAAGGCCGTGCCCAGCTACACAAACATCATTGTGAAGGCCGTCCCAGCTACACAAACATCATTGTAAAGGACGTGCCCAGCTACACAAACATCATTGTAAAGGCCATACCAAACTACACAAACATCATTGTAAAGGCCGTGCCCAGCTACACAAACATCATTGTAAAGGCCGTGCCCAGCTACACAAACATCATTGTAAAGGCCAGGCCCAGCTACACAAACATCATTGTAAAGGCCATACCAAGCTACACAAACATCATTGTAAAAGCCGTGCCCAGCTACACAAACATCATTGTAAAGGCCGTGCCCAGCTACACAAACATCATTGTAAAGGCCGTGTCCAGCTACACAAACATCATTGTAAAGGCCAGGCCCAGCTACACAAACATCATTGTAAAGGCCGTGCCCAGCTACACAAACATCATTGTAAAGGCCGTGCCCAGCTACACAAACATCATTGTAAAGGCCAGGCCCAGCTACACAAACATCATTGTAAAGGCCGTGCCCAGCTACACAAACATCATTGTAAAGGCCGTGCCCAGCTACACAAACATCATTGTGAAGGCCGTGCTCAGCTACACAAACATCATTGTAAAGGCCGTGCCCAGCTACACAAACATCATTGTAAAGACCGTGCCCAGCTACACAAACATCATTGTAAAGGCCGTGCCCAGCTACACAAACATCATTGTAAAGGCCGTGCCCAGCTACACAAACATCATTGTGAAGGCCGTCCCAGCTACACAAACATCATTGTAAAGACCGTGCCCAGCTACACAAACATCATTGTAAAGGCCGTGCCCAGCTACACAAACATCATTGTGAAGGCCGTCCCAGCTACACACACATCATTGTGAAGGCCGTCCCCAGCTACACAAACATCATTGTAAAGGCCGTGCCCAGCTACACAAACATCATTGTAAAGGCCATACCAAGCTACACAAACATCATTGTAAAGGCCATACCAAGCTACACAAACATCATTGTAAAGGCCGTGCCCAGCTACACAAACATCATTGTAAAGGCCGTGCCCAGCTACACAAACATCATTGTAAAGGCCGTGCCCAGCTACACAAACATCATTGTAAAGGCCAGGCCCAGCTACACAAACATCATTGTAAAGGCCATACCAAGCTACACAAACATCATTGTAAAGGCCGTGCCCAGCTACACAAACATCATTGTAAAGGCCGTGCCCAGCTACACAAACATCATTGTAAAGGCCGTGTCCAGCTACACAAACATCATTGTAAAGGCCAGGCCCAGCTACACAAACATCATTGTAAAGGCCGTGCCCAGCTACACAAACATCATTTTGAAGGCCGTGCCCAGCTACACAAACATCATTGTAAAGGCCGTGCCCAGCTACACAAACATCATTGTAAAGGTCGTGCCCAGCTACACAAACATCATTGTAAAGGCGTACCCAGCTACACAAACATCATTGTAAAGGCCGTGCCCAGCTACACAAACATCATTGCAAAGGCCGTGCCCAGCTACACAAACATCATTGTGAAGGCCGTCCCAGCTACACAAACATCATTGTAAAGACCGTGCTCAGCTACACAAACATCATTGTAAAGGCCAGGCCCAGCTACACAAACATCATTGTAAAGGCCATACCAAGCTACACAAACATCATTGTAAAGGCCGTGCCCAGCTACACAAACATAATTGTAAAGGCCGTGCCCAGCTACACAAACATCATTGTAAAGGCCGTGCCCAGCTACACAAACATCATTGTAAAGGCCAGGCCCAGCTACACAAACATCATTGTAAAGGCCGTGCCCAGCTACACAAACATCATTGTGAAGGCTGTGCCCAGCTACAGAAACATCATTGTGAAGGCCGTGCCCAGCTACACAAACATCATTGTAAAGGCCGTGCCCAGCTACACAAACATCATTGTAAAGGCCGTGCCCAGCTACACAAACATCATTGTAAAGGCCGCACCCAGCTACACAAACATCATTGTGAAGGCCGTCCCAGCTACACAAACATCATTGTAAAGACCGTGCCCAGCTACACAAACATCATTGTAAAGGCCGTGCCCAGCTACACAAACATCATTGTGAAGGCCGTCCCAGCTACACAAACATCATTGTGAAGGCCGTCCCAGCTACACAAACATCATTGTAAAGGCCGTGCCCAGCTACACAAACATCATTGTAAAGGCCATACCAAGCTACACAAACATCATTGTAAAGGCGTGCCCAGCTACACAAACATCATTGTAAAGGCCAGGCCCAGCTACACAAACATCATTGTAAAGGCCATACCAAGCTACACAAACATCATTGTAAAGGCCGTGCCCAGCTACACAAACATCATTGTAAAGGCCGTGCCCAGCTACACAAACATCATTGTAAAGGCCGTGCCCAGCTACACAAACATCATTGTAAAGGCCAGGCCCAGCTACACAAACATCATTGTAAAGGCCGTGCCCAGCTACACAAACATCATTGTAAAGGCCGTGCCCAGCTACACAAACATCATTGTGAAGGCCGTGCCCAGTTACACAAACATCATTGTAAAGGCCGTGCCCAGCTACACAAACACCATTGTAAAGGCCGTGCCCAGCTACACAAACATCATTGTAAAGGCGTACCCAGCTACACAAACATCATTGTAAAGGCCGTGTCCAGCTACACAAACATCATTGTAAAGGCCAGGCCCAGCTACACAAACATCAGTGTAAAGGCCGTGCCCAGCTACACAAACATCATTGTAAAGGCCGTGCCCAGCTACACAAACATCATTGTGAAGGCCGTGCCCAGCTACACAAACATCAATGTAAAGGCCGTGCCCAGCTACACAAACATCATTGTAAAGGCCGTGCCCAGCTAAACAAACATCAGTGTAAAGGCCGTGCGCAGCTACACAAACATCAGTGTAAAGGCCGTGCCCAGCTACACAAACATCATTGTAAAGGCCGTGCCCAGCTACACAAACACCATTGTAAAGGCCGTGCCCAGCTACACAAACATCATTGTAAAGGCCGTGCCCAGCTACACAAACACCAACAACACAACACCTACAATTCAATATTTTCTGTATTTAAGTTTTATTGTAATTTAGACATCAAGTGTAGAAAACTGAACACGGGCGTAGCGAGAATATTGGAGAAGTATAGGCACTAGCTGTTTCGGCGAGGGTTCTGGAGCTGCTCAAGGGGATCATGGGGCAAATTCCCGGAAGCTCACGGGTTATACAACAGAAAGGGTGATGTTTTTGATCATTTTGGAAGTGCTAGATTATTTTGTCCCTTTTTGACAATACCACTACGGACTAACTAGAACTTTAACGTCCTTGACTACCCAGACAGCCGTTCTTCGCCAATAGTCGACCTTAAGTAGGATTTCATGCGTCTCACTGAAAGATCTCTCGCTTGTTGCCGAAGATACTGATGATGCTGTATATAGCCAGGTATAAGCCACGGCTTGTTGCATGTAGAGCAATGAGTAGTCTCTCTGTCTTATCATCTACAAGAGTCCACCTGATTTTCCAACACTCAACCTCACCCACAAAATCTACTTTCCTTGGTAAATCTCTCTGTTAGGTATTGAACAATATAACAACTATTTCAGGTGTTATGCTTAGAAGACTTGCAGGGCTTAGGTAAGATGTCCCCCCAAAACAAAAACGCTCCTCGTTGCTTACTACTCGCTTTGGTCGCTCTTCCACTAAATGTTCCAAGGTTTCAAAGAAGACAAGGTATATGGATACTTTCCAGTAGTCAGATGTCCAGTTGTCTACAAGATAATTCTCTTTGAACATTTATGGGTATTCCAGTAAGAAAGTGGAGCACTGATTACATTTATGGGTATTCCAATAAGAAAGTGGAGCACTGATTACATTTATGGGTATTCCAGTAAGAAAGTGGAGCACTGATTACATGTATGGGTATTCCAGTAAGAAAGTGGAGCACTGATTACATTTATGGGTATTCCAGTAAGAAAGTGGAGCACTGATTACATTTGTTTTTAAATCAAATTTATGCATAGGCACGTGCCTACTTGAGCCTAACGTAGCTACGCCACTGAATGTGATATATACTCTAAGATAAACATCGAAATGTGCAAGTCGAATCGGTGGTGTAATGGTAGATGGTGGATTCGAGCTCCGGTCAGGTCAAACGAAAGACTATAAAATTAGTATTTGTTGCTTCTCCGCTGAGCACGCAGCTTTAAGGTGAAAGAACAAAGACTGCTTGGCTCGGAATCAGAATAATGTGTCCGAGTGGGGGACATGTCTATCCGCGGACTGTTGTGTCAGTGAACCAGTACTATAAAAATCAAAGTTCGTGTTGTTAGCGTGTTGGTCTAGTACAAAGCGGACCTCAGAAGGATCAATATCTTTTGCAGGTTAATCCAGAAACTGTTGTATACACCAAATTTGATATCTATGTTTTTATTACTATCACTGGGTCAATACCTCTGCTGGTAACTATTTCTCCCAAAGGGTATCATACGCCCAGTAGTCAATTCTTCGACATGCACAGACACGATTTATTAGATACATTTGTATATTTTTACAGAAATTTAGTTCTTATATCATGTAATTATCATCAAACTAAGCTTCTCCTCCCTCAGGCATAGGTGACAATTTAATTTATCATATTTTAGCTATCCTGTCTAGACCTTTAATTTATCATATTTTAGCTATCCTGTCTAGACCTTTAATGTATCATATTTTAGTTATCCTGTCTAGACCTTTTGTTTTTCATATTTTAGCTATCCTGTCTAGACCTTTAATTTATCATATTTTAGCTATCCTGTCTAGACCTTTAATTTATCATATTTTAGCTATCCTGTCTAGACCTTTAATTTATCATATTTTAGCTATTCAGTCTAGATCTTTAATTTATCATATTTTAGCTATCCTGTCTAGACCTTTAATTTATCATATTTTAGCTATCCTGTCTAGACCTTTAATTTATCGTATTTTAGCCATCCTGTCTAAACCTTTAATTTATCATATTTTAGCTATCCTTTCTAGACCTTTAATTTATCCTAGTTTAGCTATCCTGTCTAGACCTTTAATTTATCATATTTTAGCTATCCAGTCTAGATCTTTAATTTATCATATTTTAGCTATCCTGTCTAGACCTTTAATTTATCATATTTTAGCTATCCTGTTTAGACCTTTAATTTATCGTATTTTAGCCATCCTGTCTAAACCTTTAATTTATCATATTTTAGCTACCCTTTCTAGACCTTTAATTTATCCTATTTTAGCTATCCTGTCTAGACCTTTAATTTATCATATTTTAGCTATCCTTTCTAGACCTTTAATGTATCATATTTTAGCTATCCTGTCTAGATCTTTAATGTATCATATTTTAGCTATCCTATCTAGATCTTTAATTTATCATATTTTAGCTATCCTGTCTAGACCTTTAATTTATCATATTTTAGCTATCCTGTCTAGACCTTTAATTTATCATATTTTAGCTATCCTGTCTAGACCTTTAATCAATCATATTTTAGCTATCCTGTCTAGACCTTTAATCTATCATATTTTAGCTATCCAGTCTAGACCTTAAATTTATCATATTTTAGCTATCCTGTCTAGACCTTTCATTTATCATATTTTAGCTATCCTGTCTAGACCTTTAATTTATCATATTTTATCTATCCTGTCTAGACCTTTAATTTATCCTATTTTAGCTATCCTGTCTAAACCTTTAATTTATCATATTTTAGTTATCCTGTCTAGATCTTTAATGTATCATATTTTAGCTATCCTGTCTAGATCTTTAATTTATCATATTTTAGCTATCCTGTCTAGACCTTTAATTTATCATATTTTAGCTATCCTCTCTAGACCTTTAATTTATCATATTTTAGCTATCCTGTCTAGACCTTTAATGTATCATATTTTAGGTATCCTGTCTAGACCTTTAATTTATCATATCTTAGCTATCCTGTCTAGACCTTTAATTTATCATATTTTAGCTATCCTATCTAGACCTTTAATTTATCATATTTTAGCTATCCTGTCTAGACCTTTAATTTATTATATTTTAGCTATCCTATCTAGACCTTTAATTTATCATATTTGAGCTATCCTGTCTAGACCTTTCATTTATCATATTTTAGCTATTCAGTCTAGATCTTTAATTTATCCTATTTTAGCTATCCTGTCTAGACCTTTAATTTATCATATTTTAGCTATCCTGTCTAGATCTTTAATTTATCATATTTTAGCTATCCTGTCTAGACCTTTAATTTATCATATTTTAGCTATCCTCTCTAGACCTTTAATTTATCATATTTTAGCTATCCTGTCTAGACCTTTAATGTATCATATTTTAGCTATCCTGTCTAGACTTTTAATTTATCATATTTTAGCTATCCTGTCTAGACCTTTAATTTATCATATTTTAGCTATCCTATCTAGACCTTTAATTTATCATATTTTAGCTATCCTGTCTAGACCTTTAATTTATTATATTTTAGCTATCCTATCTAGACCTTTAATTTATCATATTTGAGCTATCCTGTCTAGACCTTTCATCTATCATATTTTAGCTATCCAGTCTAGATCTTTAATTTATCCTATTTTAGCTATCCTGTCTAGACCTTTCATTTATCATATTTTAGCTATTCAGTCTAGATCTTTAATTTATCCTATTTTAGCTATCCTGTCTAGACCTTTAATTTATCATATTTTAGCTATCCTGTCTAGACCTTTAATTTATCATATTTTAGCTATCCTGTCTAGACCTTTATCATATTTTAGCTATCCTCTCTAGACCTTTAATTTATCATATTTTAGCTATCCTGTCTAGACCTTTAATGTATCATATTTTAGCTATCCTGTCTAGACTTTTAATTTATCATATTTTAGCTATCCTGTCTAGACCTTTAATTTATCATATTTTAGCTATCCTATCTAGACCTTTAATTTATCATATTTTAGCTATCCTGTCTAGACCTTTAATTTATTATATTTTAGCTATCCTATCTAGACCTTTAATTTATCATATTTGAGCTATCCTGTCTAGACCTTTCATCTATCATATTTTAGCTATCCAGTCTAGATCTTTAATTTATCCTATTTTAGCTATCCTGTCTAGACCTTTAATTTATCATATTGTAGCTATCCTGTCTAGACCTTTAATCTATCATATTTTAGCTATCCTGTTTAGACCTTTTGTTTCCTGTCTAGACCTTTTGTTTCCTGTCTAGACCTTTTTGTTTCCTGTCTAGACCTTTTGTTTCCTGTCTAGACCTTTTGTTTCCTGTCTAGACCTTTTGTTTCCTGTCTAGACCTTTTGTTTCCTGTCTAGACCTTTTGTTTCCTGTCTAGACCTTTTTGTTTCCTGTCTAGACCTTTTGTTTCCTGTCTAGACCTTTTGTTTCCCGTCTAGACCTTTTGTTTCCTGTCTAGACCTTTTTGTTTCCTGTCTAGACCTTTTGTTTCCTGTCTAGACCTTTTTGTTTCCTGTCTAGACCTTTTGTTTCCTGTCTAGACCATTTGTTTCCTGTCTAGACCTTTTGTTTCCTGTCTAGACCTTTTTGTTTCCTGTCTAGACCTTTTGTTTCCTGTCTAGACCTTTTGTTTCCTGTCTAGACCTTTTTGTTTCCTGTCTAGACCTTTTGTTTCCTGTCTAGACCTACCTTTTGTTTCCTGTCTAGACCTTTTGTTTCCTGTCTAGACCTTTTGTTTCCTGTCTTGACCTTTCGTTTCCTGTCTAGACCTTTTTGTTTCCTGTCTAGATCTTTTGGTTTTTCTTCTAACTTTACATTATTTCACTTTGAGTGTACCTGATAAATTATATTCCAGAAATGGGTTGTGCGCACTAAGCGTGATATTTATGTTTTATAATAACAGTAGTGTTTGGTTTGACCCAACCGAGGATCGAACCAACGATCTACCACACTCGAGGTGAACACGCTAATTGTTTCACCAATGATGCAGTTTGGAATGAAAATGGCTGGTTTGGTTTGGTTTATGGTGTTTAATGCCATTTTCAACAATATTTCAGCTATATCGTGACGGTCGGTTTTATTGGTGGAGGAAACCGGAGTACCCAGAGAAAGCCAGAAAATGGCATAAATAATAAAATAAACTGCAAAATGCACATTTCAGACAATAAGAGATAATGACTTATTCAAAATATGTAAACAAAGTAATCAGATTCCAGTTTAATAGTGATTAATTAATAGACCAAGATCTGCTAATAAGCATAGAATGATTAATTGATAGATTATTGCTTAAAATTCCAGACATTAGTATTTCAGTTATATTCAGGACATGAACAACTTCAATAATATATAAAACTACATAAGAAATGAAGACAGGAATATGTCAAAAACTTTTGACTGCCACAGAAAACGCATGGAGAGTTGGGTAGGGACAACAAATATAGTTTTTTGTAGCGACTTCAAATCCGCCTACCCTTTTCGAAATCTAAACTAGAGCCTGTATCGCTCACCTGAGAATAGAATGATACTGAAGCAAATTTCAAAGGGAGATAATCATTACCTTAAAAAACAGCAGCCATCTTGAATGGAGGGTGGGGCTGTTGGACACAATTTTGAAAGGGACACACCCAGGGACCATCTATGCCAAGTTTGGCTCTATTTGGCCAAGCTGTTTCAGAGGAGAAGATTTTTTTAACATTAGCCAATCAGAAAAAAGAATTAATCTTGGCGGCCATGTTTGTAGGCCAAATGGAACGAAATGGAGAAACTTTATAGAGGACCTTACATAGATGCTTACTGCCAAGTTTGGTTCCATTTGGTCAAGTTGTTTCAGAGGAGAAGATTAAAATATGAAAAAGTTAACGGACGAACGACGGATGCAAAGTGATGGCAATACCTCACATGGCCCTTTGGGTCAGGTGAGCTAAAAAATGATGAAAAAAGGACAATAACTGCTAGACGGGTATGTAGATCTTGACAAGCTGAACATGTTTTCAGTTTACACTCAACATCTATCTCTTATAGTTTTTGAAATAAAGGATGAAAAGTATTAACATTTTTAAAATTTGATGAAAAAAGGGCAATAACTTCAAGATGGGTAATCAGATTTACTTTAAAATTGCAGGCTAGGTTGATCTTGACATGCTGAACATGTTTGCTGTTTAAACTTAACATCTATCTCTTATAGTTTTTGAAATAAAGGACAAAAGGTATTAACATTTTGAAAATTTAATGAAAAAAGGGCAATAACTCCAAATTGGGTACTTAGATTAACTTCAAAATTACAGGGTAGGTAGATCTTAATATGCTGCACATGTTTGCAATTTAAACTTAACCTTTATCTCTAATAGTTTTTGAAATATCAGACAAAAATGTTTAAATTAAAAAAAAATAAAATAAAAAAGGGCAATAACTCCTCGACGGGTAATCAGATTTACTTCAAAATTGCAGGGCATGTAGATTTTGACATGCTGCACATGTTTGCTGTTTAAACTTAACGTCTATCTCTTATAGTTTTTGAAATAAAAAATGAAAAGTATTAAAATTTTGAAAATTTGATGAAAAAAGGGCAATAACTCCAAGATAGGTAATCAGATTTTCTTCAAAATTTCAGGGTGGTTAGATCTTCCTGTGCTGATCATTTTTACCCAGTCAGATTTCTGATATTATTAATGGTTTTTGAGTTGTTACCAAAAACGTGCAATTTTACCATATGTTCTATTTTTAGTAACAGCGGCCATGTTTGTTGGCCGAATGGAACTAAATGAAGAAGTTTTATAGAGGATCTTACATAGATGCTTCCTGCCAAGTTTGGTTCCATTTGGCCAAGCAGTTTCAGAGGAGAAGTTTTTTTTAACATTAGCCAATCAGAAACAAGAATTGCCCTTGGCGGCCATATTTGTTGGCGTAATGGGACGAAATGAAGAAACTTTATAGAGGACCTTATATAGATGCTTTCTGCCAAGTTTGGTTCCATTTGGTCCTGTTGTTTCAGAGGAGTAGATTAAAATATGAAAAGTTAACGGACGGACTACGGACGCCAAGTGATGGCAATACCTCACATGACCCTTTGGGTCAGGTGAGCTAAAAAGAGGTCTATAGTACACAGGCAGCATAGCACTCCCCAAACACGTTACCCACTATGGTAAATGGCCAGGATTCCCTATTTATACCTTACAACCCCTATCAAGAGAGCTCCTCATAGCCCCCACTGGGGACACTATATGGGTTTGAACCCTGGAAACCTTCAATAGTGCCAGTAGTATAGAAATAGATGCAGGATTTATAACGATATATACTAAACACTTCATTTTCTTGTTTGTCAGTGACTTGCGACAGGTCGGTGGTTTAAATTTCTCCGTGTACTCCGGTTTCCTCCATCAATTAAACTGACCGCCACAATGTAATTGAAATATTGTTGAAAGTGGCGTTCAACAGCATAACACTAATCTTTCGTTTTCTTTGTCTATAAAATAAATTATGTTTCTACTACATGTTTAAATAGTGGCCGTAAGTATACGTTGTTAAGTGCAATCATTTCTGTGTGGGTGTCGTCTCTAGACATTGTTTAAATAGTGGTCGTAAGTATACGTTGTTAAGCGCAATCATTTCTGTGTGGGTGTCGTCTCTAGACATTGTTTAAATAGTGGCCGTAAGTATACGTTGTTAAGTGCAATCATTTCTGTGTGGGTGTCGTCTCTAGACATTGTTTAAATAGTGGCCGTAAGTATACGTTGTTAAGTGCAATCATTTCTGTGTGGGTGTCGTCTCTAGACATTGTTTAAATAGTGGCCGTAAGTATACGTTGTTAAGTGCAATCATTTCTGTGTGGGTGTCGTCTCTAGACATTGTTTAAATAGTGGCCGTAAGTATACGTTGTTAAGTGCAATCATTTCTGTGTGGGTGTCGTCTCTAGACATTGTTTAAATAGTGGCCGTAAGTATACGTTGTTAAGCGCAATCATTTCTGTGTGGGTGTCGTCTCTAGACATTGTTTAAATAGTGGCCGTAAGTATACGTTGTTAAGTGCAATCATTTCTGTGTGGGTGTCGTCTCTAGACATTGTTTAAATAGTGGCCGTAAGTATACGTTGTTAAGCGCAATCATTTCTGTGTGGGTGTCGTCTCTAGACATTGTTTAAATAGTGGCCGTAATTATACGTTGTTAAGTGCAATCATTTCTGTGTGGATGTTGTCTCTAGACATTGTTTAAATAGTGGCCGTAAGTATACGTTGTTAAGTGCAATCATTTCTGTGTGGATGTTGTCTCTAGACATTGTTTAAATAGTGGCCGTAAGTATACGTTGTTAAGCGCAATCATTTCTGTGTGGGTGTCGTCTCTAGACATTGTTTAAATAGTGGCCGTAAGTATACGTTGTTAAGTGCAATCATTTCTGTGTGGGTGTCGTCTCTAGACATTGTTTAAATAGTGGCCGTAAGTATACGTTGTTAAGTGCAATCATTTCTGTGTGGGTGTCATCTCTAGACATTGTTTAAATAGTGGCCGTAAGTATACGTTGTTAAGTGCAATCATTTCTGTGTGGGTGTCGTCTCTAGACATTGTTTAAATAGTGGCCGTAAGTATACGTTGTTAAGTGCAATCATTTCTGTGTGGGTGTCGTCTCTTGACATTGTTTAAATAGTGGCCGTAAGTATACGTTGTTAAGTGCGATCATTTCTGTGTGGGTGTTGTCTCTAGACATTGTTTAAATAGTGGCCGTAAGTATACGTTGTTAAGTGCAATCATTTCTGTGTGGGTGTCGTCTCTTGACATTGTTTAAATAGTGGCCGTAAGTATACGTTGTTAAGTGCGATCATTTCTGTGTGGGTGTTGTCTCTAGACATTGTTTAAATAGTGGCCGTAAGTATACGTTGTTAAGTGCAATCATTTCTGTGTGGGTGTCGTCTCTTGACATTGTTTAAATAGTGGCCGTAAGTATACGTTGTTAAGTGCGATCATTTCTGTGTGGGTGTTGTCTCTAGACATTGTTTAAATAGTGGCCGTAAGTATACCTTGTTAAGTGCAATCATTTCTGTGTGGGTGTCATCTCTAGACATTTGTTGAATATACAATGTATTAATTCGTGAGTAAAAAAAGTATATCACTGAAGACCATCTATGATAAATTTTCGTCCTACAATAAAACTGTTTAAATAGTCTTTCATATGTTTACAGAAATTACATTTTAATTCGCTTTAATTATTGACAAGATAGTACTATCTGAAGAAAAGTTTGAAAATACCAAAAAAAACCAAATGTAATCAGAAGCTGCAAATTGAAGAAGGACAGACAATACAATAGACAAAAGAACAAACAATGATCTACAAAACACTAAACTAGATTGTGCAACATGGAACTCCACAAAGCCAGGTTGAACTCAGATGCTCTGAAAGTGTAAGTACAAATGTAGTTCCTGCTCCACTAGTGGCGCCCATTACTGTTAAAGGACATAATTGTCCTCTTATATGGAAATCGTGTTGGACATCAGGGGTTCGTTGTTGAACTTGTGATTAAACTAATCATATGATTAGCCCTAATTACATTTTTAATTCCTAATCACATACTTAGCTAATGCAATGATTAAATAATGTTTCTGACCTGTTTTTAATCAATGTATTAACTAATCATTGCATTAGCTAATTATGTGATTGGGAATTAAAAATGTAATTAGGGCTAATCATATGATTAACTTAATCAGAAGTTCAACAACGGACCCCAGTATATATAAATAACATAAATAAAATACTTCGTTTTCTTTGTTCATCTATATTTCTACTACATGTATAAATACTGGCCGTAAGTATACTTTGTAAAGTACGATCATTTCTGTGTGGTTGCCTCCTTTTGACATTATTGAATGTATTAATTAGTCCGTAAAAATATATATTATTGAAGACCATCTATAATAAACCTTCATCCTACAATACAACTGTGGTTTTCACTAGGTACTCTGGCTATCTCAGCCAATAAAACAGACTGCCATGATATTATTGCAATATTGTTAGAAGTGGCATTAAATATTCATACACTCATAAATATCTTGAGAAATTAAAGTTGGTCAGGAACAGAACAGATGTTTGTCCCTTTTTTCTTTGGCCATTGCATTGTCTGTCCTTCTTTGATTTACAGATTCTGATTACCCCATTTGGTATCTTCAGACTCTTCTAGCAGCTGGACTTGTGTTGTATATTTTCATTTGACCTCCAGTGTTCTTTTTTAAACAATAAATACAACTTTATTGTACAAAAATTACGTCAAAAAAGACGAAGATAAGTAAAAATATCATTTATAACATTCTGGAATGATTTTCAATTATTTTGTTAAGTAAATTATGCTCTGGATAACAAAGTTCATACATTAAACATGTCTGTCAACAATAATGTTTTACTGGACTAGCCATTCTTAGAGTCTCTATTGCCATCCACAACTGAAAATCACATATCTTACTAAGTATAGTTAATCTAGACACACAAAAAACTTACAATTATTCACAGAAATGCATAGAAAATAAAACTTTTCCAACATTTCACCAGACATTCAAGCATTTTCAAAACTTACTGGCCAGCATTGCACTCTATCTGCCTTCTAACATTTGTAATTATTATGGTGTTTCATGGAAGCCTCTGTTTACAATAGTAAGTCTGAGTATTAATATTTATATGGTGGCTGAATGTCATTAAACGAACATCCACCATAAATAAAATGCCACTTTTGGTGTTAACAATCCACAGAATAATGATGACAATAAATTAACACTGTGATTATCTAATATTGCCCACCCACATATATCATCCACTCCTTTTCCTGGAGTCTCTACAACCTTATTGGTCAATCTGTTATAACCTAAAAATAGAATGTCAAGAAATTACAATCTTATTGGTCAATCTGTTATAACCTAAAAATAGAAAGTTATAAACAAAATTTCATTGACCTACAACCATATTGGTCAAAGGTGATTTATTATTTTTTTTAATCATCAATATAGCACATTGGATTATAATTTTATTAATGCATTCATAACACTGTTACAAAGGATAATAACTACCACGGACATGTATATTTAGACAGTAATGTATATTTAGACAGTAATGTATATTTAGACAGTAATGTATATTTGGACAGTAATGTATATTTAGACAATAATATATAGACAGTAATGTATATTTAGACAGTAATGTATATTTACACAGTAATGTATATTTAGACAGTAATGTATATTTGCACAGTAATGTATATTTAGACAGTAATGTATATTTGGACAGTAATGTATATTTAGACAGTAATGTATATTTAGACAGTAATGTATATTTACACAGTAATGTATATTTACACAGTAATGTATATTTAGACAGTAATGTATATTTACACAGTAATGTATATATAGACAGTAATGTATATTTAGACAGTAATGTATATTTACACAGTAATGTATATTTACACAGTAATGTATATTTAGACAATAATGTATATTTACACAGTAATGTATATATAGACAGTAATGTATATTTAGACAGTAATGTATATTTACACAGTAATGTATATTTAGACAGTAATGTATATTTAGACAGTAATGTATATTTACACAGTAATGTATATTTAGACAGTAATGTATATTTAGACAGTAATGTATATTTACACAGTAATGTATATTTAGACAGTAATGTATATTTACACAGTAATGTATATTTACACAGTAATGTATATTTAGACAGTAATGTATATTTACACAGTAATGTATATTTAGACAGTAATGTATATTTACACAGTAATGTATATTTAGACAGTAATGTATATTTACACAGTAATGTATATTTAGACAGTAATGTATATTTAGACAGTAATGTATAGACAGTAATGTATATTTAGACAGTAATGTATAGACAGTAATGTATATTTAGACAGTAATGTATATTTAGACAGTAATGTATAGACAGTAATGTATATTTAGACAGTAATGTATAGACAGTAATGTATATTTAGACAGTAATGTATATTTAGACAGTAATATATAGACAGTAATGTATATTTAGACAGTAATATATAGACAGTAATGTATATATAGACAGTAATGTATATTTAGACAGTAATGTATAGACAGTAATGTATATTTAGACAGTAATGTATATTTAGACAGTAATGTATATTTAGACAGTAATGTATAGACAGTAATGTATATTTAGACAGTAATGTATTTTATATTTAGACAGTAATGTATATTTAGACAGTAATATATAGACAGTAATGTATATTTAGACAGTAATATATAGACAGTAATGTATATTTAGACAGTAATATATAGACAGTAATGTATATATAGACAGTAATGTATATTTAGACAGTAATGTATAGACAGTAATGTATATTTAGACAGTAATGTATATTTAGACAGTAATGTATAGACAGTAATGTATATTTAGACAGTAATGTATTTTATATTTAGACAGTAATGTATATTTAGACATATCTTTATTGTTGCTCACTTGATAGTTTTCTTTGTAGCATTTTGTAGATCATTGTTTGTATTTTTGTTGTTTTTATTTTGGCCATTGTATTATCTGTCCTTCCTTGAATTACCCCTTTGGTGCCTTCACACTTTTCTTCATACATGTTTAACATGTATTGTAAGTTTACATATACACATAAAAAGAAATCACACTACATTTACACAAATAGGTCAAATTTAGTATGTCAAAAATACGTTTTTTCAGATGCTGCCAAAATAAATGTGTATTAAATATTTTTGCAATGTATTGTTCTTTATTTAAGAATTGAATGCATTTTTTTGTAGTTTTATTGGCGTGTAAAAGCATGGACCGAAGCACATTTTGTATGAAGCACGCTAGCGCTTCATACAAAAAATGTGCTTCGGTCCACGCTTTTACACGCCTATAAAACTACCAAAAAAATGCATTCAATTCTTATAATTATATTTAAATCACACCAAAATTTAATATACTAGTAGTTGAATTTTTTGTTGTGAATTTTATTTGTTAGATTATTTGCTGTTGGAAATTACTATGCCATTGATTGTTTACATCTGACGTCGTCATGGAGGCACATGCAAGTTTGGGTTGAGTTTTATTGGGATGTAAAACATCTCTTTCATAATATGTGACCACTTCATAACCAATCATATTGTAACATTTCAATGAAAAACAGAAGTAATGTAATTATGTTCTATTGTGCATTATATGTTCATTTCCTTTAGAAAGCCTCATGTAATTGGTCAAAAGGTTGACATGTGACTTCTGAATTGAAACTTCATCAGTCAATGAAGCCCTCGGCCATTATACCACACCAACTTTCAGTTGGTTGGTTGGTTTATGGTGTTTAATTCCACTTTTAACAATACTTCAGTTATATCGTAATGGTCAGTTTTATTGGTGGAGGAAACCCAGGAGTACCCAGAGAAAACCACTGACCTGTCGAAAATCACTGACAAACTTTATCACATAATGTTGTATCGAGTACGCCTTGCCTCGCCATGAACGGGGTTCGAACTCACAACTTTAGTGGTGATAGGCACTGATTGCATATGTAGTTGTAAATCCAACTACCATACAATCACGACCATAAAGACCCCTCCCTTCTCCAGAAACAGTTGAAAATGTGGAATATTAAAACAAATAATAAATAATGTAAAACACAAATTATAAGTAATGAATGGATTTGTTGCTGTTCATACGGTTGTAAAAGTGTTATCAGAAGTATATGAAGAGCTACATACAAAATGTTCTTTGGTCAACTCTTTTACACACCAATAAAACTACACAATATTACATTCAATTCTTGTAATCAAATTTTTACATCATTATCATTAGGAAAACAATTGTCTCTGTAATAATGATGAAGTAGAAAAAATGCAATTTATCTGGAAAAAAAATTATACTAATAACAATACTCCAATACCTGGTTCACTCCACAAGATACCTGATCAAGTTTGTCAGTGACTAACGGCAGGTCGGTGGTTTTCTCCTGGTACTCCGGCTTCCTCCACCAATAAATCTGACTGCCACATATAACTGAAATATTGTTGAAAGTGGTGCTAAACACCATAAACCAAACCAACCACTCCACAATATATTCATATTGTCTTAAGATGAGTTTTCTTCATTGCTCTGTGGAACTGCTTCATATTATACATATAAAATGTATATTTAATGAACTTATTACAATAAATTCATATTTATACAATCTTGCATGTTTGCATTCCATAAATTACCTTTTATTTCAAAATGTAAAAAAAAAAAATAAGCTAAAATTCCATTAAAATTAAGATATCATAATTACTTTCACCTGCTAAATTTTTTTTTGGTACTTTTGGCAGAATGCCCATTTACCCTTTTATAAATACATATTATAAAAGTACTTTGGTGTAGTTGGCGTAGACTAAATGCCAGTGTACACGATCAAAGTTTTCAGCAAAAACTTGATTAAGGCCCTGTTACACCGTAAAGCAAGTATCGCGATACTTGTATCATGCAACTTTTTGTATCATGATCCTTGTCAGTTTACACACTAAATCAAGTAGCATGTTTCATGCAGAGTTTGTTTACAAATTGTTCCCGCCAAAATGGAGAATCCTGACAATGAAGACATTATCATACAAATTGAGGAGACTCTCCATCTGTTCCTTTGACCAAATAACATCACTACTTTTTTCCCCTTTCCAGTCATGTTTTATTTACCATGTGCTTTTATTTGTTGATGATGTTGTAACCTCCTGACCTCAAACCAAGATCTCTGATTGGTCAGAGATCAAATGTATCATGATCCTTGCTGTACAGAATAGAACATGTTCTATCCCAATGTGTGTATCATGCAACTTCTAAAAGTTGCATGATACAGAGTAATAGCACTGTTTACACTGTATGTTTTGGTCTATGATACAAGTATCATGATACTTGCTTTACCGTGTAACAGGGGCTTTAGACGGAAAATGTGTTCAACGAAAACTTTGTCAAAGTTATCCCATTTACACCATTAAAGTTTGTTTTTTCGACCACACAAATTTGAATCTCTTGTTTTTTGCTTTGCTTTGCTCCCTACATACTTTTAAGGGGGCCATCGTGGCCGTGATCGTATGGTAGTTGGATCAACAACTTCCTATGCAATCGGTGCTTATCATAATGTTGTGGGTTTGACTCCCGCTCAGGGCGTGGTGTACAACATTATGTGATAAAGTTTGTCAGTGACTTACGGCAGGTTAGTGGTATTCTCTGGGTCCTCCGGTTTCTTCCACCAATAAAACTGACCGCCACGATATAACTGAAATATTGTTGAAAGTGGCGTTAAACCCCATAAAACCAAACCAAACCATACTTTTAAAATGTGTAAGTTGGTAAAACTGCTACTCAAAATTATTTAATTTAGGCCTTAAGTTTAAAGGGAACAAACTATAATTTAATCAAAAAAAAATTGCAATACCAGCGAAAAAAAAGAAAAGAAAAAAAAGGTGAAAATTTGTACTAATTCAGTAAAAACCAATTATTATTATAAGAAATTCTTTTGGGTAATTAGTCAGTGCAAGTGTAATTGATACACTTAAATAGTTTAAACTTGTTCTTTGTGGTTTTCAGACCAATCAACAGATCAATCATTCTAAATGACAAATAAATTGTTGTGAGCCACATTTGTGTCAAATGTTACCATATTTTGACCTTTCAAAAAATACCACAAAATCATGCCAAGTTACCAAAAAAAATTCTACATCGATTTTAAAAGCCCTTCAGAGCTTATGTTGTATGTTCCTAATGTACAGACTTTAAATAAAAAAAAATTGACTTTTGACTTTGACAGGCAAGTAAAATGCTTAAGCAAGAAAACTTTATTACAAAAATCGTCAAAAATATTATTTATACAGTATAAACTTTCTAAAACGAACATCGAATAAACCAGAATCCTTTCTTTTTTGTGTGTAATTTTCCATTTTTACAGACAATACAGACAGTACATACATTCACACAACAAGACATTACACACATTACTATATTGACATTTTTCCTACCTGTATATATATATTTATGTATTGAATTAATACAGATATCATAAGTTATTACATATGAAATGGTTGTGAGCTCCAGATATTTTTCTATTTGATGGAGTTATTTCCCCTTATTTTCTGGTATTAGGTGTATTCCTTTTTTAATCATTTACTGCTTACTTATCTAAAAACTATTAAAGAATATATAAATAGGAAATTTTGAATACATTTTTTAAATTGTTTATAAACCAGACCTGATGAGATTTTGGCAAAAAAACTGAATTAAAATTGGATGAAAAATAAAACCATTCTCAATTTGGAAAGTGGTAATTTATAATTTATTTCAGTCAAGTAATATAGCGGAAATATATCACATTAATATAGAATGAAACATAAAAATTCTACATGTATATACTTTCCTTATATGTGAAATTTTTGAATTGGAGTCCTTTCTTGAAATGATATAGAAAATTTTGTATACCCCCCGATCAATGACTTGTATACCCCCCGATCAATAACTTGTATACCCCCCGATCAATGACTTGTATACCCCCCGATCAATAACCTATAATGAAAAGCAATTAGCAAAAAAAACTGCATCATAGTTGGATGAAAAATTAACATTCAAATTTTATAAATTTGCACTTTTCCACATGTTTCTGTCAAGTTTATTGCAGAAACCGTATGAGATGGAGGAAATCAGTCGACAGACCACCAAAGCTCTCGGCACAATCAATTCAAAGAAAAATAACACGTCAAAATTGGATTCAAAATAAAAATTCTATCTACATTCCAAACATACGAAATTTCAAAATTTGAGCCCCTTTTAATCTTATTCAAAATAAAATTGCAGTTGTTTTTATGTCCCATCTATAACTCATAAATAATCATATTTCAAAAAATGTATTTAACTTAGATTAAAAATAAGCATAGATTAAAATTTTAAATTCCACCTTTTTGCTCCCTTTTATATCAAACAGTAATCATTACATAATAACTCTATACATTTCCCTGAAAATGATTTTTCTAAGGAATTCAATAAAGAAAATTCATCAAATCAGAGGAAAAATAAACTCTTCACATACAAATAACAGACACACCCATTTATGAAACTTAGGATCTCATTTTTGAAAACGTAATAGGGTAACAATACCTAAAATCACTACCTTTGTACTGTGATAAGGATCTTTGTGTTAAAAATTCAGAATAATCGGTTGACTAGAATTTAAGTTATTGTACAGAAATCCTTCCGTCTACAGATGGATGATGGGGACAACAGATCCTTCCCATATTACGACCACAATATAAAAAATTATTGATTGGTTTGGTTTCATACTGTTTATCGCCACTTACAACAATATTTCAGTTATATCATGGTGGTCAGTTTTATTAGTTTAAACATATTTTATTAATTAATTCAATATAACATTACAATATTCAGCTATATACATTAAATAATAAGAAATAATTAATAGGATTGGGAAACAAGTTACAAGAACTTATATTAATCCCTATCCGTAGGTGAGGAAACCGGTGGACCGGGAGAAAACCACTGACCTGTCGTAAGTCACTGACAAACTTTATCACATAATGTTGTACACCTTGCCCTGATCGAGATTTGAACTCACCATAACAGTGGTGATAGGCACTGATTGCTTAGATAGCTGTAAATCCAACTACCATACGATCACAGCCACGACGGCCCCTCTAATTATTGAATAAATAACCAATTAATCATAAATCGCTACCAAAACATCCAAGCATTACAAAGCGACTGCCACATTTCCAAATAAATTACATTCTGTTAACAGTAATATGCAAATCATTACAGATTGATTGTTTGATTGTCATAAATAGACAATATTACAGTGTCTTAAAATATAAAATTTATGTGTACGAGGCTTAAAAACTGAGATAAAGGCGAGGTTCACCCTGATTTTCCTCATTTTTTGTGTCGAATACATGTCAACTTTATATTTTAAGACACTGCATTAATATTGTGTTTATCCTGAATAAAAATCACATTAATCCATTGATGTTTATATTTTGAAATAAATAATAAAACTATATAATTATCCCTTGATTACCCCTTTTGATATTTTCTGTCAATAGGAAGTGAACTGGATTAACAATTAGGTTCCCAATGCTCAACAGTTAACATGTGGAGGGTGTACCAAAAAAAGCTATATTTTGGTTAGTGACCGTATATAACAAAATTTATCCAGTCAATGCAATTTGCTTGCTCAAATAGAACAGTGCAGGATAATGTAAAATACAAACCAGAATACTGTAGTGTAGCACCAATATAAGAGTCTATAGTAGACCCTAGGAAACCTGATAGAATTCCTAACACTATTATAGGCCACTGAGGGGCACACTTCTGTAAATAATCATCTGACAAGGAAAATATCAATGTCAAATAATAGGACACTCCTACTATTAATCCACCAATCAAACTGCTGATAGTTCCAACCAATGAAACACCACCATTTGTACCTGGAAAGTTAATACAATATTGTCTCAATTTGATTAAATTCAATTCAGCTGTTATAATATGCCACACCCCCTCCCCCCTAACAGACAGAACCAAATTAGACCTCTGAATAGAGCTACTAGCAGCCTCTGGCTGTATGTAATCCTTATAAAATAAATAAAGTATTAGAGCTCTGAAGAGAGCTACTAGCAACCTCTGGCTGTATGTAATCCTTATAAAATAAATAAAGTATTAAAGTCTGAAGAGAGCTACTAGCAGCCTCTGGCTGTATGTAATCCTTATAAAATAAATAAAGTATTAAAGTCTGAAGAGAGCTACTAGCAGCCTCTGGCTGTATGTAATCCTTATAAAATAAATAAAGTATTAAAGCCTGAAGAGAGCTACTAGCAGCCTCTGGCTGTATGTAATCCTCATAAAATAAATAAAGTATTAAAGAGGTCAAGAGGTCACAATGAGAACAAGTTTACAAACAGTCAAACTTTCAGGCAAAAAGATGGAATTAGTATGGGATTATAGACAGAAATTCAGACTGAGAAAAACTAGAGGCTCAGTGGGCAGAGCCTGTGTCACTCACCTTTCATTCTGCTTTGAGGAAACTTAATACAGAACCTTCCATAGGTGCTTCCCACCAAGTTTCGGTTCATTTGGCTAAGCAGTTACAGAGAAGAAGATTTTTAGAAATCGACCAATCAGAAACATGAATGGCCTGTGGTGGCCATGTCTATTAACAGATGGGAACTAAATGCGTAATCTTTATAGATGACCTTCCAAGGATGCTTCCTACCAAGATTTGATTCATTTGGCAAAGCGGTTTCAGAGAAGATTTTTTAGAAGTCAACCAATCAGAAACAAGAATTGCCTGTGGTGGCCATGTTTGTTAACGGATCGGAACTAAATTAGCAATCTTTATAGAAGACCTTCCAAGGATGCTTCCTACCAAGTTTTGATTCACTTGGCCAAGTGGTTACAGAGGAGAAGATTCTTTAGAAATCAACCAATCAGAAACAAGAATTGCCTGTGGCAGCCATGTTTGCCAACGGATCGGGACGAAATGGGTAATCTTTATAGAGGACCTGCCATAGATGCTTCCTACTAAGTTTCGGTTCATTTGGCAAAGCGGTTTCAGAGGAGAAGATTTTTCAATATCGGCCAATCAAAAACAAGAATAGCCTATGGTGGCCATGTTTGTTAACGGATCGGGACGAGAAATTAGCAATCTTTATAGAGGACCTGCCATAGATGCTTCCTACTAAGTTTCGGTTCATTTGGCAAAGCGGTTTCAGAGAAGAAGATTTTTTTAAATCGGCCAATCAGAAACAAGAATTGCCTATGGCAGCCATGTTTGTTAATGGATCGGGACAAAATGAGCAATCTTTAGAGAGGACCTTCCATAGATGCTTCCTACCAGGTTTCACTTCATTTGGCTGAGGGATTTCAGAGGAAAATATTAAAATGTGAAAAGTTAACGGACGACATACGACGGAAGACAGACGACGGACACCAAGTGATGGCAAAAGCTCACGTTGCCTTTGGCAAGGTGAGCTAAAAAAGAGGTGAAGAAGTTGCTTTGAAATGGGTTGATAATGCTCCTAACTCCTACATTGTATTACTCATTTTGAGCTACACCAAGTTGTCTTTTAGGTGCAATGAGTACGACATTCTCTATATCTGACACACTCAATTAATTCCTGCCATAAGGCAGAGTTGTGTATTTTATTTGTCTCACACAACCAGCGTGAATTCATATATATAAAAGAAAATGTCCCTTTTTAAGATGAAAAATCGTAATTTTTATTTAATAACAGAAATGAGAGTCAGACTTCTTATATATATTTTTTTTCAGCATTAAATTTTTTTTTAAACTTCAGGCGGTAAAAATATTTTATCAAAATAATTATTTGCCCAAATAAAGAACAGGAAAATTGACAGAACTATTTCAGAATGATTAAACGTGAGAGGCTTTGATAAATGGAAACCCTAAATTCTAAATATGGGATACAAATTATCTGCCCTTTTTAAACTTTACTCTGATTCTATTTACAAATTATCTCCCCTTTATAAACTTTACTCTCCGATTCTTTTTACAAATTGTCTCCCCTTTTTAAAACTTTATCTGTGATTATTTTTACAAATTATTTTTGTGAATATTATTATTTCCTGTCAACAAACTCTTTCTCTGATATATCTTAAATACATACAATCAATAGACCTATTGCCCATTCAAAATCTGATTCTAAAATAATACGTTTTTATATGAGTTATTTCCCTTAAGACCAGCAAAATGATACCAGGTATAACAAAATACCAGGTATAACAAAAAGCAATGTAAAGGACAATGAATTTGAGCATAATTTTCTCATAATTTGTAGATATTTGAACCTTGTAAACAGATGATGATTTTATACCAAATATAAACTTCACAAGTTGTTTAAAAGATATTAAAATTTTGAATAGATTATGGGGAAAAAGATATGTATTATTTTCATTGAACTTTACATGGACCCTATTGTCTATCTGAAAGGGAAATAACTCCTGTAAAATGTATGATTTTAGAATCATAGGGAAATAACTCCTGTAAAACATGATTTTAGAATCAAAGGGAAACAACTCCTGTAAAACGTATGATTTTAGAATCAAAGGGAAATAACTCCTGTAAAACATATGATTTTAGAATCAAAGGGAAACAACTCCTGTAAAACGTATGATTTTAGAATCAAAGGGAAATAACTCCTGTAAAACATATGATTTTAGAATCAAAGGGAAATAACTCCTGTAAAACGTATGATTTTAGAATCAAAGGGAAATAACTCCTGTAAAACGTATGATTTTAGAATCAAAGTAAGAAATGTACAAATGGTTTATCAACAGACCTTTTTTACCCCTTAGGCCTGTATTTCAGTAATCATAATATGAAACCGGCACGGCCTTAAATGCTCGCGCATCTGAAAATTATCTGGCAATTTCATCAAAAGTGTCGAGATTTTTTGGGCCGAGATATATTGGGGACGACTTTTTTAGGGCCGAATCTAGTCTCATTCAATCGAGCTGTCGTTCCTTTATTCGAGTTATCGTTCCTTACGAGAGAGGGTACGAGACTTCAGGATCACCTTAGCACTTTATGTTAAGAAGATCTCCATTAGTTGAGTGTGTTACCCGGAAACCGGTGTTTACAAAACGTCAGGAACGATAACTCGAATAACAAATACAAAACGTAGAATTTTTTTTTCTTCGACAATATGTTCAGCCATGTTTGTTAAAAAATCCTAAGTATACATTTTATACCATAAAGAGCTCGCTTAAGCTCGCATATTACACCATACATCCCCTTAATAATCATTGAAAGGAAACAAATACACAGTTCAATTCATAAGGCTTTGTTTTTTTTCTTATTCCTTAAATTTTTTATGATACTGAAACCTTTTAGAACCCTATTATATTTCAATTCCAGGCATTTAAACTGATCCTAACCTTTTGGAACTTTTCTAAACGTTGTAATAAGTCTGGGATCTGTATTATATCTAAACACTGTTCCTAATTCTGATGATAATGTGTCTCCACAGCTGCAGGCCAAAGCCCCGAGAACTGCCATGGAGAAATAAGAGGATAAGTAATGTTTAGAGAAGTCAACTGGCATTTCTCCTACACCATTGTCTAACATATACAACATAGCAAACTGTGAAGCAATCCCTCCATTACATATCACTTGTACCCAGTTCCTCTGTCCACCTGTCAAAACAAAACAGACAGTGAAAAACAGGAGTTATCTCCCATGCATCATATATAAAGTTACTGTGTTACCACAAGTACAGTATTTCCCCCTTTATAGGGTCAACCCTGCAGTGAGAAAGTGGCCTTATAAGATGGTAGTTTTTTTTAAATCTGAGTGCATCTGAAATCTGGTCTGATAAGAGGGGTGTCCTTTGATAGGAGTGGTCTTATAATAGAGGGTCTACTGTAAAACAACTTTTCTACCTGTTTCTAAAGCTTGTACAAATAAATTTTAAGATGTAGAACACAGGGAATATTGGATAAGAAGATCAACCTCTATGACTTAATACTAAATAAATAATTTGTTTTTTTAAGCAATTTGGGATTTATGTCATCCTTATATTAAATTTATATCGGGGAAGTATATAGTTATAACTAACTATCTTCATCAGACAGTTGCTCTGACTAAAATATGAAAATTATCGGACATTTGCAACCGTCCGACAAACCTTCGGAATTATTATATTAGAAATGTAGTATCCTTCTCAAAGAAGATAACTTAAGTGGAAAGTGTTGTTTTAATGCTTCAAATATAAGATAAATCAGAGAGAATTATCTCCCTTTAACTATGTATAATCTTTGTCTGTGTGTCACATGGTCTGTCTTGTCAAGTATTTCATGTTTGTTATTTTATGTATTTGTAAGGTATCTATAATTCTTTTATAAAGCATCAAACCTAACCTAGATTGGTTATCAGTTAGAAAAAATATATATCTAATCAAAATAAAATATATGTTTTTATCTTTGGTGATACATTAATATCTAACGACATCCCATCAGTGGTGTAATGGTTAGCATGCTCACCTAGAGTGTGGTAGATCATGGGTTCCAGTGTAATGGTTAGCATGCTCACCTAGAGTGTGGTAGATTATGGGTTCCAGTGTAATGGTTAGCATGCTCATCTAGATGTGGTAGATCATGGGTTCCAGTGTAATGGTTAGCATGCTCACCTAGAGTGTGGTAGATCATGGGTTTCAGTGTAATGGTTAGCATGCTCACCTAGAGTGTGGTAGATCATGGGTTCCAGTGTAATGGTTAGCATGCTCACCTAGAGTGTGGTAGATCATGGGTTCCAGTGTAATGGTTAGCATGCTCACCTAGATGTGGTAGATCATGGGTTCCAGTGTAATGGTTAGCATGCTCACCTAGAGTGTGGTAGATCATGGGTTCCAGTGTAATGGTTAGCATGCTCACCTAGAGTGTGGTAGATCATGGGTTCCAGTGTAATGGTTAGCATGCTCACCTAGAGTGTGGTAGATCATGGGTTCCAGTGTAATGGTTAGCATGCTCACCTAGAGTGTGGTAGATCATGGGTTCCAGTGTAATGGTTAGCATGCTCACCTAGATGTGGTAGATCATGGGTTCCAGTGTAATGGTTAGCATGCTCACCTAGAGTGTGGTAGATCATGGGTTCCAGTGTAATGGTTAGCATACTCACCTAGATGTGGTAGATCATGGGTTCCAGTGTAATGGTTAGCATGCTCACCTAGAGTGTGGTAGATCATGGGTTCCAGTGTAATGGTTAGCATGCTCACCTAGATGTGGTAGATCATGGGTTCCAGTGTAATGGTTAGCATGCTCACCTAGAGTGTGGTAGAGCATGGGTTCCAGTGTAATGGTTAACATGCTCACCTAGAGTGTGGTAGATCATGGGTTCCAGTGTAATGGTTAGCATGCTCACCTAAAGTGTGGTAGATCATGGGTTCCAGTGTAATGGTTAGCATACTCACCTAGATGTGGTAGATCATGGGTTCCAGTGTAATGGTTAGCATGCTCACCTAGAGTGTGGTAGATCATGGGTTCCAGTGTAATGGTTAGCATGCTCACCTAGAGTGTGGTAGATCATGGGTTCCAGTGTAATGGTTAGCATGCTCACCTAGAGTGTGGTAGATCATGGGTTCCAGTGTAATGGTTAGCATGCTCACCTAGAGTGTGGTACATCATGGGTTCCAGTGTAATGGTTAGCATGCTCACCTAGATGTGGTAGATCATGGGTTCCAGTGTAATGGTTAGCATGCTCACCTAGAGTGTGGTAGATCATGGGTTCCAGTGTAATGGTTAGCATGCTCACCTAGAGTGTGGTAGATCATGGGTTCCAGTGTAATGGTTAGCATGCTCACCTAGAGTGTGGTAGATCATGGGTTCCAGTGTAATGGTTAGCATGCTCACCTAGAGTGTGGTAGATCATGGGTTCCTGTGTAATGGTTAGCATGCTCACCTAGATGTGGTAGATCATGGGTTCCAGTGTAATGGTTAGCATGCTCACCTAGAGTGTGGTAGATCATGGGTTCCAGTGTAATGGTTAGCATGCTCACCTAGAGTGTGGTAGATCATGGGTTCCAGTGTAATGGTTAGCATGCTCACCTAGATGTGGTAGATCATGGGTTCCAGTGTAATGGTTAGCATGCTCACCTAGAGTGTGGTAGAGCATGGGTTCCAGTGTAATGGTTAACATGCTCACCTAGAGTGTGGTAGATCATGGGTTCCAGTGTAATGGTTAGCATGCTCACCTAAAGTGTGGTAGATCATGGGTTCCAGTGTAATGGTTAGCATACTCACCTAGATGTGGTAGATCATGGGTTCCAGTGTAATGGTTAGCATGCTCACCTAGAGTGTGGTAGATCATGGGTTCCAGTGTAATGGTTAGCATGCTCACCTAGAGTGTGGTAGATCATGGGTTCCAGTGTAATGGTTAGCATGCTCACCTAGAGTGTGGTAGATCATGGGTTCCAGTGTAATGGTTAGCATGCTCACCTAGAGTGTGGTAGATCATGGGTTCCAGTGTAATGGTTAGCATGCTCACCTAGATGTGGTAGATCATGGGTTCCAGTGTAATGGTTAGCATGCTCACCTAGAGTGTGGTAGATCATGGGTTCCAGTGTAATGGTTAGCATGCTCACCTAGAGTGTGGTAGATCATGGGTTCCAGTGTAATGGTTAGCATGCTCACCTAGAGTGTGGTAGATCATGGGTTCCAGTGTAATGGTTAGCATGCTCACCTAGAGTGTGGTAGATCATGGGTTCCTGTGTAATGGTTAGCATGCTCACCTAGATGTGGTAGATCATGGGTTCCAGTGTAATGGTTAGCATGCTCACCTAGAGTGTGGTAGATCATGGGTTCCAGTGTAATGGTTAGCATTCTCACCTAGAGTGTGGTAGATCATGGGTTCCAGTGTAATGGTTAGCATGCTCACCTAGATGTGGTAGATCATGGGTTCCAGTGTAATGGTTAGCATGCTCACCTAGAGTGTGGTAGATCATGGGTTCCAGTGTAATGGTTAGCATGCTCACCTAGAGTGTGGTAGATCATGGGTTCCAGTGTAATGGTTAGCATGCTCACCTAGAGTGTGGTAGATCATGGGTTCCAGTGTAATGGTTAGCATGCTCACCTAGAGTGTGGTAGATCATGGGTTCCAGTGTAATGGTTAGCATGCTCACCTAGATGTGGTAGATCATGGGTTCCAGTGTAATGGTTAGCATGCTCACCTAGAGTGTGGTAGATCATGGGTTCCAGTGTAATGGTTAGCATGCTCACCTAGAGTGTGGTAGATCATGGGTTCCAGTGTAATGGTTAGCATGCTCACCTAGAGTGTGGTAGATCATGGGTTCCAGTGTAATGGTTAGCATACTCACCTAGATGTGGTAGATCATGGGTTCCAGTGTAATGGTTAGCATGCTCACCTAGAGTGTGGTAGATCATGGGTTCCAGTGTAATGGTTAGCAGGCTCACCTAGAGTGTGGTAGATCATGGGTTCCAGTGTAATGGTTAGCATGCTCACCTAGATGTGGTAGATCATGGGTTCCAGTGTAATGGTTAGCATGCTCACCTAGAGTGTGGTAGATCATGGGTTCCAGTGTAATGGTTAGCATGCTCACCTAGAGTGTGGTAGATCATGGGTTCCAGTGTAATGGTTAGCATGCTCACCTAGAGTGTGGTAGATCATGGGTTCCAGTGTAATGGTTAGCATGCTCACCTAGAGTGTGGTAGATCATGGGTTCCAGTGTAATGGTTAGCATACTCACCTAGATGTGGTAGATCATGGGTTCCAGTGTAATGGTTAGCAGGCTCACCTAGAGTGTGGTAGATCATGGGTTCCAGTGTAATGGTTAGCATGCTCACCTAGATGTGGTAGATCATGGGTTCCAGTGTAATGGTTAGCATGCTCACCTAGATGTGGTAGATCATGGGTTCCAGTGTAATGGTTAGCATGTTCACCTAGAGTGTGGTAGATCATGGGTTCCAGTGTAATGGTTAGCATGCTCACCTAGATGTGGTAGATCATGGGTTCCAGTGTAATGGTTAGCATGCTCACCTAGATGTGGTAGATCATGGGTTCCAGTGTAATGGTTAGCATGCTCACCTAGAGTGTGGTAGATCATGGGTTCCAGTGTAATGGTTAGCATGCTCACCTAGAGTGTGGTAGATCATGGGTTCCAGTGTAATGGTTAGCATGCTCACCTAGATGTGGTAGATCATGGGTTCCAGTGTAATGGTTAGCATGCTCACCTAGAGTGTGGTAGATCATGGGTTCCAGTGTAATGGTTAGCATACTCACCTAGATGTGGTAGATCATGGGTTCCAGTGTAATGGTTAGCATGCTCACCTAGAGTGTGGTAGATCATGGGTTCCAGTGTAATGGTTAGCATGCTCACCTAGAGTGTGGTAGATCATGGGTTCCAGTGTAATGGTTAGCATGCTCACCTAGAGTGTGGTAGATCATGGGTTCCAGTGTAATGGTTAGCATGCTCACCTAGAGTGTGGTAGATCATGGGTTCCAGTGTAATGGTTAGCATGCTCACCTAGAGTGTGGTAGATCATGGGTTCCAGTGTAATGGTTAGCATGCTCACCTAGATGTGGTAGATCATGGGTTCCAGTGTAATGGTTAGCATGCTCACCTAGAGTGTGGTAGATCATGGGTTCCAGTGTAATGGTTAGCATGCTCACCTAGAGTGTGGTAGATCATGGGTTCCAGTGTAATGGTTAGCATGCTCACCTAGAGTGTGGTAGATCATGGGTTCCAGTGTAATGGTTAGCATACTCACCTAGATGTGGTAGATCATGGGTTCCAGTGTAATGGTTAGCATGCTCACCTAGAGTGTGGTAGATCATGGGTTCCAGTGTAATGGTTAGCATGCTCACCTAGAGTGTGGTAGATCATGGGTTCCAGTGTAATGGTTAGCATGCTCACCTAGAGTGTGGTAGATCATGGGTTCCAGTGTAATGGTTAGCATGCTCACCTAGAGTGTGGTAGATCATGGGTTCCAGTGTAATGGTTAGCATGCTCACCTAGAGTGTGGTAGATCATGGGTTCCAGTGTAATGGTTAGCATGCTCACCTAGATGTGGTAGATCATGGGTTCCAGTGTAATGGTTAGCATGCTCACCTAGAGTGTGGTAGATCATGGGTTCCAGTGTAATGGTTAGCATGCTCACCTAGAGTGTGGTAGATCATGGGTTCCAGTGTAATGGTTAGCATGCTCACCTAGAGTGTGGTAGATCATGGGTTCCTGTGTAATGGTTAGCATGCTCACCTAGAGTGTGGTAGATCATGGGTTCCAGTGTAATGGTTAGCATGCTCACCTAGAGTGTGGTAGATCATGGGTTCCAGTGTAATGGTTAGCATGCTCACCTAGAGTGTGGTAGATCATGGGTTCCTGTGTAATGGTTAGCATGCTCACCTAGATGTGGTAGATCATGGGTTCCAGTGTAATGGTTAGCATGCTCACCTAGAGTGTGGTAGATCATGGGTTCCAGTGTAATGGTTAGCATGCTCACCTAGAGTGTGGTAGATCATGGGTTCCAGTGTAATGGTTAGCATGCTCACCTAGAGTGTGGTAGATCATGGGTTCCAGTGTAATGGTTAGCATGCTCACCTAGAGTGTGGTAGATCATGGGTTCCAGTGTAATGGTTAGCATACTCACCTAGATGTGGTAGATCATGGGTTCCAGTGTAATGGTTAGCAGGCTCACCTAGAGTGTGGTAGATCATGGGTTCCAGTGTAATGGTTAGCATGCTCACCTAGAGTGTGGTAGATCATGGGTTCCAGTGTAATGGTTAGCATGCTCACCTAGAGTGTGGTAGATCATGGGTTCCAGTGTAATGGTTAGCATGCTCACCTAGAGTGTGGTAGATCATGGGTTCCAGTGTAATGGTTAGCATGCTCACCTAGAGTGTGGTAGATCATGGGTTCCAGTGTAATGGTTAGCATGCTCACCTAGAGTGTGGTAGATCATGGGTTCCAGTGTAATGGTTAGCATGCTCACCTAGATGTGGTAGATCATGGGTTCCAGTGTAATGGTTAGCATGCTCACCTAGAGTGTGGTAGATCATGGGTTCCAGTGTAATGGTTAGCATGCTCACCTAGAGTGTGGTAGATCATGGGTTCCAGTGTAATGGTTAGCATGCTCACCTAGAGTGTGGTAGATCATGGGTTCCAGTGTAATGGTTAGCATGCTCACCTAGAGTGTGGTAGATCATGGGTTCCAGTGTAATGGTTAGCATGCTCACCTAGAGTGTGGTAGATCATGGGTTCCAGTGTAATGGTTAGCATGCTCACCTAGAGTGTGGTAGATCATGGGTTCCAGTGTAATGGTTAGCATGCTCACCTAGAGTGTGGTAGATCATGGGTTCCAGTGTAATGGTTAGCATGCTCACCTAGAGTGTGGTAGATCATGGGTTCCAGTGTAATGGTTAGCATGCTCACCTAGATGTGGTAGATCATGGGTTCCAGTGTAATGGTTAGCATGCTCACCTAGAGTGTGGTAGATCATGGGTTCCAGTGTAATGGTTAGCATGCTCACCTAGAGTGTGGTAGATCATGGGTTCCAGTGTAATGGTTAGCATGCTCACCTAGAGTGTGGTAGATCATGGGTTCCAGTGTAATGGTTAGCATGCTCACCTAGAGTGTGGTAGATCATGGGTTCCAGTGTAATGGTTAGCATGCTCACCTAGAGTGTGGTAGATCATGGGTTCCAGTGTAATGGTTAGCATGCTCACCTAGAGTGTGGTAGATCATGGGTTCCTGTGTAATGGTTAGCATGCTCACCTAGATGTGGTAGATCATGGGTTCCAGTGTAATGGTTAGCATGCTCACCTAGAGTGTGGTAGATCATGGGTTCCAGTGTAATGGTTAGCATTCTCACCTAGAGTGTGGTAGATCATGGGTTCCAGTGTAATGGTTAGCATGCTCACCTAGATGTGGTAGATCATGGGTTCCAGTGTAATGGTTAGCATGCTCACCTAGAGTGTGGTAGATCATGGGTTCCAGTGTAATGGTTAGCATGCTCACCTAGAGTGTGGTAGATCATGGGTTCCAGTGTAATGGTTAGCATGCTCACCTAGAGTGTGGTAGATCATGGGTTCCAGTGTAATGGTTAGCATGCTCACCTAGAGTGTGGTAGATCATGGGTTCCAGTGTAATGGTTAGCATGCTCACCTAGATGTGGTAGATCATGGGTTCCAGTGTAATGGTTAGCATGCTCACCTAGAGTGTGGTAGATCATGGGTTCCAGTGTAATGGTTAGCATGCTCACCTAGAGTGTGGTAGATCATGGGTTCCAGTGTAATGGTTAACATGCTCACCTAGAGTGTGGTAGATCATGGGTTCCAGTGTAATGGTTAGCATACTCACCTAGATGTGGTAGATCATGGGTTCCAGTGTAATGGTTAGCATGCTCACCTAGAGTGTGGTAGATCATGGGTTCCAGTGTAATGGTTAGCAGGCTCACCTAGAGTGTGGTAGATCATGGGTTCCAGTGTAATGGTTAGCATGCTCACCTAGATGTGGTAGATCATGGGTTCCAGTGTAATGGTTAGCATGCTCACCTAGAGTGTGGTAGATCATGGGTTCCAGTGTAATGGTTAGCATGCTCACCTAGAGTGTGGTAGATCATGGGTTCCAGTGTAATGGTTAGCATGCTCACCTAGAGTGTGGTAGATCATGGGTTCCAGTGTAATGGTTAGCATGCTCACCTAGAGTGTGGTAGATCATGGGTTCCAGTGTAATGGTTAGCATACTCACCTAGATGTGGTAGATCATGGGTTCCAGTGTAATGGTTAGCAGGCTCACCTAGAGTGTGGTAGATCATGGGTTCCAGTGTAATGGTTAGCATGCTCACCTAGAGTGTGGTAGATCATGGGTTCCAGTGTAATGGTTAGCATGCTCACCTAGATGTGGTAGATCATGGGTTCCAGTGTAATGGTTAGCATGCTCACCTAGATGTGGTAGATCATGGGTTCCAGTGTAATGGTTAGCATGTTCACCTAGAGTGTGGTAGATCATGGGTTCCAGTGTAATGGTTAGCATGCTCACCTAGATGTGGTAGATCATGGGTTCCAGTGTAATGGTTAGCATGCTCACCTAGATGTGGTAGATCATGGGTTCCAGTGTAATGGTTAGCATGCTCACCTAGAGTGTGGTAGATCATGGGTTCCAGTGTAATGGTTAGCATGCTCACCTAGAGTGTGGTAGATCATGGGTTCCAGTGTAATGGTTAGCATGCTCACCTAGATGTGGTAGATCATGGGTTCCAGTGTAATGGTTAGCATGCTCACCTAGAGTGTGGTAGATCATGGGTTCCAGTGTAATGGTTAGCATACTCACCTAGATGTGGTAGATCATGGGTTCCAGTGTAATGGTTAGCATGCTCACCTAGAGTGTGGTAGATCATGGGTTCCAGTGTAATGGTTAGCATGCTCACCTAGAGTGTGGTAGATCATGGGTTCCAGTGTAATGGTTAGCATGCTCACCTAGAGTGTGGTAGATCATGGGTTCCAGTGTAATGGTTAGCATGCTCACCTAGAGTGTGGTAGATCATGGGTTCCAGTGTAATGGTTAGCATGCTCACCTAGAGTGTGGTAGATCATGGGTTCCAGTGTAATGGTTAGCATGCTCACCTAGAGTGTGGTAGATCATGGGTTCCAGTGTAATGGTTAGCATGCTCACCTAGAGTGTGGTAGATCATGGGTTCCAGTGTAATGGTTAGCATGCTCATCTAGAGTGTGGTAGATCATGGGTTCCAGTGTAATGGTTAGCATGCTCACCTAGATGTGGTAGATCATGGGTTCCAGTGTAATGGTTAGCATGCTCACCTAGAGTGTGGTAGATCATGGGTTCCAGTGTAATGGTTAGCATGCTCACCTAGAGTGTGGTAGATCATGGGTTCCAGTGTAATGGTTAGCATGCTCACCTAGAGTGTGGTAGATCATGGGTTCCTGTGTAATGGTTAGCATGCTCACCTAGATGTGGTAGATCATGGGTTCCAGTGTAATGGTTAGCATGCTCACCTAGAGTGTGGTAGATCATGGGTTCCAGTGTAATGGTTAGCATTCTCACCTAGAGTGTGGTAGATCATGGGTTCCAGTGTAATGGTTAGCATGCTCACCTAGATGTGGTAGATCATGGGTTCCAGTGTAATGGTTAGCATGCTCACCTAGAGTGTGGTAGATCATGGGTTCCAGTGTAATGGTTAGCATGCTCACCTAGAGTGTGGTAGATCATGGGTTCCAGTGTAATGGTTAGCATGCTCACCTAGAGTGTGGTAGATCATGGGTTCCAGTGTAATGGTTAGCATGCTCACCTAGAGTGTGGTAGATCATGGGTTCCAGTGTAATGGTTAGCATGCTCACCTAGATGTGGTAGATCATGGGTTCCAGTGTAATGGTTAGCATGCTCACCTAGAGTGTGGTAGATCATGGGTTCCAGTGTAATGGTTAGCATGCTCACCTAGAGTGTGGTAGATCATGGGTTCCAGTGTAATGGTTAGCATACTCACCTAGATGTGGTAGATCATGGGTTCCAGTGTAATGGTTAGCATGCTCACCTAGAGTGTGGTAGATCATGGGTTCCAGTGTAATGGTTAGCAGGCTCACCTAGAGTGTGGTAGATCATGGGTTCCAGTGTAATGGTTAGCATGCTCACCTAGATGTGGTAGATCATGGGTTCCAGTGTAATGGTTAGCATGCTCACCTAGAGTGTGGTAGATCATGGGTTCCAGTGTAATGGTTAGCATGCTCACCTAGAGTGTGGTAGATCATGGGTTCCAGTGTAATGGTTAGCATGCTCACCTAGAGTGTGGTAGATCATGGGTTCCAGTGTAATGGTTAGCATGCTCACCTAGAGTGTGGTAGATCATGGGTTCCAGTGTAATGGTTAGCATACTCACCTAGATGTGGTAGATCATGGGTTCCAGTGTAATGGTTAGCAGGCTCACCTAGAGTGTGGTAGATCATGGGTTCCAGTGTAATGGTTAGCATGCTCACCTAGAGTGTGGTAGATCATGGGTTCCAGTGTAATGGTTAGCATGCTCACCTAGATGTGGTAGATCATGGGTTCCAGTGTAATGGTTAGCATGCTCACCTAGATGTGGTAGATCATGGGTTCCAGTGTAATGGTTAGCATGTTCACCTAGAGTGTGGTAGATCATGGGTTCCAGTGTAATGGTTAGCATGCTCACCTAGATGTGGTAGATCATGGGTTCCAGTGTAATGGTTAGCATGCTCACCTAGATGTGGTAGATCATGGGTTCCAGTGTAATGGTTAGCATGCTCACCTAGAGTGTGGTAGATCATGGGTTCCAGTGTAATGGTTAGCATGCTCACCTAGAGTGTGGTAGATCATGGGTTCCAGTGTAATGGTTAGCATGCTCACCTAGATGTGGTAGATCATGGGTTCCAGTGTAATGGTTAGCATGCTCACCTAGAGTGTGGTAGATCATGGGTTCCAGTGTAATGGTTAGCATACTCACCTAGATGTGGTAGATCATGGGTTCCAGTGTAATGGTTAGCATGCTCACCTAGAGTGTGGTAGATCATGGGTTCCAGTGTAATGGTTAGCATGCTCACCTAGAGTGTGGTAGATCATGGGTTCCAGTGTAATGGTTAGCATGCTCACCTAGAGTGTGGTAGATCATGGGTTCCAGTGTAATGGTTAGCATGCTCACCTAGAGTGTGGTAGATCATGGGTTCCAGTGTAATGGTTAGCATGCTCACCTAGAGTGTGGTAGATCATGGGTTCCAGTGTAATGGTTAGCATGCTCACCTAGAGTGTGGTAGATCATGGGTTCCAGTGTAATGGTTAGCATGCTCACCTAGAGTGTGGTAGATCATGGGTTCCAGTGTAATGGTTAGCATGCTCACCTAGAGTGTGGTAGATCATGGGTTCCAGTGTAATGGTTAGCATGCTCACCTAGATGTGGTAGATCATGGGTTCCAGTGTAATGGTTAGCATGCTCACCTAGAGTGTGGTAGATCATGGGTTCCAGTGTAATGGTTAGCATGCTCACCTAGAAGGTGGTAGATCGTGGGTTCAATCCCCAATCTGGTAAAACCAAAGACTATAAAATTGGTATTTATTGCTTCTCCACTAAGCACACAGCATTAAGGAGCAAGAACAAAGACTGGTTAGCTCAGAATCAGGATAATGTGTCCGAGTGGAGCAACATGTCTACCTGCGGACTTGTGTCAGTGAGCTAGCACTATAAAATTCCAATGCAGCATGTTGGTCTAGTACAAAGCTGACCTCATCATCATCTCATTGAAAATTAACTTGTTCTCGCCAAAGACTATACAAATTGATATTTTTGCTTCTCTGGTAAGTACGCAGCATTAAGGAAAAAGAGCAAAGACTGGTCGGCTCGGAATCAGGATAATGTGTCCGAATGGGGCGACATGTCTATCCGCAGACTGTTGTTTTAGTGAGCTAGCACTATAAAAATCCAACTCAGTGTGTTGGTCTAGTACAAAGCGGACCTCATCATCATCTCATTGAAAATTAACTTGTTCTCGCCATGATATAGCTGAAAAATTAATGAGTTGGCATTAAATATCAATCGCTCACTCACTCAAACGACATCCCGTATGTGTTAACATCAAGGTTCATACCTTCAACCTATCAGTCAGCGATGGATATAATAAATCTTAAGGTATCAAACCCAATACATGCCAAGAGCTGTTATAACTGTCATGCTTATGATTGGATGGTTAAAGATGAATAAAAGGTTACATGAAATTACCTGAAAAGGGATGCTGTTGGATGTTAGTGTATAAGCAAATAATAATATAATAAACATGTAAATTTAATTAGTTTGACCAAATATAAACCTGGCTACCTGCTGTGAGGTAAAGTTCCATGTTGATATATAGCATAAAACAATATATCTTACCTTCTTTAAAATCATCTTCTAACTTTTTCTTCATTGATGCTTTATACTTGGTTGCTTTTGATGCCAGTAAAAAAAATGACATGAGTGAAGTGAAAAAGCACATGCTACTGATAGTTAACAGAAATCCTACTGCTACACCTAAAATGATAAAATCAGAGGTGTTCCTAATGACATGTTACTAATAGTTAACAGAAATCCTCCTGCTACAATGATAGGAGCCATCATGGTCGTAATCATATGGTAGTTGGATTTACAACTACCTATGCAATCAGTGCCTAGCACCACTAACATTGTGAGTTCGAATCCCACTCAGACAAAACAACATTATGTGATGAAGTTTGTCAGTGACTTTTGATAGGTCTGTGGTTTTCTCCGGTTTCCTCCACCAATAAAAATTCTACTGCTACACCTAATATGATAAATTAAAGGAGGAGATCTTTAAAGCTTCAACCAATCAGAAAAAAGAATTGCCTGTGGCAACCATGTTTTTTGCTAGATAAAGACGAAATGAGGAATTTTTGTAGAAATATCACAAATATACATGTAATTTGAGCAGTAGTTTCAGATAAGATAATCAAAAGGTGAAATGTTAATGACAATAAATGAACAGACAACAAAAGACGGATACAAAGTGATGAGAAATGCTCACATGGTCTTTGGTGAGTTACTATAACATACCTGCTATGGCACCCGATTTATCCAGACTTTTCTTTTTCAGTCCATACCAAGCCACCAACAATGAGGCAAAGATAGCAACCAACCATCTCCATGCTGCAATGTAGGCTCCAGGATCTGCAAAAAACAACAATTAATTGTGGATGAGAGAATGTCTCTGGGTCACATCAAGTAGTATCAATAAGACTAAGTGTGTCTTTATGACAAATCCAGTATCAATAAGGACATTCCATAAATCTGGAATATGTCAAATTTGCATATGTGCATAGTTACACATAACTATAGAGAATAGATGATCAATTGATATATAAAGAGTTTCATAAGATTACTAAATAGCTTAGCCAGTGTCATCACGCCAGCTATTACAAGTCAAGGATATTCCAGACATCACTTGACGAGGGGACTGTCCCCAAGGACTGGAGGAAAGCTAACATCGTTCCTATTTTCAAAAAGGTGACAAATCTAAACCAGCAAATTACAGACCGGTTTCACTTACAGCAATCTGCAGTAAAATTCTTGAGCATATTATCCACAGTAACATCATGAACCATCTTTCACAAAACAACTTATTATCAGACAACCAACATGGATTTAGAGCCCATCGATCTTGTGAAACCCAACTCATAACAACTGTACAAGAGCTAGCAAAGAACATGTCTAGTGGAAAACAGATGGATGCCATCCTCCTTGACTTTTCGAAAGCCTTTGACAAGGTTCCACATAGACGACTACTAATGAAACTTGACCATTATGGCATTCGTGGTACAACACTGAAAAGGATACAAGACTTCCTTATAGGACGTACTCAACAGGTGCTACTAGACGGCACACACTCTTCCACCTGTGATGTAGACTCTGGGGTGCCCCAGGGCACTGTACTCGGACCACTGTTGTTCTCATATTCATCAATGATTTGCCCGAATATGTCACATCAAATGCACGACTATTCGCTGATGATTGCCTCCTCTATCGTGTGATTAACAACAACAATGACCAGCATCAATTACAAAACGACCTACAACAACTAGAAATATGGGAGAAAAAATGGCAGATTTTCAATGCAGATAAATGTTTCACCATCCACTTAACCAAAAAGAGGAAACAGCTGAATTCAACTACACTCTACACAACCACATACTAGAGGTTACCAAAGACAGCAAATACCTTGGAGTTACATTCAGCTCAGACTTAAGTTGGACCAGCCACATTAACAACATATCAGCAAAAGCCAACCGCACCATTGGTTTCCTAAGGTGCAATATACATTCCTGCCCAAAAGAAGTGAAAGCAGCCGCATACACAACTTTGGTACGACCATCTATTGAATATGCAAGCTCAGTATGGGACCCTTATACCCAGAACAACATACACCAACTAGAGGCAATACAAAGGAGAGCTGCAAGATTTGTATATAACAACTTTTATGATAGAGAACCTAGAGTAGTAACATCAATGATCTCCAGGTTACAGTGGGAGTCACTAGAACAACGAAGAGCCAAAGCAAGAGCAACATTCATGTACAAAATAGTTAACAACTTAGTTGATGTCCATGCGGAACACATTCTCACATAATCAGACAACAGAACCAGAGGTAATGCAGCCTACAGAACACTGTATACCAATGCTGAAGTATATCGATATTCTTTCTTCCCGCGTACCATCATCACCTAGAACACCATACCACCAACTCTACGTCAAGTCAACACCATTGACCAGTTCCAGGCAGGGTTAGGGTCCATCACCCTACCAGTGCTATCCCAGATGTAAATACGTTCATTCCGTTTTTAACTGTAAATACAATTTGCTTTTAACTGTACAGAAGGGACATGCGCGGAGAGTCAACACTCAATATAGAGTATTCTCCTGACGGGAAGAAGGAAGAAGAAGAATCTTCACATGTCATTCTTTCATTCAGAAAAATGTGTTGAAGAAAAAACTTACTTGATGGAATAGCATTTTAATATTAGAATGCATCGGTTATATCTATTATATCTGTTGGGATAAATACTCTGCCATTTATACATGTTTTATTGGTTATCTATTAGGAAACTTAGTTTTAATAAGACTTCAAAAAATAAATGGCTTATTTTATTAATTTTTTTTATTTCCATTTCCACGATCTTACTCCATAACCCAATTGAGGAGTTGGACATTTTATCACATATATTAGTGAAACATCATTGTAAGGGACCGACCATTAAACTTGCAGGGGGGGGTTATGGTTTTTTGTTTCGTTCAGAATTTTTTTTCGGACAACACAAGAGTTAGAATATATTTTTTTTGTCGCGCAAAGCACAATTTTTTTCTCCCCAGAATTTAACATTAGGTTATATGACAAAAACTCTGAATCAGATTATTTTTTTTTTCCTCCACCAAAATCAGAATATTTTTTTCAGCAACATTGGGAATCCGATTATTTTTTTTAGAAAAAAAACATAACCCCCCCCCTTCAAGTTAAATGGTCGTTCCCTAAACATTTTTTTAAACTATATTCAGCTTATACTGAGAAAATGTCAGATCAATTGACCTTGGCGACAACAATACTCGTAAAGGGTTAGGTTACTTAGGGTTAGGGTAGCAACAACCAGTGTAAGGGAGGTAATCCAAAATTTTATTTCTTACCATATTGCTTAGTTGCCCTCAATTAGTGGCTTGAAAGTACTTGCTTGTCCATTGTAACTCGCCTTTAATAAAACGTTTTGATGACCAGAGGATGTGGACTCTACTGCAAATAATGTGTAAACCCATTTTTACAACCATGAGTCAAACGTAAGAGTCACACGATGAGGTGAAGGGCTGAAATTCTCATTTTTTCCTTTCATACATGTATAGTTAATACATGCAAATAATTGTTTATTTTAGATAGATTTTGATCTGATGAAAGTAATAAATACAATATATATTGTTTAAAACCCCGTTCTTATGCAAAAAAGTTGAAATCTTTTACCAGTGGGAAACCGGGGTTGCAAGGAATGAGGTAGCAAGCGAGGTAATTTTAGAACTTCCTGTTTATTTTTCTGGACATCGATATCATTGACTCCTGCTGATCATATTCATTTCACAGTCACAACAGTGTTCTAGCTAGGTTAAAAAGGCAGTTGGGCACACTTTTAAAGTAAAGGGACATATTCTATGCTCTTCCAGGATCAAAATTCTTCAAAAAGGCAAGAAAAAATGAACGCTTAATCACTTATTAAAAATCTTCAATTTGAATCATTCAATGACTCATGAATGTTTATTTGCATTCTTTTTATCTATAATACCAAGGCTTTTCTAAACAAATCTTTTAAGGTTCAGTTTACTTCTTTATATGAATATGAAAACCCCGTGGGAACCCCGGGGTATAGAAATGGGACAGAGAGCTTCTTCGGCTTGAAGGGGCTTCCGTCGGTTGTGCGGGATGTAGAAATTCACAACCAACACGTCCTGCGGATGAGACGTAAATAAAACCGAGGTCCCGTGTTGAGAGATTGCCACCCTCTCCGCACGTTAAAGAACCCAGTGTTATAGCTCATTATGAGCATTATGCTCATGATGAGTGGTCCATAAGAGACCTGTTGCACTGGTAAAATTATCCGTCCATACCCATCACCTTTCCTTGTTTCGAGTGCCGTGGCGTTTAAATTTTTAAATGTTCTCGTCCTGAATATAGCTGAAAAATTGCTCGCTGGACGTTAAACACCAACCAATCAATCAATCAATCTTTATATGAACTAAATCAGGGCACGAAATTAACGCTGGTCCGCTAGCCCGAGGCTAGTAAAATCACCGTCGGGCTAAAAGAACTCTCTTAGAAGCTAGTCCGATGGGCTAGTTAAATTAATTTTAATGACATAATTGAAAATCATAATTAGTCATTCATATTACTGTGTTTGCTTACGCTGTACACAATTTACCTGTGGGGAATTCCCTCGATAGCAATTAGATCCTAGAGGGTGGTATGCAAATTGATCAAATTACTCGATAATCTGGGTAACTCAGTGAGCGTTCTTAACAACATAATCTAAGGTTCAAGAAATGTGGCAACACATTACCGGCGTAGAGCAACCAGCGAAAAAAATTAAATTAGATAATAATGAAAAATTGGAGAGAAAAAGGACGTATGATCAGGTCAAAAGAAAATTTCAATCAAGCTGGCAGAAAAACCGCAACTGGTTAGTTCACAACAGTGTAATAGACCGAATCTGGTGAATGACATGTTCAGTTTGCATACAATATGCTTCTTCCGATTTAGACAAAAAGGCAGTCTTTGTGACAGGGTCTTCCAACTTCAAGCTGGAATCTGTGATTTCCCATGAAACTTCAGAGCAGCATCTAAGGTCAGTTGGTAAACAATCGGCAAAAGAAAATTCGACCGTAAACTCTGCAGCTGCAAAGATTGTACAGTCATTGAATAAAAATGTATTTAACAGAATGACAAATCTATTTCGTAATGTCCATGCTTTGATAAAAAAGAGACAACCATTCACAGACTTTATATGGATGTGTGAACTTGATGAAATTAAAGGTGTTGACATTGGGGAAACATATAGAAATGAAAAACAGGTTTTAGTAATTGTCCCCATGATGGTCGGACTAGTAGAATATCTGGGGGGCTAGTTGATTTTTATATCTACTAGTCCTGCTGGCTACTTGAAATTTTTGCTTAAATTCTACCCCTGTAAATAGCCTTCTTTTTTTGTTACTCCACCCAATTTCTGTTAAGAAGGCAGAGGGGAGCACCCTTCTATTTTAGGCTGGCGTAGTGGTGAGGACACTACACAATATTATTATTAACTTATGTTGCCTATCTTAATAAATACAATGAGACAATCAAGTGTAAATACTATTTGAATACATCTTGAGATAAGTAGAAAGAGACTTTTGTACTTTGTCATCATCAGTCTTAGTCACTCTTCACACAGTCACAGTGGACGATGGTTAATAAAAGTCCTAAGTTCATCAACCTGGCATTTTATTGTAATTTAAATAACAGAAATTAAAAAAAAATATTCTACAGTCATGTTTTAAAGGAGTGAAGAAAAACCGAAGGGGCAATTAAAAATAAACATCCAAGGACATGATATTGAATTATCTCCCTTTTTATGGATTTTTTAACAATTTTGCAAATTTTTAATAATTTTTCTCATATATCAGGAAGTTAAGTGAATTATCAGAAAGGTGTTTAGTAAAAGTGGTAACCCGGGCCAGGGTCCGGTTCCAAAAACCTGGGCCCAAATTCATATTTTCTTGATTACATCTTTATTAAGGCATTAATTTTAATAAAATTTGAACATAATGCATAAAATTATGTATTTTATCACATTTTTTAAACAAATATAAAAAAAAATTAGTTTTTATACGAAATATCGGCAATATAAGTTTTCGAAGTTAGTAAAAGTTGTAACCCGGGCCAAGGCAAAATTTTCAATTAATCGTTGATTACACCTTTATTTCTCGTTAAAACTTCACAATATTCAGAATGAACATTTTTCAGTATTAAAGAAATGTAAAAAATATATTAAATTCAATGGTAATGTTCTCTTTTGTCATTATGGGAGCATTTTAGATTCTGATAACAGTTGTAACCCGGGCCGGAAGTGATAAATTGTTTTGAATCAGTTTACAAAATGTACATACGTCTTAATTCTTGCAAAATTACTTGTAAAAATATAATATTTCAAGACAATGTGAATTTTGACACTTACACTATGCGTGATCATTTGATTAAGTGTATAGAAAGCCAACAGTTTTCACCATTCCCTAAGACGAAGCCAACAAGAACTAAAGTTTTAAGTTTGAAAAACACAAGTGTGAACTTTTCGATAGAAAAAGAGTGTACAGCTAGGTGTAATTTGCCGAATTTGTTTGAAGATATGGTATGTTATGATAGATGTTCTGCTTGGTACCATTACGGTTGTGTTCCCAGCAACAACTCGGAACCCTTTTTCTGGTAGTTTATCGTTTACCTGCAGCAACTGTAGCTCCACTCCTTAAAGACTTTGTGTGCAAAAAACAATACTTAGTGTCGGACATTATCATAGCTGGACTTTATCATAGTTGATGGGATGTTTTCTCGAAAACGGTACCAATTGCTGGACTTACAAAAAGCTTGAATGAGATGATTTTTATATTTTTCATCAATATATGTTTAATTCATTTTTTTTGTTAATTTCTTTGCAAAAATTTTATTTTTTAATTCTTTTTAAAATATAGTTTAGTTAAATTAAGAATTTTTAATCCATTTTGCAGAGCTGGGCAGTATCCGAAATTGATACTGGCGAACTCCTCAATATTTAGCTGTACACCCAGTTACCTGTCCTTGTTGGTCACGTGACCAGTCTTAGTTTACAAATCTTAATATATTAATATTGCATCGTGGAGAAAAAAGAAAACTTTTTTTAAATTGATAAAATATATTTGTTGTTGTTGTATTGAAGTATGTTTTTACAAAATTTCAAGAATTTTAAAGAAGAAATAAAGGTGCAATCATTGATTAAAGCCCGGTATACACGATGCAAGTTTTGCATCCAAGTCTCCATTCAAGTTTCTTGAATTCAAGTTTTTTGATCGTGTATACCATACAAGAAACTTGAATCAAAAAACTTGAACGGACTTGGATGGAATAGAAATGCATCCTATTTTTTTTCAACTTGGATGGAACTTGGATGGAGATTGGCCAATCAGAAGACAGAATCCTTATCAGCATCAATTTGTGAATATAAATAATAACAACTACACGTGTTGTGCAAAGATGGCGGGTAAAGAGGAAACTCCAACATGCAGGAAAAAGACAGTTACATGGACTAATGAAATGATTGAAGATCTAATAGACTTCATAGAAATACATCCCATCGTCGCCTTCGAAGCCATTTACGAGCCCATATTGACCTCTTTTTGGAGTTTAATCTCCTTCGCAGTACAATTGTACATAATAATGCAATACAAAGGGAAGCACCATCCTCTCCTCCCAGAAATGCCATTTTGTTTGTTGTATCTCCCGCCAAAACTTGTGTGCATTCATCAAAATGTCTTGCATCGTGTATACACAAACTTGAATTCAAGTTTTCTTGATCCAAGTTTTCTTGAATGGAGACTTGGATGCAAAACTTGTATCGTGTATACCGGGCTTAACTGAAAATTTCGTCTTGGTCCGGGTTACAACTTTTACTAACTTCGAAAACTTATATTGCCGATATTTCGTATAAATTTTTTTTTTTTATATTTGTTTAAAAAATGTGATAAAATACATAATTTTATGCATTATGTTCAATTTTATGAAAATTAATCCCTTAATAAAGATGTAATAAAGAAAATAGGAATTGGGCCCAGGTTTTTGGAACCGGACCCGGGTTACCACTTTTACTAACCACCATCACAAAGGTGGTAGAAATCAAGGAATTTTGGATCATAAAGCCTCTCACAGAAGGTAACAGAAAAGATGTTGATGGATTGGAACCGCTTTTTATGACTTCCATTATTTGTTTTACATTTGATGTTAGTCTGAGTGTGGATTCAAATGACTGTCTTTTCGCTATTTTTTTCAGATAATTTAAAAAAGTAAAGTGTTATGTATTTCAAAAGATGAAGGTGTTCATATGTCATGTCTTATTTTTCTGTATTATATAAATTTTGAATGATGTGGTTGTTGCTAGTTAGGGCACAGGGGCTTGTTACGATTTTTGATTTTTTTCCCCCCTAGTACTCTAAAAACCACAAGGGAGGAATTTAAAATGTCAAATTTTCATACAACACTTTTTCAAAATAGTTTTGTATTGGTATCTTGACCTCCTTCGCCATAATATTGGTACTAAATTGAAGCTTAATAAATATATTTTTGATATTTCGATTCCTTTTTGTCATCATCTTTACCTATCTGCAACTTTAAAGCAATACTTCACAGAATTGCAGTGACCTAATCCATTCTCAATCATGTTTACATGTCAATACGGGCTGAATTCATACGTGCGATTTGATTGGTCAGTTATTTTTAGGTAATTTGTTAACCCCAGTTTACAATCAAGAGTTAAAGGTAAGAGTCGCACATGGGTTGAAAGTCTGAAATTCTCATTTTTTCCTCTCATATAGTTAATACATGTATAAATGATTATTTATTTTAGATAGATTTTGATCTGATGAAAGTAATAAATTAAAATAGAATATATATCGTTTTAAATCCCGTTTTAAATCACTGACCAATCAACACATTCTTTGCAATCCTTACCTAAAAATAACCGACCAATCAAATCGCACGTATGAATTTAGTCCGAGATTCCTCTGCCATCTAATGGCTTTTATGGATTTGCTGTAGCCGTTGGATGTCAGAGCGCTATATATACGGAAAACAGCGGATTTGCTTCTCCAACTCTGGGTCAGCACATTTCCACGTTTCGTGGCTATCGGATTTTATTTTCTATCAGAAACCCTTATATAAATCGCTTCACCAATCATTTTTCTATTCATTCATAACCATCTTACCCTCAGAAAGTGGTGCTACACTCCATTACAGCACGATTTTGCCTTAAATCCTATGATTCCGCCATTTGTCTTCCATTTTTCAAACATTTGTCACGTGACTACGAGAAAACCACGATTACTGCAATGTATCATGGGAGATGATTTGCATATAAACAAACAAACAAATATTTTTATTGTCAATCATACACGCCTGTTAAGGCAGAACAATTAACATAAAATTTAATACAGTTGATTATATTGATTGGTAATGATTTTACCAGCAATAGTGAATTACAGATAACCATAAGAAAAAAAAATGATGTAGTATACCTTGTCCAAAAAGAGGGGACGTAACACATGCTCTTTTTGAAGCCCGTTGGTAACACTCTGCCATTGAATCTTTTCTTTCCAACACATTCTGTATTATTTCCTTCTGCTCTGCTTTGATCTGTAAATGGACTGTTTGTCCTGCAGAATACGCTTAAATGAATCGTCTTCCATGTGTTGTTTACGTATGCAAATAATGCACAAATAATTTGGTGCGCTGAATTAAGTAGCTCCCATCATGCAATGCGTTACTGTTATCATTCAGTTAGTATCGCGAGATCACGTTTGTAGATTCGAAAATGGAAGTCAAATGGCGGAATAATAGGATATAAGGCAAAATCGTGCTGTAATGGAGTGTAACACCACTTTCTGAGGGTAAGATGGTTATGAATGAATAGAAAAATGATTGGTGAAGCGATATATATGAGGGTTTCTGATAGAAAATAAAATCCAATAGCCACGAAACGTGGAAATGTGCCAACCCAGAGCTGGAGAGGCAAATCCGCTGTTTTCCGTATATATAGCGCTTTGACGTCCAACGGCTACAGCAAATCCATAAAAGCCGTTAGACAGCAGAGGAATCTCGGACTAGTATGAATTCAGCCCGTATTGACATGTAAACATGATTGAGAATGGATTAGGTCAATGCAAATTCTGTGAAGTATTGCTTTAAAGTTGCAGATAGGTAAATAAAGATGATGACAAAAAGGAATCGAAATATCAAAAGTATATTTATTAAGCTTCAACTTAGTACCAATATTATGGCGAATGAGGTCAAGATACCAATACAAAACTATTTTGAAAAAGTGTTGTATGAAAATTTGACATTTTAGATTCCTCCCTTGTGGTTTTTAGAGTACTAGGGGGGGGGGGGGGGGGGGGGGGATCGTAACTAGCCCCTGTGGTTATGGTTAGGGTTAGGGAATCTTCTTCTTCCAGGTACTGAGATGATTCTTCATAGAGCGTTATACTCAGTTGCATGCTGTGGGCAAGACTAAAAACTCATAGAGTGCTATGTACAATTAAAAAACGTGACTGCTGTGTATTTGCATGGTCTGGACTCCCAGCTGGTACCCTGTGAATCCTGTAGATTGTCGGTGTAAAAACGAAATTCTATGAAAAAGAAGAGATATTTTGTGTGTACCTCCAGTAAAGAAAGAATATGCCACACTTGTTACCCAGAGAACCAAGCTGACAGGCATGACAACTGCTAGTAGTATTGCTAGAAACATTTTTAACCGTGATCAAGTTACAGTTCACGAAAGAGGTCGGTACCCCAAGGGCGGTAACTCGTTTTGGATTTCCGCATTGGAAAGTGAATATACGGATAAAGTGCTCGCTCTATATATTTCTTCGTGAACCAATGCCTTGACAAAATATTTATTTCCATAAATTTGATCCCGTTGGGAGTGCTCTTGAGAAAGGAAGAAAATACCAGTAACAGTAACAGTAACAGTATTTTGAGGGAACCATGAATCAATATTAGAATATAACTAAAATTGAATCTGTACAGTTGGTCTGGAACATTATTTTCACATGAAATAGCGAAATTCAACCTAGCGTACTTTTAAATAGTTTAAACATATTTTATTGTCCAAAAACATGACAATAGGATCAGATACAAGTTTTTCAACTTAGAACATCTTCTCCTTTTAAGTACTTTTAAATAATTCATGCCTGTCAAATTCAAGTCTAAAATGTCGCACAAAATATATTGTACACTATTTATTCCATTTTTTTTTCACATTTCCGTTATTCCTCATCTTCAGTTTGACACAACTATGGAGAAGGTGGTACAATATTGTTAAGAATATAGATTCTCAGACATTCAAAATATCTGCTAAGGATCAACTGACATTTCTCTCCATTTTGAGACAGCATTAAAACATTTGACTTCCCTATCTTTTTATACCAGACTCGATGGCATCAGCAGCCGCACTGGATGACTTCAAGATCGGCCTTACTAAACTGCCACGACAGGAACTGCACACCACTGAGCCAACCATACGACCACTGGCACTGTATATCGTTTTATCCTGTTGTATATATGTTTGGCTCTCTTTTTCTTATACTGTATAGATGGGTAACCTTCAGAAAGTTCGAAACAGAGTAAATTACACTCGAAGGACTGTATAATGGAAGAAGAAGGCTACCCTCATCACTCTCACATTTAGTCGGTTAGAGGAATTTGTTCAAATTTAGTAAAAATTGCCAGAGTAGAAATCAGTATCTTGATTAAGGTAGAGACAAGTCTTATTTTCTGAGAAAATTCCTGTTTCCAACAACAGTACATTGAAATAGTTCGAATTTTGATCGAAAACAAATATTGTTTGGTGATAGTGTATTTCAACAGTTTTGCGTTCACCAATGAATACTACTTGTGTTCCTTTTCTATCAAACTCATTACTATACGTATAGAGTGGACTTCATAAAGGTGCTAACCCAACGAAAAGAGAAGAACTTAGCTCAACGCTTTAATTTCAGCTGCCGCTGTATATATGGCGTCCTTTCGGTTTAAATTATGTGCAGTTTCACGATTTTCAGGGTCTTATCCATCATAATGAGTTTTAAATTACAACAGTCATTCTAACGTCCGCACCATACCTTGACAATTACCTAGAGATGGACGATGAGAATTGATTGATATCCAAATTGTATGACAAATGAGACGCCTTCTAGAAGCACCTATGAACGGATTTTAGGTATCTCAATATGAATGAAAGTAAGAAGATACCAAGATCTAGACGTGCCAAAAAAAAAACAACAAAAAAAAAAAAAACAAACAAACAAACAAACAAGAGACAAAAGACAAACGATGAACAAATACAGAAAACTGCCGATGAACTCTAGTGCTCCGGAAGTGTTCTGAAGAAGTTCCTGCTCTACACATAGCACCCACCGTGTTGCTCACAGTAATGATGATACGTGTTAGTAGATTGCCAGATAAAAACTTAAAACACCAACAAAAATCATAATTTCAATTAGATTCGAAAACTGCACAAAGCTAAAACTGAGGCTACTATTGGTGATGCTTCTTCTACTTCTACTACTTCTACCAAATACTACCCACCTTCAACACGATTATGTCAGAGCTTAAAATTAGATGTTTGTTATTTTTTGCCCTGCAATCTCTCTCATGTGGTTATCTTTGACCATCAAATGACGTACAGAAATAAAAATATATTGACTAATCGGACACCTGCTCTCATAGTGTTCTAGGGTTCACTATAAACAAAGCGACGTCAGTAATATGATATGCTATAGCAATCCTGATTGCGTAACTGTAATTGCAATTTAAACAGACGAAAATCCACATATAAATTACACCTAGAGTAGTACGCTTTTAAGTCTAACCGAGAAAAGACAACATTTTTTTAAAGTTGGTTTTCTCCGGGTACTCTAGTTTCCACCACCAATAAAACTGACCGCCACGATTCAATTCAATTCAATTCAAAGTGTTGCTTAGAGTTGATACATAGTATTCATACAACACAAGCTCTAACGATATAACTGAACTATTGTTGAAAGTGGCGTTAAACACCATAACCCCCTAAGCCCTGTATTATTTACCACAAAAATGTGCTTCAATATTTTTTTTCTTCCTTTCGTGGAAAAGGTAGATTTGAAAGAAAAATAAAATGGTTATTTCAATGTTTTATTTTAAGTTTTATCTTTTTTAGCTAAATTATTCTCAATATTTCTATACACGTATCCTTTGATAATGTAGTTATTTCTACAATAAAAGTAAGATCTTGTTTTCTAAGCCACTTCATGAATATATGTATTAGATGGGAAAGTCAATTGAGTATCAACTCAAAGACGGACACAAAACTACTATAGTTAAGGGCTAAGCAAAAATAGTGTTTAACGCCACTTTCAACAATATTTCAGTTATATCGTGGCGGTTAGTTTTATTGATGGAGGAAACCCGAGTATCCGGAGAAAACCACCGATCTCTCGAGAGTCACTGACAAACTTTATCACATAATTATGTTACATATCAAGTACTTCTCGCCATTAACAGGATTCGAACTCACAACTTTAGTGGTGACAGGCACTGATTGAACAGGTAGTTGTAAATCCAAGTACCATAAGAACACGACCACGACGGCCCCCAACAAAAATCGACAGGGACATCTACCTATCAGTTTTGAATAATAATACTCTATTTATAGCCAATTTATACATTACATATTAAATAACCATAACGAATAATAAGTCAGAGAACTTACAGGAAATAGTGAATTCATAAACGATGAAAAACTCGGGACCATCGCCGCTCGTAAATCATCGCTAGATAATCCCACTAAATACCTTCTCTTTACATCTTTGTCAGATATAATATGTAATAAATATTCAACAATCTACATTTTGCCCATGTTTTCACCAGAAAATCTCCCATATTGATCCCCGGTTAATAATTTCCTTAATTTTGATTTTCTATAATTACATTCATAGATAAAAAAAAAAGTTTAACCTGTGAATGATTGAACTTGAAATCAACCATATACATGAGTAATATTTGTTGATACATTTTTAAGTAGAAACATGACTTTATATTTGTCTATAGTCGTTTGTATTTCTCTAGCTAATAGTTTTAACGTTGACGTAGACAATATAGTAAGTTTGAGGGGAGACCATGGAACTGGATTTGGATATTCTGCTGTTTTGTTAAATAACAACGACGGAAGTTGGTATGTAATTGTATCATATTATATTTTTTATTGATTATTTTACTACGAAATGTAGCCATCACTTATGAGTTTTAAAGTTTTGAAGTGCCTGTAATAAGCCATGAAAGTTAATGTTCATGTATCTAATATCACAGGCACTCGAATTCCGGACCCCCCTTTTTCCTCATTTGGTCCCTCCCGCGATTATGGTATGGTATTGGATCTTTGTCTGGAAGTATATCTTTGAACCATTTATCCATATTTTACAACATTTCGTGTTACAACTCTCTCGTTCTACTAACTTTTGTTTTTTAGGTCCAGCTGCCGTATTACTTATCACTCAAAGACGGACACAAAACTACTATAGTTAAGGGCTAAGCAAAAATTGGTTCGGTTGGCTTAGGCTTGGTTGATGGTGTTTAACGCCACTTTCAACAATATTTCAGTTATATAGTGGCGGTTAGTTTTATTGATGGAGGAAACCCGACTATCCGGAGAAAACCACCGATCTGTGGAGAGTCACTGACATCGTCAAAATATGAAGAGGGAATCCTCGCTTCGACTCGATATTTTACAATAACGCGCCAGTTTTAAAAAGGACCTTCGCTTGTCCTCGTCTCAAAAATGATTTCCCTTCATTCCTATCTAGTTTATACTTACGAACAACAAATATTTATTGACGAAATTAAAGTTTATTCTCGACGACACATCCAACTTACCTCCACTCGTGCCCATTCAGGAGGTCAACCGAGCATATTTTGTCAACATTTTTGTACCTAGGCTCATCACAAATATTTAATGACACCCCTCCCCCCAAAAAAACAAGAAAAAAACCCTCTTAATGCAATTTATGATGCCCAGTTTTGATTTAAGCATTTGAAATAAGTAATACATGAGGGTGTGCATTTTTAGTACTTCATGTTTCAATAAACCAATACAAAAAAACAATACAAATTTTGTCGCCCCCCCCCCCCCCCCCCCCAAAAAAAATAGTACATTAGACCCAAAAATAATACGACGTGTCTAGGTACAAAAACATTTTTGTGAGTAATTACCCCCCTTTTTTTTACATCCACAATTTTAGGTGTGTGTTGTTCGAACCAGACTTTTTGTAATATTTCTTTCAGCTACAGAAAGAATTAAAGATCAAACTTTGTTGCGACACTCATGAAAGTTCTAATTATGTTATTTACCTGAAAAAAAGAATGGATATGGGTAAATGTACATCATGTATATTGTACAAAGAACAAAATCCAACAGCAAACAAGGAAACAACCACAAAGGAACAGCACATTAATTGCTGCTTTTCTTCTTGAATCTTCAACAACAAACCAATCTATACCTAAAAACATCATCTACTCTCCCCCCCCTCCTTTTCCAAAAAAAAGAAGAAAAAAAATGGTCATCAACAGAGTCCTAGATTATTCTGACGTGTACTTCTCGTGCTTGTTCTTTGAAAGTTTGCCAAAATAACAGTATTTTTGTTGAAACTTATATTCTTCTTTATTCTTATTTAAAACTCCCGCTTAATAGGCTTCTCGTTGCGAAATGGATTGGCCGTGAGTAGCGAAGAACAAGCTAAAAAAACTTCCGAAAATCTTTCAGACCAATGAAATAGGGCGAAACAAAATATGCTCGGTTGACCTCCTGAATGGGCACGAGTGGAGGAAAGTTGGATGTGTCATCGAGAATAAACTTGAATTTCGTCAATAAATATTTGTTGTTCGTACGTATAAACTAGAGAGGAATGAAGGGAAATCATTTTTGAGACGAGGACAAGCGAAGGTTCTTTTTAAAACTGGCGCGTTATTGTAAATTATCGAGTCGAAGCGAGGATTTCCTCTTCATATTTTGACGATTGTTTCATACCTTTATGTATATATAAGTAATAGTAATACGGCAGCTGGGCCTAGAAACAAAAGTTAGTAGAACGAGAGAGTTGTAACACGAAATGCTGTAAAATATGGATAAATGGTTCAAAGATATCCTTACAGACAAAAATCCAATACCATACCATAATCGCGAGAGGGACCAAATGAGGAAAAAGGGGGGTCCGGAATTCGAGTGCCTGTATCTAACATGTGTATTGGGGTGTCAACTTTCTACATTTTTTCTATTAGATTTACTGTTCTGACAATGTGTCATTTTTTTGTATTTCATTTTATGATTGATAAAAACAGACCCACAATCTAATAGGACAATTGTACACACAAAGGTAGTACCAAACAGACCCAAAATATAATAGGACAATTGTACACACAAAGGTAGTACCAAACAGACCCACAATATAATAGGACAATTGTACACACAAAGGTAGTACCAAACAGACCCACAATCTAATAGGACAATTGTACACACAAAGGTAGTATCAAACAGACCCACAATCTAATAGGACAATTGTACACACAAAGGTAGTACCAAACAGACCCACAACATAATAGGACAATTGTACACACAAAGGTTGTATCAAACAGACCCACAATCTAATAGGACAATTGTACACACAAAGGTAGTACCAAACAGACCGACAATCTAATAGGACAATTGTACACACAAAGGTAGTATCAAACAGACCCACAATCTAATAGGACAATTGTACACACAAAGGTAGTACCAAACAGACCCACAATCTAATAGGACAATTGTACACACAAAGGTAGTACCAAACAGACCCACAATATAATAGGACAATAGTACACACAAAGGTAGTATCAAACAGACCCACAATCTAGTAGGACAATTGTACACACAAAGGTAGTATCAAACAGACCGACAATCTAATAGGACAATTGTACACACAAAGGTAGTATCAAACAGACCCACAATCTAATAGGACAATTGTACACACAAAGGTAGTACCAAATAGACCCACAATCTAATAGGACAATTGTACATACAAAGGTAGTATCAAACAGACCCACAATCTAATAGGACAATTGTACACACAAAGGTAGTATCAAACAGACCCACAAACTAATAGTACAATTGTACACACAAAGGTAGTACCAAACAGACCCACAATCTAATAGGACAATTGTACACACAAAGGTAGTACCAAACAGACCCACAATATAATAGGACAATTGTACACACAAAGGTAATATCAAACAGACCCACAATCTAATAGGACAATTGTACACACAAAGGTAGTATCAAACAGACCGACAATCTAATAGGACAATTGTACACACAAAGGTAGTATCAAACAGACCCACAATCTAATAGGACAATTGTACACACAAAGGTAGTACCAAACAGACCCACAATCTAATAGGACAATTGTACACACAAAGGTAGTATCAAACAGACCCACAATCTAATAGGACAATTGTACACACAAAGGTAGTATCAAACAGACCGACAATCTAATAGGACAATTGTACACACAAAGGTAATATCAAACAGACCCACAATCTAATAGGACAATTGTACACACAAAGGTAGTACCAAATAGACCCACAATCTAATAGGACAATTGTACATACAAAGGTAGTATCAAACAGACCCACAATCTAATAGGACAATTGTACGCACAAAGGTAGTATCAAACAGACCCACAAACTAATAGGACAATTGTACACACAAAGGTAGTATCAAACAGACCCACAATCTAATAGGACAATTGTACACACAAAGGTAGTATCAAACAGACCCACAATCTAATAGGACAATTGTACACACAAAGGTAGTACTAAACAGACCCACAATATAATAGGACAATTGTACACACAAAGGTAGTATTAAACAGACCCACAATCTAATAGGACAATTGTACACACAAAGGTAGTACCAAACAGACCCACAATCTAATAGGACAATTGTACACACAAAGGTAGTACCAAACAGACCCACAATATAATAGGACAATTGTACACACAAAGGTAGTACCAAACACACCCACAATATAATAGGACAATTGTACACACAAAGGTAGTATCGAACAGACCCACAATCTAATAGGACAATTGTACACACAAAGGTAGTCCCAAACAGACCCACAATCTAATAGGACAATTGTACACACAAAGGTAGTACCAAACAGACCCACAATATAATAGGACAATTGTACACACAAAGGTAGTATCAAACAGACCCACAATATAATAGGACAATTGTACACACAAAGGTAGTATCAAACAGACCCACAATCTAATAGGACAATTGTACACACAAAGGTAGTACCAAACAGACCCACAATCTAATAGGACAATTGTACACACAAAGGTAGTACCAAACAGACCCACAATATAATAGGACAATTGTACACACAAAGGTAGTATCAAACAGACCCACAATCTAATAGGACAATTGTACACACAAAGGTAGTATCAAACAGACCCACAATCTAATAGGACAATTGTACACACAAAGGTAGTATCAAACAGACCCACAATCTAATAGGACAATTGTACACACAAAGGTAGTACCAAACAGACCCACAATATAATAGGATAATTGTACACACAAAGGTAGTATCAAACAGACCCACAATCTAATAGGACAATTGTACACACAAAGGTAGTACCAAACAGACCCACAATCTAATAGGACAATTGTACACACAAAGGTAGTATCAAACAGACCCAAAATCTAATAGGACAATTGTACACACAAAGGTAGTATCAAACAGACCGACAATCTAATAGGACAATTGTACATACAAAGGTAGTATCAAACAGACCCACAATCTAATAGGACAATTGTACACACAAAGGTAGTATCAAACAGACCCACAATCTAATAGGACAATTGTACACACAAAGGTAGTATCAAACAGACCCACAATCTAATAGGACAATTGTACACCCAAAGGTAGTATCAAACAGACCCACAATCTAATAGGACAATTGTACACACAAAGGTAGTATCAAACAGACCCACAATCTAATAGGACAATTGTACACACAAAGGTAGTACCAAACAGACCCACAATATAATAGGACAATTGTACACACAAAGGTAGTATCAAACAGACCCACAATCTAATAGGACAATTGTACACACAAAGGTAGTATCAAACAGACCCACAATCTAATAGGACAATTGTACACACAAAGGTAGTATCAAACAGACCCACAATCTAATAGGACAATTGTACACACAAAGGTAGTACCAAACAGACCCACAATATAATAGGACAATTGTACACACAAAGGTAGTATCAAACAGACCCACAATCTAATAGGACAATTGTACACACAAAGGTAGTATCAAACAGACCCACAATCTAATAGGACAATTGTACACACAAAGGTAGTATCAAACAGACCCACAATATAATAGGACAATTGTACACATAAAGGTAGTATCAAACAGACCCACAACCTAATAGGACAATTGTACACACAAAGGTAGTACCAAACAGACCCACAATCTAATAGGACAATTGTACACACAAAGGTAGTATCAAACAGACCCACAATTTAATATGACAATTGTACACACAAAGGTAGTATCAAACAGACCGACAATCTAATAGGACAATTGTACATACAAAGGTAATATCAAACAGACCCACAATCTAATAGGACAATTGTACACACAGAGGTAGTATCAAACAGACCCACAATCTAATAGGACAATTGTACACAAAAAGGTAGTATCAAACAGACCCACAATCTAATAGGACAATTGTACACACAAAGGTAGTACCAAACAGACCCACAATCTAATAGGACAATTGTACACACAAAGGTAGTATCAAACAGACCCACAATTTAATATGACAATTGTACACACAAAGGTAGTACCAAACAGACCCACAATCTAATAGGACAATTGTACACACAAAGGTAGTATCAAACAGACCCACAATCTAATAGGACAATTGTACACACAAAGGTAGTATCAAACAGACCGACAATCTAATAGGACAATTGTACATACAAAGGTAGTATAGAACAGACCCACAATCTAATAGGACAATTGTACACACAAAGGTAGTACCAAACAGACCCACAATCTAATAGGACAATTGTACACACAAAGGTAGTATCAAACAGACCCACAATCTAATAGGACAATTGTACACACAAAGGTAGTATCAAACAGACCCACAATCTAATAGGACAATTGTACACACAAAGGTAGTACCAAACAGACCCACAATATAATAGGACAATTGTACACACAAAGGTAGTATCAAACAGACCCACAATCTAATAGGACAATTGTACACACAAAGGTAGTATCAAACAGACCCACAATCTAATAGGACAATTGTACACACAAAGGTAGTACCAAACAGACCCACAATCTAATAGGACAATTGTACACACAAAGGTAGTACCAAACAGACCCACAATATAATAGGACAATTGTACACACAAAGGTAGTATCAAACAGACCCACAATCTAATAGGACAATTGTACACACAAAGGTAGTATCAAACAGACCGACAATCTAATAGGACAATTGTACACACAAAGGTAGTATCAAACAGACCCACAATCTAATAGGACAATTGTACACACAAAGGTAGTACCAAACAGACCCACAATCTAATAGGACAATTGTACACACAAAGGTAGTATCAAACAGACCCACAATCTAATAGGACAATTGTACACACAAAGGTAGTATCAAACAGACCGACAATCTAATAGGACAATTGTACATACAAAGGTAGTATCAAACAGACCCACAATCTAATAGGACAATTGTACACACAAAGGTAGTATCAAACAGACCCACAATCTAATAGGACAATTGTACCCACAAAGGTAGTATCAAACAGACCCACAATCTAATAGGACAATTGTACACACAAAGGTAGTATCAAACAGACCCACAATCTAATAGGACAATTGTACACACAAAGGTAGTATCAAACAGACCGACAATCTAATAGGACAATTGTACACACAAAGGTAGTATCAAACAGACCCACAATCTAATAGGACAATTGTACACACAAAGGTAGTACCAAACAGACCCACAATCTAATAGGACAATTGTACACACAAAGGTAGTATCAAACAGACCCACAATCTAATAGGACAATTGTACACACAAAGGTAGTATCAAACAGACCGACAATCTAATAGGACAATTGTACATACAAAGGTAATATCAAACAGACCCACAATCTAATAGGATAATTGTACACACAGAGGTAGTATCAAACAGACCCACAATCTAATAGGACAATTGTACACAAAAAGGTAGTATCAAACAGACCCACAATCTAATAGGACAATTGTACACACAAAGGTAGTATCAAACAGAACCACAATCTAATAGGACAATTGTACACACAAAGGTAGTATCAAACAGACCCACAATCTAATAGGACAATTGTACACACAAAGGTAGTATCAAACAGACCCACAATATAATAGGAGAATTGTACACACAAAGGTAGTACCAAACAGACCCACAATATAATAGGACAATTGTACACACAAAGGTAGTATCAAACAGACCCACAATCTAATAGGACAATTGTACACACAAAGGTAGTATCAAACAGACCCACAATCTAATAGGACAATTGTACACACAAAGGTAGTATCAAACAGACCCACAACCTAATAGGACAATTGTACACACAAAGGTAGTACCAAACAGACCCACAATCTAATAGGACAATTGTACACACAAAGGTAGTACCAAACAGACCCACAATATAATAGGACAATTGTACACACAAAGGTAGTATCAAACAGACCCACAATCTAATAGGACAATTGTACACACAAAGGTAGTACCAAACAGACCCACAATCTAATAGGACAATTGTACACAAAGGTAGTATCAAACAGACCCACAATCTAATAGGACAATTGTACACACAAAGGTAGTACCAAACAGACCCACAATATAATAGGACAATTGTACACACAAAGGTAGTACCAAACAGACCGACAATCTAATAGGACAATTGTACACACAAAGGTAGTATCAAACAGACCCACAATCTAATAGGACAATTGTACACACAAAGGTAGTACCAAACAGACCCACAATCTAATAGGACAATTGTACACACAAAGGTAGTATCAAACAGACCCACAATCTAATAGGACAATTGTACACACAAAGGTAGTATCAAACAGACCGACAATCTAATAGGACAATTGTACATACAAAGGTAATATCAAACAGACCCACAATCTAATAGGACAATTGTACACACAGAGGTAGTATCAAACAGACCCACAATCTAATAGGACAATTGTACACAAAAAGGTAGTATCAAACAGACCCACAATCTAATAGGACAATTGTACACACAAAGGTAGTACCAAACAGACCGACAATCTAATAGGACAATTGTACACACAAAGGTAGTATCAAACAGACCCACAATCTAATAGGACAATTGTACACACAAAGGTAGTACCAAACAGACCCACAATCTAATAGGACAATTGTACACACAAAGGTAGTATCAAACAGACCCACAATCTAATAGGACAATTGTACACACAATGGTAGTACCAAACAGACCCACAATCTAATAGGACAATTGTACACACAAAGGTAGTATCAAACAGACCCACAATCTAATAGGACAATTGTACACACAAAGGTAGTACCAAACAGACCCACAATATAATAGGACAATTGTACACACAAAGGTAGTATCAAACAGACCCACAATCTAATAGGACAATTGTACACACAAAGGTAGTATCAAACAGACCCACAATCTAATAGGACAATTGTACACACAAAGGTAGTACCAAACAGACCCACAATCTAATAGGACAATTGTACACACAAAGGTAGTACCAAACAGACCCACAATATAATAGGACAATTGTACACACAAAGGTAGTATCAAACAGACCCACAATCTAATAGGACAATTGTACACACAAAGGTAGTATCAAACAGACCCACAATCTAATAGGACAATTGTACACACAAAGGTAGTATCAAACAGACCCACAATCTAATAGGACAATTGTACACACAAAGGTAGTACCAAACAGACCCACAATCTAATAGGACAATTGTACACAAAGGTAGTATCAAACAGACCCACAATCTAATAGGACAATTGTACACACAAAGGTAGTACCAAACAGACCCACAATATAATAGGACAATTGTACACACAAAGGTAGTACCAAACAGACCCACAATCTAATAGGACAATTGTACACACAAAGGTAGTACCAAACAGACCCACAATCTAATAGGACAATTGTACACACAAAGGTAGTATCAAACAGACCCACAATCTAATAGGACAATTGTACACACAAAGGTAGTACCAAACAGACCCACAATCTAATAGGACAATTGTACACACAAAGGTAGTATCAAACAGACCCACAATCTAATAGGACAATTGTACACACAAAGGTAGTATCAAACAGACCGACAATCTAATAGGACAATTGTACATACAAAGGTAGTATCAAACAGACCCACAATCTAATAGGACAATTGTACACACAAAGGTAGTATCAAACAGACCCACAATCTAATAGGACAATTGTACACACAAAGGTAGTATCAAACAGACCCACAATCTAATAGGACAATTGTACACACAAAGGTAGTATCAAACAGACCCACAATCTAATAGGACTATTGTACACACAAAGGTAGTACCAAACAGACCCACAATATAATAGGACAATTGTACACACAAAGGTAGTATCAAACAGACCCACAATCTAATAGGACAATTGTACACACAAAGGTAGTACCAAACAGACCCACAATCTAATAGGACAATTGTACACACAAAGGTAGTACCAAACAGACCCACAATATAATAGGACAATTGTACACACAAAGGTAGTATCAAACAGACCCACAATCTAATAGGACAATTGTACACACAAACGTAGTACCAAACAGACCCACAATATAATAGGACAATTGTACACACAAAGGTAGTATCAAAGAGACCCACAATATAATAGGACAATTGTACACACAAAGGTAGTACCAAACAGACCCACACTATAATAGGTTAATTGTACACACAAAGGTAGTATCGAACAGACCCACAATCTAATAGGACAATTGTACACACAAAGGTAGTATCAAACAGACCCTCAATCTAATAGGACAATTGTACACACAAAGGTAGTACCAAACAGACCCACAATATAATAGGATAATTGTACACACAAAGGTAGTATCAAACAGACCCACAATCTAATAGGACAATTATACACACAAAGGTAGTATCAAACAGACCCACAATCTAATAGGACAATTGTACACACAAAGGTAGTATCAAACAGACCCACAATCTAATAGGACAATTGTACACACAAAGGTAGTATCAAACAGACCGACAATCTAATAGGACAATTGTACATACAAAGGTAGTATCAAACAGACCCACAATCTAATAGGACAATTGTACACACAAAGGTAGTATCAAACAGACCCACAATCTAATAGGACAATTGTACACACAAAGGTAGTATCAAACAGACCCACAATCTAATAGGACAATTGTACACCCAAAGGTAGTATCAAACAGACCCACAATCTAATAGGACAATTGTACACACAAAGGTAGTATCAAACAGACCCACAATCTAATAGGACAATTGTACACACAAAGGTAGTACCAATCAGACCCACAATATAATAGGACAATTGTACACACAAAGGTAGTATCAAACAGACCCACAATCTAATAGGACAATTGTACACACAAAGGTAGTATCAAACAGACCCACAATCTAATAGGACAATTGTACACACAAAGGTAGTATCAAACAGACCCACAATCTAATAGGACAATTGTACACACAAAGGTAGTACCAAACAGACCCACAATATAATAGGACAATTGTACACACAAAGGTAGTATCAAACAGACCCACAATCTAATAGGACAATTGCACACACAAAGGTAGTATCAAACAGACCCACAACCTAATAGGACAATTGTACACACAAAGGTAGTATCAAACAGACCCACAATCTAATAGGACAATTGTACACACAAAGGTAGTACCAAACAGACCCACAATCTAATAGGACAATTGTACACACAAAGGTAGTATCAAACAGACCCACAATCTAATAGGACAATTGTACACACAAAGGTAGTATCAAACAGACCCACAATCTAATAGGACAATTGTATATACAAAGGTAGTATCAAACAGACCCACAATCTAATAGGACAATTGTACACACAAAGGTAGTACCAAACAGACCCACAATCTAATAGGACAATTGTACACACAAAGGTAGTATCAATCAGACCCACAATCTAATAGGACAATTGTACACACAAAGGTAGTATCAAACAGACCCACAATCTAATAGGACAATTGTACACACAAAGGTAGTATCAAACAGACCGACAATCTAATAGGACAATTGTACACACAAAGGTAGTATCAAACAGACCCACAATCTAATAGGACAATTGTACACACAAAGGTAGTACCAAACAGACCCACAATCTAATAGGACAATTGTACACACAAAGGTAATATCAAACAGACCCACAATCTAATAGGACAATTGTACACACAAAGGTAGTATCAAACAGACCGACAATCTAATAGGACAATTGTACATACAAAGGTAGTATCAAACAGACCCACAATCTAATAGGACAATTGTACACACAGAGATAGTATCAAACAGACCCACAATCTAATAGGACAATTATACACACAAAGGTAGTATCAAACAGACCCACAATCTAATAGGACAATTGTACACACAAAGGTAGTATCAAACAGACCCACAATCTAATAGGACAATTGTACACACAAAGGTAGTATCAAACAGACCCACAATCTAATAGGACAATTGTACACACAAAGGTAGTATCAAACAGACCCACAATCTAATAGGACAATTGTACACACAAAGGTAGTATCAAACAGACCCACAATCTAATAGGACAATTGTACACCCAAAGGTAGTATCAAACAGACCCACAATCTAATAGGACAATTGTACACACAAAGGTAGTATCAAACAGACCCACAATCTAATAGGACAATTGTACACACAAAGGTAGTACCAAACAGACCCACAATATAATAGGACAATTGTACACACAAAGGTAGTATCAAACAGACCCACAATCTAATAGGACAATTGTACACACAAAGGTAGTATCAAACAGACCCACAATCTAATAGGACAATTGTACACACAAAGGTAGTATCAAACAGACCCACAATCTAATAGGACAATTGTACACACAAAGGTAGTACCAAACAGACCCACAATATAATAGGACAATTGTACACACAAAGGTAGTATCAAACAGACCCACAATCTAATAGGACAATTGTACACACAAAGGTAGTATCAAACAGACCCACAATCTAATAGGACAATTGTACACACAAAGGTAGTATCAAACAGACCCACAATCTAATAGGACAATTGTACACACAAAGGTAGTACCAAACAGACCCACAATCTAATAGGACAATTGTACACACAAAGGTAGTATCAAACAGACCCACAATCTAATAGGACAATTGTACACACAAAGGTAGTATCAAACAGACCGACAATCTAATAGGACAATTGTATATACAAAGGTAGTATCAAACAGACCCACAATATAATAGGACAATTGTACACACAGAGGTAGTACCAAACAGACCCACAATCTAATAGGACAATTGTACACACAAAGGTAGTATCAATCAGACCCACAATCTAATAGGACAATTGTACACACAAAGGTAGTATCAAACAGACCCACAATCTAATAGGACAATTGTACACACAAAGGTAGTATCAAACAGACCGACAATCTAATAGGACAATTGTACACACAAAGGTAGTACCAAACAGACCCACAATCTAATAGGACAATTGTACACACAAAGGTAGTACCAAACAGACCCACAATCTAATAGGACAACTGTACACACAAAGGTAGTATCAAACAGACCCACAATCTAATAGGACAATTGTACACACAAAGGTAGTATCAAACAGACCGAAAATCTAATAGGACAATTGTACATACAAAGGTAGTATCAAACAGACCCACAATCTAATAAGACAATTGTACACACAGAGGTAGTATCAAACAGACCCACAATCTAATAGGACAATTATACTCACAAAGGTAGTATCAAACAGACCACAATCTAATAGGACAATTGTACACACAAAGGTAGTATCAAACAGACCCACAATCTAATAGGACAATTGTACACACAAAGGTAGTATCAAACAGACCCACAATCTAATAGGACAATTGTACACACAAAGGTAGTATCAAACAGAACCACAATATAATAGGAGAATTGTACACACAAAGGTAGTACCAAACAGACCCACAATATAATAAGACAATTGTACACATAAAGGTAGTATCAAACAGACCCACAATCTATTAGGACAATTGTACACACAAAGGTAGTACCAAACAGACCCACAATCTAATAGGACAATTGTACACACAAAGGTAATATCAAACAGACCCACAATCTAATAGGACAATTGTACACACAAAGGTAGTATCAAACAGACCGACAATCTAATAGGACAATTGTACATACAAAGGTAGTATCAAACAGACCCACAATCTAATAGGACAATTGTACACACAGAGATAGTATCAAACAGACCAACAATCTAATAGGACAATTATACACACAAAGGTAGTATCAAACAGACCCACAATCTAATAGGACAATTGTACACACAAAGGTAGTATCAAACAGACCCACAATCTAATAGGACAATTGTACACACAAAGGTAGTATCAAACAGACCCACAATCTAATAGGACAATTGTACACACAAAGGTAGTATCAAACAGACCCACAATCTAATAGGACAATTATACACACAAAGGTAGTATCAAACAGACCCACAATCTAATAGGACAATTGTACACACAAAGGTAGTATCAAACAGACCCACAATCTAATAGGACAATTGTACACACAAAGGTAGTATCAAACAGACCCACAATCTAATAGGACAATTGTACACACAAAGGTAGTATCAAACAGACCCACAATCTAATAGGACAATTGTACACACAAAGGTAGTACCAAACAGACCCACAATATAATAGGACAATTGTACACACAAAGGTAGTATCAAACAGACCCACAATCTAATAGGACAATTGTACACACAAAGGTAGTATCAACCAGACCCACAATCTAATAGGACAATTGTACACACAAAGGTAGTATCAAACAGACCCACAATCTAATAGGACAATTGTACACACAAAGGTAGTACCAAACAGACCCACAATCTAATAGGAAAATTGTACACACAAAGGTAGTATCAAACAGACCCACAATCTAATAGGACAATTGTACACACAAAGGTAGTATCAAACAGACCGACAATCTAATAGGACAATTGTATATACAAAGGTAGTATCAAACAGACCCACAATATAATAGGACAATTGTACACACAGAGGTAGTACCAAACAGACCCACAATCTAATAGGACAATTGTACACACAAAGGTAGTATCAATCAGACCCACAATCTAATAGGACAATTGTACACACAAAGGTAGTATCAAACAGACCCACAATCTAATAGGACAATTGTACACACAAAGGTAGTATCAAACAGACCGACAATCTAATAGGACAATTGTACACACAAAGGTAGTACCAAACAGACCCACAATCTAATAGGACAATTGTACACACAAAGGTAGTACCAAACAGACCCACAATCTAATAGGACAACTGTACACACAAAGGTAGTATCAAACAGACCCACAATCTAATAGGACAATTGTACACACAAAGGTAGTATCAAACAGACCGACAATCTAATAGGACAATTGTACACACAAAGGTAGTATCAAACAGACCCACAATCTAATAAGACAATTGTACACACAGAGGTAGTATCAAACAGACCCACAATCTAATAGGACAATTATACACACAAAGGTAGTATCAAACAGACCCACAATCTAATAGGACAATTGTACACACAAAGGTAGTATCAAACAGACCCACAATCTAATAGGACAATTGTACACACAAAGGTAGTATCAAACAGACCCACAATCTAATAGGACAATTGTACACACAAAGGTAGTATCAAACAGAACCACAATATAATAGGAGAATTGTACACACAAAGGTAGTACCAAACAGACCCACAATATAATAAGACAATTGTACACATAAAGGTAGTATCAAACAGACCCACAATCTAATAGGACAATTGTACACACAAAGGTAGTACCAAACAGACCCACAATCTAATAGGACAATTGTACACACAAAGGTAGTATCAAACAGACCCACAATTTAATAGGACAATTGAACACACAAAGGTAGTATCAAACAGACCCACAATCTAATAGGACAATTGTACACACAAAGGTAGTACCAAACAGACCCACAATCTAATAGGACAATTGTACACACAAAGGTAGTATCAAACAGACCCACAATCTAATAGGACAATTGTACACACAAAGGTAGTATCAAACAGACCGACAATCTAATAGGACAATTGTAAATACAAAGGTAGTATCAAACAGACCCACAATCTAATAGGACAATTGTACACACAAAGGTAGTATCAAACAGACCCACAATCTAATAGGACAATTGTACACACAAAGGTAGTATCAAACAGACCCACAATCTAATAGGACAATTGTACACACAAAGGTAGTATCAAACAGACCCACAATCTAATAGGACAATTGTACACACAAAGGTAGTACCAAACAGACCCACAATATAATAGGACAATTGTACACACAAAGGTAGTATCAAACAGACCCACAATCTAATAGGACAATTGTACACACAAAGGTAGTATCAAACAGACCCACAATCTAATAGGACAATTGTACACACAAAGGTAGTACCAAACAGACCCACAATCTAATAGGACAATTGTACACACAAAGGTAGTACCAAACAGACCCACAATATAATAGGACAATTGTACACACAAAGGTAGTATCAAACAGACCCACAATCTAATAGGACAATTGTACACACAAAGGTAGTATCAAACAGACCGACAATCTAATAGGACAATTGTACACACAAAGGTAGTATCAAACAGACCCACAATCTAATAGGACAATTGTACACACAAAGGTAGTATCAAACAGACCCACAATCTAATAGGACAATTGTACACACAAAGGTAGTATCAAACAGACCCACAATCTAATAGGACAATTGTACACACAAAGGTAGTATCAAACAGACCGACAATCCAATAGGACAATTGTACATACAAAGGTAGTACCAAACAGACCCACAATCTAATAGGACAATTGTACACACAAAGGTAGTATCAAACAGACCCACAATCTAATAGGACAATTGTACACACAAAGGTAGTATCAAACAGATCCACAATCTAATAGGACAATTGTACACACAAAGGTAGTATCAAACAGACCCACAATCTAATAGGACAATTGTACACACAAAGGTAGTATCAAACAGACCGACAACTAATAGGACAATTGTACACACAAAGGTAGTATCAAACAGACCCACAATCTAATAGGACAATTGTACACACAAAGGTAGTACCAAACAGACCCACAATCTAATAGGACAATTGTACACACAAAGGTAGTATCAAACAGACCCACAATCTAATAAGACAATTGTACACACAAAGGTAGTATCAAACAGACCGACAATCTAATAGGACAATTGTACACACAGAGGTATTGTCAAACAGACCCACAATCTAATAAGACAATTGTACACAAAAAGGTAGTATCAAACACACCCACAATCTAATAGGACAATTGTACACACAAAGGTAGTATCAAACAGACCCACAATCTAATAGGACAATTGTACACACAAAGGTAGTATCAAACAGACCCACAATCTAATAGGACAATTGTACACACAAAGGTAGTATCAAACAGACCCACAATATAATAGGAGAATTGTACACACAAAGGTAGTACCAAACAGACCCACAATATAATAGGACAATTGTACACACAAAGGTAGTATCAAACAGACCCACAATCTAATAGGACAATTGTACACACAAAGGTAGTATCAAACAGACCCACAATCTAATAGGACAATTGTACACACATAGGTAGTATCAAACAGACCCACAATCTAATAGGACAATTGTACACACAAAGGTAGTATCAAACAGACCCACAATCTAATAGGACAATTGTACACACAAAGGTAGTATCAAACAGACCCACAATATAATAGGACAATTGTACACACAAAGGTAGTATCAAACAGACCCACAATCTAATAGGACAATTGTACACACAAAGGTAGTATCAAACAGACCCACAATCTAATAGGACAATTGTACACACAAAGGTAGTATCAAACAGACCCACAATCTAATAGGACAATTGTACACATAAAGGTAGTACCAAACAGACCCACAATATAATAGGACAATTGTACACACAAAGGTAGTATCAAACAGACCCACAATCTAATAGGACAATTGTACACACAAAGGTAGTATCAAACAGACCCACAATCTAATAGGACAATTGTACACACAAAGGTAGTACCAAACAGACCCACAATCTAATAGGACAATTGTACACACAAAGGTAGTACCAAACAGACCCACAATATAATAGGACAATTGTACACACAAAGGTAGTATCAAACAGACCCACAATCTAATAGGACAATTGTACACACAAAGGTAGTATCAAACAGACCGACAATCTAATAGGACAAGTGTACACACAAAGGTAGTATCAAACAGACCCACAATCTAATAGGACAATTGTACACACAAAGGTAGTACCAAACAGACCCACAATCTAATAGGACAATTGTACACACAAAGGTAGTATCAAACAGACCCTCAATCTAATAGGACAATTGTACACACAAAGGTAGTATCAAACAGACCGACAATCTAATAGGACAATTGTACATACAAAGGTAGTATCAAACAAACCCACAATCTAATAGGACAATTGTACACACAAAGGTAGTATCAAACAGACCCACAATCTAATAGGACAATTGTACACACAAAGGTAGTATCAAACAGACCCACAATCTAATAGGACAATTGTACACACAAAGGTAGTATCAAACAGACCCACAATCTAATAGGACAATTGTACACACAAAGGTAGTATCAAACAGACCGACAATCTAATAGGACAATTGTACACACAAAGGTAGTATCAAACAGACCCACAATCTAATAGGACAATTGTACACACAAAGGTAGTACCAAACAGACCCACAATCTAATAGGACAATTGTACACACAAAGGTAGTATCAAACAGACCCACAATCTAATAGGACAATTGTACACACAAAGGTAGTATCAAACAGACCGACAATCTAATAGGACAATTGTACATACAAAGGTAATATCAAACAGACCCACAATCTAATAGGACAATTGTACACACAGAGGTAGTATCAAACAGACCCACAATCTAATAGGACAATTGTACACAAAAAGGTAGTATCAAACAGACCCACAATCTAATAGGACAATTGTACACACAAAGGTAGTATCAAACAGACCCACAATCTAATAGGACAATTGTACACACAAAGGTAGTATCAAACAGACCCACAATCTAATAGGACAATTGTACACACAAAGGTAGTATCAAACAGACCCACAATATAATAGGAGAATTGTACACACAAAGGTAGTACCAAACAGACCCACAATATAATAGGACAATTGTACACACAAAGGTAGTATCAAACAGACCCACAATCTAATAGGACAATTGTACACACAAAGGTAGTACCAAGCACACCCACAATCTAATAGGACAATTGTACACACAAAGGTAGTATCAAACAGACCCACAATTTAATAGGACAATTGTACACACAAAGGTAGTATCAAACAGACCCACAATCTAATAGGACAATTGTACACACAAAGGTAGTACCAAACAGACCCACAATCTAATAGGACAATTGTACACACAAAGGTAGTATCAAACAGACCCACAATCTAATAGGACAATTGTACACACAAAGGTAGTATCAAACAGACCGACAATCTAATAGGACAATTGTACATACAAAGGTAGTATCAAACAGACCCACAATCTAATAGGACAATTGTACACACATAGGTAGTATCAAACAGACCCACAATCTAATAGGACAATTGTACACACAAAGGTAGTATCAAACAGACCCACAATCTAATAGGACAATTGTACACACAAAGGTAGTATCAAACAGACCCACAATATAATAGGACAATTGTACACACAAAGGTAGTACCAAACAGACCCACAATCTAATAGGACAATTGTACATACAAAGGTAGTATCAAACAGACCCACAATCTAATAGGACAAATGTACACACAAAGGTAGTATCAAACAGACCCACAATCTAATAGGACAATTGTACACACAAAGGTAGTATCAAACAGACCCACAATCTAATAGGACAATTGTACACACAAAGGTAGTATCAAACAGACCCACAATCTAATAGGACAATTGTACACACAAAGGTAGTATCAAACAGACCCACAATCTAATAGGACAATTGTACACACAAAGGTAGTACCAAACAGACCCACAATATAATAGGACAATTGTACACACAAAGGTAGTATCAAACAGACCCACAATCTAATAGGACAATTGTACACACAAAGGTAGTACCAAACAGACCCACAATCTAATAGGACAATTGTACACACAAAGGTAGTATCAAACAGACCCACAATCTAATAGGACAATTGTACACACAAAGGTAGTACCAAACAGACCCACAATCTAATAGGACAATTGTACACACAAAGGTAGTACCAAACAGACCCACAATATAATAGGACAATTGTACACACAAAGGTAGTATCAAACAGACCCACAATCTAATAGGACAATTGTACACACAAAGGTAGTATCAAACAGACCGACAATCTAATAGGACAATTGTACACACAAAGGTAGTATCAACCAGACCCACAATCTAATAGGACAATTGTACACACAAAGGTAGTATCAAACAGACCCACAATCTAATAGGACAATTGTACACACAAAGGTAGTATCAAACAGACCCACAATCTAATAGGACAATTGTACATACAAAGGTAGTATGAAACAGACCCACAATCTAATAGGACAATTGTACACACAAAGGTAGTATCAAACAGACCCACAATCTAATAGGACAATTGTACACACAAAGGTAGTATCAAACAGACCCACAATCTAATAGGACAATTGTACACACAAAGGTAGTATCAAACAGACCCACAATCTATTAGGACAATTGTACACACAAAGGTAGTATCAAACAGACCCACAATCTAATAGGACAATTGTACACACAAAGGTAGTATCAAACAGACCCAAAATATAATAGGACAATTGTACACACAAAGGTAGTACCAAACAGACCCACAATATAATAGGACAATTGTACACACAAAGGTAGTATCAAACAGACCCACAATCTAATAGGACAATTGTACACACAAAGGTAGTACCAAACAGACCCACAATCTAATAGGACAATTGTACACACAAAGGTAGTATCAAACAGACCCACAATATAATAGGACAATTGTACACACAAAGGTAGTATCAAACAGACCCACAATCTAATAGGACAATTGTACACACAAAGGTAGTATCAAACAGACCCACAATCTAATAGGACAATTGTACACACAAAGGTAGTATCAAACAGACCCACAATCTAATAGGACAATTGCACACACAAAGGTAGTATCAAACAGACCCACAATCTAATAGGACAATTGTACACACAAAGGTAGTATCAAACAGACCCACAATCTAATAGGACAATTGTACACACAAAGGTAGTATCAAACAGACCGACAATCTAATAGGACAATTGCACACACAAAGGTAGTATCAAACAGACCCACAATCTAATAAGACAATTGAACACAAAGGTAGTATCAAACAGACCCACAATCTAATAGGACAATTGCACACACAAAGGTAGTATCAAACAGACCCACAATCTAATAGGACAATTGTACACACAAAGGTAGTATCAAACAGACCCACAATATAATAGGACAATTGTACACACAAAGATAGTATCAAACAGACCCACAATCTAATAGGACAATTGTACACACAAAGGTAGTATCAAACAGACCCACAATCTAATAGGACAATTGTACACACAAAGGTAGTATCAAACAGACCCACAATCTAATAGGACAATTGCACACACAAAGGTAGTATCAAACAGACCCACAATCTAATAGGACAATTGTACACGCAAAGGTAGTATCAAACAGACCGACAATCTAATAGGACAATTGTACACACAAAGGTAGTATCAAACAGACCCACAATCTAATAGAACAATTGTACACACAAAGGTAGTATCAAACAGACCCACAATCTAATAGGACAATTGTACACACAAAGGTAGTATCAAACAGACCCACAATCTAATAGGACAATTGTACACACAAAGGTAGTATCAAACAGACCCACAATCTAATAGGACAATTGTACACACAAAGGTAGTATCAAACAGACCCACAATCTAATAGGACAATTGTACACACAAAGGTGGTATCAAACAGACCCACAATCTAATAGGACAATTGTACACACAAAGGTAGTATCAAACAGACCGACAATCTAATAGGACAATTGTACACACAAAGGTAGTATCAAATAGACCCACAATCTAATAGGACAATTGTACACACAAAGGTAGTACCAAACAGACCCACAATATAATAGGACAATTGTACACACAAAGGTAGTATCAAACAGACCCACAATCTAATAGGACAATTGCACACACAAAGGTAGTATCAAACAGACCCACAATCTAATAGGACAATTGTACACACAAAGGTAGTATCAAACAGACCCACAATATAATAGGACAATTGTACACACAAAGATAGTATCAAACAGACCCACAATCTAATAGGACAATTGTACACACAAAGGTAGTATCAAACAGACCCACAATCTAATAGGACAATTGTACACACAAAGGTAGTATCAAACAGACCCACAATCTAATAGGACAATTGCACACACAAAGGTAGTATCAAACAGACCCACAATCTAATAGGACAATTGTACACGCAAAGGTAGTATCAAACAGACCGACAATCTAATAGGACAATTGTACACACAAAGGTAGTATCAAACAGACCCACAATCTAATAGAACAATTGTACACACAAAGGTAGTATCAAACAGACCCACAATATAATAGGACAATTGTACACACAAAGGTAGTATCAAACAGACCCACAATCTAATAGGACAATTGTACACACAAAGGTAGTATCAAACAGACCCACAATCTAATAGGACAATTGTACACACAAAGGTAGTATCAAACAGACCCACAATCTAATAGGACAATTGTACACACAAAGGTGGTATCAAACAGACCCACAATCTAATAGGACAATTGTACACACAAAGGTAGTATCAAACAGACCGACAATCTAATAGGACAATTGTACACACAAAGGTAGTATCAAATAGACCCACAATCTAATAGGACAATTGTACACACAAAGGTAGTACCAAACAGACCCACAATATAATAGGACAATTGTACACACAAAGGTAGTATCAAACAGACCCACAATCTAATAGGACAATTGTACACACAAAGGTAGTATCAAACAGACCCACAATCTAATAAGACAATTGTACACACAAAGGTAGTATCAAACAGACCGACAATCTAATAGGACAATTGTACACACAAAGGTAGTATCAAACAGACCCACAATCTAATAGGACAATTGTACACACAAAGGTAGTATGAAACAGACTCACAATCTAATAGGACAATTGTACACACAAAGGTAGTATCAAACAGACCCACAATCTAATAGGACAATTGTACACACAAAGGTAGTACCAAACAGACCCACAATTTAATAGGACAATTGTACACACAAAGGTAGTATCAAACAGACCCACAATCTAATAGGACAATTGCACACACAAAGGTAGTATCAAGCAGACCCACAATATAATAGGACAATTGTACACCCAAAGGTAGTACCAAACAGACCCACAATCTAATAGGACAATTGTACAGACAAAGGTAGTATCAAACAGACCCACAATCTAATAGGACAATTGTACACACAAAGGTAGTATCAAACAGACCCACACTCTAATATTGTACACACAAAGGTAGTATCGGTACCTATAATACACACAATTTACACCACGACAGAGATACTTTCTTTTATATCCCATGCTATATTCGCTGATCTTGTTAGATGTTACATGTTCACATTTGTATGGAAAAAAGGGAGGGTAAAAACGTACTACTATATAGTCTGCTTTTAACAGTGGTGTTTTTTGTGTTCTTTTTAATTTTCATTAAATTCTACGTCTTCTACCATATATACAATCAGCTTTCAACAAGTTGTCGATTATAAGTACAAGTCTGATTTGCTATTCCGATCTGCATCCCCAAATATAACATGCCCGCATTGCTAAATCACCATCATTCGAATTGTTAACACTCAAAATACTTCTAGAAAATAAACGTGACATATTCTATTTATAAATTAATAATCAATGACAAGAAATAAACACTTATAAATATCAATTACATTTCCTGTACTACAAACAAGGAAGAAAGAAACAGACTATACTTCCTCTCATATAGACCCTATCTGTACTACAAATGAGGAAGAAAGAAATGGACTATAATATATATATATAATGTCAAAAATATTTTTTTATGTGTGACGTAAAATTGTTTTTGACATTTGCTTCACTGGGTTTGGTACTGCTTTGACAACTATTTTACCTATTTTGTTCCAGTATTGTTATAAATACTGTTATAGTGACGGCCGGAACCTTTGAGCCGTAATGAAAGCGGGAAGTTTGGCGCTTTAAAATCTGATTCAACCCACCATTTCTTTAGAAATGCCTGTACCAAGTCAGGGTCATTACGGTTTTCAGTTTTTCGGTTGTTGACTGATTTTGTCTGTTTATATACTTATGAGTTTTGACTTTCCCTTTGTAAGATTGTTCGGAGTTCGGTAATTTTGTTATTACCATTATTCACATAGACCCTACCTGTCCAACAAATGAGGAAGAAAGAAATGAACTATACTTCCTCTCGTATAGACCCTACCTGTACTACAAATGGGGAAGAAAGAAATAGACTATACGTCCTATCACATAGACCCTACCTGTACTACAAATGAGGAAGAAAGAAATGGACTATACTTCCTATCATATAGACCCTACCTGTACTACAAGCGAGGAAGAAAGAAATATACTATACTTCCTATCATATAGACCCTACCTGTACTACAAGCGAGGAAGAAAGAAATATACTATACTTCCTATCATATAGACCCTACCTGTACTACAAATGAGGAAGAAAGAAAAGGACTATATAACACCTAGATAACTAAAAATGTGACCACAGAAACACGAACAAACGAATATGAAAATACAAACATTTATCTATGATTTGAACTCATTTTTAGCCGTATGTTATCTCGGTACATTAAACTCGAAAACTAGAAGGCCTATAGAAATAATTTGCAGTACTAATAGACCATACCTGTACTACAAATGAGGTAGAAAGAAATGGACTATACGTCCTATCTTATAGATGTTACCTGTACTACAAGTGAGGAAGAAAGAAATAGATTATACTTCCTATCATAGAGACCCTACCTGTACAACAAATGAAAAAGACAGATATGGACTATACTTCCTATCATATAGACCCTACCTGTGCTACAAATGAGAAAGACAGAAATGGACTATATTTCCTATCATATAGACCCTACCTGTACTACAAATGAGAAAGAAAGAAATGGACTATACTTCCTCTCATATAGACCATACCTGTACTACAAATGAGGAAGAAAGAAATGGACTATGCTTCCTATCATATAGACCCTACCTGTACTACAAATGAGGAAAAAAGAAATATACTATACTTCTTATCACATAGACCCTATCTGTACTACAAATGAGGAAGAAAGAAATGGAATATACTTCCTATCATATAGACCCTACCTGTACTACAAATGAGGAAAAAAGAAATATACTATACTTCTTATCACATAGAACCTACCTGTACTATAAATGAGGAAGAAAGAAATAGACTATTCTTCCTATCATATATACCCTACCTGTACTACAAATGAGGGAGAAAGAAACGAACTATACTTCCCACCATATCGACCCTACCTGTACTACAAATGAGGAAGAAAGAAATAGACTATACTTCCTACCATATAGACCCTACCTGTACTACAAATGAGGAAGAAAGAAATGGACTATGCTTCCTACCATATAGACCCTACCTGTACTACAAATGAGGAAGAAAGAAATATACTATACTTCCTCTCATATGGACCCTACCTGTACTACAAATAAGGAAGAAAGAAATTGACTATCCTTCCTCTCATATAAACCCTACCTGTACTGCAAATGAGGAAGAAAGAAATTGACTATGCTTCCTATCATACAGACCCTACCTGTACTACAAATGAGGAAGAAAGAAATAAACTATAAAACTATGCTGCCTCTCATATAGACCCTACCTGTACTACAAATAAGAAAGAAAGAAATAGACTATGCTTCCTACCATATAGACCCTACCTGTACTACAAATGAGGAATAAAGAAATAGACTATACCTCCTCTCATATAGACCCTACATGTACTACAAATGAGGAAGAAAGAAATAGACTATACTTTCTCTCATATAGACCCTACCTGTACTACAAATGAGGGAGAAAGAAACGAACTATACTTCCTATCATATAGACCCTACCTGTACTACAAATGAGGAAGAAAGAAATAGACTATGCTTCCTACCATATAGACCCTACTTGTACTACAAATGAGGAAGAAAGAAATAGACTATGCTTCCTCTCATATAGACCCTACCTGTACTACAAATGAGGAAAAAAGAAATATACTATGCTTCTTATCACATAGACCCTACCTGTACTACAAATGAGGAAGAAAGAAATAGACTATGCTTCCTCTCATGTAGACCCTACCTGTACTACAAATAAGAAAGAAAGAAATAGACTATGCTTCCTACCATATAGACCCTACTTGTACTACAAATGAGGAAGAAAGAAATAGACTATGCTTCCCCTCATATAGACCCTACCTGTACTACAAATGAGGAAGAAAGAAATAGACTATGCTTCTTATCACATAGACCCTACCTGTACTACAAATGAGGAAGAAAGAAATAGACTATACTTCCTCTCATGTAGACCCTACCTGTACTACAAATGAGGGAGAAAGAAACGAACTATACTTCCTCTCATATAGACCCTACCTGTACTACAAATGAGGAAGAAAGAAATGGACTATACTTCCTATCATATAGACCCTACCTGTACTACAAATGAGGAAGAAAGAAATGGGCTATACTTCCTATCATATAGGTTCTACCTATACGGAATTCCTCGCGCCTTTTCCCAAGTGAAAAAACAAGCTCGGATATGAATGTATTGATATGCGTTAAAATGCTGGTTATTCGGCCAGGGTTGTGAAGAGGAAGAGAAAATAATCCTTTCCCCAAAAAAATAAAAGTATTTTATAAAATAATTTCATATCAAATTTTATCTATATAATTGCCAAGTAAATATTAAAAATATAAAATATAAAAGGTTTTTATGAAAATGACAAATTACCATTATAATCTTATAATGGAATACATTAGCGGTTTATCATATAGTGTATCCGCGGAGTATTGTGAAAATTACATTTAGATCCTACAGAGTGGAGAAAGAAATTCTTTTACAATTTAATATATTCCCGTTTTCATATTATTTAAACATGTCCTGCACTAATCGCCGCTTTACCATGGCGAATTGTGTTTAAACTTCGCCTGTTTATTAAGAGTTGCGGTCTGAGAGCATTTGATGATTTTCACTTTAAACATGTCCTGCAATAACCGCCACTTTAACATGACCAATTGTGTTTAAACTTCGCCTGTTTATTAAGAGTTGCGGTCTGAGAGCATTTGATGATTTTCACTTTAAACATGTCCTGCGCTAACCGACACTTTAACACTAGGGCTTGTGTTGTATTGTTATTTAAATATGCCGACTATAAATAAAACTTATCTTATCTTATCTTATCTTAACTTCGCCTGTTTATTAAGAGTTGCGGTCTTAGAGCATTTGATGATTTTCACTTTAAACATGTCCTGCGCTAACCGACACTTTACCCTGACTAATTGTGTTTAAACTTCGCCTGTTTATTAAGAGTTGCGGTCTGAGAGCATTTGATGATTTTCACTTTAAACATGTCCTGCGCTAACCGACACTTTACCCTGACCAATTGTGTTTAAACTTCGCCTGTTTATTAAGAGTTGTGGTCTGAGAGCATTTGATGATTTTCACTTTAAACATGTCCTGAACCAACCGACACTTTACCCTGACCAATTGTGTTTAAACTTCGCCAGTTTATTAAGAGTTGCGGTCTGAGAGCATTTGATAATTTTCACTTTAAACATTTCCTGAACCAACCGACACTTTACCCTGACCAATTGTGTTTAAACTTCGCCAGTTTATTAAGAATTGCGGTCTGAGAGCATTTGATAATTTTCACTTTAAGCATGTCCTGCACTAACCATCACTTTACCATGGCGAACTGTGTTTAAACTTCGCCTGTTTATTAAGAGTTGCGGTCTGAGAGCATTTGATAATTTTCACTTTAAACATGTCCTGCACTAACCGACACTTTACCATGACCAATTGTGTTTAAACTCCACCAGCTCAGTAAGAGTTGAGCTCTGAAACCATTTGATAATTTTAACTTTAAACATGTCCTGCACTAACCGACACTTTACCCTGGTCAGCTGTGTTTAAACTTCGCCTGTTTATTAAGAGTTGCGGTCTGAGAGCATTTGATAATTTTCACTTTAAACATGTCCTGCACTAACCATCACTTTACCATGGCGAACTGTGTTTAAACTTCGCCTGTTTATTAAGAGTTGCGGTCTGAGAGCATTTGATAATTTTCACTTTAAACATGTCCTGCACTAACCAACACTTTACCATGACGAATTGTGTTTAAACTCCACCAGCTCAGTAAGAGTTGAGGTCTGAAACCATTTGATAATTTTAACTTTAAACATGTCCTGCACCAACCGACACTTTACCCTGGTCAGCTGTGTTTAAACTTCGCCTGTTTATTAAGAGTTGCGGTCTGAGAGCATTTGATAATTTTCACTTTAAACATGTCCTGAACTAACCGACACTTTAGCCTGAACAATTGTGTTTAAACTCCACCAGCTCAGTCAGAGTTGAGGTCTGAATCCATTTGATAATTTTCACTTTAAACATGTCCTGCACTAACCACCACTTTACCATGACCAATTGTGTTTAAACTTCGCCTGTTTATTAAGAGTTGCGGTCTGAGAGCATTTGATAATTTTCACTTTAAACATGTCCTGCACTAACCGACACTTTACCATGACCAATTGTGTTTAAACTCCACCAGCTCAGTAAGAGTTGAGGTCTGAAACCATTTGATAATTTTAACTTTAAACATGTCCTGCACTAACCGACACTTTAACCTGGTGAGCTGTGTTTAAACTTCGCCTGTTTATTAAGAGTTGCGGTCTGAGAGCATTTGATAATTTTCACTTTAAACATGTCCTGAACTAACCGACACTTTAGCCTGACCAATTGTGTTTAAACTCCACCAGCTCAGTCAGAGTTGAGGTCTGAATCCATTTGATAATTTTCACTTTAAACATGTCCTACACTAACCACCACTTTACCATGACCAATTGTGTTTAAACTTCGCCAGTTTATTAAGAGTGGAGGTATGAGAGCATTTGATGTTTTTAACTTTAAACATGTTCCGTGGTTGCTCAAATTACCCTGAGCAATGTTCTTCAAACCTTATCATATTATTAGGAATGATGGTCTATATACATTTTTACATTTCATTTTTTTGCTGTTTTGAGTGTTAAGGAACTTTTATATACGGCAATAACATTCGCATGTGGTGCAGCTCTTTTTATTATTGACATGGGATTTGATATAAATATATATAACGTATTTGAGAACATTCAATAACATTAATTACATTTGTATTTACATATAAATCTTGTAACGTGTGTGTGGTTATAATCCACTAGTTTATGTTACCATCTTAATTTGGTCCAAATCAAGATCAGGTGTTTAACCCCGCCACTTTTTATTGGAGAGAATAGTGAGTGCTCATATATGTGTGTGCTAAATGTATTGATTTTACATCTTTCTACGATTGTTTTGTTGGATAAATAAGGGTAATAACAAAATTACCGAACTCCGAACAGTCTTACAAAGGGAAAGTCAAAACTCATAAGTATATAAACAGACAAAATCAGTCAACAACCGGAAAACTGTGAAAACCGTAATGACCCTGACTTGGTATTGAAGCTGTCCTGACTGTCGTATTTTGTATATATTGAAGCTGTCCTGACTGTCGTATTTTGGATATTGAAGCTGTCCTGACTTTCGTATTTTGGATATTGAAGCTGCCCTGACTGTCGTATTTTGGATATTGAAGCTGTCCTGACTGTCGTATTTTGGATATTGAAGCTGTCCTGACTTTCGTATTTTGGATATTGAAGCTGTCCTAACTGTCGTATTTTGGATATTGAAGCTGTCCTGACTTTCGTATTTTGGATATTGAAGCTGTCCTGACTTTCGTATTTTGTGTTTTCCATTTTACTATTATTAGTTTTTATGATAAATAGATTGTAAAATATTCATAGTTTTTTTTATTATCGTGTACTTGTTGCTGTATTAAAATAAATTCGAAATAATTTACTGTCAGATGTGTTGTACCATGTTTCACAGGGTTGTAGTAGGAGCTCCCAAGGCAAGTTTCCCAGACAGAACAGACATCAAAACTCCTGGAAACGTTTACAGATGTAAAATAAATTTTACAATGACAGAACAAGATGAGTGTCATCCTTTAAATATTAGAACAACAGGTAATTATTAAATAACAACACAAAAACACACAAAAAACAGATAATAAACGAAATGTATTATTCTATAGCTGGCGTGTACAACGTTATGTGATAAAGTTTGTCAGTGACTTGCCACACGTCGGTGGTTTTCTCCGGTTTCCTCCACCAATAAAACTGACCACCACGATATAACTGAAATATTGTTGAAAGTGGCGTTAAACACCATCATCCAAACAAACAAACAACAATGACGGCCATTACATTATATAATTGTCTTCTATACTGGGTACAATAAAAACGTAGATAGATATGAAATTCAGTGCACGTGATGCGTTTCTCGTATAGACTTCATCAAGTACCCTCAAGGTCAAAAGATTGGAAAGTCTTCATCAAGTACACTCAAAATCAAAAGATTGGAAAATCTTCATCAAGTACACTCAAGGTCAAAAGATTGGAAAATCTTCATCAAGTACACTAAGGTCAAAAGATTGGAAAGTCTTCATCAAGTACACTAAAGTCAAAAGATTGGAAAGTCAAATCATTTAAATAATCTTGGTGAGCAATTAAACTTAAAGGGGAATTTGCGGTAGTGCCTACCGACAAAATTCATGGACGGAGCTTATCATCAAAAATCCCCGTTGATATGAACAACATATTTATGAAATTATATGTCACATGACTAACGTGACCTCACATGCCTCAGAATTTTCGAAGTGATTTTTGCAGATTTTAGACGGACGAAGAATTTTTTATTTTTAATAAGACTGAAAGTTTCGTATGGAGGAACACCAGTAACCATGCCTGTCAAATATATTGCTCCAAAAGTAACTGTAAAATTATGTATCATTGATTTTTTCCTCCCCGAGATAACCGTGGTCAAAAAATAAACAATCTGAATGTTTGCTCCGCCCACAGCTATTTATACCCACGGTCCCGGTTTAAGGGCCTATTTATAAGTTAGCCAGAATCGGCTAAGATCACCTATGGATGAAGAAGAAGAAACTTAGTTTTAGCAATAATTGCATTATTAAGGAGCTACAAATATAGCTAATAGAATATGCAAATTAATAGTTACAACAACTTTCAGTATGTCCAACATTTTGTCTTTTACAGAAAACATACAGAGGTCAAACTTAATAGGATTTGGAGAGGATGGTCAACTCCTTGGTGCATCGATGGCACATCTTAAGGATAAAATCGTAGTAGGTCTAGTTTGTCATCGTTATTGTCTTCATGCTTCATTTCGTCATTAGAGTAATGGGTTTTAACTAATAGAGTCTACCTTCCTAGCTAATACTTATATACACAAAGAAAAAAGTTAAGCCACCCCATGTTTTTTTGAAATGACAAATGATACGACAAGTATCACGAGATTACTGACCAGATAATCTCAGGAACGCAATAGTGACCTGTTAGGACATTACATTGGCTGTATGAAACCACAAAAAATATCAAGAACAATGCTAATTTAATGAATATTTAATCACAATATAACAAGGCCAGTTTTTGCAGTAAAACATATCCATTTTAAGTATTGACCCTCACAATTCAAAAAGCACGATAAGATTGTCATTTCACTTTCAAAACGTCACTTATGAATCACTTGACGACATCTATTGTTCAAAGTTCAGTACCGGGTGTAACCCCCACGTGCTTGGATGACGGCCTCAGCCCTGCGTCTCATCCCTCCAGGTAGGCATCGGATGTCCTGTTGTGATAGCTGCTGCCATTCCCGATGCAATGCTGCTTCCAACTGACAAATGTTTGGCACAGGAGGTTCCCGAGCCAGTATACGACGGCCTAACATGTCCCAAATATGCTCTATGGGATTCAAATCCGGGCTCATGGCTGGTCAAGGAACAAAAGTCAGAGCTTCGCTTTGGAGGTAGGTGGTTACTGCTCTTGAACGATGAGGCCTGGCGTTGTCATCCATATACAGAGGCTTTGTAGCTAGTGGGTGGTTGTCGACATGGGGGACAACAACTGGTTGCAAAACGTCTCTGATGTACTGATCGCCAGTTAGATTGCCTTGTATGGTGACTAAATTCAGCTTGCAGTCATGAGAGATACACCCCCAAACTATTACTGAGCCTCTACCGTAAGGGACAGTTGGCTGGATGTTCCTTGAGGTATAGGCTGTATTTTTGTGTCTCCAAACCCTCATCCGGCCGTCGGTTAAATGAAGCAGAAACCGGCTCTCGTCTGACCAATGGATCGTGCGCCATGTCCTTAAATGCCAACCACGCCGTGCTAAACACCATGCCAAACGTGATCGTCGATGTCGGTCTGTCAACAGTGGACGTTTAATGACTCTCCTTGACTTAAGTCCCGCTGATTTCAGACGGTTTCTAACTGTTCTTGTTGACAGACGTCTATTGGACAGCCAGTGTTGTTTGATTACGGGACTGGATGTGAATGGCATCCGTCTAACCAAACGCTGCAATGCCCTTTCGTCACAGTCAGCTGTTACCCGTGGTCTGCCGGATCTTGGCAAGTCTTTCACATTGTTGGTTTGTGTGTATTTTCTCACCAGATGGCTGACTACAGTATAGTGGTAGCCCATCTGACGTCCAATAGCTTTGAATGACATCCCTGTTGTATGCATGCCGATTATTTGCCATCTTTGTGCTTCTGATATTCGCCTTCGTAACATGCTTACTGAGAATGAATAAATTTTTAAAAACACCGGACTTAAATACCCAAATTCGAAGCGTGAACATACTGAATTTTGAATAATGCATGAGAGGCACGGTTCACGTGCATGACTATTCGATATTAGACATAATGGTCACACCTCTGTGAGCACATCTTTTTAATGGAACATTGTTCTTGCTATGATCAATATAAATATTAGAATCTAAACTTAATGTAATTTATTATGTTTTAATATATCAGGGGGTGCTTAACTTTATTCTTTGTGTGTATAGTTATTGATATGTACAGCAATTGTTTGAATGGTGTTCAACTTATAATGAGAAATAACATGAGATTATAAGTAACATTGTAATTTAAAGCGTAAGTAAACAAATATCCGTGTATAGACCAGTAGTACCGGTCTATACACGATGCTTAGACCGGTCTATATCAGCATTCCAGTCTATATCGCGGAATAGCGAAGGTCACGTGAAGAGTGTTCAGCCAATTTAAAGTATGATATTTATTTTGATATGCAATATCATTTCCACTGGTCCGTACCACGACCCTCGGGCAGTCTGTATATCCTGATATTGCCCTCCATATCAGTAACTATTATATAAATAGAAAATTTTAATCAGGATCATTGAAGGTTTCCCTAGGCGTTATCACCTTCGTTATTACCTAATTTGAATTGACTACAGCAATTGTTTGAATGGTGTTCCAACTTATAATGAGAAATAAAATGAGATTATAAGTAACATTGTAATTTATTAAAACGTAAACAAACAAATATCCGTGTATAGACCAGTAGTACCAGTCTATACACAGTTTTTGGACCGGTCTACATCAGCATTCCAGTTTATATCGCGGAATAGTGAAGGTCACGTGGAGAGTGTTCAGCCAATTAAATGTATGATTTTTATTCTGAATGCAATAATCAGTAAATATAATTTGTTTGAGAACCAATATTGCATTATGTTATGTATATATTTATGTAGTATATATTTCTAGTAATTCAACCTTTATATGATGTATTTATTGATTTGTATTTTGTTGGAATTTGAGAAATATAATATAAAAAAAAAAAAATATTCAGTTAACTACCTGCATTTGTTGACCCCGCTAATGTACTGTTGATGTTTATGTTGTCATTCATTATTGTAATAGTACATGGTAAGTGGAAGCGAATCCGTGTAGGTTTTTATTTTATCATTTGTTGATATCGGTATTGCCGATAGAGATTCAATTATCATGATGAGGAGGGTTGGGATCTCATTAACTGTTGTAACTTCTCTACAACTGTTGTGCCTGTCGCAAGTCATGATCTTGAATTTACCAGTATGTCGTAGCCTTATTAGGTCCTGTGATTTGAGGTGAGAGGTGATTATTTGTTGTTCATACATTTTTGTATTTGTGTAATTGTTGACAATTACTGTTTAAGCTTTCTCTTTATAATTTGTTTATTTTTAAAAATGAAAACATTGATTTCTCATAATTTTTAATGAAATTATGTATGTTGTCTATTTTAAAAGTTATTTGTTGAATAATTAATAAACAATATACAGTTATTGACTGGGTCCGAGGACAACAGCTGTTGTTCGAGGAATCGGTCTATAACTGATTTGTTATACCTTATCATATTTAATGCTTTCTATTTTAATTTCTTTTCCTGTTTTTAGTTTTACTGGCTAATCGCGACCAGCTTATAAATTATTTTTTGAATTTGTATCCTGCATTTCTGCCATTCCAATAGCAGTCTTGTTTGCTATAGTATATAATTCATTAATAAGTCTGTTTTAGTGTTCTTTTTCTTGTCTACATCACAAGTTTATTAATTATTAAAATTATGAAACGTTACACAGACGACAGGGAATCACGTGACATACGCGTGCAGCTATTTTAGGTAACCAATAAAAGTAGGGCAAGCGGTCAACAGATCGGACCAGGTCCATCAGACCCAAAACTTTTGATGGTCAACAGATCGCTGATTCAAGGTATTTGAGATTTTTGGAAAACCAGTAAAAATGTTGATTTTTATTCCTAATACATTTATATAGAGAAACAATTATAAGGTATAACAAAAATTAATATTTTCAGACTTGTGCACCTTTGTGGAAATACATACGGGAGAATAAGTATGTACATTACGTCGGCAGATGTCATAATCTAGACGTATCTTTAAAAACAACCAACAGTAAAGTATTCAAAACCAATCAAATCCCAGCTTGTCCTGATAAACAAATTTGTAATGAGTTTGCTGAAGCAGGATTCTCCATATCCACGAAAGAGGTGAAACAGATTAATAATAGTAAATGAGTGCGTGAGTGAGTGATTGTTGTTTAACGCCAACGCAGCAATTTGTCAGCTATATCATGGCGAGAACAAGTTAATTTTCAATAAAATGATGAGCACGCTTTGTACTAGACCACCACGCTTAGTACTAGACCACCACGCTTTGTACTAGCCCACCACGCTTTGTACTAGATCACCACGCTTTGTACTATACCACCATGCTTTGTACTAGACCACCACGCTTAGTACTAGACCACCACGCTTTGTACTAGCCCACCACACTTTGTACTAGACCACCATGCTTTGTACTAGACCACCACGCTTTGTACTAGACCACCACGCTTTGTACTAGACCACCACGCTTTGTACTAGACCACCACGTTCTGTACTAGACCACCACGCTTTGTACTAGACCACCACGCTTTGTACTAGACCACCACGCTTAGTACTAGACTACCACGCTTTGTGCTAGACCACCACGCGTTGTACTAGACCACCACGCTTTGTACTAGACCACCACACTTTGTACTAGACCACCACACTTTGTACTAGACCACCACACTTTGTACTAGACCACCACGCTTTGTACTAGACCACCACGTTCTGTACTAGACCACCACGCTTTGTACTAGACCACCACGCTTAGTTGGATGTTTATAGTGGAAGCTCGCTGAAACAATAATCCGCGGATAGAAATGCTGCCCCATTCGTACCCGCGGATAGAAATGCTGCCCCACTCAGACCCTCGGATAGAAATGCTGCCCCACTCGGACCCTCGGATAGAAATGCTGCCCCACTCGGACACATTATTCTGAACCAACCAGTCTTTGCTGTTTCTCCTTAATGCTGCATGCTTAGCTGGAGAAACAACAAATACCAATTGTATAGTCTTTAGTTAATCGTAAATAAATTACCTATCATTTTTTATTGAGCATGTTGGTAATATATGTGTGGTTCTTTTTATTCAGAACAAATGTCTTTAATTTTATTATTTTCTACATTCTCGATGCCATTTAAAATATTAAATAGTTTAAAAATTAAGAGACGCATAGTTTTAGGGGTATTAGTTAATCCAATTTTGCTAAAACGTGTAGTTGACTAAATATTTATTCTGTCAAATATTTTGAAATATTATGACCTTCTTACGTTTAATTACAGCAATGTATAAATTATGGATATACACATATTGATATGGTAAGAAAAGATGTACAGATGTAAATGTCCATGCGGGACTATTGACCATTACACTTAGACACTAATTCAGGCAAATGAACAGCGCTTTTATTGCATTTCACAGTCACAATAGGGTCTTCAACAACGAGCAAAACTCATGCCCTAAACTGAGTCTGAAACGGCACCTAGCGTGCAGTTTAGCATGTAAATTCAATGCTCTGTTAGACGTACATTTTATACTGGTGCTACACTGGACAGAAGACATAATCTGATTATTCACGTACTATGAAAGAATCTGAATGCAAGAGAACATACATGAAGATATATTTGAAAGTCAGACAAATATCAACAGGAAATAATTAAATGAAAATATAAAAATAAATTACCACACTGTCGGAATAGTTCCTGGAGCAGAGACAAATTCGATATCACTATACATGACCGATCACTTTGCTGGCTTGATACATGTACAAGTACATCAGTACAAAGTGGCAGTGTTAAACTAGTGGGCACGACCTCTCCTCACCTGAGAATATTCCAGAAACAGGTCGTGTTACACAAAAGTTGATATCTGATATACGTCTTTGTTTGTTTTCTATTTTGGAATAAATGAATAAAGTTACCTACACAACTCATTGCTAGATCATGACTGCACCCCAGGTTTTTAGTGGGATGCGTGTTACTAGATCTTTAGTTTTCTGTGTAGTGTTTTGTAGATCGTTGTTTGTTCTTTTGTACCTTTTCGTTTGGTCATTATGTTGTCTGCCCTTTTTCGATTTACGGATTGTGATTACCCCTTGGGTATCTTCAAACTCTAAGTTCGAGCTCCGGTCGGGTGAAAATTGGTATTTACTGCTTATCCGGGAAGCATCCAGTATTAAGAATAAAGAACAAATACTTGTTGGCACGGAATCATGTTAATGTGTACGAATGGAGCGACATGTTTAAGCACAGGCTGTTGCTTCAGTGAGCTAGTATAATTCAGATCCAAGGTCAACATGGAAAATGTCATTTAACCAGCTATAAAACTCTCTGTGTGGAAATCTCGTGATAACATCAGGGCCGATATGGAAATTCTTTATGGCCGTTATGGAATAACTGTGTCACAAATGACCACGGATATGTTCTACTTGTCGTTAACACTTCCCGGCTCTTTCCCCATTCATGACTTAAACCGGGTTTGTAACTAGTTTCTCACGACGAGTGCCACTAGTGGTGCAGGAACTGATTACCCTTCTGGGGCACCTGAATTCACCCCCGGTCTTAGTGGCGTTCGTGTTACTAGATCTATAGTTTTCTGTGTAGTGTTTTGTAGATCGTTGTTTGTTCTTTTGTACCTTTTCGTTTGGTCATTGTGTTGTCTGCCCTTTTTAGATTTACGGATTGTGATTACCCCTTGGGTATCTTCAAACTCTACATATTTTAAACAGTAATATATGTGTACCATTCAACCCAAATATACTTATCGTTTCTTTTCTTTTTTTATGCTGTATAAAGTTGACGGGGCTACAATCTGATGACACTATGTCAATCCTATTAGGAACACCTGGGGTGTTTGAAGCTAGAGGTATGTCATGAAAAGAAAAGCTTAAGTAGTGATTGTCAGCAATTCCACAAAAACCTCAAATCATTGAACATAGAAAATAAAACGACATACGATTTTGGAAATATAGGGCCTGGATTGTGACAGGCACAAACATATGGCGTTGTTAAACCGGTTAACAGGATCGCAAACTTCCCATTTTGATTATTGGATATTCAACGGCAATACAGATATAAGCTATACAATACAATAAATATTGTTATGACCATTTTTTAACAATATACTGTATATACATTTGTACTTCAATGTTAGGTCGTTGTAGGGCCCGGGTGGCTCAATGAGTTAGGTCGTTGTAGGGCCCGGGTGGCTCAATGAGTTAGGTCGTTGGATCTAACAACTTGTACAAGCCTATCACAAATACGGCGTGGGTTCGCGCCCGCCTTTGTAAATTACAAAAAAGGGTGCACTCGACTCGCAACCGCAAGTGATAAAGTTTACCAGTTGCTTGCCCATGGTCGATGGTTCTCTCCGGGTACTCCGGTTTCTTCCATAACTAAAACTGGTCGCCATGATATTGTTGAAAGTGGCGTTAAACACCAAAAATCAAAATCAAATCTATATGACAATATACCTCAAAATGCTTAATTTCACGCTCAGTGGAAAGAAACTATGCACGTTATCATTTATAACACAATATCTACATCATTTCAACGGGACATTAGCAACACAAATTCTAAATGTTTTTAAAAAGAAAATTGTCTAATCTTGACATGGGCAGAATACAATTACAAGTTCAAGATCGTAATATCGTGATCGTATGGTAGTTTGATCTACAACTACATATGCAATTAGTGCCTATCGCCACTACAGCTTTGAGTTCGAATCCCTCACATGGCGAGGTGTATTCAATGCAACATTAGGCGATGAAGTTTGTTAATGATATGTGACATGTCGATGGTTTTCTCCAGGCACTCCGGTTTCCTCCACCATTAAAACTGACGGCAACGATATAACTGGAATATTGTTGAAAGTGGCATTAAACACCATTACCCTCACACTAACTCACGTTATACAATTACTACTAGTCGACATGAACAGTATACTTTATAATAATATATCATACAACATAGCTATGCTTGTTTTGTAGGGGGATTTTTGCGATACAGCTATGGAACAGATGCCAAATTTTTCGAGAGTTATTCTCATAAAAATATTAGCTCTGATATAAAGAACTCAATTTCCCGTGGAACATTAATGGGTAATTATATAAACATTCTCTACATTCGTGGAGAACAACACAAGTTTGTCTTGCAATATATATCATTATTAAACAGAAAATAATAAAACACAGATTACCAGAGAAACTACTCGTTTGACGTGAGCATGGTGAGAATCAAAATGAACAAAAACAAAACATAGAAAGCAGAGAAAAAAAAAACACATTTTCTATCGAGGTCAAAATCCTACACGTCTATATTAATTTAGCAAAATTCTGCTGCCCAAATGATCCTGATATACACGGGCTGTTAGTCATATAAGTCAATATTTATTAATGAGTTGTCTGTGAAGAAATTTGGACCAGGACACATTTTTTTCACGGCATTTTTCGCGTTACACAGATGAGTACCCCTAGAAATACATCGACCCGCCAAATTTAAATAAAAACCTCGTTACATCGAGTGCCCAGCCTCATTTACGAATCAAACCTTAGTGGTGATAAGCACTCGCCGCATTGGTCATATACATGTAATTGTTAGAGTGCTCGCCCCGACTGTAGTATGTCGTGGATTCCGGCGTCAATCAGGTCAAACTAAAGATTTATAAGATTTTTATTTGCTGATTTTCCGCTAAGCAAACATCATTAAGGAATACATGCAAAGATTGTCTTGGAATCAAGATAATGTGTATAAATAGATTAACATATCAGCCTGTTGAATGTTGTTTCAGCCAGCTAACACTTTAAATATCCAACTAAGCATGTTTCTCTCTATGGTAAATAGGTGAAAATTGAAAACTTGTCACTCACTCACTCACTCACCCACTCACTCACTCAACGCTGATTACATAGACAGGTTTTGTCTGTCTACCAAACGATAGCGACCACGATGGAACTGTATAATATCTCTATGATACATAGCTGAAAATTACTCACTTGGCGTTGAGCAACAATCACTCATTGATAAGATCTGATTATGTAGACAGGTTTACGTCTGTCTAACATGCGATTGCGGCCACGATGTAGCTGTAGAATATCAAAATAAATATGTGTATTGATCAGTAAGCATTGCAGATATCTTATATAGGAGAAGTATATATAGTTATCCATTGTAAGATTATTTCTAGGCTATTCTGTAACAACGGGTAACCTTGCTGATTCACACCATTGTACGAAGGTCGTTGTGCTAGGTGCACCCGACTTTAGAACAGACAACGGGAAGATAGGCGCGGTAAGTAGCTAGAATGCTTAAAATACCCCCAGAGAACGACTACTTAATGTTGATGAAGTGATTTCATAAACGAGTCGTGTGCACTATAAATTAGATATCTACGTTTTTATTAAACTCCCAACAAGATGGGGTCTCTTTTTCATTCGTTTTTATTGTTGCTGTCATTGTCTATTAATGTGATTAACTTCTTTCTTCTTTCTTCAGGTATGACCCGCCGTTCTTTTATGTCGGCGCACTCCTACGTATTACGACAGGATAGTGGTAAAAATATTATATACACCCGCACCCATTAAAAAAAAGAGAATTGTGCTGTATTTAAAAATGTGTGTATCCACCATTACGTGCAAAGATGTGTTTATATGTACATTGTGAGAGATCGATTCTATACAAATTTTTACATAGTAAGTAAAAGAAAACATAATGATCAGTTCAGCTTAAAAGGTCTTAAAAGGAATGTTTGCTTCAGATTTAATAATTGTAAAAATGTTCATTTAAAAAAAAAAAAAAAAAAAAAAAAAAAAAATGGTATTCAATCCAGGCTCACTAAAACACTATTTGGTTAAAATCACTATTTTTCAAATGATGAGTAATATTCTTTACATTTATGTGTAAAAGTCATAATAAAATAAGGCTCACTATATTTCGATATAAAAGGGATCTTGGAGGCAAGCGTTAATAAAACATCATACACTTTTAAAAGCATTAATCGGATAAAATAGTCTATAATATGCTTAAAAGGTAAAAGTATGCTATAGCACTGTACCATCATTGCTGTTCGATTAAAATGGTAAAAATAGCACTGTTTGTCACTATTACTTGTCAACCCGCTACTCGTTACCCGCCATGTGCCGCAGTCTGCTGACATGCATATCATAGCAGAAGATCCTACTTAGGCTTTCCATTTCCATATACTGTTTTTGTTTAATACGAATTCCATAGTTTATTTCTTGACTTGTACAATCCATCAAGAGCTGGACCAGCATATCTGCATCCTGTATATCCTGATATAATCCATTTCTTAAACTATCCAGATATTCTTGTATTTTCTGGAGGTGCCTTTCCCGTGTACTTTTCAGACTAGAACAGACCAACAAGAAATGATATATGTTCTCATCTCCTGTTTCACAGAGTGTACAGATGGAGGAGAAATTTTTGTTGTATCTTGATTTTATATTTTGTAGCATATATGACTGCGTCACAAGTTTGCTCTTTATCTCTCCAGACTTTATACTGATTGGGTCATTTCCTGTACTCTGCCATATATTATGTGGCTTTGACATAGGCCTATCCTGTATTTGTAGATACTTCAGTGATTTTTTCTCAAGCTGGTCTGCTTTACATCGCTCATGCCAATAAATATTCTGATGGGATTTCACTATTCGCTTCCATTCCTCTTTCGATTTTGGTTGTTCCATAAGCTTTTCAACTGGTTCGAGTTTGTATTTTTGTATTACTTCTTGTATCCTATTTATAAAAGTATGATCTTTCTCGTTACGCATTGCAAGTTGGCGCATAAGGATTTTATATTCCACTGTAGTGTTGTTTCTTATTATGTTCATCAATAGCGATAGCATATTTCGCTCAATCATCATGTATATTGGTACCGCTCCAATTAGCACATAGACTGCTGTATTTGCTACTTGATTTGATAGGCATTGGAGTTGTCTAAGTAGCTTCCTTTGCATTATTTCCATCTGCTCCATTTCTTTTTTCTTGATTGGCATTACTTGTAGTCCATGCAGAATTTTAGGTACGGCGTATACTTTCCAGAGATTGTGTGATATAAGGGGAGAGAAACCTTTTCTTAAATGTAGTCCTGCTCCCAGCATGCCATAGATTGCTGCTCTTCCTGATTTCAGTTTTTCATCAATATTAATCGAATTCTTCTCGTTTCGTGAAATACCTAGCTATATGTTTTGTACATGTGCTTCTGCTGACCTTACAGTCACCTATGTTAACTTTCCTTTCACTACTGGTATTATAGCATATGAGGTCTGATTTTTGTGGGTTGATTTTCACAAGATCTCTCTGAGTATGGTGGTATATAATGTCCATAATACTCTGGAGTTCACATTCAGAATGTGCAAGTACGAGTATGTCATCTGCACATGTAGGTGCAGCAACACTCATTGTTCCTAGATGACTGCCTAGGCCACTTTCTGTTACGCTGTCCAGTATTGCATTGTTGTATCATTTATATAAAGATGTCAAGAGTTTTGCTCATTGTTGTATGCCCTGGTTGATATAAATTTTTTCAGACAGATGGTTATCCCATTTTACTTGGGTGGTCATTTCTCTGTACATATTCCGCAGTAATACCCACATGTCGCCTTTAATACCATTATGGTATAGTTTATTGAAAAGGATTTCATGATTGAGCTTATCGAAAGCTTTTTCTGCATCAAGGGTCAATAGTAAAAATTCATGGTTATTTGTGCTGGATTCTATTATGACCTCTGATGCTATGAAAGCTGCAAATAGCATAGGAATTGCTTCTGTAAATCCTCTTTGTAGCGGGTTTTGTATCTGATCAATTTGGATGTCTACCCTAGATTTAAGTATGCTTTGGATAATTTTTGTGAAGATTTTTGTTACGGTGATTCCTCTATAATTTGCTGGATTTTGCCGGTCTTTATTTTTCTTTAGTACTGGTGTCATTGTACCTCTTTTTAGTATCTGTGGGATATCAAGATCCTCTATTATTGTATTTAGTATGTGCAATATCAGCGGTTTTAATTCATCCATTGCATATTTGTAGTGCTCGGCTGATATGCCATCAATATCTGGCGATTTCCCTGGCTTTAAGTTCTTGATAGCTCTCTCTATTTCTTCCTCTTTAATTGGTTCCATTTTCAATTTTCCTTTTTCATTCTTTTCTATAATGACATTCTGTATATGTGACAGATCGCATTTTTCGTAATCAAAATCTTGTTTAAAATCTGGGTTTGAAAGATCTTGGAAGTATTTTTGCCACAAAGCCAGGATGTCTTCATTAGTTTCTGCTACTTGGTCATTGTATTGGAGAATTCGAGTATGTTGTATGTCTACAGATCTTCTTAGCAGATAGTGAAATAATTTGGTATCAGAGGATGACGCTGTCATGATATTTCTTGCCAAGCATTCTCTTTGTGATGCATATGCCTGTCTTTGCGCTTTCCTTGAGAGTCTTTTTGCTACCATCAGTTGTGATTTTAGAGGGTTCTCTCTTCCCTTTGGTTTTCCTGCATTTCTCCACTGGCTATATTTGATTTTTGCATTCTTTGTAGCTTCTGCTATATTATTATTCCATATAGACTTCCCTGCTGGTTTTCTTGTTGTAGACTTGCGATAATTTGGTATAATTTTATCGCATGCAGTGTGTATAAACTCTTCCATGGCTATAATATCCTCTTCTATATTTCTAATGGAGTTCTGAAGAACTTGAGCTACACCATCCGTGATTGTTGACTGGTAGGTGTTTAGGTCACATTTTTCCCATTTTGTTTTCACTATGGTGGTTTTTGGTTTATAGGCTCTTCTTACCAATTTTCTTTTTATTTGGGCTATCACTGGAACATGATCAGACGTATTTTTTGGATCCATATCCATAATCTCTACCTTTTTTAATATGTTCTTACATGTTGAGATTATGTAGTCTATTTGTCCTGATGATTTTCCATTATGGTGGTAAAATGTATCTTTCTCTGGATAATTTATACTTAGGCCTATCCTATTCTCTAGAAGGAGTTTTTTAAAGAGTTGGTCATGACTTGTCTTGTCTCGGTGTGCGGAGCCATTCATATCACCACATATAACTATTTCATGTGTATTTCTATATTTCTCTATTACTTCTGTCAGTTGTGATATCATATCTTTATACTCGCAGTTCATTTCTTTGCTGTCTGATGGCATATATATATTAATCAGGCATATTGGTGATGCACTAGTGTCAATCTGTATTACTTGTATTCTACTATTTCCTTCATCCATTACCTTTATCTTATCGTCTATCTCTTTTTTCCAGAAAATAGCAAGACCTCCATACCCTCTCCTTGCCACCATGCTTAATTCTGGGTAGTCATCATCCACACTTTTTGCTACAACAGTCATATCTGCCTCAATATTTTGGAGGAAATTCTGTTCAGGTTTAAACAGCCAATGTTCTTGGACACAGCATATATCTAGTTTTTGTAGGAGCTGCTTGAGATATATCCTATTCCCTTTTACACTTTGTACGTTAAATGTTCCTATAGTGATTTCCGTCGCTTTTTCCTTGCTATTGGGCCTATCTCTAAAAAATGGTTTCGATTATTATTATTCTGCAATTTCTGATTATTTTTATCCTTGTTATCCATTATCTGATCACAGCAAAATTCTTTCCTTTCATCTATTCTATGCTCCTTTACTTTGTCATGGGGCTGGTTTACTTGATCTGTATTTCTGCACTTCCTGACAGATGTGGCGTTCGATTCTGCTCTGTTAAGATGCCTTTTCTCATTAACTTCTCTTTGGGTTGGATATTTTTGTAGTACTCTTCTAATACATTGTCATCATTTAATATATCCCAGTTATTAGGAGGTAGGTGTATAGATTTACTATTGGTCTTTGACTGTAGTATGTTATTAGTCATGTATAAATCAACTCCTTGAACTTTTCTCAGATGTTGCGTTTCCTGGTATACATTATTTGTATTATATATTTTTCCTTGTCCCAAGATTGGGCAATATTGATATTGATATTGTACTTGTTGGCATGGATTTACAGTTTGTTTAGGCATATTATGACAATCATCGGTTTTTTCCATACAGATGTCAGCATCAGCTTTTAGGTCACGTGTACTGGTATTCTCTGTAATACATGATTTTCTAGCTGGAGTATCATTTCTTGGGGTTACTTTATTGATTATATCCTGTTGAGTCTCAAGCAATGACATTTTCATCTTAAGTTCCATCATTTCCATCTTGTGCTCTAATTTTATATCCCTTATTTCAAGCTCATGTTTAAATTTTTCTAGCAGTCCCTCTATCTTTGTTTCAATATGCAACTCTTTGGTAGGCTGTGTCTGGCTACAACAATGATGTCCCTGGTTATGGTTAGCCATTCCAACATTTTTTATTTCTAACTGTGATCTCAGTAAGTTGATGGTATTAACATGATTAAGTATTCAGTAATCCACCAATAAAATATCATTGTTCGTTAATTAACTTGATTAACATGATTAAGTATTCAGTAATCCACCAATAAAATATCATTGTTCGTTAATTAACTTGATTAACATGATTAAGTATTCAGTAATCCACCAATAAAATATCATTGTTCGTTAATTAACTTGATTAACATGATTAAGTATTCAGTAATCCCCCAATAAAATATCATTGTTCGTTAATTAAGTTTCAATGCATCAACCATTAATCCTTTATAAATATTCAGTGATATTCGGACTGACACTCTTTATTTCGTCTTTGTACTAATATACTATATATCTTAGAGGTTAGGGGTTATGGTGATTAACGCCACTTTTAACAATATTTCAGTTATATTGTGGCGGTCTGTTTTGTTAGTGGAGGAAACCGAAGTACCCGGTGAAATCCACTGTCCATCTTTATCACATAATGTTGTATCGAGTGCACCCCGTCATGAGCGGGATTCAAACTCGCAACTTTAGGGGTGATTGGTACTGATTGCATAGGTAGTTGAAAATCCAACTACCATGCGATCACGACCACGACGATCTTTATATATCGTATATTATTCTCTACTACGTACTCTAGATGTATCCAAGGTCATGTCATATGATTTCATCTTACTGTTTTCTGTAGGTCAAGGCAAAGAAAACATATCATATGTATCCATAGAATATTAAATGTATTTGTACTTATTGCTGCTGTATACAGGTGTTAGTATTTATGTTCTGGCACAACCAGTAATCGATCATGTCAACCACCATGATGTCACAAAATACAAAACAGTCAAAAGCTAACTTATGAAAATCACTAATTGTGTAATCCAGTCGCTTCCGACTTTATTGTATATTTGTAAAATGTTTAAAAGTTTCCATAACAAATATTATATTATATTATATTGTATTAACCTGTCAACAACAACCTTTGTCAGGTTATTTTATTTTATTTGACAGGTGTTAGTTGTTTGCCTAGGAAGAGATAATGTCATGGTGATTAAAAAACAAGTATTTGGTAAAAAGGTACGTCCTAGTTGAACACGTCGCAGTAGCGGGTTATTATGTCAAATTCTGTAGAATTGCAGCGTAAAACGTGTTATAAAATTAAGAATTTATCTATTAAACAATGTCAATCTCAAATTCTCACGATTTCTGATTTCCTAAACACAAGAAACAACCATAAAACAGACTGTAACATGAATGCATTCTTTTCCTTTGATCTTTTGGTTTATATCCCATAATGCAAACAACAGCTACGAACTATGAAAAAATACACGCAGATACGAGATATTACACACTTTAAATCTGGGCTGTAGTTTTTTTACCGTAGAAGAGACCTAGATGTGATAGTGCATGGCTTCATGTTACAAATCATTTATACCATAGTTTTCCGAGTTAAACGGCTAAACAATCTCCCGCTTCGCGTTCTATTGTTTAAACGTTTAACTCGGAAATCCTTGGTATAAATATCCCTAATATTTTATTTAATATGGACCTTCAAAAACAAAACTTCCTATAGTTTCTGATATTAGACAACTTCCTATAGTGTCTGATATTAGACAACTTCCTATAGTGTCTGATATTAGACAACTTCCTATAGTGTGATATTAGACAACTTCCTATAGTGTCTGATATTAGACAACTTCCTATAGTGTCTGATATTAGACAACTTCCTATAGTGTCTGATATTAGACAACTTCCTATAGTGTGATATTAGACAACTTCCTATAGTGTCTGATATTAGACAACTTCCTATAGTGTCTGATATTAGACAACTTCCTATAGTGTCTGATATTGGACAACTTCCTATAGTGTCTGATATTAGACAACTTCCTATAGTGTCTGATATTAGACAACTTCCTATAGTTTCTGATATTAGACAACTTCCTATAGTGTCTGATATTAGACAACTTCCTATAGTGTCTGATATTAGACAACTTCCTATAGTGTCTGATATTAGACAACTTCCTATAGTGTCTGATATTAGACAACTTCCTATAGTGTCTGATATTAGACAACTTCCTATAGTGTCTGATATTAGACAACTTCCTATAGTGTCTGATATTAGACAACTTCCTATAGTGTCTGATATTAGACAACTTCCTATAGTGTCTGATATTAGACAACTTCCTATAGTGTCTGATATTAGACAACTTCCTAGTGTCTGATATTAGACAACTTCCTATAGTGTCTGATATTAGACAACTTCCTATAGTGTCTGATATTAGACAACTTCCTATAGTGTCTGATTTTAGACAACTTCCTATAGTGTCTGATATTAGACATACATAGATTTGTTGTCTGAAATTAGACATACATAGATTTGTTGTCTGATATTAGACATACATAGATTTGTTGTCTGATATTAGATATACATAGATTTGTTGTCTGATATTAGATATACATAGATTTGTTGTCTGATATTAGACATACATAGATTTGTTGTCTGATATTAGACATACATAGATTTGTTGTCTGATATTAGACATACATAGATTTGTTGTCTGATATTAGACATACATAGATTTGTTGTCTGATATTAGACATACATAGATTTGTTGTCTGATATTAGACATACATAAATTTGTTGTCTGATATTAGACATACATAGATTTGTTGTCTGATATTAGATATACATAGATTTGTTGTCTGATATTAGACATACATAGATTTGTTGTCTGATATTAGACATAGATTTATTTTGCTTTATATGTAGTGTTTTGTATACCATTGTTTGTTGTCTTTTATAATTTGACCATGACATTGTCTGTGCATCTATTTACGTCTTCTGATTCCCCCTTGGTTATCTACAAACTATATTTAATGACCTAGGGCAGATATTAACATATCAATTAGACTAGCTACATGTCCTTTTCTCATTAATAATTCCTTAAAAAGCTGCTATGAAAGTTCAAATCTTGACTGACCACTTGACTTTACTGATTGCATATGGAGACAGACATACTTGACCAGTGAAGAATTCAACTTTAATAGCAGCAATTTATTTAAAGGGATTATCATTAATAAAGGGACTTGTAGCAAGTCTGCATATTAATGTATATATTTCGAAATGAACATGGATAAGGACATTGTTATTTACAGGACGGAAGTGGGTTTGGAAGTTCTGTTGTCTTTGACGATATTAATGGAGATACAATAGATGACTTGATTGTAGGAGCTCCTTATCAGTATGATAAAGTCTTAGATACAGGGGCTGTTTACATATACCATGGTGTCACAGATGTAAGTACCCGTGATTGATACATCAGCTATTTATGGCAGCATTATGTCAGTGACATTTTTGCATGTCATATATACAGCAGCTGTTTATGGCAACACTATGACAGTGACATATATGTATGCCATATATACAGCAGCTGTTTATGGCAACACTATGACAGTGACATATATGTATGCCATATATACAGCAGCTGTTTATGGCAACACTATGACAGTGACATATATGCATGCCATATATACAGCAGTTGTTTATGGCAACACTATGACAGTGACATATATGCATGCCATATATACAGCAGCTGTTTCTGGCAACACTATGACAGTGACATATATGCATGCCATATATACAGCAGCTGTTTATGGCAACACTATGACAGTGACATATATGCATGCCATATATACAGCAGCTGTTTATGGCAACACTATGACAGTGACATATATGCATGCCATATATACAGCAGATATTTATGGCAACACTATGACAGTGACATATATGCATGTCATATATACAGCAGCTATTCATGGCAGCACGATGTCAGTGACATATATGAATGTCATATATTTAATGATATGTTCGAAGTACAATCCATAATTACAATATTCATGTGATGTCACCGATGTCAGTGCGCAACATAGATAGAAATGCAGTTTACATCTCACGTGATGCAACTGAAAATACTGCACGTTATATCTATAGCAGGTGATATGTATATCTCACATGGGTAAAGCACTTGCATAAGCGCATAGTTTTACACAGAAGGAAGATTTGAGCCCATAAAACTAGCTTAATCCACAACTATTTTATTGAAGTGCATGTCGCAAGCAAGAAAGTGAGTGGTGGCGGGCTCGTGTATTAGGTGTATCGATTTTGCATCTTTCTACTGTTTTACTATTCGAGTTTGGACCTGTTCCGACAGTGTGGCATTTTTAACTCTTCATTTTATCATATGTTGTCACTGATGTATTGATGAAAATAAATTTTAAACAGTGAAGGTCAGCAATTTCCCCAATATCAACAAAACGTTCCCCCAATATCAATAAAACGAACAATCATCTCTCACCTCAATGTACAGCGATACAGGAGTTATTTATAACTTATATATGGTTACTAATGTCAGTGATACAGGAGTTATTTATAACTTATATATGGTTACTAGTGTCAGTAATACAGGAGTTATTTATAACTTATATATGATTACTAGTGTCAGTAATACAGGAGTTATGTATAACTTATATATGGTTACTAGTGTCAGTAATACAGGAGTTATTTATAACATATATGGTTACTAGTGTCAGTAATACAGGAGTTATTTATAACTTATATATGGTTACTAGTGTCAGTAATACAGGAGTTATTTATAACTTATATATGGTTACTAGTGTCAGTAATACAGGAGTTATTTATAACTTATATTTGGTTACTAGTGTCAGTAATACAGGAGTTATTTATAACTTATATATGGTTACTAGTGTCAGTAATACAGGAGTTATTTATAACTTATATATGGTTACTAGTGTCAGTAATACAGGAGTTATTTATAACTTATATTTGGTTACTAGTGTCAGTAATACAGGAACTGTTTTATTTGAAACATCGATCAATCAGTCACTCGAGATGCCATATATACATGCTATGCATGCATCTTAAATATAGAAAGATATTAATGTAAATTTATAATTTAGTGTGTAAGACAGGTTTCTGGATTAACCTTTATCAGATATGCTAACAGGGTGGCTCAATGAGTTAAGTAGTTGGATTACCTGACAACTCGTACAAGCCTATCACCAATACGGCGTGGGTTCGCGTCCGGTTTTGTAAATTACAAAAAGGGTGCGCTCGACTCGCAGCCACAAGTGATACAGTTTACCAGTTGCTTGGTCGATGGTTCTATCCGGGTACTCTGGCTTCCTCCACCACTAAAACTGGTCGCAATGATATAGCTGAAATATTGTTGAAAGTAGCGTTAAACACCAAAAAAAAAAGAAAAAGAAATCAGATATGTTAAAAGTCAAAAGACTAGAAAGCCAAGAACAACCGGATATAAATCTATAACAACCGGATATAAATCTATAGCAACCGGATGTATATCTATAACAACCGGATGTATATCTATAACAACTGGATGTATATCTATAGCAACTATAGATCTATATTTATTAAAAGATGGGATTTATTCCTGTTTAATCTATTATTCTGTAGATTATACATTTATTTCTAGGATAATGTTCTCTTAGAAAGTCAACAAGTCTTGTCAGGAGCTGACGAATTTTCAAGGTTTGGGACCTCAATCGAATGTATGGGCGATATGAATAAAGATGGATTTAAAGGTGAGGATGTTGGACGGTTACTGGAAGGAGTTTACTGAAGCCATCCACTACTGTAATGTATATACACATATTGTGTTAATAACACGTATAGTGTATCACATAGAAGAGTTTGAAGATACCAAAGGGGTAAGGGACCGACCATGGTTTTTTGTTTCGATCAGAATTTTGTTTTCGGACAACACAAGAGTTAGAATATATATTTTTTTTGTCGCACAAAGCGCGAATTTTTTTTCCAGAATTTAATATTAGGTTATATGACAAAAACTCTGAATCAGATTATTTTTGTTTCCTCCACCAAAATCAGAATATTTTTTTCAGCAACATTGGGAATCAGAATATTTTTTTAGAAAAAAAACCATAACCCCCCCTTCAAGTGAAATGGTCGTTCCCTAATCATAATGCATACATCGAAGAGAAACAGACAAAACAATGACCAAAAAGAAAAAGTACAAAAGGACAAACAACGATCTACAAAACATACATATAAAACTAAAGATCAAGTAACATGAACCCCACTAAAAGCGGGGTGAACTCAGGTGCTCCAGGAGGATAATCAGTTCCTGCTCCACTGGTGGCATCCGTAGTGTTAATCTAGTTACATAGCATTTTATTACTACAGTGGTGTGGTGCATACACTACACGTATTTCATCAGAACCAATGTATGAAAAGTATAGCCCATGATATATTCCAGGATGTGTTGATCATGACACAATTTAAAACAAAGGCAAAAGTAAATAGTACCACTCAACTGTCTAAGGGCCATTTCACATTCATTTTAGGGTACGTGGTTGAAGACGCTACTGTGACTGTGAATCGCAGAACAGCAATGAAATCGCCGTTCCTTTACTTAACTTTCGCCTAAGTGCAATGTTCATCTTTATCCATGTTCTTCGTACTAAAGCAACAAGTACATACATAAAGGTAAATCAAAACAACAGAAGAATAATACAAACTCTCACAAAAACCTGGAGTTAGACGAGATGTTCCCGGATGATTAACTGTTCCACAGAGAGAAATAACAACCATATTAGACTACGGAACTATAAATGATAGCATGAGACAGTCATAGAAATATATGAGATCACAACTTTCCATGTGTTTGTGTAACACCTATATGGACATAAGTTTAATTTTTTTCCACAGATATTGTCGTTGGGGCACCATACCAGAATGAACTTAGAGGTGCAATATTCATTTACCACGGGGGGTCTACAGGACTTACCTTAGTACAAGAGATCTACGCTATAGATATAAATGACAGACTTCGTTCCTTTGGTTGGTATATTTCTGCAGCATTTGACATTGACGGCAATAATTACCCTGGTAAGTTGTGATTAAATAAATGTGGTGTATCTCCGAATGCACTGGACATACATTAATAATATCTCAGTTTGGTCTGTTATGGGTATTGAACTGTATTACCCAAATTTGTGTTGTTTTTTTTCGAATGTTGTGAATTATATTGCTAGCAGTCGCTGTTATGCGTTGACATCTGTATTTGTATCAAAATAACTTCTGCCAGCTGGTTATGCAGACCTCTAATTGACCGGAAGGTATAAATGTTAGATAATACAGAAGGAGTAATCAAAAAGGGACAATCCAGAGAGATGAAGGAAAACAAAACAAAAACACAACACAATATGCATTGGACACCACTATATGCAAGCAAACACAAATAACCTTAATAAGACATCGGGGTAAAGACGGACCGAACATAGTTTTTATGCGGAAATCGTAAAGGACATCACAACATGGAACTCATAGCGTAAAGACACATAAAACATGTTATTCTTGATCGACCAATTACACAATCTACTGTGCTGTGAGGTATAACGTATTATCTGAAACGGGATCTTGAAATATGAAGACGAACATGAAAAGAAACCTTAATCAGTGATGGTCAACCATTCCAACAATATCTACAAAAAAGGGGGAAAAGCCAGCCACCGCCCACCTCATATCCTTAGCGGGGTTAGGATTAAAGTAATATATAGCTATAATATAGATAGTAGTTTTCGGACAATGACGGATTTTAAGTATCTATAAGTGATACGAGGCATATAAACAGTGAAATATCTACAAATCATCACACATTTTATATCTTTATGTCGGGTGTTCAACAATTATATTGAATTAAGCATCCGGGTTTACGCTACTGGCAGAATTTTATATATTTTTGATAAAATGAAAATAGAAAACACCACAACGTCAAAACATTTCCGAAATCCAATAGAAAAATCGCATAAACAGAGACGCAATCACTATCTCTACAACATATATAATACCGAAGGAGAACTCGCAAAATTTATTCACTCGTGTTTTCAAATGGAACCATAGTTCTCTGCATGCATGTTTTATATTTTATCTTTTCCAAATACAGTTATCTCTCTTTCATTGCCTCCCAAATGCAAACTATAATATATAATTTTATTTGTTATTTTATTATGTCATTCTTTCATGTACTATCTCATAATCTTTGTCAACCTTATTGAGCTTTCTTTAATAAAGTTTTATATTTCATATTCATATATACATGACATTATAATAAATGGTACATGAACCTCGGATTTTTATATCTTAATAGATGCACTATTCGGTACTTTTGTAGAATAAGAATAAGAACAATACAGTCCTTTGTATACAACAACAACACAAATATTCTAAACTTTAGATGTGTGTATGTATCATAAATCTAATATTTATATTATATCATGTATTTACAGATTTTGTAGTGGGTTCTTACATGTCAGATACCGTGTCAGTATTTAGGACGAGACCAATTATTAATTTGTCTTGTACAGTCACCGTGACCCCACTCATGATACCTCTGAACTCATCAGGACTAGAATGTCAAGATGAACAATACCGTCCATGTTCTACTGTTAAAATATGTTTCAAATACCATGGAATTAGTATCCCAGAGAAGATATGTAAGTTGATCATGACAACTATCCATATTCTATTGTCAGTTTGTAGGGCTTAATATAATATTACTTTCAACAATACAGTGCAACTTGTGCAATCCGGCACCTGTGTTATCCGACATCCTGTGACATCCGTCAAAAAAGTATGGTCCCAAAGTGTTTCCTTTAACTAAAATAAAACCTGAGTATTCTGACATCCTGTACAATCTGACACATTTCCCTGGTCCCTTAAATTGGTGTGTTGGATTAGACAGGTTCCGACATCCTGTACAATCGGACACATTTCCCTGGTCCCTTGGTGTGTTGAATTAGACAGGTTCTGACATCCTGTACAATCTGACACATTTCCCTGGTCCCTTAAATTGATGTGTTGGATTAAACAGGTTCTGACATCCTGTACAATCTGACACATTTCCCTGGTCCCTTGGTGTGTTGGATTAGCCAGGTTATGACATCCTGTACAATCTGACACATTTCCCTGGTCCCCTAAATTGGTGTGTTGGATTAGACAGGTTCCGACATCCTGTACAATTTGACACATTTCCCTGGTCCCTTGGTGTGTTGGATTAGACAGGCTCTGACATCTTGTGCAATCTGACACATTTCCCTGGTCCCTTGGTGTGTTGGATTAGACAGGTTCTGACATCCTGTACAATCTGACACATTTCCCTGGTCCCTTGGTGTGTTGGATTAGACAGGTTCTGGCATCCTGTACAATCTGACACATTTCCCTGGTCCCCTAAATTGGTGTGTTGGATTAGACAGGTTCTGACATCCTGTACAATCTGACACATTTCCCTGGTCCCTTGGTGTGTTGGATTAGCCAGGTTCTGACATCCTGTACAATCTGACACATTTCCCTGGTCCCTTGGTGTGTTGGAATAGACAGGTGCTGACATCCTGTGCAATCTGACACATTTCCCTGGTCCCTTGGTGTGTTGAATTAGACAGGTTCCGACATCCTGTACAATCTGACACATTTCCTTGGTCCCTTGGTGTGTTGGAATAGACAGGTTCTGACATCCTGTACAATCTGACACATTTCCTTGGTCCCTTGGTATGTTGGATTAGACAGGTTTTGACATCCTGTACAATCTGACACATTTCCCTGGTCCCTTGGTATGTTGGAACAGACAGGTTCTGACATCCTGTACAATCTGACACATTTCCCTGGTCTCTTGGTATGTTGGATTAGACAGGTTCTGACATCCTGTACAATCTGACACATTTCCCTGGTCCCTTGGTGTGTTGGATTAGACAGGTTCTGACATCCTGTACAATCTGACACATTTCCCTGGTCCCTTGGTGTGTTGAATTAGACAGGTTCTACTGTATATCTATTAATATCTATGTTTTCGTGATGGCTAGTATTCATGGCAGTGAAAACCACCTACAGTTCATACGTACTTGAAACATGTCATTTCATAAAACTGTATATTTATTTAAACATGAATTGCTGTTGGAAATTCATTTGTCAAGAGGAAATGGTTGCGATTCAATTATCCCGGTTTAAGCTGGCAACATTTGTGTGTCTGTTCCAAGCCGGGACCTGGATTTCCAACGTAATATGTCGTGGTCTTTTCTGCATTCAGATGAAAGATAATTGCTCATTTTGTTGATATTGCTGGTATTGAAGACCATCCACACTCTTTAAACATTCTTTTCGTGATGGTACAAATCTCAATAGGTGTTAGTAAAACAGGTAAAATAGGACCACATTGACCCCACTTCTTTAAAGAATATTTCTCATTTTAACATAAGTATATATATTTACACTTACAATGTATTGATGATTATTTTCACCCGTTTAAATTAGTATTGGTGCTCATTTCTTATTAATGTCAAAATGCTCAGGATAAAATGAGAAAATTTGAGAAATATTGTTACAGTCCAGTCTGCTACTAATGAATTCAGTTTTAGCGAAAAATAAGTTATCTTGAACAAATTATTTATTCACATCAACCCAATGAGCATATATTAGGACTAGTTATATTGTAGGTTGGTCATGCCTCTCCTCCTAATGAAACATTTATTACAAGTGGACTAGACCTGTATTTACTTCGGTGACCGGACGAGAACCGATGTTTTTGGTGTGACATGGTCGCACACACAAGGAGAAGAAACTTAAGCATATATGGTTCTATATGCAATATGTATGCAATGTAATTACTTAGCGATTTGAGGGCAATATATTTGTATTTGTTAGATTGTGTATGCTTCTAACATAAGAATTTCCCCCAGATTGTAGTTGTTTGTACAGGGTTAATGACTAACATTAATGTTATATATTTTATTGGTATAGTTGTATCATATTTTATTGGTATAGTTGTATCATATTTTATTGGTATAGTTGTATCATATTTTATTGGTATAGTTGTATCATATTTTATTGGTATAGTTGTATCATATTTTATTGGTATAGTTGTATCATGTTTTATTGGTATAGTTTATCATATTTTATTGGTATAGTTGTATCATATTTTATTGGTATAGTTGTATCATATTTTATTGGTATAGTTGTATCATGTTTTATTGGTATAGTTGTATCATATTTTATTGGTATAGTTGTATCATATTTTATTGGTATAGTTGTATCATATTTTATTGGTATAGTTGTATCATATTTTATTGGTATAGTTGTATCATGTTTTATTGGTATAGTTTATCATATTTTATTGGTATAGTTGTATCATATTTTATTGGTATAGTTGTATCATATTTTATTGGTATAGTTGTATCATATTTTATTGGTATAGTTGTATCATATTTTATTGGTATAGTTGTATCATATTTTATTGGTATAGTTGTATCATATTTTATTGGTATAGTTGTATCATATTTTATTGGTATAGTTGTATCACATTTTATTGGTATAGTTGTATCATATTTTATTGGTATAGTTGTATCATATTTTATTGGTATAGTTTATCATATTTTATTGGCATAGTTGTATCATATTTTATTGGTATAGTTGTATCATATACTGTGAGGACTGACACACTGAGAACACAAGCCAGACAGTTAAGTCGTGTATTTGTTTACACCAACAACATGAACAATGGGTCAAGCTATGAAGAAAGGAATGTACAGGTCAGAAAGGGGGACACTAGTTGTAGGAAAGTCCATGTTATTGTACCGGTAAATACATTTGTAATTATATATCTTTTTTCAATCTGCATGAAATTCTATTTTATTTCTGATCTATTCTGTTATCTTCTTTTTATATATTGATACTATTGATGCTACCAGTATTTGAATATTAAGGTATTTATTACACAATTCGGGATGATGCAAGACAGGGGTTTGAAGATACCAAAGGGGTAAGCAGAATCAGTAAATCGAAAAGAGACAGAAAACACAATGGCCAAAAGAAAAAGTACAAAGGGGCAAACAACGATCTAGAAAACATACACATAAAACTAAAGATCGAGTAACACGAATCCCACTAAAAACCGGTGGTGAACTCAGGTGCTCCAGAAGGTTAAGTGGTTCCTGCTCCACTAGTGGCACCCGTCGTGTTAATCTAGTTACAAACCCGGTGATAAGTCATGAATGAGGAAAGGACCGGAAATGCTTAAGACAAATGGAACATATCCATGGTCATTTGTGACACAGACATTCCATAATGGTCAACCAAGTCATGGTGGCGACCATAAAACTTTCAAAGCATAACTACTATATAATGACTTGAAGCGAGAGCTGATTGTTCGCTTCGTTGGTATTGGTTGAATTGTTTACTATCACTTTGTTTTCATAAGATGAACGCTGAATGACATCTTGATTCCTTCGTTTTAGTCGCCGTTAGTCTTCTGTACATAATAAACGTTTGCGGCAATCAAGAATAGAAAATCCAGGGAAATTGGCAACATTGGGTACACAAGAAACAAGACGAAGACAAACAAAAACAAAAAACACAACACAATATTTATTGGACACCACTATACGTAAACAGCCACAAACAATAAATAACGTAAATAAGATATGAGCCCTCCATACATGATTTATTGTTATTAAACGGAAAAAGAGCAGTAAGCCAGCTGTAATCATATTGAGAACAAAGGTGCATACAATAAATCATGTAGATAAAAAAAGTGATAAAATGGACAAAAATATCAATTTCTACACTAAAGAGAAGACATAATGCTCTAACAGCAAGTTGTGTACTAGATTTATGCAGTAATATAACCCCTTTCTGGTATTGTACCATGCAGCGGTGGCGAATCTGGATCATACTTATCACAATGAGGCTCTCTCAAGAAAACCTTTATTCCTGTTCCAGAAATGATTAATTTTTTTACGTTCCCTTGATACTAATAACAATAGTAACACGACCATTTTATTCCATAGGACGTTACTAGACAGTTTTTATCTGCATTGAAAGATGAACTTCGATTTGAAACTTCGTTCAGACTGAGCGATGAATCACTTCCGGGTCAACTCAAACCTATATTAGACAATAAGCCTAGACTTCAGATATCTTCAGTACGTATATAGTTATGTTAGGTAGCAGATGAGTTTGTCAGTATTGTAGTATGCTTACCTGGTATATGACAGATGAGTTTGTCAGTATTGTAGTATGCTTACCTGGTATATGACAGATGAGTTTGTCAGTATTGTAGTATGCTTACCTGGTATATGACATATAACTTAATAAATACGTGGTCGCCAAAAAAGTCCAGAATTACGAAAATCATATTCTGTATTCTTATTGTGAGAATGTTGTGAATAAAATAAATTTTCTTTCTACTAAATAATTAGTTCCCTGTGCAACATCCTGCCGAAAATCGACCAACATTTATATAATATTTCCATTATAATCTGGTCTTTGAACGTTCATGCCTCTATAAACAATATTGAAATTATACACTGCCATGTTATTTAAACCCAAGTGTCTAGATAAGCCACATATCTGCTGCATGTCACTGACAAACCTTATCACAGAAAGTTGTGTCGAGTACTCCTTGAAATGGAAGAGAATCGGCCTCACAGCTTTGGGAGCGACAAAGACTGATTATATATGTAATGCAAGCTGAATCTGGAATTCCGTCGTTATAAACTGATACCTTTTTGTGTGCTGTGAGTTAAGGTAAGAGAGGATTGTTCGTGTTCTTGATACGTGTATTAATGGGATTGTTGACCAAGATTGTTTAAGAAAAATATGAAGATATCAAAGGAGTAATGAGACGATAAACAGAAGAATGACAGTGACCACAGGAAGATGTGAATAGGACAGACAGCTATCTACAAAGCATTACACAGAAACTAATGATCGTGCATTACGTACAACACTAACAACTGGGCGTGAACTCCGCAAGGGTAAACAGATAGTTATCCACATGTGTTTAAACTTTCTTTTCATAATTGCAATGCTATGATCAAATAATATTGACTACACATTAGATTATAGTGATGTTGTTTGTATTGAACAACATGTAAAGATAAATATTTTCTAGGCTAAATTTTCATCTGGATGCAACGGCACTTGTCGTCCAGACTTGAAGCTTGATGTAACATCAGATCCTGAGGAAATTATCTATGGTAGAACTGTGGAAATAATAGTTAAGCTTAAAGTGATAAACATAGACGAACCATCTCATGGGACTAGAATCACTATATACACATCGGAAAATACACAATACTTAGGGTTCTATCAACCTCAAGGTTTCGTTACTGAACTGGGGTACTGCAACCAAGAGCTAGATCAAAACAATAGGACCGTTATTTACTGCGAACTTCAACAGCAGAGCTTGTACCAACAGCAACAATGGATGTTAAACGTCAGGTTTAATGTCTCACAAGAGATGCTGGACAGAGAAGACATTGATGTGTATGACGTAGACCGCAATGTGAAGTTTGATGTGGTAGCGACATCTACAAGTAACGATAAAGATATGTCTGATAACAGAGTCAAGCTAACTGCTCTCGTGAAGATGCATTCAGAGCTGGAACTTTCAGGGTTAGTTATTCTAAATTGTTGATTTCAAAGAAATATCTTTAGGTGCCACAATACTACGAGAAAAATACATCATTGATAAAATACATCATTGGTAAAATAGATCATTGATAAAATACATCATTGATAAAATACATCATTGAAAAAATACATCATTGATAAAATACATCATTGATAAAATACATCATTGGTAAAATACATCATTGATAAAATAGACAACATAAACATGAATGATAAAAACGTAGATATCAAATCTAGTGCAACCGACACGTTTCTAGAATAACCTTCCCCCCCCCCCCCCCGACACGTTTCTAAAATAACCTTCATCATGTAGGCTCAATAGATAAGAAAGCAGGCTTTGGGAGTAGGGAAGCGAAATGGCATACACATGATATCCAAAATCTACTAAGATCATTTATACATGAGATAGTAGAACCTTTTAATTATAATTACATGAGTTAGGAACTTAAATATTTTGTACAGTACATTGAAAACATATAATTCACATAGAAGACATAGATCTCTGGAAAACTGTTGATGTGAGTACCAGGGGTGCATACTCGTGTCAGCGGTGTAAAGGTGTGATTACACGGCACGACTGTCCATTCGATTTAAATCGATCCAGCAAAATGGGGCCAGGCCAGTCGTTTACAAAAGTTATGCAGAAGATGTTAAACAGTGTTTACATGTTTTTATGGTCGATATTTTAATGTTTTCATATGTTTTTCATATGAAACGATCCATGTCAATATGTGTTTCCATAGGACGCTTTGTGTCGACTTGTTGGATGAAAGTAGTGAACAGGCATTTTGAAAAAAACGGTTATAGATAACCAATGGAGACACGTGCATCATTTGCACCAGACACAAGCTGAAGACCGACAAAGCAAAAAACACAACACAGAAAACTAAAAAGATGAGCACCACGGACCCACGGTTATGCAACATTCAAAATTAAGTTTAACTTTGTCTCTTTTCAGAATATCAACACCTGAACAGCATATAGTGTCTGGTCTCCAAATACTCGATGTTTCTCACACATATGACTTGTATAATGCTGGACCCAGTCCAATGGAAAAGGCCATCGTACATATATGTCTGCCATTTGTTGGTCAGATTGAATTGCTCAAATGTGATACATTACAGGTACAAAAAAGTTAAATGTACAGGCTGGAAGTAAGCAAAAAGTAAACAAAACGTGCCACTTTTAATTTATTGAGCATAATTTAACACCAGAGTTCAGCTCTGGTTCTTTTGTAGCATAATTTAACACCAGAGTTCACCTCCGGTTCTTTTGTAGCATAATTTAACACCAGAGTTCACCTCCGGTTCTTTTGTAGCATAATTTAACACCAGAGTTCACCTCTGGTTCTTTTGTAGCATAATTTAACACCAGAGTTCACCTCCGGTTCTTTTGTAGCATAATTTAACACCAGAGTTCACCTCCGGTTCTTTTGTAGCATAATTTAACACCAGAGTTCACCTCCGGTTCTTTTGTAGCATAATTTAACACCAGAGTTCACCTCTGGTTCTTTTGTAGCATAATTTAACACCAGAGTTCACCTCCGGTTCTTTTGTAGCATAATTTAACACCATAGTTCACCTCTGGTTCTTTTGTAGCATAATTTAACACCAGAGTTCACCTCCGGTTCTTTTGTAGCATAATTTAACACCAGAGTTCACCTCCGGTTCTTTTGTAGCATAATTTAACACCAGAGTTCACCTCCGGTTCTTTTGTAGCATAATTTAACACCAGAGTTCACCTCTGGTTCTTTTGTAGCATAATTTAACACCAGAGTTCACCTCCGGTTCTTTTGTAGCATAATTTAACACCAGAGTTCACCTCCGGTTCTTTTGTAGCATTATTTAACACCAGAGTTCACCTCTGGTTCTTTTGTAGCATAATTTAACACCAGAGTTCACCTCCGGTTCTTTTGTAGCATAATTTAACACCAGAGTTCACCTCCGGTTCTTTTGTAGCATAATTTAACACCAGAGTTCACCTCCGGTTCTTTTGTAGCATAATTTAACACCAGAGTTCACCTCCGGTTCTTTTGTAGCATAATTTAACACCAGAGTTCACCTCCGGTTCTTTTGTAGCATAATTTAACACCAGAGTTCACCTCCGGTTCTTTTGTAGCATAATTTAACACCAGAGTTCACCTCTGGTTCTTTTGTAGCATAATTTAACACCAGAGTTCACCTCCGGTTCTTTTGTAGCATAATTTAACACCAGAGTTCACCTCCGGTTCTTTTGTAGCATAATTTAACACCAGAGTTCACCTCTGGTTCTTTTGTAGCATAATTTAACACCAGAGTTCACCTCGGGTTCTTTTGTAGCATAATTTAACACCAGAGTTCACCTCCGGTTCTTTTGTAGCATAATTTAACACCAGAGTTCACCTCTGGTTCTTTTGTAGCATAATTTAACACCAGAGTTCACCTCCGGTTCTTTTGTAGCATAATTTAACACCATAGTTCACCTCTGGTTCTTTTGTAGCATAATTTAACACCAGAGTTCACCTCCGGTTCTTTTGTAGCATAATTTAACACCAGAGTTCACCTCTGGTTCTTTTGTAGCATAATTTAACACCAGAGTTCACCTCCGGTTCTTTTGTAGCATAATTTAACACCAGAGTTCACCTCTGGTTCTTTTGTAGCATAATTTAACACCAGAGTTCACCTCCGGTTCTTTTGTAGCATAATTTAACACCAGAGTTCACCTCCGGTTCTTTTGTAGCATTATTTAACACCAGAGTTCACCTCTGGTTCTTTTGTAGCATAATTTAACACCAGAGTTCACCTCCGGTTCTTTTGTAGCATAATTTAACACCAGAGTTCACCTCCGGTTCTTTTGTAGCATAATTTAACACCAGAGTTCACCTCCGGTTCTTTTGTAGCATAATTTAACACCAGAGTTCACCTCCGGTTCTTTTGTAGCATAATTTAACACCAGAGTTCACCTCCGGTTCTTTTGTAGCATAATTTAACACCAGAGTTCACCTCCGGTTCTTTTGTTTTCTGTGTAGTGTTTTGTAGATCGTCATTTTGTCCTTTTTCAACTCAGCAATTTTTCAGCAATATCATGGCGAGAACAAGTAAATGTTTCGATGAAATGATGATGAGGTCCGCTTTGTACTAGACAAACACGATTTGTTAGATTGTTATAGTGCTAGCTAACTGAAACAATAGTCTGCAGATAGCCATATCGCCCCACTCGGACATATTATCGCAATTCCGAGCAAACCAGTCTTTGCACTTTCTCCTTAATGTGGCGTACTTATATATGATTAGCGCAGAAGCAGCAAATGCCAATTTCATAGTCTTTGGTTTGGTCCGATCTGGGCTCGATGTGGGATCGATCTTTTTAGTTTTCTGTGTTGTGTTTTTTGCTTTGTGGGATCTACCTCACTCAAAGCGAGTATGCAATCCAATTCACCACCAATGCGGTTGTCTAAAATTGAATATAATCTGTAAAGGGAATCTTTAAAAAATGATTTCTTAAAGAACGAATACTGCAAATGCAAGTAAATACGGTATGAGTCATCATTATGATATACAGACTCAAGTAAATACGGTATGAGTCATCATTATGATATACAGACTCAAGTAGATACGGTATGAGTCATCATTATGTTATACAGACTCAAGTAAATACGGTATGAGTCATCATTATGATATACAGACTCAAGTAAATACGGTATGAGTCATCATTATGATATACAGACTCAAGTAAATACGGTATGAGTCATCATTATGATATACAGACTCAAGTAAATAAGGTATGAGTCATCATTATGATATACACAGACTCAAGTAAATACGGTATGAGTCATCATTATGATATACAGACTCAAGTAAATACGGTATGAGTCATCATTATGATATACAGACTCAAGTAAATACGGTATGAGTCATCATTATGTTATACAGACTCAAGTAAATACGGTATGAGTCATCATTATGATATACAGACTCAAGTAAATACGGTATGAGTCATCATTATGATATACAGACTCAAGTAAATACGGTATGAGTCATCATTGTGTTATACAGACTCAAGTAAATACGATATGAGTCATCATTATGTTATACAGACTCAAGGAAATACGGTATGAGTCATCATTATGATATACAGACTCAAGTAAATACGGTATGAGTCATCATTATGATATACAGACTCAAGTAAATAAGGTATGAGTCATCATTATGATATACAGACTCAAGTAAATACGGTATGAGTCATCATTATGATATACAGACTCAAGTAAATACGGTATGAGTCATCATTATGATATACAGACTCAAGTAAATACGGTATGAGTCATCATTATGATATACAGACTCAAGTAAATACGGTATGAGTCATCATTATGATATACAGACTCAAGTAAATACGGTATGAGTCATCATTATGATATACAGACTCAAGTAAATACGGTATGAGTCATCATTATGATATACAGACTCAAGTAAATACGGTATGAGTTATCATTATGATATACAGACTCAAGTTTTCACAATGGAAGATCACAAAATGTGTTGGGACTTGGGGTCCAGTGTTGTACATAGACAACAATGAGATATGAAAAAAAAACTTATTTTCTTACTCATCGGAAATGAAAATTGATACGAACAAGTAATCATTTTTTTAAGTTAACTCAACAGAAGAGAAAATAACTTAAATTATACCAGCTTTCGGAGGGCCAAATATCTTACAAGAATGGCCAAAACAGAAGTACAAGAGGACAAACAACGAACTACAAAGCATAGACATAAAACTAAAGATCGAGTAAGACGAATACCCCACTAAAAACCTGGGTGAACTCAGGTACAAATATAGTAAATACACTGACTTACTTATCTTGTTTGTGTCAACATTGTCCAATAAGTATGCATCATCAGGTGTACGATACCTGCTCATGTTGACATCTGATAAGTATGCATCATCAGGTGTACGATACCTGCTCATGTTGGCATCTGATAAGTATGCATCATCAGGTGTACGATACCTGCTCATGTTGGCATCTGATAAGTATGCATCATCAAGTGTATGATACCTGCTCATGTTGGCATCTGATAAGTATGCATCATCAAGTGTATGATACCTGCTCATGTTGGCATCTGATAAGTATGCATCATCAGGTGTACGATACCTGCTCATGTTGGCATCTGATAAGTATGCATCATCAGGTGTACGATACCTGCTCATGTTGGCATCTGATAAGTATGCATCATCAAGTGTATGATACCTGCTCATGTTGGCATCTGATAAGTATGCATCATCAAGTGTATGATACCTGCTCATGTTGGCATCTGATAAGTATGCATCATCAGGTGTACGATACCTGCTCATGTTGGCATCTGATAAGTATGCATCATCAGGTGTACGATACCTGCTCATGTTGGCATCTGATAAGTATGCATCATCAGGTGTACGATACCTGCTCATGTTGACATCTGATAAGTATGCATCATCAGGTGTACGATACCTGCTCATGTTGGCATCTGATAAGTATGCATCATCAGGTGTACGATACCTGCTCATGTTGGCATCTGATAAGTATGCATCATCAAGTGTATGATACCTGCTCATGTTGGCATCTGATAAGTATGCATCATCAAGTGTATGATACCTGCTCATGTTGGCATCTGATAAGTATGCATCATCAGGTGTACGATACCTGCTCATGTTGGCATCTGATAAGTATGCATCATCAGGTGTACGATACCTGCTCATGTTGGCATCTGATAAGTATGCATCATCAAGTGTATGATACCTGCTCATGTTGGCATCTGATAAGTATGCATCATCAAGTGTATGATACCTGCTCATGTTGGCATCTGATAAGTATGCATCATCAGGTGTACGATACCTGCTCATGTTGGCATCTGATAAGTATGCATCATCAGGTGTACGATACCTGCTCATGTTGGCATCTGATAAGTATGCATCATCAGGTGTACGATACCTGCTCATGTTGGCATCTGATAAGTATGCATCATCAGGTGTACGATACCTGCTCATGTTGACATCTGATAAGTATGCATCATCAGGTGTACGATACCTGCTCATGTTGGCATCTGATAAGTATGCATCATCAGGTGTACGATACCTGCTCATGTTGGCATCTGATAAGTATGCATCATCAGGTGTACGATACCTGCTCATGTTGACATCTGATAAGTATGCATCATCAGGTGTACGATACCTGCTCATGTTGGCATCTGATAAGTATGCATCATCAGGTGTACGATACCTGCTCATGTTGGCATCTGATAAGTATGCATCATCAGGTGTACGATATCTGCTCAGGTTGGCATCTGATAAGTATGCATCATCAAGTGTATGATACCTGCTCATGTTGGCATCTGATAAGTATGCATCATCAAGTGTACGATACCTGCTCATGTTGACATCTGATAAGTATGCATCATCAGGTGTACGATACCTGCTCATGTTGGCATCTGATAAGTATGCATCAACAGGTGTACGATACCTGCTCATGTTGGCATCTGATAAGCATGCATCATCAAGTGTACGATACCTGCTCATGTTGGCATCTGATAAGTATGCATCATCAGGTGTACGATACCTGCTCATGTTGGCATCTGATAAGTATGCATCAACAGGTGTACGATACCTGCTCATGTTGGCATCTGATAAGTATGCATCATCAGGTGTACGATACCTGCTCATGTTGGCATCTGATAAGTATGCATCATCAAGTGTATGATACCTGCTCATGTTGGCATCTGATAAGTATGCATCATCAAGTGTACGATATCTGCTCAGGTTGGCATCTGATAAGTATGCATCATCAAGTGTATGATACCTGCTCATGTTGGCATCTGATAAGTATGCATCATCAAGTGTACGATACCTGCTCATGTTGACATCTGATAAGTATGCATCATCAAGTGTACGATACCTGCTCATGTTGGCATCTGATAAGTATGCATCATCAAGTGTACGATATCTGCTCAGGTTGGCATCTGATAAGTATGCATCATCAAGTGTACGATACCTGCTCATGTTGGCATCTGATAAGTATGCATCATCAAGTGTACGATACCTGCTCATGTTGGCATCTGGTTTAATCTAGTAACACTTTTATTTTTCTGCAGATTTTCACGGCAAACATATATATATTTAAGAATATACAACATAGTTTGCCCTTCCGTATTTTCAACATTCTTTTCATTTAAGTGCCTGTGTCAATCCTGGGAAAAGGGGGTGACGTATGTATGTTTTCTGTCAATCCTGGGAAAAGGGGTGACGTATGTATGTTTTCTGTCAATCCTGGTAAAAGGGGTGATGTATGTATGCTTTCTGTCATTCTTGGGAAAAGGGGGTGACGTATGTATGTTTTCTGTCAATCCTGGGAAAAGGGGGTGACGTATGTATGTTTTCTGTCAATCCTGGGAAAAGGGGGTGACGTATGTATGTTTTCTGTCAATCCTGGGAAAAGGGGGTGACGTATGTATGTTTTCTGTCAATCCTGTGAAAAGGGGGTGACGTATATATGTTTTCTGGCAATCCTGGGAAAAGGGGGTGACGTATGTATGTTTTCTGTCAATCCTGGGAAAATAAGACACAAGAGGGTAACTCTATTAGGTTGTTGTTCTTCATGAAAAGAAAGTGACAATGGGATTACTCCACTAAATCGTCTTCATGTAAAGAAAGTGTGCCTGATTACAGCTCGATGTGTATTGTCAGTAATAATCATCACAATCAAATATTTCAATGGTATTCTACTCCCTCAGGTATAGGCGACCATAGCCGATATTGGCTATCCTGTTCAGGCGATTTGGGTTTATCGCTCCCAAGACTTTTGGCTTTCCAATATGTTGATTATGAACATACATGCTGAAGGTTATTCTGAACGTACATGCTGATTCGGTTATTCTGAACGTACCTGATGAAGGTTATTATGAACGTACATGCTGAAGGTTATTATGAACGTACATGCTGAAGGTTATTATGAACGTACATGTTGAAGGTTATTCTGAACGTACCTGATGAAGGTTATTATGAACGTACATGCTGAAGGTTATTATGAACGTACATGCTGAAGGTTATTATGAACGTACATGCTGAAGGTTATTATGAACGTACATGCTGAAGGTTATTATGAACGTACATGCTGAAGGTTATTATGAACGTACATGCTGAAGGTTATTATGAACGTACATGCTGAAGGGTATTATGAACGTACATGCTGAAGGTTATTCTGAACGTACATGCTGAAGGTTATTATGAACGTACATGCTGAAGGTTATTATGAACATACATGCTGAAGGTTATTATGAACGTACATGCTGAAGGTTATTATGAACGTACATGCTGAAAGTTATTATGAACGTACATGCTGAAGGTTATTATGAACGTACATGCTGAAGGTTATTATGAACGTACATGCTGAAGGTTATTATGAACGTACATGCTGAAGGTTATTATGAACGTACATGCTGAAGGTTATTATGAACGTACATGCTGAAGGTTATTCTGAACGTACATGCTGAAGGTTATTCTGAACGTACATGCTGAAGGTTATTATGAACGTAGATGCTGAAGGTTATTATGAACGTACATGCTTAAGGTTATTCCAGAAACACGTCATACCCACTAAATGCGATATCTATGTTTTTATTCTAATTTGTAGGTTGTAACGTCACACAAAGGAATAACATTGAGAGTATCGAATGTTTCTTGTAATACGTACACAAAATCTACTAATACAAGTCAACAAACAGATGACCTGACAGCCACTGTACACACAACGGAATCGTCTATTAAACCACGTGGACAATCTCAGTCAGAAATACAGAATGGGAAATCGAAACATGCCTTAAAAATTATAGTACGTGTTTATAATTATTGTCAAATATAAGATAAGGTTGTCATTTTGTCAAAGATTAGTTTCATTGTAATATATTTGATTCAATAATATGTTCCACCGGTCCTTTCCTCATTCATCACTTACCACCTGTTCTTTCCTCATTCATCATTTACCACTGGTTCTTTCCTCATTCATCACTTACCACCGGTTCTTTCCTCATTCATCACTTACCACCGGTTCTTTCCTCATTCATCACTTACCACCGGTTCTTTCCTCATTCATCACTTACCACCGGTTCTTTCCTCATTCATCACTTACCACTGGTTCTTTCCTCCTTCATCACTTACCACCGGTTCTTTCCTCATTCATCACTTACCACCGGTCCTTTCCTCATTCATCACTTACCACCGGTTCTTTCCTCCTTCATCACTTACCACCGGTTCTTTCCCCATTCATCACTTACCACCGGTTCTTTCCTCATTCATCACTTACCACCGGTCCTTTCCTCATTCATCACTTACCACCGGTCCTTTCCTCATTCATCACTTACCACCGGTCCTTTCCTCCTTCATCACTTACCACCGGTTCTTTCCTCATTCATCACTTACCACCGGTTCTTTCCTCATTCATCACTTACCACCGGTTCTTTCCTCATTCATTACTTACCACCAGTTCTTTCCTCATTCATCACTTACCACCGGTTCTTTCCTCATTCATCACTTACCACCGGTCCTTTCCTCATTCATCACTTACCACCGGTCCTTTCCTCATTCATCACTTACCACCGGTCCTTTCCTCATTCATCACTTACCACCGGTCCTTTCCTCATTCATCACTTACCACCGGTCCTTTCCTCATTCATCACTTGCCACCGGTCCTTTCCTCATTCATCACTTACCACCGGTCCTTTCCTCATTCATCACTTACCACCGGTCCTTTCCTCATTCATCACTTACCACCGGTCCTTTCCTCATTCATCACTTACCACCGGTCCTTTCCTCATTCATCACTTACCACCGGTCCTTTCCTCATTCATCACTTACCACCAGTTTTATAACTAGAGTAATACGACGGGTTCCACTAGTGATTTTTACCTGCTATGGGACTTCACCCCGGTGATTAGTGAGGTTCATGTTGCTTTAATATTATTTATAGATTTTTGTTTGTTCTTTTGTCCTTATTTAGACATTGGGTTTTCTGTACTTCGATTTACGGATTATTGAGATTATGTATCATATACATATTCATATGTTAAACTTTTTGTCATCGTCAGTGTCATTGGTTATATTTCAGATTCAAATAAATATGATGTGATATTATTTTCTTTTTAAGTCATGTGACAATGTTGACCAAACTAGACACGTGATATATGATGTGACAATCAGCAATATAGCCGTAGGACAACGAGCAACATTTGGTATTCCATTTGTTATACATGAAAGAGATTTGAACTTTAAGAAGGTAATATGAGTGAGAGTGAGTGAGTGATAATATTGTTATATTATCAATGTTATATCTATTGTAGTAATCCAACACACTTTGGAGAAAAAGGGGGGTTAATAGTGCTACCTCACTGAAACATCTGGCCACCGAAAGACATGCTACTTCACTAGAACATATTATCACGAACAACCTAGTAGTGCATGTCTTGCTCCTTTATTGCCTGTGCTTAGAGGAATGCAACAAATGTCAATTTTATTTGAATTTACTCGACTGGGGAATCCAACACATACACTATTACACCAATGTGACAGTGAAGATTTATTTATCGTGTTCATCGTTTTTGCATATCCAAAAATAGGCAGAAGTCAGTGTTGGTTATTTGCCCCTAGGGACCAATATCCATATTGGCCGTATAAATAAACTTCCGGTATCTGCGCAATGGTGTAAAACACTAGATTATGACATGCAATTTCCCATATCGTCGTTAGTATCGGCCCTCAACCCATATCATCCTTCTGTCTGGCTTGATATGGGAGTCTCGGGCTGATATCAGGGTCAATATGGAAAATGTCATGTAATAATATCTTAGTATGGACGTTCGATCATCAGGATGCATATTGCTGTAAGACATCTTGAATAACATAACTATTAGTATAGAATGGAGAATCTCACTTCTAATCTTTAAATACAGGAATATTTTCACGATTCATGTCACATAATATCAGAGGAAGAGTGAAATGTCAAAGAACATATTTTCAGACCTGCATTTAGTTAACTATAATATGTATAAAGTAGTATGAAGAGAATAGCAGATGACATGCTGATATGGACATATATTTTACATTTTGTTGCAATGAACAAATTAGCCATTACTATTACATTAAATGTATATTTAGACTGAAGACTGTTAACCATCTGAATTTGTGTCATGCCACGGATATAATCCAATGCTATAGGAACGTACTTTGTAATAAATGTGAAAGCAAATGAAATGTAAAACATTTTCACCTTTAGGTGTCTGCTATATTATATAAAACAACAGGAGACATTGAACCAGTAGAAAACGACAAATTCTCAGTTACAGCGATGAACACTACATTCGATGTAAGTATGCTTTCTTAGTTCTGTGTTGTAATGTCTGTTACGATTTCCGCATAAAAACTGTGTTCTCTAACCCCAGTTTTTTGTAGGAGGGTTTATGTCATTTGTGTTTGCCTGCGTATAGTGGTGTTACACACGTCTGGACTATATTAGTAACACAGCGGGTGTCTTATGAGAGGCAGGGAATGCTTTCATTTGCGGGTTTTGGTGGGTCCGTGTTGCTCATCTTTTTAGCTTCCTGTATTGAGTTTTATTTTGTTTTTGTTTTGTTATTTGTTTTGATTTTTTATTTGGGGGTGTGTATTTGTTTTTTGCTTTTGTTTGTCTTCGTCCTTCATCTTGTGTGCTCAATGTTCCCAGTGTATTTGGATTGTCATTTCTAAATTTCCTTTCTGGTTTTCTCTATCATTTAATTATAATACACCTATTGTACACAACCAATCCATCTATTTTACACAACCAATCCACCTATTGTACACAACCAATCCATCTATTGTACACAACCAATCCACCTATTGTACACAACCAATCCATCTATTGTACACAACCAATCCACCTATTGTACACAACCAATCCACCTATTGTACACAACCAATCCATCTATTGTACACAACCAATCCATCTATTGTACACAACCAATCCACCTATTGTACACAACCAATCCACCTATTGTACACAACCAATCCATCTATTGTACACAAGCAATCCACCTATTGTACACAACCAATCCATCTATTGTACACAACCAATCCACCTATTGTACACAACCAATCCATCTATTGTCCACAACCAATCCACCTATTGTACACAACCAATCCATCTATTGTACACAACCAATCCACCTATTGTACACAACCAATCCATCTATTGTACACAACCAATCCATCTATTGTACACAACCAATCCACCTATTGTACACAACCAATCCATCTATTGTACACAAGCAATCCACCTATTGTACACAACCAATCCATCTATTGTACACAACCAATCATTGATTGTACACAAGCAATCCAACTATTGTACACAACCAATCCATCTATTGTACACAACCAATCCATCTATTGTACACAAGCAATCCAACTATTGTACACAACCAATCCATCTATTGTACACAACCAATCATCGATTGTACACAACCAATCCATCGATTGTACACAACCAATCCATCTATTGTACACAACCAATCCATCTATTGTACACAACCAATCCATATATTGTACACAACCAATCCATCTATTGTACACAACCAATCCATCTATTGTGCACAACCAATCCATATATTGTACACAACCAATCCATCTATTGTACACAACTAATCCATCTATGGTACACAACCAATCCATCTATTGTACACAACCAATCCACCTATTGTACACAGCCGATCCACCTATTGTACACAACCGATCCACCTATTGTACACAACCAATCCACCTATTGTACACAGCCAATCCACCTATTGTGCACAACCAATACACATATTGTCCACAGCCAATCCACCTATTGTACACAGCCAATCCACCTATTGTACACAACCAATCCACCTATTGTAATAATAATAATAATAATGTCTTTTATTTCAACAGGATGAATAACACATTTAGTTATACAAACTAGTTTACAATGTGATCCTGCATTATACACAGTATTTACACAATAAATTATAAAACTATAAAATCAATATAAAAACAGTGTTATACAATAGATAATGAGTATATTTCAATTGAAATATTCATTTAAATATTTGGTCTTAAAAATTTCTAAAGATGTACTTTCTCTCATTTCATTTGACATATTATTCCAAAGATGGCATGACGATATAACAAAAGCACGTCTATAATATTCTGTTTTAACTTTTGGTACAAAAAGTAAATTGTTAACACTTTGTCTAGTTATTTTTGAACTTACTTGACTAACATATTGAAAAACATTCAAATACTCTGGTGTTAAGTTGTTCAACACTTTATAAGTTAAAATACATTTTCTATAAACAAAATAGTCATTTATAGGCATCCATTTCAAATTTTGAAAAAGAATAGACGACGGTGTCGTAATTTCACTAACATTTAAAATTATACGAGCTGCTCTTTTTTAAAGCTTTAACAGTCTATCAATATTTGAGTTATTTTTTGCTCCTGACCATACAGTGCAGCAGTAATTGAAATGAGGAAATATAATACAGCTATATACTTTTAGCAAAGCATCACCTGACATAAATGGTTTCAGATGTTTTAGAACACCAAGTTTCTTAGAAATTTTATTCACTAATATTTCTAAATGATTTGACCATGTAAGACAACAATCAATATTAACACCTAAAAGATTAGATACTTCTACAGTTTGTAATATAACATTTTCAATTCTAATATTACTTTTTTCTACATTTTGACAATCTTTGTTTTGTTCCAACCAACATACACTGTGTTTTTTTCAAGTTCATTGTTAATTTGTTTTCATTCATCCTGTTCATACTGCTTTTGAGATCAAATATTAACTTCGTTTCTCTTATATCAACAGATGTATCTGTAACGTCTTGTGAAGTATCATTTGCGTATATAGTTACATTAGAATATTTCAAACATTTAGGATAATCGTTCACAAATAATATAAAAAACAAGGGCACTAATATTGATCACTGTGGTACACCAACAGTAATATTGTTAGATTTTGATATAACACCTTTCCATCCTACACTTTGTTCTCTACTAGATAGATATGATCTGAACCATGAAGCAGTATTTTCACATATACCAACAGATTTCAATTAATGGATTAAAACATTGTGATTGACAGTATCGAACGCCTTACTCAGGTCGATAAATAGTACACCAGTTAACTTTCCTTGATCAATGTTTTTGAGCCATCTATCAATTAAACAATTAAGAGCCGTTTCGCAAGAATGTTTTGGTCTAAATCCCGATTGGCTACTTGTAATAATGAGATGATTTTCAGATAGATACTCATCAAATGAATTAAAAACATGTTTTTCGATTATTTTGCTTATAATTGGTAAAACTGAAACTGGTCTATAATTGTTTACCATATGTTCGTCCCTAGTCTTAAAGATAGGTGAGATTTTAACCCTTTTCCAGTCATTTTCAAAATTATTCGTTTCTATAGAAAAATTCAAAACACATGTTAAAATATCTACAATTGCATCTGATGTTAATTTGAGTAATTTTACAGATATACCATCTAACCCTGTTGCCTTAGCAGTTGACATTCCAGAAATATGCTTTGTAACAAAATCTACAGACATTTTGGGTATTTTAAAAGAACCATTTGGCATAAGCTGTTCAACATCTGGTAGCTTATCATCAAAATTGTTGCCTAAATTATGTCCAATATTACAGAAAAAGTAATTAAAAACATCAGCAATCTGATCATTTTGTGATATACAAGTGTCATCAATTTGTAAGTATGATGTTTGGATTGTATTACATTTTGATGGTAAAAATTGTTTCAGACGTGTCCACGTATCTTTTGGCTTAGTCTGAGCTTGATTTATGGCTTCATCAACAAATGTTCTCTTTGCTTCTCGTATCTTTGACACCACTAAGTTTCTTGCTCTTTTGTACAGTTTCCAGTAATAGTCAGAATTGTGCTGTAACGCTTTCGTATGAAGGTAATCTCTCTGGTGCATTTCGGTGAGAATGTCATCATTTATCCACCGCTCAGAGCTGGCCTTGATTCTTCGTTCCTTATATGGTATGTGTTTGTCGACAAACTCAAGAAATTTATCTTTGAACGCTGACCACATTTCGCTTACATGTGTCTCCTGTTGAACAGAATCATATGGTGCATATCTTGCATAAGTTTGTTTTCATTCAGATGTTTGAAGTCTTTATAGTTGATGTTAATATGTTGGTTCGAGCCGTTTTTCGTCTTTTTTCGTATGATATATGTAAGATGGTGGTCACTAATACCGAGTGGGATGACCCCCCCAGCATTGTAATTATAATCATTGGTGACATACATATGATCTATTCACTAATACCGAGTGGGGTGACACCAGCAGCATTGTAATTATAATCATTGGTGACATACATATGATCTATTCACTAATACCGAGTGGGATGACACCAGCAGCATTGTAATTATAATCATTGGTGACATACATATGATCTATTCACTAATACCGAGTGGGATGACACCAGCAGCATTGTAATTATAATCATTGGTGACATACATATGATCTATTCACTAATACCGAGTGGGATGACACCAGCAGCATTGTAATTATAATCATTGGTGACATACATATGATCTGTTCACTAATACCGAGTGGGATTTCACTCGCAGCATTGTAATTATAATCATTGGTGACATACATATGATCTGTTCACTAATACCGAGTGGGATGACACCAGCAGCATTGTAATTATAATCATTGGTGACATACATATGATCTGTTCACTAATACCGAGTGGGATGACACCAGCAGCATTGTAATTATAATCATTGGTGACATACATATGATCTATTCACTAATACCGAGTGGGATTTCACTCGCAGCATTGTAATTATAATCATTGGTGACATACATATGATCTATAGGTGTACTTGTACACAACCAATCCACCTATTGTACACAACAAATACATCTGTTTGTGCTTGATATCAAATCATACGCTAAGATCATTAACAGCAGAAACCAAAGAAACAAACTCATAAAACACGGAATACAAAAGATAAGGATACACAATTCTCGTAATTACTTGCAGCGAGTGTTATCTCTTTGTTTGGTATTTTATAAATAAATATATTTCAGGTTACTACAGAAATATTTCCGGCAGTTATACTAGTGCTAACAGAAGAAATCAACATTTGGATTATCATTGGATGGTGTGTCGGTGGTGTGGTGTTGTTGATAGCAGTAGGTGTTCTTCTGTGGAAGGTTAGTATAATACATAGTGTCGGTGGTGTGGTGTTGTTGATAGCAGTAGGTGTTCTTCTGTGGAAGGTTAGTATAATACATAGTGTCGGTGGTGTGGTGGTGTTGATAGCATTGGCTGTACTTCTGTGGAAGGTTCGTATAATACATAGTGTCGGTGGTGTGGTGTTGTTGATAGCAGTAGGTGTTCTTCTGTGGAATGTTAGTATAATACATATTGTTGATGGTGTCGTATTGAGGATAGCAGTAGGTGTTCTTCTGTGGAAGGTTTGTATAATACATATTGTTGATGATGTCGTGTTGGGGATAGCAGTAAGTGTTCTTCTGTGGAAGGTTCGTATAATACATAGTGTCGGTGGTGTGGTGGTGTTGATAACATTGGGTGTTCTTCTGTGGACGGTTAGTATTATACATCGTGTCGGTGGTGTGGTGTTGTTGATAGCAGTAGATGTTCTTCTGTGGAAGGTTAGTATAATACATAGTGTCGGTGGTGTTGTGTTGTTGATAGCAGTAGGTGTTCTTCTGTGGAAGGTTAGTACAATACATAATGTCGGTGGTGTGGTGTTGTTGATAGCAGTAGGTGTTATTCTGTGGAATGTTAGTATAATACATATTGTTGATGGTGTCGTGTTGAGGATAGCAGTAAGTGTTCTTCTGTGGAAGGTTTGTATAATACATATTGTTGATGGTGTCTTGTTGGGGATAGCAGTAGGTGTTCTTCTGTGGAAGGTTCGTATAATACATAGTGTCGGTGGTGTGGTGGTGTTGATAGCATTGGTTGTACTTCTGTGGAAGGTTAGTATAATACATAGTGTTGGTGGTGTGGTGTTGTTGATAGCAGTAGGTGTTCTTCTGTGGAATGTTAGTATAATACATATTGTTGATGGTGTCGTATTGAGGATAGCAGTAGGTGTTCTTCTGTGGAAGGTTTGTATAATACATATTGTTGATGATGTCGTGTTGGGGATAGCAGTAAGTGTTCTTCTGTGGAAGGTTCGTATAATACATAGTGTCGGTGGTGTGGTGGTGTTGATAACATTGGGTGTTCTTCTGTGGACGGTTAGTATTATACAAAGTGTCGGTGGTGTGGTGTTGTTGATAGCAGTAGGTGTTCTTCTGTGGAAGGTTAGTATAATACATAGTGTTGGTGGTGTGGTGTTGTTGGTAGCACTAGGTGTTCTTCTGTGGAAGGTTCGTATAATACATAGTGTCGGTGGTGTGGTGTTGTTGATAGCAGTAGGTGTTCTTCTGTGGAAGGTTAGTATAATACATAGTGTCGGTGGTGTGGTGTTGTTGATAACAGTAGGTGTTCTTCTGTGGAAGGTTCGTATAATACATAGTGTTGGTGGTGTGGTGTTGTTGATAGCAGTAGGTGTTCTTCTGTGGAAGGTTCGTATAATACATAATGTCGGTGGTGTGGTGTTGTTGATAGCAGTAGGTGATCTTATGTGGAAGGTACGTATAATACATAGTGTCGGTGGTGTGGTGTTGTTGATAGCAGTAGGTGTTCGTCTGTGGAAGGTTCGTATAATACATAGTGTTGGTGGTGTGGTGTTGTTGATAACAGTAGGTGTTCTTCTGTGGAAGGTTCGTATAATACATAGTGTTGGTGGTGTGGTGTTGTTGATAGCACTAGGTGTTCTTCTGTGGAAGGTTCCTATAATGCATAGTGTTGGTGGTGTGGTGTTGTTGATAGCACTAGGTGTTCTTCTGTGGAAGGTTCGTATAATACATAGTGTTGGTGGTGTGGTGTTGTTGATAACAGTAGGTGTTCTTCTGTGGAAGGTTAGTATAATACATAGTGTCGGTGGTGTGGTGTTGTTGATAGCAGTAGGTGTTCTTCTGTGGAAGGTTAGTATAATACATAGTGTTGGTGGTGTGGTGTGGTTGATAACAGTAGGTGTTCTTCTGTGGAAGGTTAGTATAATACATAGTGTCGGTGGTCTGGTGTTGTTGATAACAGTAGGTGTTCTTCTGTGGAAGGTTAGTATAATACATAGTGTTGGTGGTGTGGTGTTGTTGATAACAGTAGGTGTTCTTCTGTGGAAGGTTAGTATAATACATAGTGTCGGTGGTGTGGTGTTGTTGATAGCAGTAGGTGTTCTTCTGTGGAAGGTTAGTATAATACATAGTGTTGGTGGTGTGGTGTTGTTGGTAGCACTAGGTGTTCTTCTGTGGAAGGTTAGTATAATGCATAGTGTCGGTGGTGTGGTGTTGTTGATAGCACTAGGTGTTCTTCTGTGGAAGGTTTGTATAATACATAGTGTTGGTGGTGTGGTGTTGTTGATAGCAGTAGGTGATCTTCTGTGCAAGGTACGTATAATACATAGTGTCGGTGGTGTGGAGTTGTTGATAGCAGTAGGTGTTCGTCTGTGAAAGGTTCGTATAATACATGGTGTTGGTGGTGTGGTGTTCTTGATAGCAGTAGGTGTTCTTCTGTGGAAGGTTAGTATAATACATAGTGTTGGTGGTGTGGTGTTGTTGGTAGCACTAGGTGTTCTTCTGTGGAAGGTTAGTATAATACATAGTGTTGGTGGTGTGGTGTTGTTGATAGCACTAGGTGTTCTTCTGTGGAAGGTTAGTATATTACATAGTGTCGGTGGTGTGGTGTTGTTGATAACAGTAGGTGTTCTTCTGTGGAAGGTTAGTATAATACATAGTGTTGGTGGTGTGGTATTTTTGATAGCAGTAGGTGTTCTTCTGTGGAAGGTTAGTATAATACATAGTGTTGGTGGTGTGGTGTTGTTGGTAGCACTAGGTGTTCTTCTGTGGAAGGTTGGTATAATACATAGTGTCGGTGATGTGGTGTTGTTGATAACACTAGGTGTTCTTCTGTGGAAGGTTTGTATAATACATAGTGTCGATGGTGGTGTGGTGTTTTTGATAGCAGTAGCTGTTCTTCTGTGGAAGGTTAGTATAATACATAGTGTCGGTGGTGTGGTGTTGTTGATAGCAGTAGGTGTTCTTCTTTGGAAGGTTAGTATAATACATAGTGTTGATGGTGTCATGTTGTTGATAGCAGTAGGGGTTCTTCTGTGGAAGGTTCGTATAATACATATTGTTGATGGTGTCGTATTGAGGATAGCAGTAGGTGTTCTTCTGTGGAAGGTTTGTATAATACATATTGTTGATGATGTCGTGTTGGGGATAGCAGTAGGTGTTCTTCTGTGGAAGGTTCGTATAATACATAGTGTCGGTGGTGTGGTGGTGTTGATAACATTGGGTGTTCTTCTGTGGACGGTTAGTATTATACATCGTGTCGGTGGTGTGGTGTTGTTGATAGCAGTAGATGTTCTTCTGTAGAAGGTTAGTATAATACATAGTGTCGGTGGTGTGGTGTTGTTGATAGCAGTAGGTGATCATCTGTGGAAGGTTCGTATAATACATAGTGTCGGTGGTGTGGTGTTGTTGATAGCAGTATGTGTTCTTCTGTGGACGGTTAGTATTATACATTGTGTCGGTGGTGTGGTGATGTTGATAGCAGTAGATGTTCTTCTGTGGAAGGTTAGTATAATACATAGTGTCGGTGGTGTGGTGTTGTTGATAGCAGTAGGTGATCTTCTGTGGAAGGTTCGTATAATACATAGTGTCGGTGGTGTGGTGTTGTTGATAGCAGTAGGTGTTCTTCTGTGGACGGTTCGTATAATACATAGTGTCGGTGGTGTGGTGTTGTTGATAGCAGTAGGTGTTCTTCTGTGGAAGGTTAGTATAATACATAGTGTTGGTGGTGTGGTGTTGTTGGTAGCACTAGGTGTTCTTCTGTGGAAGGTTAGTATAATACATAGTGTTGGTGGTGTGGTGTTGTTGATAGCAGTAGATGTTCTTCTGTGGAAGGTTAGTATAATACATAGTGTCGGTGGTGTGGTGTTGTTGATAGCAGTAGGGGATCTTCTGTGGAAGGTTCGTATAATACATTGTGTCGGTGGTGTGGTGTTGTTGATAGCAGTAGGTGTTCTTCTGTGGAAGGTTCGTATAATACATAGTGTCGATGGTGTGGTGTTGTTGATAGTAGTAGGTGATCTTCTGTGGAAGGTACGTATAATACATAGTGTCGGTGGTGTGGTGTTGTTGATAGCAGTAGGTGTTCTTCTGTGGAAGGTTAGTATAATACATAGTGTTGGTGGTGTGGTGTTGTTGATAGCAGTAGGTGTTCTTCTGTGGAAGGTTCGTATAATACATAGTGTTGATGGTGTCGTGTTGTTGGTAGCACTAGGTGTTCTTCTGTGGAAGGTTAGTATAATACATAGTGTTGGTGGTGTGGTGTTGCTTATAGCACTAGGTGTTCTTCTGTGGAAGGTTGGTATAATACATAGTGTGGGTGGTGTGGTGTTGTTGGTAGCACTAGGTGTTCTTCTGTGGAAGGGTAGTATAATACATAGTGTCGGTGGTGTGGTGTTGTTGATAGCAGTAGGTGTTCTTCTATGGAATGTTAGTATAATACATAGTATCTGTGGTGTGGTGTTGTTGATAGCAGTAGGTGTTCTTCTGTGGAAGGTTAGTATAATACATAGTGTTGGTGGTGTGGTGTTGTTGGTAGCACTAGGTGTTGTTCTGTGGAAGGTAAGTATAATACATAGTGTCGGTGGTGTCGTGTTGTTGGTAGCACTAGGTGTTCTTCTGTGGAAGGTTAGTATAATAAATAGTGTCGGTGGTATGGTGTTGTTGATAGCTGTAGGTGTTCTTCTGTGGAAGGTTAGTATAATACATAGTGTTGGTGGGGTGGTGTTGTTGATAGCATTAGGTGTTCTTCTGTGGAAGGTTCGTATAATACATATTGTCTGTGGTGTGGTGTTGTTGATAGCACTAGGTGTTCTTCTGTGGAAGGTTAGTATAATACATAGTGTTGGTGGTGGGGTGTTGTTGATAGCAGTAGGTGTTCTTCTGTGGAAGGTTAGTATAATACATAGTGTTGGTGGTGTGGTGTTGTTGATAGCAGTCGGTGTTCTTCTGTGGAAGGTTTGTATAATACATAGTGTTGGTGGTGTGGTGTTGTTGGTAGCACTAGGTGTTCTTATGTGGATGGTTAGTATAATACATAGTGTAGGTGGTGTCATGTTGTTGATAGCAGTAGGTGTTCTTCTGTGGAAGGTGATTATAATGCATAGTGTCGATGGTGTCATGTTGTTGATAGCAGTAGGGGTTCTTCTGTGGAAGGTTTGTATAATACATAATGTCGGTTGTGTCGTGTTGATAGCATTGGATGTTCTTCTATGGAAGGTTAGTATAATACATAGTGTCTGTGGTGTGGTGTTGTTGATAGCAGTAGGTGTTCTTCTGTGGAAGGTTAGTATAATACATAGTGTCGGTGGTGTGGTGTTGTTGATAGCAGTAGGTGATCTTCTGTGGAAGGTTCGTATAATACATAGTGTCGGTGGTGTGGTGTTGTTGATAGCAGTAGGTGTTCTTCTGTGGACGGTTCGTATAATACATAGTGTCGGTGGTTAGGTGTTGTTGATAGCAGTAGGTGTTCTTCTGTGGAAGGTTAGTATAATACATAGTGTTGGTGGTGTGGTGTTGTTGGTAGCACTAGGTGTTCTTCTGTGGAAGGTTAGTATAATACATAGTGTTGGTGGTGTGGTGTTGTTGATAGCAGTAGATGTTCTTCTGTGGAAGGTTAGTATAATACATAGTGTCGGTGGTGTGGTGTTGTTGATAGCAGTAGGGGATCTTCTGTGGAAGGTTCGTATAATACATTGTGTCGGTGGTGTGGTGTTGTTGATAGCAGTAGGTGTTCTTCTGTGGAAGGTTCGTATAATACATAGTGTCGATGGTGTGGTGTTGTTGATAGTAGTAGGTGATCTTCTGTGGAAGGTACGTATAATACATAGTGTCGGTGGTGTGGTGTTGTTGATAGCAGTAGGTGTTCTTCTGTGGAAGGTTCGTATAATACATAGTGTTGGTGGTGTGGTGTTGTTGATAGCAGTAGGTGTTCTTCTGTGGAAGGTTCGTATAATACATAGTGTTGGTGGTGTGGTGTTGCTGATAGCACTAGGTGTTCTTCTGTGGAAGGTTGGTATAATACATAGTGTGGGTGGTGTGGTGTTGTTGGTAGCACTAGGTGTTCTTCTGTGGAAGGGTAGTATAATACATAGTGTCGGTGGTGTGGTGTTGTTGATAGCAGTAGGTGTTCTTCTATGGAATGTTAGTATAATACATAGTATCTGTGGTGTGGTGTTGTTGATAGCAGTAGGTGTTCTTCTGTGGAAGGTTAGTATAATACATAGTGTTGGTGGTGTGGTGTTGTTGGTAGCACTAGGTGTTGTTCTGTGGAAGGTAAGTATAATACATAGTGTCGGTGGTGTCGTGTTGTTGGTAGCACTAGGTGTTCTTCTGTGGAAGGTTAGTATAATAAATAGTGTCGGTGGTATGGTGTTGTTGATAGCTGTAGGTGTTCTTCTGTGGAAGGTTAGTATAATACATAGTGTTGGTGGGGTGGTGTTGTTGATAGCAGTAGGTGTTCTTCTGTGGAAGGTTAGTATAATACATATTGTCTGTGGTGTGGTGTTGTTGATAGCACTAGGTGTTCTTCTGTGGAAGGTTAGTATAATACATAGTGTTGGTGGTGGGGTGTTGTTGATAGCAGTAGGTGTTCTTCTGTGGAAGGTTAGTATAATACATAGTGTTGGTGGTGTGGTGTTGTTGATAGCAGTCGGTGTTCTTCTGTGGAAGGTTTGTATAATACATAGTGTTGGTGGTGTGGTGTTGTTGGTAGCACTAGGTGTTCTTATGTGGATGGTTAGTATAATACATAGTGTAGGTGGTGTCATGTTGTTGATAGCAGTAGGTGTTCTTCTGTGGAAGGTGATTATAATGCATAGTGTTGAAGGTGTCATGTTGTTGATAGCAGTAGGGGTTCTTCTGTGGAAGGTTTGTATAATACATAGTGTCGGTTGTGTCGTGTTGATAGCATTGGATGTTCTTCTATGGAAGGTTAGTATAATACATAGTGTCTGTGGTGTGGTGTTGTTGATAGCAGTAGGTGTTCTTCTGTGGAATGTTCGCATAATACATAGTGTCGGTGGTGTGGTGTTGTTGATAGGATTGGGTGTTCTTCTGAGGAAGGCTAGTATAATACATAGTGTCGGTGGTGTGGTGTTGTTGATAGCAGTAGGTGTTCTTCTGTGGAAGATTCGTATTATACATAGTGTCGGTGGTGTGGTGTTGTTGATAGCAGTAGGTGTTCTTCTGTGGAAGATTCGTAAAATACATAGTGTTGGTGGTGTGGTGTTGTTGATAGCAGTAGGTGTTCTTTTGTGGAAGGTTAGTATAATACATAGTGTCGGTGGTGTGGTGTTGTTGATAGCAGTAGGTGTTCTTCTGTGGAAGATTCGTAAAATACATAGTGTTGGTGGTGTGGTGTTGTTGATAGCAGTAGGTGTTCTTTTGTGGAACGTTAGTATAATACATAGTGTCGGTGGTGTCGTGTTTTTGATAGCAGTAGGTGTCCTTCTGTGGAAGGTTAGTATAATACATAGTGTCGGTTGTGTGGTGTTGTTGATAGCATTGGGTGTTCTTCTGTGGAACGTTAGTATAATACATAGTGTTGTTGGTGTGGTGTTGTTGATAGCAGTAGGTGTTCGTCTGTAGAAGGTTAGTATAATACATAGTGTCGGTGGTGTGGTGTTGTTGATGGAATCGGGTATTCTTCTGTGGAAGGTTAGTATAATACATAGTCATGGTGCTTAACGCCATCTTCACCATCTTCAATAATATTTCTGCTATATCGTAGCGGTCAGTGTTATTGGTGGAGGAAACTGGAGTACTTGGAGAAAACCGCCGACCAGTTGCAAGTCACTGACAAACTGCATAAAGGTTAAGTGATTAGTCAACAATGATATAACTTAATATGCATCTTCTATTCACACTGTTAGTGAAATTATAATCCATTGAACGATATGTATATAATGGATGACATAAAACATATTTTAAGCTATTTTCACATTTTTACATATATATTACAGAATTCTGCAGGTCGGGTGTGTCACTACCATAGTATGTGGGAGTTTTATTTATTGTATTGTTTGCCCTTTTCGTTCATCGTTGTGGGGAGTAAGGCAACATAAGAGGATTTCGTGTTACTAGATCTTTAGTTTTATGATTATGTTTTGTGTTAATCATTGTTTTTCTTTTTTTCCCTTTTCTTTTGGCCTTGGTGTTGTCTGTCTTTCTTCGATTTACGGATTCTGAATACTCATTTGGTATCTGCAAACTCTTCTTTCATACGTTATTAGTGTCAGGACATGTAGTTGTGACGTAATAAGTGTTAGGACATGTAGTTGTGACGTAATAAGTGTTAGGACATGTAGTTGTGACGTAATAAGTGTTAGGACATGTATTTGTGACGTAATTAGTATTAGGACATGTAGTTGTGACGTAATAAGTGTTAGGTCATGTAGTTGTGACGTAATTAGTGTTAGGACATGTAGTTGTGACGTAATAAGTGTTAGGACTTGTAGTTGTGATGTAATTAGTGTTAGGACATGTAGTTGTGACGTAATTAGTGTTAGGACATGTAGTTGTGACGTAATAAGTGTTAGGACATGTAGTTGTGACGTAATTAGTGCTAGGACATGTAGTTGTGTCGTAATTAGTATTAGGACATGTAGTTGTGACGTAATAAGTGTTAGGACATGTAGTTGTGACGTAATTAGTGTTAGGACATGTCGTTGTGACGTAATAAGTGTTATGACTTGTAGTTGTGACGTAATTAGTGCTAGGACATGTAGTTGTGACGTAATTAGTGTTAGGACATGTAGTTGTGACGTAATAAGTGTTAGGACTTGTAGTTGTGACGTAATAAGTGTTAGGACATGTAGTTGTGACGTAATTAGTGTTAGGACATGTAGTTTTGACGTAATGTATTCTGTATTATCAACTGCACTAAGCAAAACAAACGTGAATCAGAATGCAAGTTTTATCTATGCTATTGAAGTTTTGTTTTCCAGTGTGGATTTTTTGAAAGGCGAAAGAAAGCTGATGTTGACAAATGGAAAAGACAAAGTGGATATTATGCCACTCGGAAAAGCCAGATCTATGAACACCATCCAATGCAGTCTACGATATGTAATTACACCGTCCAGTGGTAGATCTCTTCAAAACAATCCAGGGCAGACTAAGACATGTAATTACCCCGTCGTGTGGTAGATCTCTTCAACACAATTTAGAGCAGTCACAGACACGTAATTACCCGGCCCGTCGTGTGGTATATTTCTCCAGATATCACAACGACAACTGTATGATGAATTTATTAATTTTATATAATATGTTTAATTCAGTTCATTTGTGATTTCACTTCACATTAAAACGTTATTTACTAAAGACTCAAGTTCATTGTAAACTGAAGTTGTTCAGTACCACGAACCTGGATAATTAATTGAAAAACAGAAAATGCCATTACGGCAGAACGATGGCAAAATATAATTGTAGAAATGGATGTAAAATCAATACCCTTAACACATATATACATGACCACCACATACTCTCCTAGCTTGGCGTAGACGATTAGATAGATAAAAAGGGCGAGATTAAGCTAGTTCTATGGGTCCAAACCACCTTGATACGTAGAAATGCGGGATTAAGCTAATTGTTTGGGGTCCAAACCACTTCAAAAGATAAAAGTGCCAGGTTAAGCTAGTTTTTTTGTGGTCCAAACCTCTTCAATAGATAACAGTTGTATAGGTCAAAACCTCCGATTTCAATAAAATGATGGAGTTACGCAAGTAATTGACACATGTGAATACAATGCCAATATTCGCCTATAATTGGTGGGTAACATTGTTGTACAGAACGCCAATTCCTAATCTTGAACTTTATACATAATATATTTATCATTCGTGAGTCAGATGGTTTGGTTAGGGTTATGGTGTTTGACGCCACTTTCAACAATATTTCAGTTATATTGTGGCGGTCAGTTTTATTCGTGGAGGAAACCAGTACCCGTAAAAATCCACCGACCTGTCGCAAGTCACTGACAAACTTTATCACATAATGTTGTATAGAGTTCACCTCGTAATGAACGGGTTTCGAACTCAGAGCGTAAGTGGTGATAGGCACTGATTGCACAGGTAGTTGTAAATCCAACTACATTACGATCACTACCACGACGGCCCCTCGAGACTCAGAAGTTGCCGGCATATGTATGATATTAGTTCTGTAAAAGAGAATCGATGGAGTTAATCATCATTTAAATATTAAATGGTACAAAAGGTCATAGCAAGACATATGATAATGAAACAGTAGTCTACATTGAACCAACATATAATTGTCAATACTGTATCATTCCTCCTTGTCAATACTGCATCATTCCGCCTTGTCAATACTGTATCATTCCTCCTTGTCAATACTGTATCATTCCTCCTAGTCAATACTGTATCATTCCTTCTTGTCAATACTGTGTCATTCCTGCTTGTCAATACTGTATCAGTAGTCTACATTGCACCAACATATAATTGCCAATACTGTATCATTCCTCCTTGTAAATACTGTAGCATTCCTCCTTGTCAATGCTGTATCATTCCTTCATTTGTACGCATATAACTGATTTATAACGGATTTTCATATTGTCTACGTTTTGAACCTATGATTTAATGGTTAGAGTGCGGTAGATCGCAGCTAGGTTCGAACGAACATCGAATGCGGTAGATCGCAGGTTCGAGCGAACATCGAGTGCGGTAGATCACAGGTTCGAGCGAACATCGAGTGCGGTAGATCGCATGTTCCAGCACAGTCAAGTCAAACCAAGGAATATAAAAAAAAATGTATATGCCGATTTTCCACAAAGCACGCAACATTAAGGAGAATGAGCAAATAATTGTTTGCTAGGAAACAGGATAATGTGTCGGAGTGAAGCGATATGTCTACCCACATATTGTTGTTTCAGTGAGATAAGACTATAGAAATCCAGCGTTTTGGTCTAATACAAATTGGACATCATCATTATCATCTCATCCATTGTAATTTGTTTTTGCAATGATATAGAGCTACAAAACTGCCCAGGTGATGTTAAACATCAATCACTCACTCACTCAATAAACAAACAAGGTACACGAACCTCTTGTATTATACTAGTTTTTCTCATAATAATGTTTTCGGTGTATGTTAACTTGGAACACGAACATGTAGTATTCCATTAAGGACCAATGGATATATTTTGATTTTCAAATTAGTCATTAATTGTCATCCTTTGTGCTAAATATAGATTGTTCTCAAACCTACTGCTATCTTTGCGCATGTCTTTGAGGTGACTTGATACACGCAGCACCCACCACCCCAGCAGCAGCAGCAGACGCCGCCGCCGCCGCAATAGCGCTGAAATTCCACCCAAAACACGAAAAACGTAAACAAAAAACGTTAACAAAACGAATAAATAGCCATTAAAAAGTTAAATGAACGCAAAACACGTGATCAAAACTGAAATCATAACGTGAAAACGTGATTAAAACGTGAAACACGCGCAAACAATACGACAAAAAACTCGTACAACCGTGAAACACGATGAAAAGCTGTTAGAGACGTAATTAGTCACGGCTGACTGCACAATTCAGGAGGGAAAAATGGTTTAACATAGGGGTCAATAGCGCTATACAGACCCGATACACTACTCATGTTTAATTCTTTTAAACTGGTTAATGCTAATTGCTGTTCTCTATCTGGGTTTGTAATCCTATAAACATATTTAGTAATGACTTATATGTAGTCATGGTAATGTGATATGTTTATTTCTGATATTGATTCTACACAAATATATTTTAATTTGTTGAATTTTGTTGCAAAATATTTATCTAATATGCCAAATTTAAATAAACTTGCAGATTGTGAAATATTATTTATTGTGTATTTGAATGTATGTTTTATATACATATTGGAAATACTAATCGTCAATACAAGTACAACTTATTAGTATTGTCTTTCTTATATCTTTGTCTTTCTTTTATCTATTCGCCCATGCTTATTTTTAAAATATATAGACATTTTATTTTTGTTTATTTGTGTCTGTTGGAGTCCAGCACAATTCCATATCACATAATGTAACAGTGACACCACGGATGCCAGTAGTAGCACAGGAACTGCCTACCCTTCCGGAGCACATGAGTTCACATCGGGTTGTGTGGTGTTCGATTTGATCAGTCTTTCATCTTCTGTGTAGTGCGTTGTACATAATTACCCTTTCGTCATTTTTCTTTTGGACATTGCATTGTCTGTCCTATTTCGATTGATAACCTCTAATTACCCCTTTGATATATCTTCATTTTTTTCCAAAGTAAGAATAAGGGTTTATGGTTTATGGTGTTTTAACGCCACTTTCAACAATATTTCAGTTATATCGTGGCAGTCAGATTTATTGGTGGAGGAAACCGGAAAACCCGGAGAAAACCACCAACCTGACACCAGCTTTATCAGATAATATTATATCGAGTACATCTTGGTGATAGGCACCGATTTCACATGTAGTTGTGAATCAAGCTATCATGCGATCACGACCACGTCGGCCTCTGAAAATAAGGGGGATATAACATAGTGAAATGTCGGTATACTTGAATTACAATGTACATGGATGATTTTGCTATTTTGACTAACACTCAAAAGGACCGCCGTGATCGCCTGGTAGTTGGATTAACAACTACCTGTGTAATCAGTGCCTTGTCCGTTCATGGTTAGGTGTACTCGATACTACTTTATGTGATAATATTTGTCAGTGACCTGCAGCACGTCGGTGGTTTTCGTCGGGTATTCCGGTTTCCTCTACCAATAAAACTGACCGTCACGATATAGCTGAAATATTGTTGAAATTGGAGTTGCAAGCCGTAGCCCCAACCCTAACCATAACACACTCGGCATCAGTACTTGACCAATCATGTGAACATCATGTTATAAACCTACATAGCTGGTTCCCATTCTGGATTCGTTTATCATATTGTCATCGTGAACCAGTTTTCATGAACATCTACATTTAGCTTAACAGTGAATACTGATGGTGGTGTATTACATGCATGTCACGTGTGTTTTCTCTCTCTCCAAATTTGGAAAGTATTCATATATCTTACACAGGAATAATATTTGATACCCTGCAAAAGTAAAAACAAAAAAGTGCTTTTTTCAAACCTTGTTTTTCTATTACCATTGCAGGTAATATTGTCATTAGACATACTCTCTTATACACTATATGTTTAGTTTAATCTATAACTATTGTATTTATTCTTAGAGAAATAAAAAAGGATCAGACACAAATTAATTTTTTTTCTTCCAACTGATGAAGTCTTCTCTGTTTAATTTCATAACAATTACACCAAATACATATATGGAGGAGAGCATACACACTGGTGTATATATATATATATTACACTTTAAGTTTTTATTTTCCCTATTTGTCTTTGTTGGCACAGCCGGTCACTATTATTGTATATGGACTGGTCACTATTTTAGTATATGGATCGGCCAGGTACCTGCATTATTATTTTAGATAAAAAGTATAATATAGCAAATAGTTCATGTCACTTCGGGTCATATGGCAGTATATGAACCGGTCCGTCACCAAAACAATATTATATGGACCTCAGAAGCTTTTTAATATGTAACAATTTAATATGTAAAAGAAAACAGAAAAATAGAAGATTAAAAATATCATACATATGTCGGGTTATTTGTTTAATGTTTAAATGAGCAAAGGGGAGAGGGGATTATTGGTTTTGTTGATATTGGTGGAATTGTGCTAAATTTTCTTTTCATAGCTAAATCGCGTACCGCTCTTTAAATAAGAATGCAGTGTTTTATTATCCATGTTTGAACGGTTAAAGATTTTGTTCGCAGTTGCTTCCCTCTAGTAACTACAAAACATATTGTGTTTTTTTTGAATTCTGTAACTTTATTTTAGAATCAGTTAATGCTTCACCAGCTGAAAACATATGATATATGTCTGTAGTCACAATGCCCTTCTTGTAGCAGATACATTGTAATTTAATCTTCTTAATTACCCTACTTCCAGACAACCTTAATTGTATTACCTGGATGAACTAATATTAGTGATAAAAATATATTAACTCCTGTTAGTCTTAGACGATACATGTAATAATACAAACGCATTAAAATCACCAAGATCTGTACCATCATACAGGGTAGTATTGTATATTCTTGACTGCTCCTGTGATCACCAGGGTCTGTACGATCATAAAGGGTAGTATTGTATATTCTTGACTGCTCCTGTGATCACCGGTGTCTCTATCATCATAAAGGGCAGTACTGTATATCCTTGACTGCTCCTGTGATCACCGGTGTCTGTACCATCATAACGGGCAGTACTGTATATTCTTGACTGCTCCTGTGATCACCAGGGTCTGTACCATCATAAAGGGTAATATTGTATATTCTTGACTGCTCCTGTGATCACCAGGGTCTGTACCATCATACAGGGTAGTATTGTATATTATAGACTGCTCCTGTGATCACCATGGTCTGTACCATCATAAAGGGTAATATTGTATATTCTTGACTGCTCCTGTGATCACCATGGTCTGTACCATCACAAAGGGTAGTATTGTATATTATTGACTGTTCCTGTGATCACCAGGGTCTGTACCATCATAAAGGGTAGTATTGTATATTCTTGACTGCTCCTGTGATCACCAGGGTCTGTACCATCATAAAGGGTAATATTGTATATTATTGACTGCTCCTGTGATCACCAGGATCTGTACCATCATAAAGGGTAGTATTGTATATTATTGACTGCTCCTGTGATCACTATGGTCTGTACCATCATAATGGGTAGTATTGTATATTCTTGACTGCTCCTGTGATCACCAGGATCTGTACCATCATAAAGGGTATTATTGTATATTCTTGACTGCTCCTGTGATCACCATGGTCTGTACCATCATAAAGGGTAGTATTGTATATTCTTGACTTCTCCTGTGATCGCCATGGTTTGTACCATCATAAAGGGTAGTATTGTATATTATTGACTGCTCCTGTGATCACCATGGTCTGTACCATCATAAAGGGTAGTATTGTGTATTCTTGACTGCTCCTGTGATCACCAGGGCCTGTACCATCATAAAAGGTAGTATTGTATATTCTTGACTGCTCCTGTGGTTTTTCTCTAACGTTTATTAATAAATATTATATATGATTTTATGTCATTACATGAATTAATCATTACACAAGTATATATCAGGAACATTATACTACTTATATTACTAAGTAGAGCTATTTATAGACAAATAGAAATAGCTAGAGAAAGAAGTACTAGAATATTAATCAAAATGTATAGATATCAAATTCAGTGCACATGGAATAACCTTCATCAGTTACGTTACTGGAATAACCTTCATCAGTTATTTTACTGGAATAACCTTCATCAGTTACGTTACTGGAATAAACTTCATCAGTTATGCTCAAAATCGAAAGATTGGAAAGCCAAATAATTCAAAGTTTTGGGAGCAATTAAAATAAAGAAACCACCTGACGTATTTCAGCCACTCCCGAGTGTTGTACTTTGCGCTTTAGACATGTCGCTCCACTCGGAAACATTATTCTGATTCCGAGCCAACCAGTATTTGCTCTTTCTCCTTAATGCTGTGTGCTTAGTGGAGAAGAAGCCCATACCAATTTTATAGTACAAAGTATTTGGTTTGACCCGACCAATGCTCGAACCCACGATCTACCGTACTCGATGCGAGCATGCTAACCATTACTTCACCGATGTGACTCAATGGGATGTGTTGAGAGATGGTTGTTCGCTTTGTCCTCTAACTCAAGACGATATATATTATCACCATGGCAACATCCGTATTTGTACATATCTCTGATACATTACGTATGCTGTAAGAGGCGACAGTTTGGATTCCATTAATTGGCTTAACTCCGCCACATATTTGTGCCTGCCCCGAACATGGACAAGGATTTCCAAGCTAGCATGACGTGGTTCGTTTTTTTACTCAGCTAGGACAGGAAGAAATTGTTCGGAATTGCTGGAATTGTTAACCATGACTTAATTTCTGTTTCCATAGTGTATGTTATTGGGTAGACAATTGCACATATCTACTTTTGGATTAGGAGACCTCTGTATATATAAATATATTATCACCATGGCAATATCCGTTTTACATTATTTATACCATAAATTATATGTATTAATATACAATCGTTGTATAGGACTTCCTTATGTTCATCGTCAGAAACTGTTTTGTTATTTGGAGATTATCGTATGTATTGAGATAATCAATAGAATGAATATTAACCTTGTATAATTCATAAAACTACATACGTTGTAGAAAATTAAAATAAATGTGATTTTCCTCAGCTAGTGAAAGCTTTAAAATGATGTCTAATGTAAAAAAAAACTCGTTCATCAAAGAAACTGATGAATATATTAACTAATTTAATGTCGCTTACATCAATAAAGATATGGCACCTGAAATAAAAGAACCAAATAAAAAGCAATAGAAAGAAAAGTATAAAATCAATTAAATGTGGTCATTGGACTTTGTACTTCTAACATTGATAGCAGTTAAACTTAGACATGGGAAATGTGACAATGTACTACTGTTAATTTCATGCACCAGATGTGACATTTTTAACATTTGTTAATTTTTAGGCGGTTTATGCTTTTCTTTCCACGCCAGAAAATCAGATTGATATTTACCTTTTTCATGAGAAATCGCTGTTTCTTTGTTTTGTTTGTCTACTTCTGTGTCATGCACCTAATATTGCATATCTTTATGGATTCACCTTCGGATTTCGATACCGTTTATATTAACTATGGGTGCCATAATTGAGGCAGAAGGGAATAACCTTTTTGCACCTTTTATCTTGGTTGAGGGAGTTGTGTGATCTTTTACCTTTGTGCTTGTACTTTACTGAAGCTATTAAAGTATATGGCTGTGACCCTTTGTCTCAAAGGTACCTGGGAAACTGTATATAAACAATACAAGATATTTGTATTATTAAGTTCCTTATGTCTATAAGTAATTTAACACGAACTATTCATATTCTTAAATTCCGTTTGTTTATAATTAATTTGACACTGAACGAAGGTTCAAAACAATATCCGTTCAACACAATAATGCTTATTATGCAAACTGAAGACTATAGAAATATAATATAAGAGGTGCGTCATTAAGAACCTTCATCTAAATAATACATAATTATATATATATATATATATATATATATATATATATATTAATATTCTTAATGTATGCAGATTTTATGCATAAGCATCTACTACATTAATTTACACGCTTTCTTCCGAGAGGACAATGCAATGAAATAATGTACAACATTACATTTAAGATGCTAATGGATATTTAATAACCTATAGCAACCATATATACAATGATGTAGCTAATGTAAGCAACATAATAAACAAAGGAAGAAAGAAATAAAAAAGTATTGTCAGATTCTGTTTAACTCGTTCTTAATGTATGTTCTATGTCTCATTAGACAAAGATGGAATTATAATGGATATGTTTTCCATATAAATTCTGCACACATATTCACAATGTCACTACAAATAGCTCTCCTAGCAATTTGTTTTCTATTGATTTGTATGTACAATATACCTTTTCTTACTTTCATTCTGTATCTAACAATACACTGTGGCCCATATTAGTAGTATATACTCTAACAATGCACTGTGGCCCATATTAGTAGTATATACTTAGAGAACATTATTATGTATTTTTCATTACTGGTAATACTTTCAGTGTGGGGGCCGTCGTGGTCGTAATCGTATGATAGTTTGAATTACAACTACCTGTTCAATCAGTGCCTATCACCACTAAAGTTGTAAGTCCAAATCCGTTAATGGCGAAATGTACTCGATACAACATTATGTGGTAACGTTTGTCAGTGACTTGCTTTAGGTCGGTGGTTTTCTCCGGTATGCGCCAATAACACTGACAGACACGATATAGCTGATGATTGTTGAAAGTGGAGCTAAACACCATAAACCCAACACCAATCCAATAAGTGTCAGTGTTATACTATTCAGATATACTTGCCATGCATCACATGGCCATTGTTTATATGCGAGCTTAAGCGAGCTCTTTATGGTATAAAATGTATACTTAGGATTTTTTAACAAACATGGCTGAACATATTGTCGAAGAAAAAAAAATTCTACGTTTTGTATTTGTTATTCGAGTTATCGTTCCTTACGTTTTGTAAACACCGGTTTCCGGGTAACACACTAACACACTCAACTAATGGAGATCTTCTTAACATAAAGCGCTAAGGTGATCCTGAAGTCTCGTACCCTCTCTCGTAAGGAACGATAACTCGAATAAAGGAACGACAGCTCGATTGAATGAGACTAGATTCGGCCCTAAAAAAAGTCGTCCCCAATATATCTCGGCCCAAATAATCTCGACACTTTTGATGAAAGTGCCAGATAATTTTCAGATGCGCGAGCATTTAAGGCCGTGCCGGTTTCATATTATATCTTAATGACAGACATATTATATAATACAAGATAAACATATTTTACTAATAAGACAAGTTTGACGATACCAAAGGAGTTATCAGAATCAGTAAGTCGAAGAAGGACAGATAATATAATGTCTAAAAGACAAACAACAATCTATAAAACACTACACAGAAAACTAATGATCGAACAACAGGAATCCCACTAAAAACCCGAGGTGTTACGAAAGGGATGCAGTTCATGTTCCAGTAGTGCCACCCGTCGTGTTACTCTTGTTGTCAACTCGGTGATAAGTAATGAATGAGGAAAGGACCAGATTGTGACTACGACAAACAAAAATTCCATGGATATATATTGCACATATATATCATAACGGTTAACCATGTCATGGTGGCGACCGTAAGAAGAGTTTGAAGATACCAAAGGGAGGTAATCAGAATTCATATATCGAAGAAGCACAGACAACACAATGACCAAAAGAAAAAGTACAAAGAGACAAACAACCATCTACAAAACCTACATATAAAACTTCGAAGTGATGACTTCAATTTTATCATTAGGAACCCTTATAAGCAGCAAATGAAATCTTGATGTAAACCGCAATCTCTGGACTGGTAGGGTAACCAGTTCTTGCTTCTTATAAGACACATGTCGTCTTACTCATATATAAAGCCCTATAATCGGTGATAGAGGAAATAAAACATCTACATAAAACGGAACAAAAACAATTGTCATTCGAGATATAGGTATTTCGTGTAGATCAACCAGATCGTCATGACGACTGTAGAATTTTTGAAGCGATGACTTCAAAAAGTAGCCTTGTTTAATAGCTCTTCCGTCAGTAGCTGAGCTCTGTCCAGAAAGTCACTTTACTGAGAACAAGCTCTACAATAACGTATGAGATTGTGAAATACAAACATCCATTGTGGATTTCAAAGTTAAGGTCAGGGTAATAAGCATACTTTTGAGTGTCAGTAGTATCCTTTATTTCAAGCATACTTTTGAGTGTCAGTATTATCCTTTATTTCAAGCATACTTTTGAGTGTCAGTAGTATCCTTTATTTCAAGCATACTTTTGAGTGTTAGTATTATCCTTTATTTCAAGCATACTTTTGAGTGTCAGTAGTATCCTTTATTTCAAGCATACTTTTGAGTGTCAGTAGTATCCTTTATTTCAAGCATACTTTTGAGTGTCAGTAGTATTCTTTATTTCAAGCATACTTTTGAGTGTCAGTAGTATCCTTGATTTCAAGCATACATTTGAGTGTCAGTAGTATCCTTTATTTCAAGCATACTTTTGAATGTCAGTAGTATCCTTTATTTCAAGCATACTTTTGAGTGTCAGTAGTATCCTTTATTTCAAGCATAATTTTTAATGTCAGTAGTATCCTTTATTTCAAGCATACTTTTCAGTGTCAGTATTATCCTTTATTTCAAGCATACTTTTGAGTGTCAGTAGTATCCTTTATTTCAAGCATACTTTTGAGTGTCAGTATTATCCTTTATTTCAAGCATACTTTTGAGTGTCAGTAGTATCCTTTATTTCAAGCATACTTTTGAGTGTCAGTAGTATCTTTTATTTCAAGCATACTTTTGAGTGTCAGTAGTATCCTTCATTTCAAGCATACTTTTGAGTGTCAGTAGTATCCTTTATTTCAAGCATACTTTTGAGTGTCAGTAGTATTCTTTATTTCAAGCATACTTTTGAGTGTCAGTAGTATCCTTGATTTCAAGCATACATTTGAGTGTCAGTAGTATCCTTTATTTCAAGCATACTTTTGAATGTCAGTAGTATCCTTTATTTCAAGCATACTTTTGAGTGTCAGTAGTATCCTTTATTTCAAGCATAATTTTGAATGTCAGTAGTATCCTTTATTTCAAGCATACTTTTCAGTGTCAGTATTATCCTTTATTTCAAGCATACTTTTGAGTGTCAGTAGTATCCTTTATTTCAAGCATACTTTTGAGTGTCAGTAGTATCCTTTATTTCAAGCATACTTTTGAGTGTCAGTAGTATCCTTTATTTCAAGCATACTTTTGAGTGTCAGTAGTATCCTTATTTCAAGCATACTTTTGAGTGTCAGTAGTATCCTTTATTTCAAGCATACTTTTGAGTGTCAGTAGTATCCTTTATTTCAAGCATACTTTTGAGTGTCAGTAGTATCCTTTATTTCAAGCATACTTTTGAGTGTCAGTAGTATCCTTTATTTCAAGCATACTTTTGAGTGTCAGTAGTATCTTTTATTTCAAGCATACTTTTGAGTGTCAGTAGTATCCTTTATTTCAAGCATACTTTTGAGTGTCAGTAGTATCCTTTATTTCAAGCATACTTTTGAGTGTCAGTAGTATTCTTTATTTCAAGCATACTTTTGAGTGTCAGTAGTATCCTTGATTTCAAGCATACATTTGAGTGTCAGTAGTATCCTTTATTTCAAGCATACTTTTGAATGTCAGTAGTATCCTTTATTTCAAGCATACTTTTGAGTGTCAGTAGTATACTTTATTTCAAGCATACTTTTGAGTGTCAGTAGTATCCTTTATTTCAAGCATACTTTTGAGTGTCAGTAGTATTCTTTATTTCAAGCATACTTTTGAGTGTCAGTAGTATCCTTTATTTCAAGCATACTTTTGAGTGTCAGTAGTATCTGTTATTTCAAGCATACTTTTGAGTGTCAGTAGTATCCTTTATTTCAAGCATACTTTTGAGTGTCAGTAGTATCCTTTATTTCAAGCATACTTTTGAGTGTCAGTAGTATTCTTTATTTCAAGCATACTTTTGAGTGTCAGTAGTATCCTTTATTTCAAGCATACTTTTGAGTGTCAGTAGTATCCTTTATTTCAAGCATACTTTTGAGTGTCAGTAGTATCCTTTATTTCAAGCATACTTTTGAGTGTCAGTAGTATCCTTTATTTCAAGCATACTTTTGAGTGTCAGTAGTATCCTTTATTTCAAGCATACTTTTGAGTGTCAGTAGTATCCTTTATTTCAAGCATACTTTTGAGTGTCAGTAGTATCCTTTATTTCAAGCATACTTTTGAGTGTCAGTAGTATCCTTTATTTCAAGCATACTTTTGAGTGTCAGTAGTATCTTTTATTTCAAGCATACTTTTGAGTGTCAGTAGTATCCTTTATTTCAAGCATACTTTTGAGTGTCAGTAGTATCCTTTATTTCAAGCATACTTTTGAGTGTCAGTAGTATTCTTTATTTCAAGCATACTTTTGAGTGTCAGTAGTATCCTTGATTTCAAGCATACATTTGAGTGTCAGTAGTATCCTTTATTTCAAGCATACTTTTGAATGTCAGTAGTATCCTTTATTTCAAGCATACTTTTGAGTGTCAGTAGTATCCTTTATTTCAAGCATAATTTTGAATGTCAGTAGTATCCTTTATTTCAAGCATACTTTTCAGTGTCAGTATTATCCTTTATTTCAAGCATACTTTTCAGTGTCAGTAGTATCCTTTATTTCAAGCATACTATTGAGTGTCAGTAGTATCCTTTATTTCAAGCATACTTTTGAGTGTCAGTAGTATCCTTTATTTCAAGCATACTTTTGAGTGTCAGTAGTATTCTTTATTTCAAGCATACTTTTGAGTGTCAGTAGTATCCTTTATTTCAAGCATACATTTGAGTGTCAGTAGTATCCTTTATTTCAAGCATACTTTTGAGTGTCAGTAGTATCCTTTATTTCAAGCATACTTTTGAGTGTCAGTAGTATCCTTTATTTCAAGCATACTTTTGAGTGTCAGTAGTATTCTTTATTTCAAGCATACTTTTGAGTGTCAGTAGTATCCTTGATTTCAAGCATACATTTGAGTGTCAGTAGTATCCTTTATTTCAAGCATACTTTTGAATGTCAGTAGTATCCTTTATTTCAAGCATACTTTTGAGTGTCAGTAGTATCCTTTATTTCAAGCATAATTTTGAATGTCAGTAGTATCCTTTATTTCAAGCATACTTTTCAGTGTCAGTATTATCCTTTATTTCAAGCATACTTTTGAGTGTCAGTAGTATCCTTTATTTCAAGCATACTTTTGAGTGTCAGTAGTATCCTTTATTTCAAGCATACTTTTGAGTGTCAGTAGTATCCTTTATTTCAAGCATACTTTTGAGTGTCAGTAGTATCCTTTATTTCAAGCATACTTTTGAGTGTCAGTAGTATCCTTTATTTCAAGCATACTTTTGAGTGTCAGTAGTATCCTTTATTTCAAGCATACTTTTGAGTGTCAGTAGTATCCTTTATTTCAAGCATACTTTTGAGTGTCAGTAGTTTCTTTTATTTCAAGCATACTTTTGAGTGTCAGTAGTATCCTTTATTTCAAGCATACTTTTGAGTGTCAGTAGTATCTTTTATTTCAAGCATACTTTTAAGTGTCAGTAGTATCCTTTATTTCAAGCATACTTTTGAGTGTCAGTAGTATCCTTTATTTCAAGCATACTTTTAAGTGTCAGTAGTATCCTTTATTTCAAGCATACTTTTGAGTGTCAGTAGTATCCTTTATTTCAAGCATACTTTTGAGTGTCAGTAGTATCTTTTATTTCAAGCATACTTTTAAGTGTCAGTAGTATCCTTTATTTCAAGCATACTTTTGAGTGTCAGTAGTATCTTTTATTTCAAGCATACTTTTAAGTGTCAGTAGTATCCTTTATTTCAAGCATACTTTTGAGTGTCAGTAGTATCCTTTATTTCAAGCTTATTTAGATAGATATAGGTAATCACCGAATCTAGAATTGTTCAATGATAGAACATCATCTGTATAACAGAAGCTAAAATAAAAAGGGTACGTGGTAATTTTCTATTTTTATTCTTGAGAAACCCTTAAATAAAGTCTGTCTAATAAGTGTGTAGAAAACAAACCGACAAGTAGCGGAGTACAATTCGTACACATTGGAATAATAATCGTTTGTTGAAACACTCCACCAAACTGGTTAGATATGTTGTCGATAAAAAAGTCTAACATTTTAATGGTCTCATTCGAATACCAAGCAAAGAATATATGCAGTAAGTAGGTGAGTAATGGATTGGTACTTATTGGTAAGCTAGCAATTTTTCGGCAATGTCGAGACCAAATTAATTTTCAATGATATCATGATGATCGCCTTTTACGAGACAAACTGGCTTAGTTGGATTTTAATAGTGCTAGCTCAAAGAATCAACAGTCCGCGGTTAGACATGTCGAACCACTCGGACACATTATCCTGACTCCAAACTAACCAATCTTTGCTCTCTCCATGGTGCTACGTACTTAGCGGGGAAGAAACAAATACCAATTTGATAGTTTTTGGTTTGACCCAACCAGTGCTGGAACCCACGATCTACTGGACTCTAGGAGAGCACGCCATTCATTACATCACCGATGCGGTTTAATTATATGTATTTTAAGACATCAATATACTCTAAAGAATATTTCTCGTTAACCTGAATGTATTGACGACTGTAGATACATATGATAATATATATGATTTATATCAAGCGCATATCAAATATTAGATCTACTATCCCATCCCATTCCATCTCATTTTTTGGTGAATTTAAAAATCATGATTTTGCATTTCCTTTCAATGACAGAGAAATACAAGTGATTAATAAAATCTCTACAGACGTCTTACATGTCACAGACAACATTCCTATGCACATTTATTTACCAAAAGATTATAATAAATCTAAAAGATTAACTATATCATTATATATAGTCAAGTTAAAAACCCACAATCTGATAAATCGTCCCATATCAATTTCTTTTATTGAAATCATACATTTATCTTTCCTTTACAAATGTCTAATACCGACCAAAGGTAGTGATAAATATACTAAGTACATTTATTTCAATGACATGTTTATCATTCTTTTGACAAAATACATTTTCTGCTCAACACTAAAACTCTAACTGATTTAAGTAGAAATTTTTACATTACAGCTATAGTTAACGTTGTATATATTATATAGCATTATACCATTAAACCCACTCTAATATATTCATGATGATGATTTATGACAGACCCCTAGGGGTCATTATCTAGTCCGAAAATATTACCACACGTAGTGTAAATGTATCTGAGAAATAATATTAAAAAGGCATTATGGTGTTTAACGCCACTGTCAACAATATTTCAGCTATATCGTGGCGATCAGTGTTATTGGTGCGGGAAACCGGAGTACCTTGAAAACTACTGACCTGCCTCAAGTCACAGACACAGTGTGTCACTTAATGTTGTGTCGAGTACACTTCGCCATAAGCGGGATTCGATCTCACAACTTAAGTGGTAAGAGAGACAGATTACATAGGTAGTTGTATATCCAATTACCATACGACCACAACAACAGCGGCCACTCACAATAATAAAATAAGTATAGCAATATAAGACAATTGATTAATGTCTTGTTATCAAACGCAGCGATGGTCAACAATTCCACCAATATCAATAAAACGAACAATGACCTATGACCTCAAATCATTGAACATAAACAAGACAAAGACGTATGACAATCTCAACTCACTGCTATTGTGACATGTCCAGCAGGGTGGTGAGGATAACCCAGTGCTATTGTGACATGTCCAGCAGGGTGTTGAGGATAAGCCAGTGCTTTATGACATGTTCAGCAGGGTGTAGAGGATAACCCAGTGTTATTGTGACATGTCCAGCAGGGTGTTGAGGATAAGCCAGTGTTATTGTGACATATCCAGCAGGGTGTTGAGGATAAGCCACAGCTATTGTGACATGTCCAGCAGGGTGTTGAGGATAAGCCAGTGTTATTGTGACATATCCAGCAGGGTGTTGAGGATAAGCCAGTGCTATTGTGACATGTCCAGCAGGGTGTTGAGGATAAGCCAGTGCTATTGTGACATGTCCACCACGGTGTTGAGGATAACCCAGTACTATTGTGACATGTCCAGCAGGGTGTTGAGGATAAGCCAGTGCTATTGTGACATGTCCAGCAGAGTGTTAAGGATAACCCAGTGCTATTGTGACATGTCCAGCAGGGTGTTACGGATAACCCAATGCTATTGTGAAATGTCCAACAGGGTGTTGAGGATAACCCAGTGATGTTGTAACATGTCCAACAGGGTGTTGAGGATAACCCAGTGCTATTGTGACATGTCCAGCAGGGTGCTACGGATAAGCCAGTGTTATTGTGACATGTCTAGCAAGGTGTTGAGGATAAGCCAGTGCTATTGTGACATTTCCAGCAGGGTGTTGAGGATAAGCCAGTGCTATTGTGACATGTCCAGCAGGGTGTTACGGATATCCCAGTGCTATTGTGTCATGTCCAGCAGGGTGTTACGGATAACCCAATGCTATTGTGACATGTCCAGCAGGGTGTTACGGATAAACCAGTGTTATTGTGACATGTTCAGCAGGGTGTTGAGGATAAGCCAGTGCTATTGTGACATGTTCAGCAGGGTGTTACGGATACGCCAGTGATATTGTGACATGTCCAGCAGGGTGTTACGGTTAAGCCAGTGGTATTGTGACATGTCTAGCAATGTGTTGAGGATAAACCAGTGCTATTGTGACATGTCCAGAAGGGTGTTACGGATAAGTCAGTGCTATTGTGACATGTCCAGCAGGGTGTTGAGGATAAGCCAGTGCTATTGTGACATGTCCAGCAGGGTGTTGAGGATAAGCCAGTGCTATTGTGTCATGTCCAGCAAGGTGTTGAGGATAAGCCAGTGCTATTGTGACATGTCCAGCAGGGTGTTACGGATAAGCCAGTGCTATTGTGACATGTCCAGCAGGATGTTGAGGATAATCCAGTGTTATTGTGTCATGTCCAGCAGGGTGTCGACGATAAGCCAGTGCTATTGTGTCATGTCCAGCAGGGTGTTGAGGATAAGCCAGTACTATTGTGACATGTCCAGTAGGGTGTTGAGGATAAGCCAGTGCTATTGCGACATGTCCAGCAGGGTGTTGAGGATAAGCCACAGCTATTGTGTCATGTCCAGCAGGGTGTTGAGGATAAGCCAGTGCTATTGTGACATGTCCAGCAGGGTGTTGATGATAAGCCAGTGCTATTGTGACATGTCCAGCAGGGTGTTACGGATAAGCCAGTGCTATTGTGACATGTCCAGCAGGATGTTGAGGATAAGCCAGTGCTATTGTGACATGTCCAGCAGGGTGCTACGGATAAGCCAGTGTTATTGTGACATGTCTAGCAAGGTGTTGAGGATAAGCCAGTGCTATTGTGACATGTCCAGCAGGGTGTTACGGATAACCCAGTGCTATTGTGTCATGTCCAGCAGGGTGTTACGGATAACCCAGTGCTATTGTGACATGTCCAGCAGAGTGTTACGGATAAACCAGTGTTATTGTGACAGACATGTTCAGCAGGGTGTTGAGGATAAGCCAGTGCTATTGTGACATGTTCAGCAGGGTGTTACGGATACGCCAGTGATATTGTGACATGTCCAGCAGGATGTTACGGTTAAACCAGTGGTATTGTGACATGTCTAGCAAGGTGTTGAGGATAAACCAGTGATATTGTGACATGTCCAGCAGGGTGTTACGGATAAGTCAGTGCTATTGTGACATGTCCAGCAGGGTGTTGAGGATAAGCCAGTGCTATTGTGACATGTCCAGCAGGGTGTTGAGGATACGCCAGTGCTATTGTGACATGTCCAGCAGGGTGTTACGGATAAGCCAGTGCTATTGTGTCATGTCCAGCAGGGTGTCGAGGATAAGCCAGTGCTATTGTGACATGTCCAGTAGGGTGTTGAGGATAAACCAGTGCTATTGCGACATGTCCAGCAGGGTGTTGAGGATAAGCCAGTGCTATTGTGTCATGTCCAGCAGGGTGTTGAGGATAAACCAGTCCTATTGTGACATGTCCAGCAGGGTGTTGAGGATAAACCAGTGCTATTGTGTCATGTCCAGCAGGGTGTTGATGATAAGCCAATGCTATTGTGACATGTCCAGCAGGGTGTTACGGATAATTCAGTGCTATTGTGACATGTCCAGCAGGATGTTGAGGATAAGCCAGTGCTATTGTGACATGTCCAGCAGGGTGTTACGGATAACCCAGTGCTATTGTGAAATGTCCAGCAGGGTGTTGAGGATAACCCAGTGATGTTGTGACATGTACAGCAGGGTGTTGAGGATAACCCAGTGCTATTGTGACATGTCCAGCAGGGTGCTACGGATAAGCCAGTGTTATTGTGACATGTCTAGCAAGGTGTTGAGGATAAGCCAGTGCTATTGTGACATTTCCTGCAGAGTGTTGAGGATAAGCCAGTGCTATTGTGACATGTCCAGCAGGGTGTTACTGATAATCCAGTGCTATTGTGTCATGTCCAGCAGGGTGTTACGGATAACCCAGTGCTATTGTGACATGTCCAGCAGAGTGTTACGGATAAACCAGTGTTACTGTGACATGTTCATCAGGGTGTTGAGGATAAGCCAGTGTTATTGTGACATGTCCAGCAGAGTGTTACGGATAAGCCAGTGCTATTGTGACATGTCCAGCAGAGTGTTACGGATAAACCAGTGTTATTGTGACATGTTCATCAGGGTGTTGAGGATAAGCCAGTGTTATTGTGACATGTCCAGCAGGGTGTTACGGATACGCCAGTGATATTGTGACATGTCCAGCAGGATGCTATGGATAAGCCAGTGCTATTGTGACATGTCCAGCAGGGTGTTGAGGATAAACCAGAGCTATTGTGTCATGTCCAGCAAGGTGTTGAGGATAAGACAGTGATATTGTGACATGTCCAGCAGGGTGTTACGGATAAGCCAGTGCTATTGTAACATGTCTAGCAGGATGTTGAGGATAATCCAGTGCTATTGTGTCATGTCCAGCAGGGTGTTGAGGATAAGCCAGTGCTATTTTGTCATGTCCAGCAGGGTGTTGAGGATAAGCCAGTGCTATTGTGACATGTCCTGTAGGGTGTTGAGGATAAACCAGTGCTATTGCGACATGTCCAGCAGGGTGTTGAGGATAAGCCAGTGCTATTGCGACATGTCCAGCAGGGTGTTGAGGATAAGCCAGTGCTATTCTGACATGTCCAGCAGGGTGTTGAGGATAAGCCAGTGCTATTGTGTCATGTCCAGCAGGGCGTTGAGGATAAGCCAGTGCTATTGTAACATTTCCAGAAGGGTGCTACGGATAAGCCAGTGCTATTGTGACATGTCCAGCAGGATGTTGAGGATAAGCCAGTGCTATTATGTCATGTCCAGCAGGGTGTTGAGGATAAGCCAGTGCTATTGTGTCATGTCCAGCAGGGTGTTGAGGATAAGCCAGTGATATTGTGTCATTTCCAGCAGGGTGTTGAAGATAAGCCAGTGCTATTATGACATGTCCAGCAGGGTGTTACGGATAAGCCAGTGCTATTGTGACATGTCCAGCAGGGTGTTGAGGATAAGCCAGTGCTATTGTGTCATGTCCAGCAGGGTGTTGAGGATAAGCAGTGCTATTGTGACATGTCCAGCACGGTGTCGAGGATAAGCCAGTGCTATTGCGTCATGTCCAGCAGGGTGTTACGGATAAGCCAGTGCTATTGTGACATGTCCAGCAGGGCGTTACGGATAATTCAGTGCTATTGTGACATGTCCAGCAGGGTGTTGAGGATAAGCCACTGCTATTGTGACATGTCCAGCAGGGTGTTGCGGATAAGCCAGTGTTATTGTGACATGTCCAGCAGGATGTTGCGGATAAGCCGCTTAATGGGATCCCAACTCTTCGATTCTTGATAATTGGATCTACAACGGTAATACATACATAAACAAACGTTATATAACGTCGTTGTATCATTTGTACAAACGACATGACAGCCGTAGAACAATATTTAATGTGATAAACACATTTATTAAAATAACATTTTCCGTATACATTTGGTAACAGGTGGAACTAATTTAAGGTATTCTGTCAATCAAATGATTACATACCCGTTAAATACTTACACAGATGATTAACATTGATTAATGTAAGAACAAAGAATACTTGGTTAAAGGTATAAGGTGTAAGCGTGGTAATTTTGTTTTTACTTTTAGTTCATCTATAGATCTCTTCAGTTTCTCTTCAAGCATAATTTCATTGCCCATTCATCATGCATAGACAAGACTAGAGACTTGCCCGCTTGTATTGTTCTAAGCAACTACAGACTGTTTATCAGATACCTTGTGAAATATACTTGACATGTTCAATATTTTTAATATTAGTTTTCATAGTATATTTGAGGGCCGTCGTGGTCGTGATCGTATGATAGTTTGATTTACTACTACCTATGCAATCAGTAACTATCACCTCTAAGGTTGTGAGTTCGAATCCCATTCAGACGATACAACATTATATGCTAAAGTTTGTCAGTGACTTACGACAGGTCGGTGGTTTTATACGGGTACTTTGGTTTCCTCCACCAATAAAACTGACCGCCACGATATAGCTGAAATACTGTTGAAAGTGGTGTTAAATACCGTAAGCCAAACCAAACCTTGCCATAATAAATTTGTCTGTCTTTCGCAAAGTTTGAATTAATTTTAAATCCAGTGGATGTTCTAACTTCAAGATCATCTCTGAATATCTTGAATTTTAGTACGTGCTTAAAAATTATGATTTTTTTTTCACATAGCCATAGTTTTAAAAACTAAGATAAGTTTGAATATACTAAAGGGGTAATGAAAAAAACCATTAGTCAATGAAGGATAGCCAATACAGTGGGCAAAAGAAAAGGGAAAAAATGACAAGCAATGATCTACAAAATACTACATAGAAAACTAAAGAGCGAGCAACACAAACCCCACTAATAACCAGGGGGTGAACTCTGGTGCTCCGGAAGAGAGCAAGCTACACAAACCCCACTAATAACCAGGGGGTGAACTCTGGTGCTGAGGAAGAGAGCAAGCAACACAAATCCCACTAATAACCGGGGGTGAACTCAGGTGCTCCGGAAGAGAGCAAGCAAGATAATTTCCCACTAATAACCGTGGGTGAACTCAGGTGCTCCGGAAGAGAGCAAGCAACACAAACCCCACTAATAACCGGGGGTGAACTCAGGTGCTCCGGAAGAGAGTAAGCAACACAAACCCCACTAATAACCGCGGGTGAACTCAGGTGCTCCGGAAGAAGAGTCACCAGTTTCTTCTTGACATGTGATACCCGTCATATCACTGTTAAACGACACGAACATATTCTGACATGGAAATCGTGCTGTTCACCAATATACGTAAATAAATACAAATAACATTTATAGAATAGGAATTCCCGAAAAAAACCAAAGAGGAGTAGAGATGAATAGAGGACAGACAATACAATGAGCAAGAGAAAAGGGACCAAGAGACAAATAATCGTCTACAAAATACCACACAGGAACCCAAAGCAACATGAACCAAACAAAAAAACAGGATGTCCTTCTGAAAAGATTGCAGTTTATGATCCACAAGTGGCTCCCGTAGTGATTTTATCCTACGACATGAACATCTTCTGATATGGAAATCGTGTTTACCTATATACATAAATAGATACAAATAACCAATACAACATGAAGCCCTATAGAACAAATATGGGAAAGAATGAACTGGGGATCGTTTTCAGCAGGGCATCGTAGCAGACTTATCATCACGGAACTAGAAGCGCAAAGAAATGTAATTGGACAACATGACTCCCACTAAAACCTGAAGGCATAAATAAAATTTATGCAAATTAGGAAATACAGGTAAAAATTAGTATGAAGATACCATAAGGTGAAATCAGAAGCCGTATATAGAAGAAGTCAAATACAATTTGTTTATACAGGTGGTATTTAGGTATTATAGGGGTATATCGTAACTTCTCATCACTATATCGTGATGGTCAGTTTCATTTCAGGAGAAAATAGACATACATGTAATTGACATGTCGCATCTTGCTGACTTATTTACATGTATCACGTGATTTTGTATATTTATGATCTCTCCAATATAACGTGACTTCCATTGATTACATACAAAGATGTATTTCACAAAAACACTTACAATACGCAGTAGGTAAAGCATTTCATTGGTTTATTGTTGTATTATTGTGTTAACCTCGCCATACTATTGTGTCTCTGCCAAGCCAAGATCTCTCTTCGTCATTTTGATATGTTCACTGAGCTGAGGTGAAATCAAAGAAAATCAACTTGAAATTCGATAAAGACAAGAGCTAACACTATTAATTTATTATTGCTTTATCTGTTACTCAAGATTTAATGATGAATTGTGACTAGCACTGTATAACAAATATTATAAAATCACGGCCTCACAGTGAGAGAGAACGAACCAGAAAACTTCAATTATATGGATCATTGTACCAGTCATAATAATCAATGACATTTTCTGTAAACATCATGATCTGTTTTCATAGTTTCTATACACCACCATTTAATAGACAAAATAGGTTTTTAACACAGTCATAAAAATTAATTAAAAATTGTAATTATGTTCTAAAGTTAAAAGGGTAGCGATTCATTTCTTGAGTAACACCATAGTCCATTCATTGTGTAGGTGTCTGTATTTTAAATTATATCTCAGTGCGAATAACTATATTGAAACAATAACGAATCCAAGATAAACAATGGTTATATATTGTATCCTTCTAATTCTGATTCTATGTAGACTACTGACGAGCGGCCTTAGGTTTCAACAATAGTTCATCTTATAATGTTAATACACCTCACTACTGCAGGGATTATATGTCTTTGTATTGGTTTAATAGTTGAAGATGGGGATTTAGTTGTTTTTCATAAATATTTTATTTTATGTTCACTTACATAGACATCCAAATCCATACCACAGTCATATACAGATCCACATTCACCAACATATTCACATCAATATTTACATCAACATCCAAATCCACATTACAGTCATATACAGATTTACATCCACATACACCAACACATTCACATAAATATCTACACCCACATCTATATCCACATTGGGAACTACATCTACATCAATATATACACCAACCCCCAAATCCAAACCACATTCACATACATATTTACACCCACACTCCAAAGCACATGCGCATCCATATCTGCAACAAAAACCCAAGTCCGCACCACATCCATCTCCACACCATATTCACGTCAATATCTACACCACATGCACATACATATATTCTACTTCCCCATCCATAAATATACCCACGCCAACAAACATATCCACACCACATCCACACTACATCCACATCTAGATCTACAGTCAGCTGTCAAAAGTATTCGGAAATGTAAAAAAAATCTCTATATAATCAACCAAAACCATATTTTGTTCAAAAAATTATCATGAAGTCATTTCTGGATAGATTTTAACAAATGTTACACCAAATCAATATTTTGATTGTTTATTTACTCATTATGTAGTTATGAGTGATTTTTATTTGTGCATAATTTAAGCACAACAAATAAAAATTGACTTTGATTTTCCTATATATTTCAACTAAAAATAAATCCTAAAAATTAAAAATCATGGAAAAATTATGTACAAATAAAAACCACTCATATAAACATAATGAGCAAATAAACAAACACAATATAGACAATTCCGAATGTTGTGGTGTAAAATATGTTAAAATTTATCCAGAAATGACTTCACAATAATTTTTTGAAAAAATATGGTTTTGATTGATTATATAGGGATTTTTTTTTTACATTTCCGAATACTTTTGACAGATGACTGTAGATCCACACCCACAACACATCTACAACCACATCCAAATCGACCAGCGATACCTTTACTACTAGATATAGATGATTGGAACCAAAATACAATATAATACGTTAGCAAAAGAGGAGAAGAAGAAATCATGTTTATGTGAAATTAAATAGGCTAATGTAAACATGAAATACGAACCAAATTTGATAACGGCTAAACAAATATTTCTTAAATGATATCGTCAGGACGAGATTTTAATTATTTTTTTAAATGATATCGTCAGGACGAGATTTTAATTATTTTTTTAAATGATATCGTCAGAACGAGATTTTAATTATTTTGTTAACTGATATCGTCAGAACGAGATTTTAATTACTTGATATTGATTGTATACAGTGTTGTACGTAATGTGAATAAGATATAATGTTAGGTACACACAAGATATACAACGCATAGACTTGGTAATGGTATGTTATTATTTTACATACTTCTGTGCCTAAAATGTAAGAAACTTAAAATAAAACTACAATATTTATGAAAGAAAAATAAAAAAAACAAAAAAACAAATAAAACACAAAAAATAATAACAACAGAACATTTTTGTTTGTTTTCACCTTCCTGTTTTGTAAGTAATATATAATTGTCATCGATGAAAGTTTGCTAAAGGACTTTGGATGCACATACTACAGGATAATTTATAGTGCAAGCTTATTATGATGGGGCGTCAATATGTGTTAGTGTCTTACAGTTACCAGGATGAGGCGTCAATATGTGTTAGTGTCTTACAGTTACCAGGATGAGGCGTCAATATGTGTTAGTGTCTTACAGTTACCAGGATGAGGCGTCAATATGTGTTATTGTCTTACAGTTACCAGGATGAGGCGTCAATATGTGTTAGTGTCTTACAGTTACCAGGATGAGGCGTCAATATGTGTTAGTGTCTTACAGTTACCAGGATGAGGCATCAATATGTGTTAGTGTCTTACAGTTACCAGGATGAGGCGTCAATATGTGTTAGTGTCTTACAGTTACCAGGATGAGGCGTCAATATGTGTTAGTGTCTTACACTTAACAGGAAGAGACGTCAATATGTGTTAGTGTCTTACAGTTACCAGGATGAGGCGTCAATATGTGTTAGTGTCTTACAATTACCAGGATGAGGCGTCAATATGTGTTAGTGTCTTACAGTTATCAGGATGAGGCGTCAATATGTGTTAGTGTCTTACAGTTACCAGGATGAGGCGTCAATATGTGTTAGTTTCTTACAGTTACCAGGATGAGGCGTCAATATGTGTTAGTTTCTTACAGTTACCAGGATGAGGCGTCAATATGTGTTAGTGTCTTACAATTACCAGGATGAGGCGTCAATATGTGTTAGATTCTTACAGTTACCAGGATAAGGCGTCAATATGTATTAGTGTCTTACAGTTACCAGGAAGAGGCGTCAATATGTGTTAGTGTCTTACAGTTACCAGGATGAGGCGTCAATATGTGTTAGTGTCTTACAGTTACCAGTATGAGGCGTCAATATGTGTTAGTGTCTTACAGTTACCAGGATGAGGTGTCAATATGTGTTAGTGTCTTACAGTTACCAGGATGAGGCGTCAATATGTGTTTGTGTCTTACAGTTACGAGGATGAGGCGTCAATATGTGTTAGTGTCTTACAGTTACCAGAATGAGGCGACAATATGTGTTAGTGTCTTACAGTTGTTGAGGATAAACCAGTGCTATTGTGACATGTCCAGCAGGGTGTTACGAATAAGTCAGTGCTATTGTGACATGTCCAGCAGGGTGTTGAGGATAAGCCAGTGCTATTGTGACATGTCCAGCAGGGTGTTGAGGATACGCCAGTGCTATTGTGACATGTCCAGCAGGGTGTTACGGATAAGCCAGTGCTATTGTGACATGTCCAGCAGGATGTTGAGGATAATCCAGTGTTATTGTGTCATGTCCAGCAGGGTGTCGAGGATAAGCCAGTGCTATTGTGACATGTCCAGTAGGGTGTTGAGGATAAACCAGTGCTATTGCGACATGTCCAGCAGGGTGTTGAGGATAAGCCAGTGCTATTGTGTCATGTCCAGCAGGGTGTTGAGGATAAACCAGTCCTATTGTGACATGTCCAGCAGGGTGTTGAGGATAAACCAGTGCTATTGTGTCATGTCCAGCAGGGTGTTGATGATAAGCCAGTGCTATTGTGACATGTCCAGCAGGGTGTTACGGATAATTCAGTGCTATTGTGACATGTCCAGCAGGATGTTGAGGATAAGCCAGTGCTATTGTGACATGTCCAGCAGGGTGTTACGGATAACCCAGTGCTATTGTGAAATGTCCAGCAGGGTGTTGAGGATAACCCAGTGATGTTGTGACATGTACAGCAGGGTGTTGAGGATAACCCAGTGCTATTGTGACATGTCCAGCAGGGTGCTACGGATAAGCCAGTGTTATTGTGACATGTCTAGCAAGGTGTTGAGGATAAGCCAGTGCTATTGTGACATTTCCTGCAGAGTGTTGAGGATAAGCCAGTGCTATTGTGACATTTCCTGCAGAGTGTTGAGGATAAGCCAGTGCTATTGTGACATGTCCAGCAGGGTGTTACTGATAATCCAGTGCTATTGTGTCATGTCCAGCAGGGTGTTACGGATAACCCAGTGCTATTGTGACATGTCCAGCAGAGTGTTACGGATAAACCAGTGTTACTGTGACATGTTCATCAGGGTGTTGAGGATAAGCCAGTGTTATTGTGACATGTCCAGCAAGGTGTTACGGATACGCCAGTGATATTGTGACATGTCCAGCAGGGTGTTATGGTTAAGCCAGTGGTATTGTGACATGTCTAGCAATGTGTTGAGGATAAACCAGTGCTATTGTGACATGTCCAGCAGGGTGTTACGGATAAGTCAGTGCTATTGTGACATGTCCAGCAGGGTGTTGAGGATAAGCCAGTGCTATTGTGACATTTCCAGCAGGGTGTTACGGATAAGCCAGTGCTATTGTGACATGTCCAGCAGGGTGTTGAGGATAAACCAGAGCTATTGTGTCATGTCCAGCAAGGTGTTGAGGATAAGCCAGTGCTATTGTGACATGTCCAGCAGGGTGTTACGGATAAGCCAGTGCTATTGTGACATGTCCAGCAGAGTGTTACGGATAAACCAGTGTTATTGTGACATGTTCATCAGGGTGTTGAGGATAAGCCAGTGTTATTGTGACATGTCCAGCAGGGTGTTACGGATACGCCAGTGATATTGTGACATGTCCAGCAGGATGCTATGGATAAGCCAGTGCTATTGTGACATGTCCAGCAGGGTGTTGAGGATAAACCAGAGCTATTGTGTCATGTCCAGCAAGGTGTTGAGGATAAGACAGTGATATTGTGACATGTCCAGCAGGGTGTTACGGATAAGCCAGTGCTATTGTAACATGTCTAGCAGGATGTTGAGGATAATCCAGTGCTATTGTGTCATGTCCAGCAGGGTGTTGAGGATAAGCCAGTGCTATTTTGTCATGTCCAGCAGGGTGTTGAGGATAAGGCAGTGCTATTGTGACATGTCCAGTAGGGTGTTGAGGATAAACCAGTGCTATTGCGACATGTCCAGCAGGGTGTTGAGGATAAGCCAGTGCTATTGCGACATGTCCAGCAGGGTGTTGAGGATAAGCCAGTGCTATTCTGACATGTCCAGCAGGGTGTTGAGGATAAGCCAGTGCTATTGTGTCATGTCCAGCAGCGCGTTGAGGATAAGCCAGTGCTATTGTAACATTTCCAGAAGGGTGCTACGGATAAGCCAGTGCTATTGTGACATGTCCAGCAGGATGTTGAGGATAAGCCAGTGCTATTATGTCATGTCCAGCAGGGTGTTGAGGATAAGCCAGTGCTATTGTGTCATGTCCAGCAGGGTGTTGAGGATAAGCCAGTGATATTGTGTCATTTCCAGCAGGGTGTTGAAGATAAGCCAGTGCTATTATGACATGTCCAGCAGGGTGTTACGGATAAGCCAGTGCTATTGTGACATGTCCCGCAGGGTGTTGAGGATAAGCCAGTGCTATTGTGTCATGTCCAGCAGGGTGTTGAGGATAAGCAGTGCTATTGTGACATGTCCAGCACGGTGTCGAGGATAAGCCAGTGCTATTGCGTCATGTCCAGCAGAGTGTTACGGATAAGCCAGTGCTATTGTGACATGTCCAGCAGGGCGTTACGGATAATTCAGTGCTATTGTGACATGTCCAGCAGGGTGTTGAGGATAAGCCACTGCTATTGTGACATGTCCAGCAGGGTGTTGCGGATAAGCCAGTGTTATTGTGACATGTCCAGCAGGATGTTGCGGATAAGCCGCTTAATGGGATCCCAACTCTTCGATTCTTGATAATTGGATCTACAACGGTAATACATACATAAACAAACGTTATATAACGTCGTTGTATCATTTGTACAAACGACATGACAGCCGTAGAACAATATTTAATGTGATAAACACATTTATTAAAATAACATTTTCCGTATACATTTGGTAACAGGTGGAACTAATTTAAGGTATTCTGTCAATCAAATGATTACATACCCGTTAAATACTTACACAGATGATTAACATTGATTAATGTAAGAACAAAGAATACTTGGTTAAAGGTATAAGGTGTAAGCGTGGTAATTTTGTTTTTACTTTTAGTTCATCTATAGATCTCTTCAGTTTCTCTTCAAGCATAATTTCATTGCCCATTCATCATGCATAGACAAGACTAGAGACTTGCCCGCTTGTATTGTTCTAAGCAACTACAGACTGTTTATCAGATACCTTGTGAAATATACTTGACATGTTCAATATTTTTAATATTAGTTTTCATAGTATATTTGAGGGCCGTCGTGGTCGTGATCGTATGATAGTTTGATTTACTACTACCTATGCAATCAGTAACTATCACCTCTAAGGTTGTGAGTTCGAATCCCATTCAGACGATACAACATTATATGCTAAAGTTTGTCAGTGACTTACGACAGGTCGGTGGTTTTATACGGGTACTTTGGTTTCCTCCACCAATAAAACTGACCGCCACGATATAGCTGAAATACTGTTGAAAGTGGTGTTAAATACCGTAAGCCAAACCAAACCTTGCCATAATAAATTTGTCTGTCTTTCGCAAAGTTTGAATTAATTTTAAATCCAGTGGATGTTCTAACTTCAAGATCATCTCTGAATATCTTGAATTTTAGTACGTGCTTAAAAATTATGATTTTTTTTTCACATAGCCATAGTTTTAAAAACTAAGATAAGTTTGAATATACTAAAGGGGTAATGAAAAAAACCATTAGTCAATGAAGGATAGCCAATACAGTGGGCAAAAGAAAAGGGAAAAAATGACAAGCAATGATCTACAAAATACTACATAGAAAACTAAAGATCGAGCCCGGAAGAGAGCAAGCTACACAAACCCCACTAATAACCAGGGGGTGAACTCTGGTGCTGAGGAAGAGAGCAAGCAACACAAATCCCACTAATAACCGGGGGTGAACTCAGGTGCTCCGGAAGAGAGCAAGCAAGATAATTTCCCACTAATAACCGTGGGTGAACTCAGGTGCTCCGGAAGAGAGCAAGCAACACAAACCCCACTAATAACCGGGGGTGAACTCAGATGCTCCGGAAGAGAGTAAGCAACACAAACCCCACTAATAACCGCGGGTGAACTCAGGTGCTCCGGAAGAAGAGTCACCAGTTTCTTCTTGACATGTGATACCCGTCATATCACTGTTAAACGACACGAACATATTCTGACATGGAAATCGTGCTGTTCACCAATATACGTAAATAAATACAAATAACATTTATAGAATAGGAATTCCCGAAAAAAAACAAAGAGGAGTAGAGATGAATAGAGGACAGACAATACAATGAGCAAGAGAAAAGGGACCAAGAGACAAATAATCGTCTACAAAATACCACACAGGAACCCAAAGCAACATGAACCAAACAAAAAAACAGGATGTCCTTCTGAAAAGATTGCAGTTTATGATCCACAAGTGGCTCCCGTAGTGATTTTACCCTACGACATGAACATCTTCTGATATGGAAATCGTGTTTACCTATATACATAAATAGATACAAATAACCAATACAACATGAAGCCCTATAGAACAAATATGGGAAAGAATGAACTGGGGATCGTTTTCAGCAGGGCATCGTAGCAGACTTATCATCACGGAACTAGAAGCGCAAAGAAATGTAATTGGACAACATGACTCCCACTAAAACCTGAAGGCATAAATAAAATTTATGCAAATTAGGAAATACAGGTAAAAATTAGTATGAAGATACCATAAGGTGAAATCAGAAGCCGTATATAGAAGAAGTCAAATACAATTTGTTTATACAGGTGGTATTTAGGTATTATAGGGGTATATCGTAACTTCTCATCACTATATCGTGATGGTCAGTTTCATTTCAGGAGAAAATAGACATACATGTAATTGACATGTCGCATCTTGCTGACTTATTTACATGTATCACGTGATTTTGTATATTTATGATCTCTCCAATATAACGTGACTTCCATTGATTACGTACAAAGATGTATTTCACAAAAACACTTACAATACGCAGTAGGTAAAGCATTTCATTGGTTTATTGTTGTATTATTGTGTTAACCTCGCCATACTATTGTGTCTCTGCCAAGCCAAGATCTCTCTTCGTCATTTTGATATGTTCACTGAGCTGAGGTGAAATCAAAGAAAATCAACTTGAAATTCGATAAAGACAAGAGCTAACACTATTAATTTATTATTGTCTTTATCTGTTACTCAAGATTTAATGATGAATTGTGACTAGCACTGTATAACAAATATTATAAAATCACGGCCTCACAGTGAGAGAGAACGAACCAGAAAACTTCAATTATATGGATCATTGTACCAGTCATAATAATCAATGACATTTTCTGTAAACATCATGATCTGTTTTCATAGTTTCTATACACCACCATTTAATAGACAAAATAGGTTTTTAACACAGTCATAAAAATTAATTAAAAATTGTAATTATGTTCTAAAGTTAAAAGGGTAGCGATTCATTTCTTGAGTAACACCATAGTCCATTCATTGTGTAGGTGTCTGTATTTTAAATTATATCTCAGTGCGAATAACTATATTGAAACAATAACGAATCCAAGATAAACAATGGTTATATATTGTATCCTTCTAATTCTGATTCTATGTAGACTACTGACGAGCGGCCTTAGGTTTCAACAATAGTTCATCTTATAATGTTAATACACCTCACTACTGCAGGGATTATATGTCTTTGTATTGGTTTAATAGTTGAAGATGGGGATTTAGTTGTTTTTCATAAATATTTTATTTTATGTTCACTTACATAGACATCCAAATCCATACCACAGTCATATACAGATCCACATTCACCAACATATTCACATCAATATTTACATCAACATCCAAATCCACATTACAGTCATATACAGATTTACATCCACATACACCAACACATTCACATAAATATCTACACCCACATCTATATCCACATTGGGAACTACATCTACATCAATATATACACCAACCCCCAAATCCAAACCACATTCACATACATATTTACACCCACACTCCAAAGCACATGCGCATCCATATCTGCAACAAAAACCCAAGTCCGCACCACATCCATCTCCACACCATATTCACGTCAATATCTACACCACATGCACATACATATATTCTACTTCCCCATCCATAAATATACCCACGCCAACAAACATATCCACACCACATCCACACTACATCCACATCTAGATCTACAGTCAGCTGTCAAAAGTATTCGGAAATGTAAAAAAAATCTCTATATAATCAACCAAAACCATATTTTGTTCAAAAAATTATCATGAAGTCATTTCTGGATAGATTTTAACAAATGTTACACCAAATCAATATTTTGATTGTTTATTTACTCATTATGTAGTTATGAGTGATTTTTATTTGTGCATAATTTAAGCACAACAAATAAAAATTGACTTTGATTTTCCTATATATTTCAACTAAAAATAAATCCTAAAAATTAAAAATCATGGAAAAATTATGTACAAATAAAAACCACTCATATAAACATAATGAGCAAATAAACAAACACAATATAGACAATTCCGAATGTTGTGGTGTAAAATATGTTAAAATTTATCCAGAAATGACTTCACAATAATTTTTTGAAAAAATATGGTTTTGATTGATTATATAGGGATTTTTTTTTTACATTTCCGAATACTTTTGACAGATGACTGTAGATCCACACCCACAACACATCTACAACCACATCCAAATCGACCAGCGATACCTTTACTACTAGATATAGATGATTGGAACCAAAATACAATATAATACGTTAGCAAAAGAGGAGAAGAAGAAATCATGTTTATGTGAAATTAAATAGGCTAATGTAAACATGAAATACGAACCAAATTTGATAACGGCTAAACAAATATTTCTTAAATGATATCGTCAGGACGAGATTTTAATTATTTTTTTAAATGATATCGTCAGGACGAGATTTTAATTATTTTTTTAAATGATATCGTCAGAACGAGATTTTAATTATTGTTTTAACTGATATCGTCAGAACGAGATTTTAATTACTTGATATTGATTGTATACAGTGTTGTACGTAATGTGAATAAGATATAATGTTAGGTACACACAAGATATACAACGCATAGACTTGGTAATGGTATGTTATTATTTTACATACTTCTGTGCCTAAAATGTAAGAAACTTAAAATAAAACTACAATATTTATGAAAGAAAAATAAAAAAAACAAAAAAACAAATAAAACACAAAACATAATAACAACAGAACATTTTTGTTTGTTTTCACCTTCCTGTTTTGTAAGTAATATATAATTGTCATCGATGAAAGTTTGCTAAAGGACTTTGGATGCACATACTACAGGATAATTTATAGTGCAAGCTTATTATGATGGGGCGTCAATATGTGTTAGTGTCTTACAGTTACCAGGATGAGGCGTCAATATGTGTTAGTGTCTTACAGTTACCAGGATGAGGCGTCAATATGTGTTATTGTCTTACAGTTACCAGGATGAGGCGTCAATATGTGTTAGTGTCTTACAGTTGCCAGGATGAGGCGTCAATATGTGTTAGTGTCTTACAGTTACCAGGATGAGGCATCAATATGTGTTAGTGTCTTACAGTTACAAGGATGAGGCGTCAATATGTGTTAGTGTCTTACAGTTACCAGGATGAGGCGTCAATATGTGTTAGTGTCTTACACTTAACAGGAAGAGACGTCAATATGTGTTAGTGTCTTACAGTTACCAGGATGAGGCGTCAATATGTGTTAGTGTCTTACAATTACCAGGATGAGGCGTCAATATGTGTTAGTGTCTTACAGTTACCAGGATGAGGGGTCAATATGTGTTAGTGTCTTACAGTTACCAGGATGAGGCGTCAATATGTGTTAGTTTCTTACAGTTACCAGGATGAGGCGTCAATATGTGTTAGTTTCTTACAGTTACCAGGATGAGGCGTCAATATGTGTTAGTGTCTTACAATTACCAGGATGAGGCGTCAATATGTGTTAGATTCTTACAGTTACCAGGATGAGGCGTCAATATGTATTAGTGTCTTACAGTTACCAGGAAGAGGCGTCAATATGTGTTAGTGTCTTACAGTTACCAGGATGAGGCGTCAATATGTGGTAGTGTCTTACAGTTACCAGTATGAGGCGTCAATATGTGTTAGTGTCTTACAGTTACCAGGATGAGGTGTCAATATGTGTTAGTGTCTTACAGTTACCAGGATGAGGCGTCAATATGTGTTTGTGTCTTACAGTTACGAGGATGAGGCGTCAATATGTGTTAGTGTCTGACAGTTACCAGAATGAGGCGACAATATGTGTTAGTGTCTTACAGTTGTTGAGGATAAACCAGTGCTATTGTGACATGTCCAGCAGGGTGTTACGGATAAGTCAGTGCTATTGTGACATGTCCAGCAGGGTGTTGAGGATAAGCCAGTGCTATTGTGACATGTCCAGCAGGGTGTTGAGGATACGCCAGTGCTATTGTGACATGTCCAGCAGGGTGTTACGGATAAGCCAGTGCTATTGTGACATGTCCAGCAGGATGTTGAGGATAATCCAGTGTTATTGTGTCATGTCCAGCAGGGTGTCGAGGATAAGCCAGTGCTATTGTGACATGTCCAGTAGGGTGTTGAGGATAAACCAGTGCTATTGCGACATGTCCAGCAGGGTGTTGAGGATAAACCAGTCCTATTGTGACATGTCCAGCAGGGTGTTGAGGATAAACCAGTGCTATTGTGTCATGTCCAGCAGGGTGTTGATGATAAGCCAGTGCTATTGTGACATGTCCAGCAGGGTGTTACGGATAATTCAGTGCTATTGTGACATGTCCAGCAGGATGTTGAGGATAAGCCAGTGCTATTGTGACATGTCCAGCAGGGTGTTACGGATAACCCAGTGCTATTGTGAAATGTCCAGCAGGGTGTTGAGGATAACCCAGTGATGTTGTGACATGTACAGCAGGGTGTTGAGGATAACCCAGTGCTATTGTGACATGTCCAGCAGGGTGCTACGGATAAGCCAGTGTTATTGTGACATGTCTAGCAAGGTGTTGAGGATAAGCCAGTGCTATTGTGACATTTCCTGGAGAGTGTTGAGGATAAGCCAGTGCTATTGTGACATGTCCAGCAGGGTGTTACTGATAATCCAGTGCTATTGTGTCATGTCCAGCAGGGTGTTACGGATAACCCAGTGCTATTGTGACATGTCCAGCAGAGTGTTACGGATAAACCAGTGTTACTGTGACATGTTCATCAGGGTGTTGAGGATAAGCCAGTGTTATTGTGACATGTCCAGCAGGGTGTTACGGATACGCCAGTGATATTGTGACATGTCCAGCAGGGTGTTATGGTTAAGCCAGTGGTATTGTGACATGTCTAGCAATGTGTTGAGGATAAACCAGTGCTATTGTGACATGTCCAGCAGGGTGTTACGGATAAGTCAGTGCTATTGTGACATGTCCAGCAGGGTGTTGAGGATAAGCCAGTGCTATTGTGACATGTCCAGCAGGGTGTTACGGATAAGCCAGTGCTATTGTGACATGTCCAGCAGGGTGTTGAGGATAAACCAGAGCTATTGTGTCATGTCCAGCAAGGTGTTGAGGATAAGCCAGTGCTATTGTGACATGTCCAGCAGGGTGTTACGGATAAGCCAGTGCTATTGTGACATGTCCAGCAGAGTGTTACGGATAAACCAGTGTTATTGTGACATGTTCATCAGGGTGTTGAGGATAAGCCAGTGTTATTGTGACATGTCCAGCAGGGTGTTACGGATACGCCAGTGATATTGTGACATGTCCAGCAGGATCCTATGGATAAGCCAGTGCTATTGTAACATTTCCAGAAGTGTGCTACGGATAAGCCAGTGCTATTGTGACATGTCCAGCAGGGTGTTGAGGATAAACCAGTGCTATTGCGACATGTCCAGCAGGGTGTTGAGGATAAGCCAGTGCTATTGCGACATGTCCAGCAGGGTGTAGAGGATAAGCCAGTGCTATTCTGACATGTCCAGCAGGGTGTTGAGGATAAGCCAGTGCTATTGTGTCATGTCCAGCAGGGCGTTGAGGATAAGCCAGTGCTATTGTAACATTTCCAGAAGGGTGCTACGGATAAGCCAGTGCTATTGTGACATGTCCAGCAGGATGTTGAGGATAAGCCAGTGCTATTGTGTCATGTCCAGCAGGGTGTTGAGGATAAGCCAGTGCTATTGTGTCATGTCCAGCAGGGTGTTGAGGATAAGCCAGTGATATTGTGTCATTTCCAGCAGGGTGTTGAAGATAAGCCAGTGCTATTATGACATGTCCAGCAGGGTGTTAAGGATAAGCCAGTGCTATTGTGACATGTCCAGCAGGGTGTTGAGGATAAGCCAGTGCTATTGTGTCATGTCCAGCAGGGTGTTGAGGATAAGCAGTGCTATTGTGACATGTCCAGCACGGTGTTGAGGATAAGCCAGTGCTATTGCGTCATATCCAGCAGGGTGTTACGGATAAGCCAGTGCTATTGTGACATGTCCAGCAGGGCGTTACGGATAATTCAGTGCTATTGTGACATGTCCAGCAGGGTGTTGAGGATAAGCCACTGCTATTGTGACATGTCCAGCAGGGTGTTGCGGATAAGCCAGTGTTATTGTGACATGTCCAGCAGGATGTTGCGGATAAGCCGCTTAATGGGATCCCAACTCTTCGATTCTTGATAATTGGATCTACAACGGTAATACATACATAAACAAACGTTATATAACGTCGTTGTATCATTTGTACAAACGACATGACAGCCGTAGAACAATATTTAATGTGATACACACATTTATTAAAATAACATTTTCCGTATACATTTGGTAACAGGTGGAACTAATATAAGGTATTCTGTCAATCAAATGATTACATACCCGTTAAATACTTACACAGATGATTAACATTGATTAATGTAAGAACAAAGAATACTTGGTTAAAGGTATAAGGTGTAAGCGTGGTAATTTTGTTTTTACTTTTAGTTCATCTATAGATATCTTCAGTTTCTCTTCAAGCATAATTTCATTGCCCATTCATCATGCATAGACAAGACTAGAGACTTGCCCGCTTGTATTGTTCTAAGCAACTACAGACTGTTTATCAGATACCTTGTGAAATATACTTGACATGTTCAATATTTTTAATATTAGTTTTCATAGTATATTTGAGGGCCGTCGTGGTCGTGATCGTATGATAGTTTGATTTACTACTACCTATGCAATCAGTAACTATCACCTCTAAGGTTGTGAGTTCGAATCCCATTCAGACGATACAACATTATATGCTAAAGTTTGTCAGTGACTTACGACAGGTCGGTGGTTTTATACGGGTACTTTGGTTTCCTCCACCAATAAAACTGACCGCCACGATATAGCTGAAATACTGTTGAAAGTGGTGTTAAATACCGTAAGCCAAACCAAACCTTGCCATAATAAATTTGTCTGTCTTTCGCAAAGTTTGAATTAATTTTAAATCCAGTGGATGTTCTAACTTCAAGATCATCTCTGAATATCTTGAATTTTAGTACGTGCTTAAAAATTATGATTTTTTTTTCACATAGCCATAGTTTTAAAAACTAAGATAAGTTTGAATATACTAAAGGGGTAATGAAAAAAACCATTAGTCAATGAAGGATAGCCAATACAGTGGGCAAAAGAAAAGGGAAAAAATGACAAGCAATGATCTACAAAATACTACATAGAAAACTAAAGAGCGAGCAACACAAACCCCACTAATAACCAGGGGGTGAACTCTGGTGCTCCGGAAGAGAGCAAGCTACACAAACCCCACTAATAACCAGGGGGTGAACTCTGGTGCTGAGGAAGAGAGCAAGCAACACAAATCCCACTAATAACCGGGGGTGAACTCAGGTGCTCCGGAAGAGAGCAAGCAAGATAATTTCCCACTAATAACCGTGGGTGAACTCAGGTGCTCCGGAAGAGAGCAAGCAACACAAACCCCACTAATAACCGGGGGTGAACTCAGGTGTTCCGGAAGAGAGTAAGCAACACAAACCCCACTAATAACCGCGGGTGAACTCAGGTGCCCCGGAAGAAGAGTCACCAGTTTCTTCTTGACATGTGATACCCGTCATATCACTGTTAAACGACACGAACATATTCTGACATGGAAATCGTGCTGTTCACCAATATACGTAAATAAATACAAATAACATTTATAGAATAGGAATTCCCGAAAAAAAACAAAGAGGAGTAGAGATGAATAGAGGACAGACAATACAATGAGCAAGAGAAAAGGGACCAAGAGACAAATAATCGTCTACAAAATACCACACAGGAACCCAAAGCAACATGAACCAAACAAAAAAACAGGATGTCCTTCTGAAGAGATTGCAGTTTATGATCCACAAGTGGCTCCCGTAGTGATTTTACCCTACGACATGAACATCTTCTGATATGGAAATCGTGTTTACCTATATACATAAATAGATACAAATAACCAATACAACATGAAGCCCTATAGAACAAATATGGGAAAGAATGAACTGGGGATCGTTTTCAGCAGGGCATCGTAGCAGACTTATCATCACGGAACTAGAAGCGCAAAGAAATGTAATTGGACAACATGACTCCCACTAAAACCTGAAGGCATAAATAAAATTTATGCAAATTAGGAAATACAGGTAAAAATTAGTATGAAGATACCATAAGGTGAAATCAGAAGCCGTATATAGAAGAAGTCAAATACAATTTGTTTATACAGGTGGTATTTAGGTATTATAGGGGTATATCGTAACTTCTCATCACTATATCGTGATGGTCAGTTTCATTTCAGGAGAAAATAGACATACATGTAATTGACATGTCGCATCTTGCTGACTTATTTACATGTATCACGTGATTTTGTATATTTATGATCTCTCCAATATAACGTGACTTCCATTGATTACATACAAAGATGTATTTCACAAAAACACTTACAATACGCAGTAGGTAAAGCATTTCATTGGTTTATTGTTGTATTATTGTGTTAACCTCGCCATACTATTGTGTCTCTGCCAAGCCAAGATCTCTCTTCGTCATTTTGATATGTTCACTGAGCTGAGGTGAAATCAAAGAAAATCAACTTGAAATTCGATAAAGACAAGAGCTAACACTATTAATTTATTATTGTCTTTATCTGTTACTCAAGATTTAATGATGAATTGTGACTAGCACTGTATAACAAATATTATAAAATCACGGCTTCACAGTGAGAGAGAACGAACCAGAAAACTTCAATTATATGGATCATTGTACCAGTCATAATAATCAATGACATTTTCTGTAAACATCATGATCTGTTTTCATAGTTTCTATACACCACCATTTAATAGACAAAATAGGTTTTTAACACAGTCATAAAAATTAATTAAAAATTGTAATTATGTTCTAAAGTTAAAAGGGTAGCGATTCATTTCTTGAGTAACACCATAGTCCATTCATTATGTAGGTGTCTGTATTTTAAATTATATCTCAGTGCGAATAACTATATTGAAACAATAACGAATCCAAGATAAACAATGGTTATATATTGTATCCTTCTAATTCTGATTCTATGTAGACTACTGACGAGCGGCCTTAGGTTTCAACAATAGTTCATCTTATAATGTTAATACACCTCACTACTGCAGGGATTATATGTCTTTGTATTGGTTTAATAGTTGAAGATGGGGATTTAGTTGTTTTTCATAAATATTTTATTTTATGTTCACTTACATAGACATCCAAATCCATACCACAGTCATATACAGATCCACATTCACCAACATATTCACATCAATATTTACATCAACATCCAAATCCACATTACAGTCATATACAGATTTACATCCACATACACCAACACATTCACATAAATATCTACACCCACATCTATATCCACATTGGGAACTACATCTACATCAATATATACACCAACCCCCAAATCCAAACCACATTCACATACATATTTACACCCACACTCCAAAGCACATGCGCATCCATATCTGCAACAAAAACCCAAGTCCGCACCACATCCATCTCCACACCATATTCACGTCAATATCTACACCACATGCACATACATATATTCTACTTCCCCATCCATAAATATACCCACGCCAACAAACATATCCACACCACATCCACACTACATCCACATCTAGATCTACAGTCAGCTGTCAAAAGTATTCGGAAATGTAAAAAAAATCTCTATATAATCAACCAAAACCATATTTTGTTCAAAAAATTATCATGAAGTCATTTCTGGATAGATTTTAACAAATGTTACACCAAATCAATATTTTGATTGTTTATTTACTCATTATGTAGTTATGAGTGATTTTTATTTGTGCATAATTTAAGCACAACAAATAAAAATTGACTTTGATTTTCCTATATATTTCAACTAAAAATAAATCCTAAAAATTAAAAATCATGGAAAAATTATGTACAAATAAAAACCACTCATATAAACATAATGAGCAAATAAACAAACACAATATAGACAATTCCGAATGTTGTGGTGTAAAATATGTTAAAATTTATCCAGAAATGACTTCACAATAATTTTTTGAAAAAATATGGTTTTGATTGATTATATAGGGATTTTTTTTTTACATTTCCGAATACTTTTGACAGATGACTGTAGATCCACACCCACAACACATCTACAACCACATCCAAATCGACCAGCGATACCTTTACTACTAGATATAGATGATTGGAACCAAAATACAATATAATACGTTAGCAAAAGAGGAGAAGAAGAAATCATGTTTATGTGAAATTAAATAGGCTAATGTAAACATGAAATACGAACCAAATTTGATAACGGCTAAACAAATATTTCTTAAATGATATCGTCAGGACGAGATTTTAATTTTTTTTTTAAATGATATCGTCAGGACGAGATTTTAATTATTTTTTTAAATGATATCGTCAGAACGAGATTTTAATTATTTTTTTAACTGATATCGTCAGAACGAGATTTTAATTACTTGATATTGATTGTATACAGTGTTGTACGTAATGTGAATAAGATATAATGTTAGGTACACACAAGATATACAACGCATAGACTTGGTAATGGTATGTTATTATTTTACATACTTCTGTGCCTAAAATGTAAGAAACTTAAAATAAAACTACAATATTTATGAAAGAAAAATAAAAAAAACAAAAAAACAAATAAAACACAAAAAATAATAACAACAGAACATTTTTGTTTGTTTTCACCTTCCTGTTTTGTAAGTAATATATAATTGTCATCGATGAAAGTTTGCTAAAGGACTTTGGATGCACATACTACAGGATAATTTATAGTGCAAGCTTATTATGATGGGGCGTCAATATGTGTTAGTGCCTTACAGTTACCAGGATGAGGCGTCAATATGTGTTATTGTCTTACAGTTACCAGGATGAGGCGTCAATATGTGTTAGTGTCTTACAGTTACCAGGATGAGGCGTCAATATGTGTTAGTGTCTTACAGTTACCAGGATGAGGCATCAATATGTGTTAGTGTCTTACAGTTACCAGGATGAGGCGTCAATATGTGTTAGTGTCTTACAGTTACCAGGATGAGGCGTCAATATGTGTTAGTGTCTTACACTTAACAGGAAGAGACGTCAATATGTGTTAGTGTCTTACAGTTACCAGGATGAGGCGTCAATATGTGTTAGTGTCTTACAATTACCAGGATGAGGCGTCAATATGTGTTAGTGTCTTACAGTTACCAGGATGAGGCGTCAATATGTGTTAGTGTCTTACAGTTACCAGGATGAGGCGTCAATATGTGTTAGTTTCTTACAGTTACCAGGATGAGGCGTCAATATGTGTTAGTTTCTTACAGTTACCAGGATGAGGCGTCAATATGTGTTAGTGTCTTACAATTACCAGGATGAGGCGTCAATATGTGTTAGTTTCTTACAGTTACCAGGATGAGGCGTCAATATGTATTAGTGTCTTACAGTTACCAGGAAGAGGCGTCAATATGTGTTAGTGTCTTACAGTTACCAGGATGAGGCGTCAATATGTGTTAGTGTCTTACAGTTACCAGTATGAGGCGTCAATATGTGTTAGTGTCTTACAGTTACCAGGATGATGTGTCAATATGTGTTAGTGTCTTACAGTTACCAGGATGAGGCGTCAATATGTGTTTGTATCTTACAGTTACGAGGATGAGGCGTCAATATGTGTTAGTGTCTTACAGTTACCAGAATGAGGCGACAATATGTGTTAGTGTCTTACAGTTACCAGGAATATAGTAATGATGACCACACAGTATAGTTGTTAGTATCAGAAGGCCCTTAACACAGCAGACAGTATATTTAACATTTTTTCACCTATTTACACACTAGTGTATTGCACATGACCAGCAAAATACGAGTACCTGGACTGGGTTGCACAAAGCTCAATTAAATTTAAGTCTCAATTAAACCTTAAGTGTAAATTAAATTCATGAACATTTCAAGTAAATTTAAGTGTCAATTAACTTTTAATTGGCACTTAAATTTAATTGAGGTTTGTGCAACCCAGTCCTGACCAGTAAATATTTACAAGGATTTTGACGTTTGTCACAGTTCCACAGATTATAGCATATTGCCAATGGCTAGTAAGAAAATTTGAAGATACCAAAGACGCTATCAAAGGTAAATCAAATATGGACAGACAATAATATAACAATAAGAAAAAGGACAAACAATATTCTGCAAAACACTACACTGAAAACTGAAGATAGGGCAACACAAACGCCACTAAAACCAGGGGTTGAACAACTCAGGTGCCCGGACGGTGTAAGCAGTTTCCCTGCTTCAATATGTGGCACCCGTCATGCTACATTTAAACAGCACGAATATGATAATATAGAAACTAAACATACGAGTACCTTATCAATTAATATTAACAAGAAGTTTCAGATACAGGAACTTTTAACAGTTCGCGAACAAAAACAAAACAAAACAAGAATTGCTCACCATTCGCGAGCACGTAGGCTCACCCCGTTTTTTGTGAGTCCGTGTTGAACATCTTTTATATTTTCTCTCTCTCTCTCTCTCTTGATTGTCTTCGTTCTGTTTCTTGTGCCCAATGTTTCCTGTTTCTCTTGATTTTCCATATTTGATTGATCTATCAGTTTTCTCTAGGCTTATGGTGTTTATTGCCACTTTCAACAATATTTCAATCATATCGTGGCGGTCAGTTTTATTGGTGTAGAAAGCCGGAATACCCGCAGAAACCCACCGACCTGTCGCAAGTCACTGACAAACTTTATCATATAATGTTGTATCGAGTACACCTCGCCATGAACGGAGTTGGAATTCACAACGTTAGTGGTGCAGCTTTCTCTCAAATTTATTCATTCGATATATACATGTATATTGCATATTGTCAGCAGAAAAAACGCGAACCTGATCAGTTAATATTATTTTAGTATAATAGAAAGACGTAAGGGCAATATTTACATTCCTAAGAGGACCATCCGTACCAGGACACTAATTCTTACTACAAAGTAGGCCTGTACGGTGTCCTATAGACAATATAATTACAGAGTCACTATATAACACACAGGTATAAATATTATAAGTCATATAAAAAGGAATACCTGATAAGTATGACAGGTGAAACATTATGTTAGACTAAAGGTGAGTGTTACAGGTAAATCCATAGTAATCCTATTTATTTAAATAAAACGTGATCTACTGAATAAACAAAAAAGTTCAAAATTTAAATGTCCACGTGTATATATATATATATATATTGATTGTGTGTCAGAAAATGTCAATTAATTGTTGCTTCGATTTCTCTAAAATGACATTTTCCCCAGAAAATCGATGTCAACTCATGTAGAATGTTCCAGCATTATGACAAAGTGGATATTTCCTATTTAGAACATGGTTTCGCGCATGAGAAGGCTTTCTTTAGTGTAACTTCACTGTCTTTATTTATTTTTCATTATTCTTATGGTCTGGGGCCAATAACACTAATTTAACCCCGCCACTGTTTATTGAAGAAGTACCTGTACCAAGACAGGAAAGTGAGCGGTCATATATTTGTGTTAGTGGTATCGATTTCGCCTCTTTATATGATTTTCTCTATTGGATTTTTGGAAATGTTCCGACAGAGTGTTATGTCTTCTTTATCATTTTATCACGTGGTAGCTCCTATACTACGATTGATTCTATATTCGAAGTATTTGGAATCGCATCGGTGGCATATTGGTTAGCGTGCTCGCCTCGAGTGCGGTAGATCGTGAGTTCGAGACCCGGTCGGGTCAACCAAAGAATATCAAGTTAATAGTTGTTGCTTCTCCGCTAGCTACGCAGCATTAAGGAGAAAAAGCAAAGACTGGTTGGCTCGGTATCAGAATAATGTGTCCGAGTGGGGCAACTGTCCGCAGACTGTTGTTTCGGCGAACAAGCACTATAAATTTGCAACTCAGCGTGTTGGTCTAGTACAAAGCGGACCACCTCATCATCTCATTGAAAATTAGCTTGTTCTCGCCATGATATAGCTGTAAAATTGCTGAATTAGCGTTAAACAACAATCACTTAGTACTTCGTCTGTCTAATAGTTATAACATGCATGATATGCCCTGTAGCTATGTCAACTTAGTACTTCGTCTGTCTAATAGTTATAACATGCATGATATGCCCTGTAGCTATGTCAACTTAGTACTTCGTCTTTCTAATAGTTATAACATGCATGATATGCCCTGTAGCTATGTCAACTTAGTACTTCGTCTGTCTAATAGTAATAACATGCATGATATGCCCTGTAGCTATGTCAGCTTAGTACTTCGTCTGTCTAATAGTTATAACATGCATGATATGCCCTGTAGCTATGTCAACTTAGTACTTCGTCTGTCTAATAGTAATAACATGAATGATATGCCCTGTAGCTATGTCAACTTAGTACTTCGTCTGTCTAATAGTTATAACATGCATGATATGCCCTGTAGCTATGTCAACTTAGTACTTCGTCTGTCTAATAGTTAAAACATGCATGATATGCCCTGTAGCTATGTCAACTTAGTACTTCGTCTTTCTAATAGTAATAACATGCATGATATGCCCTGTAGCTATGTCAACTTAGTACTTCGTCTGTCTAATAGTAATAACATGCATGATATGCCCTGTAGCTATGTCAACTTAGTACTTCGTCTGTCTAATAGTTATAACATGCATGATATGCCCTGTAGCTATGTCAACTTAGTACTTCGTCTGTCTAATAGTAATAACATGCATGATATGCCCTGTAGCTATGTCAACTTAGTACTTCGTCTGTCTAATAGTTATAACATACATGATATGCCCTGTAGCTATGTCAACTTAGTACTTCGTCTGTCTAATAGTTATAACATGCATGACATGCCCTGTAGCTATGTCAACTTAGTACTTCGTCTGTCTAATAGTAATAACATGCATGATATGCCCTGTAGCTATGTCAACTTAGTACTTCGTCTGTCTAATAGTTATAACATGCATGATATGCCCTGTAGCTATGTCAACTTAGTACTTCGTCTGTCTAATAGTTATAACATGCATGGTATGCCCTGTAGCTATGTCAACTTAGTACTTCGTCTGTCTAATAGTAATAACATGCATGATATGCCCTGTAGCTATGTCAACTTAGTACTTCGTCTGTCTAATAGTTATAACATGCATGATATGCCCTGTAGCTATGTCAACTTAGTACTTCGTCTTTCTAATAGTTATAACATGCATGATATGCCCTGTAGCTATGTCAACTTAGTACTTCGTCTGTCTAATAGTTATAACATGCATGATATGACCTGTAGCTATGTCAACTTAGTACTTCGTCTGTCTAATAGTTATAACATGCATGATATGCCCTGTAGCTATGTCAACTTAGTACTTCGTCTTTCTAATAGTTATAACATGCATGATATGCCCTGTAGCTATGTCAACTTAGTACTTCGTCTTTCTAATAGTTATAACATGCATGATATGCCCTGTAGCTATGTCAACTTAGTACTTCGTCTGTCTAATAGTTATAACATGCATGATATGCCCTGTAGCTATGTCAGCTTAGTACATTTGTCTTTCTAATAGTTATAACATGCATGATATGCCCTGTAGCTATGTCAACTTAGTACTTCGTCTTTCTAATAGTTATAACATGCATGATATGCCCTGTAGCTATGTCAACTTAGTACTTCGTCTTTCTAATAGTTATAACATGCATGATATGCCCTGTAGCTATGTCAACTTAGTACTTCGTCTGTCTAATAGTTATAACATGCATGATATGCTCTGTAGCTATGTCAACTTAGTACTTCGTCTTTCTAATAGTTATAACATGCATGATATGCCCTGTAGCTATGTCAACTTAGTACTTCGTCTTTCTAATAGTTATAACATGCATGATATGCCCTGTAGCTATGTCAACTTAGTACTTCGTCTGTCTAATAGTTATAACATGCATGATATGCCCTGTAGCTATGTCAACTTAGTACTTCGTCTGTCTAATAGTTATAACATGCATGATATGCCCTGTAGCTATGTCAACTTAGTACTTCGTCTTTCTAATAGTTATAACATGCATGATATGCCCTGTAGCTATGTCAACTTAGTACTTCGTCTGTCTAATAGTAATAATATTGGATGATATGCCCTGTAACTACGTCATCATATCTATAGATCTATTAATATAAGTAAACTATTGATCAATTACTACTACACTTTTACCCTAACGTACGAGGACTTTTAATTTGTTTTCAGTGTAGTTTACACTTTTGTGAATGAGTTTCTGTGTTTATTGGTAACGACTAATTAAACACAAATTGCATATCTTAATTTAGATGTCAAGCTAAACAAGCAATTTAAACTTCAATTATAAATGCATGGTCACACAAAGTGATAAAATCATTACAATCGATGGCTTTACAAGATTACAAAATGGCGGCGTGACAGAAACCGGAAACGCACAGAAATCTAAATGATATTACGAGTAATTGTATTGTTTAAAGATATAATGCACAACGAATGAAAACTAAAGATTATTTGTCTGTGGTATTTTTACATCATATATAATTTATAATTGAGTACATTTAAGTGTTGCTTATCTATAATCTGATATTGGAATTCAATAACCCATTATGTTATATTACTAAACTATATAGTATATTGTTGTATAACAATATTATTTCATCCTACAAAATACGAGTTAGGGGTTGTGGAATTTAACGCCATTTTCAACAATATTTCAGATAATTCGTGGCGGTCACCGAAGTAACAAGAGAAAACCATCGACTACCGCATATGTACCTCGCCATGCCCGGGATTCGAACCCACACCGTTAGTTGTGATAGACACTGATTGCATAAATAGTTGTAAATCCAACTACCATACGATTACGACCACGACGCCCACCTTCTATAAAATACGAAACCATAAATAATCATTTACATACTAAATTGATGACATGCGTTCTAAATATATGTTTTTATCCTTTTTTCTGTTATATTATTTTTATTTTTACATAAACCCGGTTTTTTATGCGCACAAATGTCATATTTTTTAGGGTCTTCTAGTTGAGGAAACTAATCTGTAAATTTTGTTCAAGCCAAGATACACCTGAGATACTGCTAAGCTTGGCATTAAGCACCAATCAATCAATCAATAAATCTATAAGCCAACTAATAAGCTTATGAGGCAATAGAGTCATACTACTTGGTTCTTTATATCAACAAAACATCTCTACTAAACACTAGATGGCCATGTCTTGTCCTGATCTACTAAACACTAGATGGCCATGTATTGTCCCGATCTACTAAACACTAGATGGCCATGTATTGTCCTGATCTACTAAACACTAGATGGCCATGTATTGTCCTGATCTACTAAACACTAGATGACCATGTATTGTCCTGATCTACTAAACACTAGATGGCCATGTATTGTCCTGATCTACTAAACACTAGATGGCCATATATTGTCATGATCTACTAAACACTAGAAGGACATTTATTGTCCTGATCTACTAAACACTAGAAGGCCATTTATTGTCCTGATCTACTAAACACTAGAAGGCCATTTATTGTCCTGATCTACTAAACACTAGAAGGTCATGTATTGTCCTGATCTACTAAACACTAGATTGCCATGTATTGACCTGATCTACTAAACACTAGATGGTCATGTATTGTCCTGATCTACTAAACACTAGATGGTCATGTATTGTCCTGATCTACTAAACACTAGATGGCCATGTATTGTCCTGATCTACTAAACACTAGATGGCCATGTATTGTCCTGATCCACTAAACACTAGATGACCATGTATTGTCCTGATCTACTAAACACTAGATGGCCATGTATTGTCCTGATCTACTAAACACTAGATGGTCATGTATTGTCCTGATCTACTAAACACTAGATGGCCATGTATTGTCATGATCTACTAAACACTAGATGGCCATGTATTGTCCTGATCTACTAAACACTAGATGGCCATGTATTGTCCTGATCTCCTAAACACTAGGTGGTCATGTATTCTTAAGATCTACTAAACACTAGATGGCCATGTATTGTCCTGATCTACTAAACACTAGATGGTCATGTATTGTCCTGATCTACTAAACACTAGATGGCCATGTATTGTCCTGATCTACTAAACACTAGATGGCAATGTATTGTCCTGATCTACTAAACACTAGAAGATCATGTATTGTCCTGATCTACTAAACACTAGATTGCCATGTATTGTCCTGATCTACTAAACACTATATGGTCATGTATTGTCCTGATCTACTAAACACTAGATGGTCATGTATTGTCCTGATCTACTAAACACTAGATGGCCATGTATTGTCCTGATCTACTAAACACTAGATGGCCATGTATTGTCCTGATCCACTAAACACTAGATGACCATGTATTGTCCTGATCTACTAAACACTAGATGGCCATGTATTGTCCTGATCTACTAAACACTAGATGGTCATGTATTGTCCTGATCTACTAAACACTAGATGGCCATGTATTGTCCTGATCTACTAAACACTAGATGGCCATGTATTGTCCTGATCTACTAAACACTAGATGGCCATGTATTGTCCTGATCTCCTAAACACTAGGTGGTCATGTATTCTTAAGATCTACTAAACACTAGATGGCCATGTATTGTCCTGATCTACTAAACACTAGATGGTCATGTATTGTCCTGATCTACTAAACACTATATGGCCATGTATTGTCCTGATCTACTAAACACTAGATGGCCATGTATTGTCCTGATCTACTAAACACTAGATGGCCATGTATTGTCCTGATCTACTAAACATTAGATGGCCATGTATTGTCCTGATCTACTAAACACTAGATGGTCATGTATTTTCCTGATCTACTAAACACTAGATGGCCATGTATTGTCATGATCTACTAAACACTAGATGGCCATGTATTGTCCTGATCTACTAAACACTAGATGGCCATGTATTGTCCTGATCTCCTAAACACTAGGTGGTCATGTATTCTTAAGATCTACTAAACACTAGATGGCCATGTATTGTCCTGATCTACTAAACACTAGATGGTCATGTATTGTCCTGATCTACTAAACACTAGATGGCCATGTATTGTCCTGATCTACTAAACACTAGATGGCCATGTATTGTCCTGATCTACTAAACACTAGATGACCATGTAATGTCCTGATCTACTAAACACTAGCTGGCCATGTATTGTCCTGATCTACTAAACACTAGCTGGCCATGTATTGTCCTGATCTACTAAACAACTAGATGGCCATGTATTGGCCTGATCTACTAAACACTAGATGGCCATGTATTGTCCTGATCTACTAAACATTAGATGGTCATGCATTGTCCTGATCTACTAAACACTAGATGACCATGTATTGTCATGAGCTACTAAACACTAGATGGCCATGTATTGTCCTGATCTACTAAACACTAGATGACCATGTATTGTCCTGATCTACTAAACACTGGATGGCCATGTATTGTCCTGATCTACTAAGAACTAGATGGCCATGTATTGTCCTGATCTACTAAAAACTAGATGGCCATGCATTGTCCTCATCTACTAAACACTAGATGGCCATGTATTGTCCTGATCTACTAAACACTAGATGACAATGTATTGTCCTGATCTACTAAACACTAGATGGCCATGTATTGTTCTGATCTACTAAACACTAGATGGCCATATATTGTCCTGATCTACTAAACACTAGATGGTCATGTATTGTCCTGATCTACTAAACACTAGATGACCATGTATTGTCCTGATCTACTAAACACTAGATGGCCATGTATTGTCCTGATCTACTAAACACTAGATGGTCATGTATTGTCCTGATCTACTAAACACTAGATGGCCATGTATTGTCCTGATCTACTAAACACTAGATGGCCATGTATTGTCCTGATCTACTAAACACTAGATGGCCATGTATTGTCCTGATCTCCTAAACACTAGGTGGTCATGTATTCTTAAGATCTACTAAACACTAGATGGCCATGTATTGTCCTGATCTACTAAACACTAGATGGTCATGTATTGTCCTGATCTACTAAACACTAGATGGCCATGTATTGTCCTGATCTACTAAACACTAGATGGCCATGTATTGTCCTGATCTACTAAACACTAGAAGGTCATGTATTGTCCTGATCTACTAAACACTAGATGGCCATGTATTGTCCTGATCTACTAAACACTATATGGTCATGTATTGTCCTGATCTACTAAACACTAGATGGTCATGTATTGTCCTGATCTACTAAACACTAGATGGCCATGTATTGTCCTGATCTACTAAACACTAGATGGCCATGTATTGTCCTGATCCCCTAAACACTAGATGACCATGTATTGTCCTGATCTACTAAACACTAGATGGCCATGTATTGTCCTGATCTACTAAACACTAGATGGTCATGTATTGTCCTGATCTACTAAACACTAGATGGCCATGTATTGTCATGATCTACTAAACACTAGATGGCCATGTATTGTCCTGATCTACTAAACACTAGATGGCCATGTATTGTCCTGATCTCCTAAACACTAGGTGGTCATGTATTCTTAAGATCTACTAAACACTAGATGGCCATGTATTGTCCTGATCTACTAAACACTAGATGGTCATGTATTGTCCTGATCTACTAAACACTAGATGGCCATGTATTGTCCTGATCTACTAAACACTAGATGGCCATGTATTGTCCTGATCTACTAAACACTAGATGGCCATGTATTGTCCTGATCTACTAAACACTAGATGGCCATGTATTGTCCTGATCTACTAAACACTAGATGGTCATGTATTGTCCTGATCTACTAAACACTAGATGGCCATGTATTGTCATGATCTACTAAACACTAGATGGCCATGTATTGTCCTGATCTACTAAACACTAGATGGCCATGTATTGTCCTGATCTCCTAAACACTAGGTGGTCATGTATTCTTAAGATCTACTAAACACTAGATGGCCATGTATTGTCCTGATCTACTAAACACTAGATGGTCATGTATTGTCCTGATCTACTAAACACTAGATGGCCATGTATTGTCCTGATCTACTAAACACTAGATGGCCATGTATTGTCCTGATCTACTAAACACTAGATGACCATGTAATGTCCTGATCTACTAAACACTAGCTGGCCATGTATTGTCCTGATCTACTAAACACTAGATGGCCATGTATTGTCCTGATCTACTAAACAACTAGATGGCCATGTATTGGCCTGATCTACTAAACACTAGATGGCCATGTATTGTCCTGATCTACTAAACACTAGATGGTCATGTATTGTCCTGATCTACTAAACACTAGATGGCCATGTATTGTCCTGATCTACTAAACACTAGATGGCCATGTATTGTCCTGATCTACTAAACACTAGATGGCCATGTATTGTCCTGATCTACTAAACACTAGATGGCCATGTATTGTCCTGATCTACTAAACACTAGATGGTCATGTATTGTCCTGATCTACTAAACACTAGATGGCCATGTATTGTCATGATCTACTAAACACTAGATGGCCATGTATTGTCCTGATCTACTAAACACTAGATGGCCATGTATTGTCCTGATCTCCTAAACACTAGGTGGTCATGTATTCTTAAGATCTACTAAACACTAGATGGCCATGTATTGTCCTGATCTACTAAACACTAGATGGTCATGTATTGTCCTGATCTACTAAACACTAGATGGCCATGTATTGTCCTAATCTACTAAACACTAGATGGCCATGTATTGTCCTGATCTACTAAACACTAGATGACCATGTAATGTCCTGAGCTACTAAACACTAGCTGGCCATGTATTGTCCTGATCTACTAAACACTAGATGGCCATGTATTGTCCTGATCTACTAAACAACTAGATGGCCATGTATTGGCCTGATCTACTAAACACTAGATGGCCATGTATTGGCCTGATCTACTAAACACTAGATGGCCATGTATTGTCCTGATCTACTAAACACTAGATGGTCATGTATTGTCCTGATCTACTAAACACTAGATGGCCATGTATTGTCCTGATCTACTAAACACTAGATGGCCATGTATTGTCCTGATCTACTAAACACTAGATGGCCATGTATTGTCCTGATCTCCTAAACACTAGGTGGTCATGTATTCTTAAGATCTACTAAACACTAGATGGCCATGTATTGTCCTGATCTACTAAACACTAGATGGTCATGTATTGTCCTGATCTACTAAACACTAGATGGCCATGTATTGTCCTGATCTACTAAACACTAGATGGCCATGTATTGTCCTGATCTACTAAACACTAGAAGGTCATGTATTGTCCTGATCTACTAAACACTAGATGGCCATGTATTGTCCTGATCTACTAAACACTATATGGTCATGTATTGTCCTGATCTACTAAACACTAGATGGTCATGTATTGTCCTGATCTACTAAACACTAGATGGCCATGTATTGTCCTGATCTACTAAACACTAGATGGCCATGTATTGTCCTGATCCCCTAAACACTAGATGACCATGTATTGTCCTGATCTACTAAACACTAGATGGCCATGTATTGTCCTGATCTACTAAACACTAGATGGTCATGTATTGTCCTGATCTACTAAACACTAGATGGCCATGTATTGTCATGATCTACTAAACACTAGATGGCCATGTATTGTCCTGATCTACTAAACACTAGATGGCCATGTATTGTCCTGATCTCCTAAACACTAGGTGGTCATGTATTCTTAAGATCTACTAAACACTAGATGGCCATGTATTGTCCTGATCTACTAAACACTAGATGGTCATGTATTGTCCTGATCTACTAAACACTAGATGGCCATGTATTGTCCTGATCTACTAAACACTAGATGGCCATGTATTGTCCTGATCTACTAAACACTAGATGGCCATGTATTGTCCTGATCTACTAAACACTAGATGGCCATGTATTGTCCTGATCTACTAAACACTAGATGGTCATGTATTGTCCTGATCTACTAAACACTAGATGGCCATGTATTGTCATGATCTACTAAACACTAGATGGCCATGTATTGTCCTGATCTACTAAACACTAGATGGCCATGTATTGTCCTGATCTCCTAAACACTAGGTGGTCATGTATTCTTAAGATCTACTAAACACTAGATGGCCATGTATTGTCCTGATCTACTAAACACTAGATGGTCATGTATTGTCCTGATCTACTAAACACTAGATGGCCATGTATTGTCCTGATCTACTAAACACTAGATGGCCATGTATTGTCCTGATCTACTAAACACTAGATGACCATGTAATGTCCTGATCTACTAAACACTAGCTGGCCATGTATTGTCCTGATCTACTAAACACTAGATGGCCATGTATTGTCCTGATCTACTAAACAACTAGATGGCCATGTATTGGCCTGATCTACTAAACACTAGATGGCCATGTATTGTCCTGATCTACTAAACACTAGATGGTCATGTATTGTCCTGATCTACTAAACACTAGATGGCCATGTATTGTCCTGATCTACTAAACACTAGATGGCCATGTATTGTCCTGATCTACTAAACACTAGATGGCCATGTATTGTCCTGATCTACTAAACACTAGATGGCCATGTATTGTCCTGATCTACTAAACACTAGATGGTCATGTATTGTCCTGATCTACTAAACACTAGATGGCCATGTATTGTCATGATCTACTAAACACTAGATGGCCATGTATTGTCCTGATCTACTAAACACTAGATGGCCATGTATTGTCCTGATCTCCTAAACACTAGGTGGTCATGTATTCTTAAGATCTACTAAACACTAGATGGCCATGTATTGTCCTGATCTACTAAACACTAGATGGTCATGTATTGTCCTGATCTACTAAACACTAGATGGCCATGTATTGTCCTAATCTACTAAACACTAGATGGCCATGTATTGTCCTGATCTACTAAACACTAGATGACCATGTAATGTCCTGAGCTACTAAACACTAGCTGGCCATGTATTGTCCTGATCTACTAAACACTAGATGGCCATGTATTGTCCTGATCTACTAAACAACTAGATGGCCATGTATTGGCCTGATCTACTAAACACTAGATGGCCATGTATTGTCCTGATCTACTAAACACTAGATGGTCATGCATTGTCCTGATCTACTAAACACTAGATGACCATGTATTGTCATGAGCTACTAAACACTAGATGGCCATGTATTGTCCTGATCTACTAAACACTAGATGACCATGTATTGTCCTGATCTACTAAACACTGGATGGCCATGTATTGTCCTGATCTAATAAACACTAGATGGCCATGTATTGTCCTGATCTACTAAACACTAGATGGCCATGTATTGTCCTGATCTACTAAAAACTAGATGGCCATGCATTGTCCTCATCTACTAAACACTAGATGGCCATGTATTGTCCTGATCTACTAAACACTAGATGACAATGTATTGTCCTGATCTACTAAACACTAGATGGCCATGTATTGTTCTGATCTACTAAACACTAGATGGCCATATATTGTCCTGATCTACTAAACACTAGATGGTCATGTATTGTCCTGATCTACTAAACACTAGATGGCCATGTATTGTCCTGATCTACTAAACACTAGATGGCCATGTATTGTCCTGATCTACTAAACACTAGATGGCCATGTATTGTCCTGATCTACTAAACACTAGATGGCCATGTATTGTCCTGATCTTCTAAACACTAGATGACCATGTATTGTCCTGATCTACTAAACACTAGATGGCCATGTATTGTCCTGATCTACTAAACACTAGATGGCCATGTATTGTCCTGATCTACTAAACACTAGATGGCCATGTATTGTCCTGATCTACTAAACACTAGATGACCATGTATTGTCCTGATCTACTAAACACTAGATGGCCATGTATTGTCCTGATCTACTAAACACTAGATGGCCATGTATTGTCCTGATCTACTAAACACTAGATGGCCATGTATTGTCCTGATCTACTAAACACTAGATGGCCATGTATTGTCCTGATCTACTAAACACTAGATGACCATGTATTGTCCTGATCTACTAAACACTAGATGGCCATGTATTGTCCTGATCTACTAAACACTAGATGGCCATGTATTGTCCTGATCTACTAAACACTGGATGGCCATGTATTGTCCTGATCTACTAAACACTAGATGGCCATGTATTGTCCTGATCTACTAAACACTAGATGGCCATATATTGTCCTGATCTACTAAACACTAGATGACCATTTATTGTCCTGATCTACTAAACACTAGAAGGCCATGTATTGTTCTGGTCTACTAAACACTAGATGGCCATGTATTGTCCTGATCTACTAAACACTACATGGCCATGTATTGTCCTGATCTACTAAACACTAGATGGCCATGTATTGTCCTGATCTACTAAACACTAGATGGCCATGTATTGTCCTGATCTACTAAAAACTAGATGGCCATGCATTGTCCTGATCTACTAAACACTAGATGGCCATGTATTGTCCTGATCTACTAAACACTAGATGACAATGTATTGTCCTGATCTACTAAACACTAGATGGCCATGTATTGTTCTGATCTACTAAACACTAGATGGCCATATATTGTCCTGATCTACTAAACACTAGATGGTCATGTATTGTCCTGATCTACTAAACACTAGATGGCCATGTATTGTCATGATCTACTAAACACTAGATGGCCATGTATTGTCCTGATCTACTAAACACTAGATGGCCATGTATTGTCCTGATCTACTAAACACTAGATGACCATGTATTGTCCTGATCTACTAAACACTAGATGGCCATGTATTGTCCTGATCTACTAAACACTAGATGGCCATGTATTGTCCTGATCTACTAAACACTAGATGGCCATGTATTGTCCTGATCTACTAAACACTAGATGACCATGTATTGTCCTGATCTCCTAAACACTAGATGGCCATGTATTGTCCTGATCTACTAAACACTAGATGGCCATGTATTGTCCTGATCTACTAAACACTAGATGGCCATGTATTGTCCTGATCTACTAAACAACTAGTTGGCCATGCATTGTCCTGATCTACTAAACACTAGATGACCATGTATTGTCCTGGTCTACTAAACACTGGATGGCCATGTATTGTCCTGATCTACTAAACACTAGATGGCCATGTATTGTCCTGATCTACTAAACACTAGATGGCCATGTATTGTCCTGATCTACTAAACACTAGATGGCCATGTATTGTCCTGATCTACTAAACACTAGATGACCATGTATTGTCCTGATCTACTAAACACTAGATGGCCATGTATTGTTCTGGTCTACTAAACACTAGATGGCCATGTATTGTCCTGATCTACTAAACACTAGATGGTCATGTATTGTCCTGATCTACTAAACACTAGATGGCCATGTATTGTCCTGATCTACTAAACACTAGATGGCCATGTATTGTCCTGATCTACTAAACACTAGATGGCCATGTATTGTCATGATCTACTAAACAGTAGATGACCATGTATTGTCCTGATCTACTAAACACTAGATGACCATGTATTGTCCTGATCTACTAAACACTAGATGGTCATGTATTTTCCTGATCTACTAAACACTAGATGGTCATGTATTGTCCTGATCTACTAAACACTAGATGACCATGTATTGTCCTGATCTACTAAACACTAGATGACCATGTATTGTCCTGATCTACTAAACACTAGATGGCCATGTATTGTCCTGATCTACTAAACACTAGATGGCCATGTATTGTCCTGATCTACTAAACACTAGATGACCATGTATTGTCCTGATCTACTAAACACTAGATGGCCATGTATTGTTCTGATCTACTAAACACTCGATGGCCATGTATTGTCCTGATCTACTAAACACTAGATGGTCATGTATTGTCCTGATCTACTAAACACTAGATGGCCATGTATTGTCCTGATCTACTAAACACTAGATGGCCATGTATTGTCATGATCTACTAAACACTAGATGGCCATGTATTGTCCTGATCTACTAAACACTAGATGGCCATGTATTGTCCTGATCTACTAAACACTAGATGGCCATGTATTGTCCTGATCTACTAAACACTAGATGGCCATGTATTGTCCTGATCTACTAAACACTAGATGACCATGTATTGTCCTGATCTACTAAACACTAGATGACCATGTATTGTCCTGATCTACTAAACACTAGATGGCCATGTATTGTCCTGATCTACTAAACACTAGATGGCCAGGTATTGTCCTGATCTACTAAACAACTAGTTGGCCATGTATTGTCATGATCTACTAAGCACTAGATGGCCATGTATTGTCCTGATTTACTAAACACTAGATGGCCATGCATTGTCCTGATCTACTAAACACTAGGTGGCCATGTATTGTCATGATCTACTAAACACTAGATGACCATGTATTGTCCTGATCTACTAAACACTAGATGGCCATGTATTGTCCTGATCTACTAAACACTAGATGGTCATGTATTGTCCTGATCTACTAAACACTAGATGGTCATATATTGTCCCGATCTACTAAACACTAGATGACCATGTATTGTCCTGATCTACTAAACACTATATGACCATGTATTGTCCTGATCTACTAAACACTAGATGGCCATGTATTGTCCTGATCTACTAAACACTAGATGGCCATGTATTGTCCTGATCTACTAAACACTAGATGACCATGTATTGTCCTGATCTACTAAACACTAGATGGCCATGTATTGTCCTGATCTACTAAACACTAGATGGCCATGTTTTGTCCTGATCTACTAAACACTAGATGGCCATGTATTGTCATGATCTACTAAACACTAGATGGCCATGTATTGTCCTGATCTACTAAACACTAGATGGCCATGTATTGTCCTGATCTACTAAACACTAGATGGCCATGTATTGTCCTGATCTACTAAACACTAGATGGCCATGTATTGTCCTGATCTACTAAACACTAGATGACCATGTATTGTCCTGATCTACTAAACAACTAGTTGGCCATGCATTGTCCTGATCTACTAAACACTAGATGGCCATGTATTGTCCTGATTTACTAAACACTAGATGGCCATGCATTGTCCTGATCTACTAAACACTAGATGGCCATGTATTGTCCTGATCTACTAAGCACTAGATGGCCATATATTGTCCTGATCTACTAAACACTAGATGACCATGTATTGTCCTTGTCTACTAAACACTGGATGGCCATGTATTGTCCTGATCTACTAAACATTAGATGGCCATGTATTGTCCTGATCTACTAAACACTAGATGGCCATGTATTGTCCTGATCTACTAAACACTAGATGGCCATGTATTGTCCTGATCTAATAAACACTAGATCACCATATATTGTCCTGATCTACTAAACACTAGATGGCCATGTATTGTTCTGATCTACTAAATACTAAATGGCCATGTATTGTCATGATCTACTAAACACTAGATGGCCATGTATTGTCCTGATCTACTAAACACTAGATGGCCATGTATTGTCCTGATCTACTAAACACTAGATGGCCATGTATTGTCCTGATCTACTAAACACTAGATGACCATGTATTGTCCTGATCTACTAAACACTAGATGGCCATGTATTGTTCTGGTCTACTAAACACTAGATGGCCATGTATTGTCCTGATCTACTAAACACTAGATGGTCATGTATTGTCCTGATCTACTAAACACTAGATGGCCATGTATTGTCCTGATCTACTAAACACTAGATGGCCATGTATTGTCCTGATCTACTAAACACTAGATGGCCATGTATTGTCATGATCTACTAAACACTAGATGACCATGTATTGTCCTGATCTACTAAACAGTAGATGACCATGTATTGTCCTGATCTACTAAACACTAGATGGCCATGCATTGTCCTGATCTACTAAACACTAGGTGGCCATGTATTGTCATGATCTACTAAACACTAGATGACCATGTATTGTCCTGATCTACTAAACACTAGATGGCCATGTATTGTCCTGATCTACTAAACACTAGATGGTCATGTATTGTCCTGATCTACTAAACACTAGATGGTCATATATTGTCCCGATCTACTAAACACTAGATGACCATGTATTGTCCTGATCTACTAAACACTATATGACCATGTATTGTCCTGATCTACTAAACACTAGATGGCCATGTATTGTCCTGATCTACTAAACACTAGATGGCCATGTATTGTCCTGATCTACTAAACACTAGATGACCATGTATTGTCCTGATCTACTAAACACTAGATGGCCATGTATTGTCCTGATCTACTAAACACTAGATGGCCATGTATTGTCCTGATCTACTAAACACTAGATGGCCATGTATTGTCATGATCTACTAAACATTAGATGGCCATGTATTGTCCTGATCTACTAAACACTAGATGGCCATGTATTGTCCTGATCTACTAAACACTAGATGGCCATGTATTGTCCTGATCTACTAAACACTAGATGGCCATGTATTGTCCTGATCTACTAAACACTAGATGACCATGTATTGTCCTGATCTACTAATCAACTAGTTGGCCATGCATTGTCCTGATCTACTAAACACTAGATGGCCATGTATTGTCCTGATTTACTAAACACTAGATGGCCATGCATTGTCCTGATCTACTAAACACTAGATGGCCATGTATTGTCCTTATCTACTAAGCACTAGATGGTCATATATTGTCCTGATCTACTAAACACTAGATGACCATGTATTGTCCTTGTCTACTAAACACTGGATGGCCATGTATTGTCCTGATCTACTAAACATTAGATGGCCATGTATTGTCCTGATCTACTAAACACTAGATGGCCATGTATTGTCCTGATCTACTAAACACTAGATGGCCATGTATTGTCCTGATCTAATAAACACTAGATCACCATGTATTGTCTTGATCTACTAAACACTAGATGGCCATGTATTGTTCTGATCTACTAAATACTAAATGGCCATGTATTGTCATGATCTACTAAACACTAGATGGCCATGTATTGTCCTGATCTACTAAACACTAGATGGCCATGTATTGTCCTGATCTACTAAACACTAGATGGCCATGTATTGTCCTGATCTACTAAACACTAGATGACCATGTATTGTCCTGATCTACTAAACACTAGATGGCCATGTATTGTTCTGGTCTACTAAACACTAGATGGCCATGTATTGTCCTGATCTACTAAACACTAGATGGTCATGTATTGTCCTGATCTACTAAACACTAGATGGCCATGTATTGTCCTGATCTACTAAACACTAGATGGCCATGTATTGTCCTGATCTACTAAACACTAGATGGCCATGTATTTTCATGATCTACTAAACACTAGATGACCATGTATTGTCCTGATCTACTAAACAGTAGATGACCATGTATTGTCCTGATCTACTAAACACTAGATGGTCATGTATTGTCCTGATCTACTAAACACTAGATGGTCATGTATTGTCCTGATCTACTAAACACTAGATGACCATGTATTGTCCTGATCTACTAAACACTAGATGACCATGTATTGTCCTGATCTACTAAACACTAGATGGCCATGTATTGTCATGATCTACTAAACACTAGATGGCCATGTATTGTCCTGATCTACTAAACACTAGATGGCCATGTATTGTCCTGATCTACTAAACACTAGATGGCCATGTATTGTCCTGATCTACTAAACACTAGATGGCCATGTATTGTCCTGATCTACTAAACACTAGATGACCATGTATTGTCCTGATCTACTAAACACTAGATGACCATGTATTGTCCTGATCTACTAAACACTAGATGGCCATGTATTGTCCTGATCTACTAAACACTAGATGGCCAGGTATTGTCCTGATCTACTAAACAACTAGTTGGCCATATATTGTCATGATCTACTAAGCACTAGATGGCCATGTATTGTCATGATCTACTAAGCACTAGATGGCCATGCATTGTCCTGATCTACTAAACACTAGGTGGCCATGTATTGTCATGATCTACTAAACACTAGATGACCATGTATTGTCCTGATCTACTAAACACTAGATGGCCATGTATTGTCCTGATCTACTAAACACTAGATGGTCATGTATTGTCCTGATCTACTAAACACTAGATGGTCATATATTGTCCCGATCTACTAAACACTAGATGACCATGTATTGTCCTGATCTACTAAACACTATATGACCATGTATTGTCCTGATCTACTAAACACTAGATGGCCATGTATTGTCCTGATCTACTAAACACTAGATGGCCATGTATTGTCCTGATCTACTAAACACTAGATGACCATGTATTGTCCTGATCTACTAAGCACTAGATGGCCATGTATTGTCCTGATCTACTAAACACTAGATGGCCATGTATTGTCCTGATCTACTAAACACTAGATGGCCATGTATTGTCATGATCTACTAAACACTAGATGGCCATGTATTGTCCTGATCTACTAAACACTAGATGGCCATGTATTGTCCTGATCTACTAAACACTAGATGGCCATGTATTGTCCTGATCTACTAAACACTAGATGGCCATGTATTGTCCTGATCTACTAAACACTAGATGACCATGTATTGTCCTGATCTACTAAACAACTAGTTGGCCATGCATTGTCCTGATCTACTAAACACTAGATGGCCATGTATTGTCCTGATTTACTAAACACTAGATGGCCATGCATTGTCCTGATCTACTAAACAACTAGTTGGCCATGCATTGTCCTGATCTACTAAACACTAGATGGCCATGTATTGTCCTGATTTACTAAACACTAGATGGCCATGCATTGTCCTGATCTACTAAACACTAGATGGCCATGTATTGTCCTGATCTACTAAGCACTAGATGGTCATATATTGTCCTGATCTACTAAACACTAGATGACCATGTATTGTCCTTGTCTACTAAACACTGGATGGCCATGTATTGTCCTGATCTACTAAACATTAGATGGCCATGTATTGTCCTGATCTACTAAACACTAGATGGCCATGTATTGTCCTGATCTACTAAACACTAGATGGCCATGTATTGTCCTGATCTAATAAACACTAGATCACCATGTATTGTCCTGATCTACTAAACACTAGATGGCCATGTATTGTTCTGATCTACTAAATACTAAATGGCCATGTATTGTCATGATCTACTAAACACTAGATGGCCATGTATTGTCCTGATCTACTAAACACTAGATGGCCATATATTGTCCTGATCTACTAAACACTAGATGGCCATGTATTGTCCTGATCTACTAAACACTAGATGACCATGTATTGTCCTGATCTACTAAACACTAGATGGCCATGTATTGTTCTGGTCTACTAAACACTAGATGGCCATGTATTGTCCTGATCTACTAAACACTAGATGGTCATGTATTGTCCTGATCTACTAAACACTAGATGGCCATGTATTGTCCTGATCTACTAAACACTAGATGGCCATGTATTGTCCTGATCTACTAAACACTAGATGGCCATGTATTGTCATGATCTACTAAACACTAGATGACCATGTATTGTCCTGATCTACTAAACAGTAGATGACCATGTATTGTCCTGATCTACTAAACACTAGATGGTCATGTATTGCCCTGATCTACTAAACACTAGATGGTCATGTATTGTCCTGATCTACTAAACACTAGATGACCATGTATTGTCCTGATCTACTAAACACTAGATGACCATGTATTGTCCTGATCTACTAAACACTAGATGGCCATGTATTGTCATGATCTAATAAACACTAGATGGCCATGTATTGTCCTGATCTACTAAACACTAGATGGCCATGTATTGTCCTGATCTACTAAACACTAGATGGCCATGTATTGTCCTGATCTACTAAACACTAGATGACCATGTATTGTCCTGATCTACTAAACACTAGATGACCATGTATTGTCCTGATCTACTAAACACTAGATGGCCATGTATTGTCCTGATCTACTAAACACTAGATGGCCAGGTATTGTCCTGATCTACTAAACAACTAGTTGGCCATATATTGTCATGATCTACTAAGCACTAGATGGCCATGTATTGTCCTGATTTACTAAACACTAGATGGCCATGCATTGTCCTGATCTACTAAACACTAGGTGGCCATGTATTGTCATGATCTACTAAACACTAGATGACCATGTATTGTCCTGATCTACTAAACACTAGATGGCCATGCATTGTCCTGATCTACTAAACACTAGATGGTCATGTATTGTCCTGATCTACTAAACACTAGATGGTCATATATTGTCCCGATCTACTAAACACTAGATGACCATGTATTGTCCTGATCTACTAAACACTAGATGACCATGTATTGTCCTGATCTACTAAACACTAGATGGCCATGTATTGTCCTGATCTACTAAACACTAGATGGCCATGTATTGTCCTGATCTACTAAACACTAGATGACCATGTATTGTCCTGATCTACTAAACACTAGATGGCCATGTATTGTCCTGATCTACTAAACACTAGATGGCCATGTATTGTCCTGATCTACTAAACACTAGATGGCCATGTATTGTCATGATCTACTAAACACTAGATGGCCATGTATTGTCCTGATCTACTAAACACTAGATGGCCATGTATTGTCCTGATCTACTAAACACTAGATGGCCATGTATTGTCCTGATCTACTAAACACTAGATGGCCATGTATTGTCCTGATCTACTAAACACTAGATGACCATGTATTGTACTGATCTACTAAACAACTAGTTGGCCATGCATTGTCCTGATCTACTAAACACTAGATGGCCATGTATTGTCCTGATTTACTAAACACTAGATGGCCATGCATTGTCCTGATCTACTAAACAACTAGTTGGCCATGCATTGTCCTGATCTACTAAACACTAGATGGCCATGTATTGTCCTGATTTACGAAACACTAGATGGCCATGCATTGTCCTGATCTACTAAACACTAGATGGCCATGTATTGTCCTGATCTACTAAGCACTAGATGGCCATATATTGTCCTGATCTACTAAACACTAGATGACCATGTATTGTCCTTGTCTACTAAACACTGGATGGCCATGTATTGTCCTGATCTACTAAACATTAGATGGCCATGTATTGTCCTGATCTACTAAACACTAGATGGCCATGTATTGTCCTGATCTACTAAACACTAGATGGCCATGTATTGTCCTGATCTAATAAACACTAGATCACCATGTATTGTCCTGATCTACTAAACACTAGATGGCCATGTATTGTTCTGATCTACTAAATACTAAATGGCCATGTATTGTCCTGATCTACTAAACACTAGATGGCCATGTATTGTCCTGATCTACTAAACACTAGATGGCCATGTATTGTCCTGATCTACTAAACACTAGATGGCCATGTATTGTCCTGATCTACTAAACACTAGATGACCATGTATTGTCCTGATCTACTAAACACTAGATGGCCATGTATTGTTCTGGTCTACTAAACACTAGATGGCCATGTATTGTCCTGATCTACTAAACACTAGATGGTCATGTATTGTCCTGATCTACTAAACACTAGATGGCCATGTATTGTCCTGATCTACTAAACACTAGATGGCCATGTATTGTCCTGATCTACTAAACACTAGATGGCCATGTATTGTCATGATCTACTAAACACTAGATGACCATGTATTGTCCTGATCTACTAAACAGTAGATGACCATGTATTGTCCTGATCTACTAAACACTAGATGGTCATGTATTGTCCTGATCTACTAAACACTAGATGGTCATGTATTGTCCTGATCTACTAAACACTAGATGACCATGTATTGTCCTGATCTACTAAACACTAGATGACCATGTATTGTCCTGATCTACTAAACACTAGATGGCCATGTATTGTCCTGATCTACTAAACACTAGATGGCCATGTATTGTCCTGATCTACTAAACACTAGATGACCATGTATTGTCCTGATCTACTAAACACTAGATGACCATGTATTGTCCTGATCTACTAAACACTAGATGGCCATGTATTGTCCTGATCTACTAAACACTAGATGGCCAGGTATTGTCCTGATCTACTAAGCAACTAGTTGGCCATATATTGTCATGATCTACTAAGCACTAGATGGCCATGTATTGTCATGATCTACTAAGCACTAGATGGCCATGTATTGTCCTGATTTACTAAACACTAGATGGCCATGCATTGTCCTGATCTACTAAACACTAGGTGGCCATGTATTGTCATGATCTACTAAACACTAGATGACCATGTATTGTCCTGATCTACTAAACACTAGATGGCCATGTATTGTCCTGATCTACTAAACACTAGATGGTCATGTATTGTCCTGATCTACTAAACACTAGATGGTCATATATTGTCCCGATCTACTAAACACTAGATGACCATGTATTGTCCTGATCTACTAAACACTATATGACCATGTATTGTCCTGATCTACTAAACACTAGATGGCCATGTATTGTCCTGATCTACTAAACACTAGATGGCCATGTATTGTCCTGATCTACTAAACACTAGATGACCATGTATTGTCCTGATCTACTAAACACTAGATGGCCATGTATTGTCCTGATCTACTAAACACTAGATGGCCATGTATTGTCCTGATCTACTAAACACTAGATGGCCATGTATTGTCATGATCTACTAAACACTAGATGGCCATGTATTGTCCTGATCTACTAAACAGTAGATGACCATGTATTGTCCTGATCTACTAAACACTAGATGGTCATGTATTGTCCTGATCTACTAAACACTAGATGGTCATGTATTGTCCTGATCTACTAAACACTAGATGACCATGTATTGTCCTGATCTACTAAACACTAGATGACCATGTATTGTCCTGATCTACTAAACACTAGATGGCCATGTATTGTCATGATCTACTAAACACTAGATGGCCATGTATTGTCCTGATCTACTAAACACTAGATGGCCATGTATTGTCCTGATCTACTAAAAACTAGATGGCCATGTATTGTCCTGATCTACTAAACACTAGATGGCCATGTATTGTCCTGATCTACTAAACACTAGATGACCATGTATTGTCCTGATCTACTAAACACTAGATGACCATTTATTGTCCTGATCTACTAAACACTAGATGGCCATGTATTGTCCTGATCTACTAAACACTAGATGGCCAGGTATTGTCCTGATCTACTAAACAACTAGTTGGCCATATATTGTCATGATCTACTAAGCACTAGATGGCCATGTATTGTCATGATCTACTAAGCACTAGATGGCCATGTATTGTCCTGATTTACTAAACACTAGATGGCCATGCATTGTCCTGATCTACTAAACACTAGGTGGCCATGTATTGTCATGATCTACTAAACACTAGATGACCATGTATTGTCCTGATCTACTAAACACTAGATGGCCATGTATTGTCCTGATCTACTAAACACTAGATGGTCATGTATTGTCCTGATCTACTAAACACTAGATGGTCATATATTGTCCCGATCTACTAAACACTAGATGACCATGTATTGTCCTGATCTACTAAACACTATATGACCATGTATTGTCCTGATCTACTAAACACTAGATGGCCATGTATTGTCCTGATCTACTAAACACTAGATGGCCATGTATTGTCCTGATCTACTAAACACTAGATGGCCATGTATTGTCCTGATCTACTAAACACTAGATGACCATGTATTGTCCTGATCTACTAAACACTAGATGGCCATGTATTGTCCTGATCTACTAAACACTAGATGGCCATGTATTGTCCTGATCTACTAAACACTAGATGGCCATGTATTGTCATGATCTACTAAACACTAGATGGCCATGTATTGTCCTGATCTACTAAACACTAGATGGCCATGTATTGTCCTGATCTACTAAACACTAGATGGCCATGTATTGTCCTGATCTACTAAACACTAGATGGCCATGTATTGTCCTGATCTACTAAACACTAGATGACCATGTATTGTCCTGATCTACTAAACAACTAGTTGGCCATGCATTGTCCTGATCTACTAAACACTAGATGGCCATGTATTGTCCTGATTTACTAAACACTAGATGGCCATGCATTGTCCTGATCTACTAAACAACTAGTTGGCCATGCATTGTCCTGATCTACTAAACACTAGATGGCCATGCATTGTCCTGATCTACTAAACACTAGATGGCCATGTATTGTCCTGATCTACTAAGCACTAGATGGTCATATATTGTCCTGATCTACTAAACACTAGATGACCATGTATTGTCCTTGTCTACTAAACACTGGATGGCCATGTATTGTCCTGATCTACTAAACATTAGATGGCCATGTATTGTCCTGATCTACTAAACACTAGATGGCCATGTATTGTCCTGATCTACTAAACACTAGATGGCCATGTATTGTCCTGATCTAATAAACACTAGATCACCATGTATTGTCCTGATCTACTAAACACTAGATGGCCATGTATTGTTCTGATCTACTAAATACTAAATGGCCATGTATTGTCATGATCTACTAAACACTAGATGGCCATGTATTGTCCTGATCTACTAAACACTAGATGGCCATATATTGTCCTGATCTACTAAACACTAGATGGCCATGTATTGTCCTGATCTACTAAACACTAGATGACCATGTATTGTCCTGATCTACTAAACACTAGATTGCCATGTATTGTTCTGGTCTACTAAACACTAGATGGCCATGTATTGTCCTGATCTACTAAACACTAGATGGTCATGTATTGTCCTGATCTACTAAACACTAGATGGCCATGTATTGTCCTGATCTACTAAACACTAGATGGCCATGTATTGTCCTGATCTACTAAACACTAGATGGCCATGTATTGTCATGATCTACTAAACACTAGATGACCATGTATTGTCCTGATCTACTAAACAGTAGATGACCATGTATTGTCCTGATCTACTAAACACTAGATGGTCATGTATTGTCCTGATCTACTAAACACTAGATGGTCATGTATTGTCCTGATCTACTAAACACTAGATGACCATGTATTGTCCTGATCTACTAAACACTAGATGACCATGTATTGTCCTGATCTACTAAACACTAGATGGCCATGTATTGTCATGATCTACTAAACACTAGATGGCCATGTATTGTCCTGATCTACTAAACACTAGATGGCCATGTATTGTCCTGATCTACTAAACACTAGATGGCCATGTATTGTCCTGATCTACTAAACACTAGATGACCATGTATTGTCCTGATCTACTAAACACTAGATGACCATGTATTGTCCTGATCTACTAAACACTAGATGGCCATGTATTGTCCTGATCTACTAAACACTAGATGGCCAGGTATTGTCCTGATCTACTAAACAACTAGTTGGCCATATATTGTCATGATCTACTAAGCACTAGATGGCCATGTATTGTCCTGATTTACTAAACACTAGATGGCCATGCATTGTCCTGATCTACTAAACACTAGGTGGCCATGTATTGTCATGATCTACTAAACACTAGATGACCATGTATTGTCCTGATCTACTAAACACTAGATGGCCATGTATTGTCCTGATCTACTAAACACTAGATGGTCATGTATTGTCCTGATCTACTAAACACTAGATGGTCATATATTGTCCCGATCTACTAAACACTAGATGACCATGTATTGTCCTGATCTACTAAACACTAGATGACCATGTATTGTCCTGATCTACTAAACACTAGATGGCCATGTATTGTCCTGATCTACTAAACACTAGATGGCCATGTATTGTCCTGATCTACTAAACACTAGATGACCATGTATTGTCCTGATCTACTAAACACTAGATGGCCATGTATTGTCCTGATCTACTAAACACTAGATGGCCATGTATTGTCCTGATCTACTAAACACTAGATGGCCATGTATTGTCATGATCTACTAAACACTAGATGGCCATGTATTGTCCTGATCTACTAAACACTAGATGGCCATGTATTGTCCTGATCTACTAAACACTAGATGGCCATGTATTGTCCTGATCTACTAAACACTAGATGGCCATGTATTGTCCTGATCTACTAAACACTAGATGACCATGTATTGTACTGATCTACTAAACAACTAGTTGGCCATGCATTGTCCTGATCTACTAAACACTAGATGGCCATGTATTGTCCTGATTTACTAAACACTAGATGGCCATGCATTGTCCTGATCTACTAAACAACTAGTTGGCCATGCATTGTCCTGATCTACTAAACACTAGATGGCCATGTATTGTCCTGATTTACGAAACACTAGATGGCCATGCATTGTCCTGATCTACTAAACACTAGATGGCCATGTATTGTCCTGATCTACTAAGCACTAGATGGCCATATATTGTCCTGATCTACTAAACACTAGATGACCATGTATTGTCCTTGTCTACTAAACACTGGATGGCCATGTATTGTCCTGATCTACTAAACATTAGATGGCCATGTATTGTCCTGATCTACTAAACACTAGATGGCCATGTATTGTCCTGATCTACTAAACACTAGATGGCCATGTATTGTCCTGATCTAATAAACACTAGATCACCATGTATTGTCCTGATCTACTAAACACTAGATGGCCATGTATTGTTCTGATCTACTAAATACTAAATGGCCATGTATTGTCATGATCTACTAAACACTAGATGGCCATGTATTGTCCTGATCTACTAAACACTAGATGGCCATGTATTGTCCTGATCTACTAAACACTAGATGGCCATGTATTGTCCTGATCTACTAAACACTAGATGACCATGTATTGTCCTGATCTACTAAACACTAGATGGCCATGTATTGTTCTGGTCTACTAAAAACTAGATGGCCATGTATTGTCCTGATCTACTAAACACTAGATGGTCATGTATTGTCCTGATCTACTAAACACTAGATGGCCATGTATTGTCCTGATCTACTAAACACTAGATGGCCATGTATTGTCCTGATCTACTAAACACTAGATGGCCATGTATTGTCATGATCTACTAAACACTAGATGACCATGTATTGTCCTGATCTACTAAACAGTAGATGACCATGTATTGTCCTGATCTACTAAACACTAGATGGTCATGTATTGTCCTGATCTACTAAACACTAGATGGCCATGTATTGTCCTGATCTACTAAACACTAGATGACCATGTATTGTCCTGATCTACTAAACACTAGATGACCATGTATTGTCCTGATCTACTAAACACTAGATGACCATGTATTGTCCTGATCTACTAAACACTAGATGGCCATGTATTGTCCTGATCTACTAAACACTAGATGGCCAGGTATTGTCCTGATCTACTAAACAACTAGTTGGCCATATATTGTCATGATCTACTAAGCACTAGATGGCCATGTATTGTCATGATCTACTAAGCACTAGATGGCCATGTATTGTCCTGATTTACTAAACACTAGATGGCCATGCATTGTCCTGATCTACTAAACACTAGGTGGCCATGTATTGTCATGATCTACTAAACACTAGATGACCATGTATTGTCCTGATCTACTAAACACTAGATGGCCATGTATTGTCCTGATCTACTAAACACTAGATGGTCATGTATTGTCCTGATCTACTAAACACTAGATGGTCATATATTGTCCCGATCTACTAAACACTAGATGACCATGTATTGTCCTGATCTACTAAACACTATATGACCATGTATTGTCCTGATCTACTAAACACTAGATGGCCATGTATTGTCCTGATCTACTAAACAGTAGATGACCATGTATTGTCCTGATCTACTAAACACTAGATGACCATGTATTGTCCTGATCTACTAAACACTAGATGGCCATGTATTGTCCTGATCTACTAAACACTAGATGGCCATGTATTGTCCTGATCTACTAAACACTAGATGGCCATGTATTGTCATGATCTACTAAACACTAGATGGCCATGTATTGTCCTGATCTACTAAACACTAGATGGCCATGTATTGTCCTGATCTACTAAACACTAGATGGCCATGTATTGTCCTGATCTACTAAACACTAGATGGCCATGTATTGTCCTGATCTACTAAACACTAGATGACCATGTATTGTCCTGATCTACTAAACAACTAGTTGGCCATGCATTGTCCTGATCTACTAAACACTAGATGGCCATGTATTGTCCTGATTTACTAAACACTAGATGGCCATGCATTGTCCTGATCTACTAAACAACTAGTTGGCCATGCATTGTCCTGATCTACTAAACACTAGATGGCCATGTATTGTCCTGATTTACTAAACACTAGATGGCCATGCATTGTCCTGATCTACTAAACACTAGATGGCCATGTATTGTCCTGATCTACTAAGCACTAGATGGCCATATATTGTCCTGATCTACTAAACACTAGATGACCATGTATTGTCCTTGTCTACTAAACACTGGATGGCCATGTATTGTCCTGATCTACTAAACATTAGATGGCCATGTATTGTCCTGATCTACTAAACACTAGATGGCCATGTATTGTCCTGATCTACTAAACACTAGATGGCCATGTATTTTCCTGATCTAATAAACACTAGATCACCATGTATTGTCCTGATCTACTAAACACTAGATGGCCATGTATTGTTCTGATCTACTAAATACTAAATGGCCATGTATTGTCATGATTTACTAAACACTAGATGGCCATGTATTGTCCTGATCTACTAAACACTAGATGGCCATGTATTGTCCTGATCTACTAAACACTAGATGGCCATGTATTGTCCTGATCTACTAAACACTAGATGACCATGTATTGTCCTGATCTACTAAACACTAGATGGCCATGTATTGTTCTGGTCTACTAAACACTAGATGGCCATGTATTGTCCTGATCTACTAAACACTAGATGGTCATGTATTGTCCTGATCTACTAAACACTAGATGGCCATGTATTGTCCTGATCTACTAAACACTAGATGGCCATGTATTGTCCTGATCTACTAAACACTAGATGGCCATGTATTGTCATGATCTACTAAACACTAGATGACCATGTATTGTCCTGATCTACTAAACAGTAGATGACCATGTATTGTCCTGATCTACTAAACACTAGATGGTCATGTATTGTCCTGATCTACTAAACACTAGATGGTCATGTATTGTCTTGATCTACTAAACACTAGATGACCATGTATTGTCCTGATCTACTAAACAATAGATGACCATGTATTGTCCTGATCTACTAAACACTAGATGGCCATGTATTGTCATGATCTACTAAACACTAGATGGCCATGTATTGTCCTGATCTACTAAACACTAGATGGCCATGTATTGTCCTGATCTACTAAACACTAGATGGCCATGTATTGTCCTGATCTACTAAACACTAGATGGCCATGTATTGTCCTGATCTACTAAACACTAGATGACCATGTATTGTCCTGATCTACTAAACACTAGATGACCATGTATTGTCCTGATCTACTAAACACTAGATGGCCATGTATTGTCCTGATCTACTAAACACTAGATGGCCAGGTATTGTCCTGATCTACTAAACAACTTGTTGGCCATATATTGTCATGATCTACTAAGCACTAGATGGCCATGTATTGTCCTGATTTACTAAACACTAGATGGCCATGCATTGTCCTGATCTACTAAACACTAGGTGGCCATGTATTGTCATGATCTACTAAACACTAGATGGCCATGTATTGTCCTGATCTACTAAACACTAGATGGCCATGTATTGTCCTGATCTACTAAACACTAGATGGCCATGTATTGTCCTGATCTACTAAACACTAGATGGCCATGTATTGTCCTGATCTACTAAACACTAGATGGCCATGTATTGTCCTGATCTACTAAACACTAGATGGCCATGTATTGTCCTGATCTACTAAACACTAGATGGCCATGTATTGTCCTGATCTACTAAACACTAGATGGCCATGTATTGTCCTGATCTACTAAACACTAGATGACCATGTATTGTCCTGATCTACTAAACACTAGATGACCATGTATTGTCCTGATCTACTAAACACTAGATGGCCATGTATTGTCCTGATCTACTAAACACTAGATGGCCAGGTATTGTCCTGATCTACTAAACAACTTGTTGGCCATATATTGTCATGATCTACTAAGCACTAGATGGCCATGTATTGTCCTGATTTACTAAACACTAGATGGCCATGCATTGTCCTGATCTACTAAACACTAGGTGGCCATGTATTGTCATGATCTACTAAACACTAGATGACCATGTATTGTCCTGATCTACTAAACACTAGATGGCCATGTATTTTCCTGATCTACTAAACACTAGATGGCCATGTATTGTCCTGATCTACTAAGCACTAGATGGCCATGTATTGTCCTGATCTACTAAACACTAGATGACCATGTATTGTCCTGATCTACTAAACACTAGATGGCCATGTATTGTTCTGGTCTACTAAACACTAGATGGCCATGTATTGTCCTGATCTACTAAACACTAGATGGTCATGTATTGTCCTGATCTACTAAACACTAGATGGCCATGTATTGTCCTGATCTACTAAACACTAGATGGCCATGTATTGTCCTGATCTACTAAACACTAGATGGCCATGTATTGTCATGATCTACTAAACACTAGATGACCATGTATTGTCCTGATCTACTAAACAGTAGATGACCATGTATTGTCCTGATCTACTAAACACTAGATGGTCATGTATTGTCCTGATCTACTAAACACTAGATGGTCATGTATTGTCCTGATCTACTAAACACTAGATGACCATGTATTGTCCTGATCTACTAAACACTAGATGACCATGTATTGTCCTGATCTACTAAACACTAGATGGCCATGTATTGTCCTGATCTACTAAACACTAGATGGCCATGTATTGTCCTGATCTACTAAACACTAGATGACCATGTATTGTCCTGATCTACTAAACACTAGATGGCCATGTATTGTTCTGATCTACTAAACACTCGATGGCCATGTATTGTCCTGATCTACTAAACACTAGATGGTCATGTATTGTCCTGATCTACTAAACACTAGATGGCCATGTATCGTCCTGATCTACTAAACACTAGATGGCCATGTATTGTCCTGATCTACTAAACACTAGATGGCCATGTATTGTCATGATCTACTAAACACTAGATGGCCATGTATTGTCCTGATCTACTAAACACTAGATGGCCATGTATTGTCCTGATCTACTAAACACTTGATGGCCATGTATTGTCCTGATCTACTAAACACTAGATGACCATGTATTGTCCTGATCTACTAAACACTAGATGACCATGTTTTGTCCTGATCTACTAAACACTAGATGGCCATGTATTGTCCTGATCTACTAAACACTAGATGGCCAGGTATTGTCCTGATCTACTAAACAACTAGTTGGCCATGTATTGTCATGATCTACTAAACACTAGATGGCCATGTATTGTCCTGATTTACTAAACACTAGATGGCCATGCATTGTCCTGATCTACTAAACACTAGGTGGCCATGTATTGTCATGATCTACTAAACACTAGATGACCATGTATTGTCCTGATCTACTAAACACTAGATGGCCATGTATTGTCCTGATCTACTAAACACTAGATGGTCATGTATTGTCCTGATCTACTAAACACTAGATGGTCATATATTGTCCCGATCTACTAAACACTAGATGACCATGTATTGTCCTGATCTACTAAACACTAGATGACCATGTATTGTCCTGATCTACTAAACACTAGATGACCATGTATTGTCCTGATCTACTAAACACTAGATGGCCATGTATTGTCCTGATCTACTAAACACTAGAGGACCATGTATTGTCCTGATCTACTAAACACTAGATGGCCATGTATTGTCCTGATCTACTAAACACTAGATGGCCATGTATTGTCCTGATCTACTAAACACTAGATGGCCATGTATTGTCATGATCTACTAAACACTAGATGGCCATGTATTGTCCTGATCTACTAAACACTAGATGGCCATGTATTGTCCTGATCTACTAAACACTAGATGGCCATGTATTGTCCTGATCTACTAAACACTAGATGGCCATGTATTGTCCTGATCTACTAAACACTAGATGGTCATGTATTGTCCTGATCTACTAAACACTAGATGGTCATGTATTGTCCTGATCTACTAAACACTAGATGACCATGTATTGTCCTGATCTACTAAACACTAGATGACCATGTATTGTCCTGATCTACTAAACACTAGATGGCCATGTATTGTCCTGATCTACTAAACACTAGATGGCCATGCATTGTCCTGATCTACTAAACACTAGATGGCCATGTATTGTCATGATCTACTAAACACTAGATGGCCATGTATTGTCCTGATCTACTAAACACTAGATGACCATGTATTGTCCTGGTCTACTAAACACTAGATGGCCATGTATTGTCCTGATCTACTAAACATTAGATGGCCATGTATTGTCCTGATCTACTAAACACTAGATGGCCATGTATTGTCCTGATCTAGTAAACACTAGATGGCCATGTATTGTCCTGATCTACTAAACACTAGATGGCCATGCATTGTCCTGATCTACTAAACACTAGATGGCCATGTATTGTCCCGATCTACTAAACACTAGATGGCCATGTATTGTCCTGATCTACTAAACACTAGATGGCCATGTATTGTCCTGATCTACTAAACACTAGATGGTCATGTATTGTCCTGATCTACTAAACACTAGATGGTCATGTATTGTCCTCATCTACTAAACACTAGATGGCCATGTATTGTCCTGATCTACTAAACACTAGATGGCCATGGATTGTCCCGATCTACTAAACACTAGATGGCCATGTATTGTCCCGATCTACTAAACACTAGATGGCCATGTATTGTCCTGATCTACTAAACAACTAGATGGCCATGTATTGTCCTGAGCAATTGTGCAGGGGGACGTCGTAGTAGGGATTGTATGGTAGTTGGATTAGCAACTACCTATGCAGACATGCCAATCATCACTAAAGATGTGAGTTCGAATCCCACACTCATGGCGATGTGTACTCAATACAATACTATGTGATAAGGTTTGTCAGTGACTTGCGGAAGGGTAGTTGTTTTCTCTGGGTACTTCTTCACTAATAAAACTGACCGCCATGATATAGCTGAAATATTGTGGAAAGCGGCGATATACACCATAATCCTAACTATCAACTGAGCAGTATTTGGGCTACTTGTATATTCAGCTAACAACTGATAATAAAAGTTTGAAGATACCAAACTAGTTATCAGTCGAAGTAAATGTAAGCAGGACAGACAAAACAATGGTCAAAAGAAAAGGGGCATCGATACTTATAAGTACTACACAGAAAACTAAAACAACACGTACTACACTAAAATATGGGGGCTAACTCAAGTGGTCCGGGGGTGTATGCTGTGTCTGCTCCACCTGTGGCACCCGTAGCGAGAGTTACTATTAAGAAAAACGAACCTCGTCTGATATGGATATCATATTCAAGCTTAGATGGATCCAGGTCTTCTGGAATGGTAACAAGTTCCTGATCCACTAGTGGCACCCGTCGTGTTACTCTTGTTACAAATCCAGTGACAAATCATGAATGAGGGAATAACTTGATTGTGATTATTGCAAATGGAACATATCCGTGGTCATTTGTGACATAGATATTGCACAAACATTTGAAGTGATGACTTCAAGTTATCCATTGAGTACCCTTGGTTCAGTAACTTCCCTGCTTGCAGTAATTATTTATGAAGGATATCATGATAGCAACCTCAACGGGCGTTATTGTTGTGGTGTCTAAGGCCACTTTCAACAATATTGTAGATTTATCGTAGCGGTCAGTTTTATTGGTGGAGGAAACTGGAGTACCTGGCGAAAATCACAGATCTTACGCAAGTCACTGACACACCTTCGGAACCTCAAGTTTTGGAATATCGTATCAATTGAGGAAAATATACTCCATGTGCAGATGATGTTGTTATGTTGCTACACGTCAGTGAACAGTGCAGTTTACAGCTCATATGACATTAAACATCAATCAATCAATATTTATTCAGGTAAAATAATTACTAAAGATCCCATTACATTTTGTATATGATAAACTTTGTCAGTGACCTGTGGCAGGTCGGTGGTTTTCTCTGGGTACTCCAGTTTCCTCCACCCATAAAACTGACCGCCACGATATAACTGAAATAGTGTTGAAAGTGGCGTTAAGGACCATAAAGCGAAACTAAACATCCAAGACGTCACTAACAACGAGTTAAGCATTAAACATGCAGGTAAACATGCAATGAATTGCCACGTGTAAGGTAATGGGGTAGTTAATTGATGGTATTATTAATACAATTACCACGTGTAAGGTAATGGGGTAGTTAATTAATATCATTGTTAATACAATTACCACGTGTAAGGTAATGGGGTAGTTAATTAATGGTATTATTAATACAATTACCACGTGTAACGTAATGGGGTAGTTAATTAATAGCATTGTTAATACAATTACCTCGTGTAAGGTAATGGGGTAGTTAATTGATAGCATTGTTAATACAATTACCACGTGTAAGGTAATGGGGTAGTTAATTGGTGGTATTATTAATACAATTACCACGTGTAAGGTAATGGGGTAGTTAATTAATAGCATTGTTAATACAATTACCACGTGTAAGGTAATGGGGTAGTTAATTAATAGCATTGTTAATACAATTACCACGTGTAAGGTAATGGGGTAGTTAATTAATAGCATTGTTAATACAATTACCACGTGTAAGGTAATGGGGTAGTTAATTGATGGTATTATTAATACAATTACCACGTGTAAGGTAATGGGGTAGTTAATTGATGGTATTATTAATACAATTACCACGTGTAAGGTAATGGGGTAGTTAATTAATAGCATTGTTAATACAATTACCACGTGTAAGGTAATGGGGTAGTTAATTGATGGTATTATTAAAACAATTAAAGAACCAGTCAACCAACAGTTCATTTTAATTATTTATTGAATAGAAACCTAAAAAAAATATTCGAAGTAGGATACAACACGGGATATTTCACTTAATCTTACGTATTATATACATGTACATACTGCTTATATACTGACAAAGAAATTCCATAATAAAAGATAATAGAAATAGCGTCCAAGTAACTTTCATTCAATGCATTATTAGGCAAACGACCTCGTTATAGAAATAACAACTGTGAAAATATTGAAATTTAAAATGTTGTTATTGTGTATTAACAATGGACCTACCACTTATCTGTTTTTATTACTGTGATCTAAGATAACTGTATGTCATTGTTTACACGTGATCTAAGATAACTGTATGTCATTGTCTACACGAGTCTGTATCCGTTTGTAGTTGTCGCCTGTCTCCAATGTAAATAAATATGTTTTCGTTTGTTAGAGGAATTTTTTAAAGTTTAAACAATGATGGTCAACAATTTTACCAATGTCAATAAAACGGACAATCACCTCTCACCTCAAATATATGAGCATAAAAGAGGTCATGATATTTATTGATGGAAATCCAGTTCGTGGATTGAGGCATGCACACAACAATGTGGCGGGGTTAAACTTGTTAATGGGATCCCGACACCTTCTTGCAAATTAGATTTCAATCGGCAAAACAGAAATAATTGTTTTTCAATTTATTTGTAATAACAAATATATGGTAATGAAATAGTTACCATGTAACAGTTTATCGCAACACGAAAATGGTGTATTATGTTGAACTAGTATAGAAACATTCCTTGTATGACAATACATAGCTGACTATAAAGAACGAAAACACACTGCAACTGTACACTTTCCCAATTTAATTTATTCTAAAGAAACTCAGTGGTGTTCCTACTAGGCCAGCCATCAAATGAGGTACAGACAAACCTACCCAAGTGGTCACCTCTATTAAGCAGTCACCTGTAATAAAAGAAGGTGTTATCTTAATACAGGTTTAACTCAATATTGTAGCAAAGACAGCCTGTGTCTACATGTACAGGATTGTCTAGATCACTCTGACATGTCGTGTCATACAAGGCAGTTTGCTCTGAAATAATGACACTCGTATCAATAGTGAAATCTATGTGGAGAAAGTAAGCGGTGTTCCATGACAATTCTATAGTGTATATCGTGGATAATAAATAAGATTGTGTATAGAGTTATTCAGTTAAGTCTGTCATTTATAAAATTATTAAATAGTGTCTATAATAGAATATTACTTAAAAGACTATTTAACCCAGTGCCCTCCATTGTGCTCATATGTATATACTATATGTACCAGTTATCTATAAGTAAAATAGCACTAGGTTGACATGTATTATATGGTAATTAGATTTATAACTACCTATGCAATCAGTGCCTATGACCACTAACGTTGTGAGATCGAATCCCGCTCAGGCGAAGCTTACTCCATACAACATTATGTGTTGGTCAATAACTTGCGGCATGTCGGTGGTTTTCTCCGGGTACTTCAGTTTCCTCCACCTATATCAATGATTGTCTCGATAAAACTGAAATACAGTTGTATTGTTGGAAAATAAATACCGTAACCCTAACCCTAACATGTATTATATAGATATAGCACGCAATCTAATTTTGATATAATTCTCAATTTAGATTTTGCTTTATTAAAGTTAAGCCATGTTTATATAAATTATATATGACATGAGAGCATATTTTGACCATCATTGACAATTCACCACATGTGCAGCTGTCATCCAAAAGTAAAACATTGATTGATTGAGTATTGCTTAACGCCAAGCAAGCAGTATTGCAGCTATATTTGGGACTAGACCAAGCTCAATAATATCTAAAGAAATGAAGGAAAGGATGAGTCAACCGGTTCAACTACTTTTGACCTCCATTGAAATATGGAGAATTGTGTCAGGGACGACATATGTAGTCTTTTGTAGCGGATACACACAACATCGGTGCACTGCAGCAAGAATGCACTTAATTACAAGCCATTTATAATCCCTCGGTCAATTTCAATATTCAAATATAGATTTATTAAATGAAATGATACCTTGTCACGTAAGGTGAAACAAAAGGCAATCAATATGAGGTAATATTACGAACATAGTCAAATATATTTACTGTCGTTATAGAATATACTAGACAAAGCTATAGCATATAACCACGCATGTGTGTTTACTTCGTAATGAAGTAATATTACGAACATAGTCAAATATATTTACTGTCGTTATAGAATATACTAGACAAAGCTATAGCATATAACCACGCATGTGTGTTTACTTCGTAATGAAGTAATATTACGAACATAGTCAAATATATTTACTGTCGTTATAGAATATACTAGACAAAGCTATAGCATATAACCACGCATGTGTGTTTACTTCGTAATGAAGTAATATTACGAACATAGTCAAATATATTTACTGTCGTTATAGAATATACTAGACAAAGCTATAGCATATAACCACGCATGTGTGTTTACTTCGTAAAGTATAAATATTAACCTTGTTGTCAAGGAAACCAACATTTTTATTTCCAATTTATAGCAAGCGTCTTTAAAATTCCAAAGAATTGAACATGTACCATGACAAATACAATGAAGAAATATAGATAGGTATGCTAAGGAAATAAATAACCTCATTGCAAGCATAAACAATCTGACAAACAAAACTAAAAAAAAAAAAACGTCTCGAATTTTTATTGATCCACTTAACGACTGTGAAGGGTGATTGATTACTATTAAAATGTTGTATTTATTTTATTTTAATTACAAATTTTATGTTTGACTTCCAAAGTTCAAACATTTAATGACATTAAATTTAAATTAATTTTATACAAACACGTAATATAATGTTATAGGATAAGTTTCCACTGTGAAAGTCATCATAATGATAGATTGGGTCTATATCTCTCAGATGTTTGTAATAATATGCTATACGTTAAAGTTAATATTTGTTCAAAATCACACTAAGTCATGGACTCATGGCGCTTGATTGTGTGTACAATTGTAAATCACAATTTAGTCCACGCAGTTAAAGCTATCAGTAGTTAAAGCTAACTGTAGTTAATATTTGTTCAAAATCACACTAAGTCATGGACTCATGGCGCTTGATTGTGTGTACAAAATAACATTTTATTACACGCAGTTAAAGTTATCAGCAGTTACAGAAGAGTTATTAGATACCCAAGAGGTAATCAGAATCCGTAATTCGAAGAAGAACAGACACAATGGCCAAAAGAAGAAGAACAGACACAATGGCCAAAAGAAGAAGAACAGACACAATGGCCAAAAGTAGAAGAACAGACACAATGGCCAAAAGAAGAAGAACAGACACAATGGCCAAAAGAAGAAGAACAGACACAATGGCCAAAAGAAGAAGAACAGACACAATGGCCAAAAGAAGAAGAACAGACACAATGGCCAAAAGAAGAAGAACAGACACAATGGCCAAAAGAAGAAGAACAGACACAATGGCCAAAAGAAGAAGAACAGACACAATGGCCAAAAGAAGAAGAACAGACACAATGGCCAAAAGAAGAAGAACAGACACAATGGCCAAAAGAAGAAGAACAGACACAATGGCCAAAAGAAGAAGAACAGACACAATGGCCAAAAGAAGAAGAACAGACACAATGGCCAAAATAAGAAGAACAGACACAATGGCCAAAAGAAGAAGAACAGACACAATGGCCAAAAGAAGAAGAACAGACACAATGGCCAAAAGAAGAAGAACAGACACAATGGCCAAAAGAAGAAGAACAGACACAATGGCCAAAAGAAGAAGAACAGACACAATGGCCAAAAGAAGAAGAACAGACACAATGGCCAAAAGAAAAGGGACACAGCGAAAAATAACGATCTACAAAACATACATATAAAACTAAAGATCGAGTAACACGAACCCCACTAAAAACTAAGGATGGAATCAGGTGCACCGGAAGGGTAAGCAGTATCTGCTCCACTATTGGCACCCATCGTTTTAAAGTCACATACATGTATTATAATATCTGCACTAACTAGCAGAGAAATCAGGTCTTAGTCATTCGGCAATAATGTAATGATTATTAAAGCTATGATTCTCTTCCCTCAGGCATCTATAACCTTAGTCGATTTTGGCTATTCTGTTTCGCCCTTTAGGTTTATTGTTCCCATTTGTCTTAGTCATTTGGCTTTCCAATCTTGCCACTTTGAGTGTACCATGATGAACATTAGTCCAGAAACCCCCGTACACACTAAGTTTGATATCTATGTTTTTAAACAGACATGTACAAACAAAAGTGTATCAACGTGATACCATGTTGTGTGTTAATTACAACAACAATCTTTAAAAAAAGAAATTTGTTGTCGGACTATATGCTCATATATTACTTCAGGTATGCTGTTACTTCCGGTATACAATTACTTCCGGTATATTGTGCAAACTGTTTCTGGTATTCTTCTCTAACAACAGAGCATGTTTTATTTCTGAAAAATGATCGAGATGGGATTGCGGGAGCTCTCGCATTTTACTCCAACACTCTACCAACAGAACGTAAGACTATATCCACTAATACAGTCGGTGGTGATTGGCTATGAACCTGCTACTGTTCCTCACTAATACAGTCAGTAGTGATTGGCTATGAACCTGCTACTGTTCCTCACTAATACAGTCAGTGGTGATTGGCTATGAACCTGCTACTGTTCCTCACTAATACAGTCAGTGGTGATTGGCTATGAACATGCTACTGTTCCTCACTAATACAGTCAGTGGTGATTGGCTATGAACCTGCTACTGTTCCCCACTAATACAGTCACTGGTGGTTGGCTATGAACCTGCTACTGTTCCTCACTAATACAGTCAGTGGTGATTGGCTATGAACCTGCTACTGTTCCACACTAATACAGTCGGTGGTGATTGGCTATGAACCTGCTACTGTTCCTCACTAATACAGTCAGTGGTGATTGGCTATGAACCTGCTACTGTTCCTCACTAATACAGTCAGTGGTGATTGGCTATGAACCTGCTACTGTTCCCCACTAATACAGTCACTGGTGGTTGGCTATGAACCTGCTACTGTTCCTCACTAATACAGTCAGTGGTGATTGGCTATGAACCTGCTACTGTTCCACACTAATACAGTCGGTGGTGATTGGCTATGAACCTGCTACTGTTCCTCACTAATACAGTCAGTGGTGATTGGCTATGAACCTGCTACTGTTCCTCACTAATATAGTCAGTGGTGATTGACTATGAACCTGCTACTGTTCCTCACTAATACAGTCAGTGGTGATTGGCTATGAACCTACTACTGTTCCTCTAATCATAGGTAGACGACCGTACACGTTACACTTAATTAATTATAATCTACAGTTCCTAAATAATGTAATTATAAATAAAAAATAAGGTTCTCCACCCTCAGGCATAGATGAGCCTAGCCGATTTTGGTTCTCCTTTTTTATTGCTCCCGAACACTTTTAAATTATTCGGTTTTCCAACCTTTCGATTTTGTGCTTTCCCGATTGAGGTTATTCGAGAAATGTGTGGTGTGCATTAAATTTGATATCTACGTTGTTATTTATCACCATGTCATTAATCAAACGAATCAATACTGCAATATCCGAGACGGAAGTCTACCTGAACAATTCCTAAAGGTAATCAGGTTAATATTGATGTGATAAGTAATTAACGATTTAATTACTCTATTTTTGTCTACAGGTACCGTGTGTAATCATATTCTGCCGTACAATGATGTACTAATAACGGATACAGTATATTCCTAACTGTAGATACAAGGTTGTCTGAAATTGTCTAATATGAAGAACAATAAATACTCTAAATATGTAGAACATAAATCTGAGATCAATTTACACAAAGAGTACATGCATGTGATTGGGACAGGGAAAGGTGGTCAGAAAAGTACAGAATAAAATAGATTGGTAATTGGTTAACGTTAACTGTCAAGTATGTATGGCCTGTCCATATCAAGGGAGTAAGCAATACACCATGTCGGTAAAATGGTAGCTATATAATAGCCCTGCGTATGGATGCTTAAGTTTCCACATTTTCACACGTAAAACGGGATATACATGTATAATGGACATGGCTGGAAATGTTCATCTCTTTTTTAACAGACAAACAGGAAAAGTTTGAATATGCCAATGGGGGTAGTCAGAAGCCGAAAATCGAAGTAGGACAGACAACACAATGGCCAAAAGAAAAACGACAAAAAGTGTGTTCTACAAAATATTACACAGGAAACTAAAGGAAAACTGTTTGATTTTTCGAACCTTCTGCAGCATATATCGTTTACGTGGAAAGAGCGTAGCATTGTTAAAGTGGAATACACTTGTCTACATTCTGTTACGTATCTCATATAGTACAATCTCCTTCAGAAATAAAATAATAACTGACGTTATAATGTCTAACAAAACACGTGTAAAACATAAGAAAACACGATCTGTCTGTGAGACAAGGTGTTACGCCTCAACTATATCCCTCACATTGATGTCGTGGTTGTCAAGGCAGTACAATAAAAACAGATAGAAATGGTATTTTGAAAATATATATCTGTGATCAGTAAAGAAATGGAGTAATCTTGATGGCGAATGTAGAATATCTGAATCCTTGAATTCTCGTTACCAGTTTGGATTAGCAGAGATTAGAGTATAAACACTAAATCTCCATCACATGGTAAAGTCTAAGATCGTCCATTACTGCGTCAAACATTGAAGACTTTTATTTTCATCAAAGGGCCGTCGTGGCCGTGATCGTATGATAGCTGGATTTACAACTACCTAATGTATTCAGTGCCTATCACCACTGATATTGTGAGTTCGAATCTCTCCCAGGGCGAGGTGTACAACTTTATGTGATAACGTTTGTCGGTAACTTTCGACAGGTCGGTGGTTTTCTCCAGCCTTCCGGTTTCCCCTACCAATAAAACTGACCGCCACAATATAGCTGAAATAGTGTTGAAAGTGGCGTTAAACACCATCAAACAAGCAAATAAATAAATCAAAGCTATGCAAACTATTATCATTAATGTGTTGCAAAGTCATTGAAAGTCTATTACTATTATAGTATTAACGCTGGGATTTTCAATAGATTTATATTATATCAAATTCATTATTCATGAGAACTTAATCAGTGTTTAGTATACACCATTATGATATTGTGATAATGGACTTTTAAGCCACCAGGTGTTTATTAATAGAGATGTATCAATGTTAGTATCTATTCTCCGAACGTTGTATCCAGTGGTTGTTTACGTCGTGTTGCTATTCACGAAAGCTAGAGTCTATTATCGAAAAGGGTTTACCTGTCCAAGTTAAATAAAGAGTGGAGCATCTCATAAAACTGTCTCGTAACAAGGCAAAATGTGTAGATAATACCCATGTCAGGGGCGGATCCAGGATCTCAAGCCAGGGGGGGGGGGGGGGCGCACTTAAAAAAATTGCGCCTAGCGGAGGGAGGCGCGAAAATTGTTGGGGTATTTCGTATAAAAAATCACGATTTTACGCAAAAAAATCATATTTTTTTCTAATTTTAGGGGGGGGGGGGGGGGGGCGCCGGGTGCGCCCCCTCCTGGATCCGCCCCTGCATGTCTACCTCCATTTTACTTGTAGCAATACAAATTCATTCGTCCATATGTGGCCTATTTACTAAGTGACATCATTGTATCTACATGTTGATGTTTGTGTTTGTTCTCGTCGTATGTGTAGATTCAGTACTACTCATTTGACGTTTCCAAGAATAGACAAACCAAACATTAAGCATATTATTAGAATTGGATGCCAGATACGACGGGTGTAACTAGTGGAGCAAGAACAGCTTACTTTACCATCAGAATACACGAGTTAATTCCTGCTTTTAGTGGGGTTCGTGTTGTTCGATCTTTAGTTGTCTGTGTAATGTTTTGTAGATCATTGACTTTTTGTCCTCTTTTAGTTGACCATTGCATTGTCTGTCTTACATTGTCTGTCTTTGTCTTTCATTGTCTGTCTTACATTGTCTGTCTTTCATTGTCTGTCTTACATTGTCTGTCTTACATTGTCTGTCTTTGTCTTTCATTGTCTGTCTTTCATTGTCTGTCTTACATTGTCTGTCTTTCATTGTCTGTCTTACATTGTCTGTCTTACATTTCCTGTCTTACATTGTCTGTCTTTCATTGTCTGTCTTACATTGTCTGTCTTACATTGTCTGTCTTACATTGTCTGTCTTTCATTGTCTGTCTTACATTGTCTGTCTTACATTGTCTGTCTTTCATTGTCTGTCTTTCATTGTCTGTCTTTCATTGACTGGTGGGATTTGATTACCTTCTTTTTTGGTATCTTCAAACTTATCGTAATTACGGTTTTTTTAGCATGATACCAGACGTATTATTTTTACTTCAAGGAAATTGACAAGTTAATTTCTTCCTTTGACTGATGCGTCGCAGCGTATGATCATCTGTTAATCTATATACAGAGTTTTCATTCTACAGTAATTTTCGTCGGTAAAATTGAAAGAAAACAGTAGTTGATTGTGTTGTAAGTCGTTTCTTTCAACATATGTTTGCTAAGACAATACAATACAAACTACGCTATATATCAAGGAGCTAAACTATGGAAAGTAATACCAGATAGACAAAGTAATACCAGATAGACAAAGTAATACCAGATAGACAAAGCAACTCTTTTGAACCTACTGCAGTTTAAATTAAAATTAAAATAACGTTATGAAGATGTTGAAATATAAGGTCAGACAAAGATAAGGTTGGATGAGATCATGCCATGTCAAAGAGTCATAATGTGTCATGATTCATTATGAAAAAAAACGTTTAAACAGTGATGGTCACAATTCTGTCAACAATCACATCCCGCCTCGTCTCATTGAGCACAGCATATAACGTCAGAAATCCAACACCTGGATAGCGAAAGGCACATACCTGTGGCAGAGTTAAATCGGTTTATTAGATCCAACATTCCAATCTTGATAATAAGATCGCCAAAAGCAATGCAGATACAAACAAAGAATACAAACCTGCACAGATTCACCTCCTCTTGGTAAGACGACATACTATCACAAAAATGAATGACACCATAAATATGATCAGTACAACAACATGGTCCACGAATGCTCGTAGTTAGCTGACTTCTAGCGAATAAAGTAGAATCTGTTAGTTTGACTGCTAGCGAATAAGGTATAATCTGTTAGTTTGACTGCTAGCGAATAAGGTAGAATCTGTTAGTTTGACTGCTAGCGAATAAGGTAGAATCTGTTAGTTTGACCGCTCGAGAATGAGGTAGAATCTGTTAGTTTGACTGCTAGAGAATAAGGTAGAATCTGTTAGTTTGACTGCTAGAGAATAAGGTAGAATCTGTTAGTTAAACACTTTAATGACAAATAAAATCAGTTATTAACATCTAAAGAAAGCAATGGTCGCCATGGTTCCGTCATCCATAATGAGAACACGATCATCGTCTATTGATTGATTGATTGATTGATTGATTGATTGGATATGCTAGGTTCCGTTATATCTGTGCTTATTTCTACCACGAGATGAACAATTTATTATCTGTATGATGGCGACATCAAGTTATTTTTAGCTCAATAATAATGCTACCTGTTTTATGCTAAATGCATACTGAGTCATAGTTTTAAAGTGCTAGCTCACTCAAAAACAGTTCAAATGTAGCCATGCTGTATCAATCTGACATATCATCCTCAGCCAATCATATTGTTGTCAATCTTACTCATTTATATTTCGTACTTAGCCTACAAGTACTAAATACCAATGTTATAGTATCAGGCTTGACAAGACCTTGTGGAGACATGTCATATCATTCAACACACTGAACATCGAACCAATCATTTCTCAAGCTAACTCCTAACTGCTGCGTGCTCAGCAAAGAAGCACTAAATACCAATTTCATAGTCAGTGGTTTAACAAGACCACATGTAAACATGACATGCCTTTCAACACACTATCTTAAGGTCGAGGCAATCATTTCTCAATCTTACTTCTAAATGATGCCTGCTTATACGAAAATTAGCAGAATGGAGTTTTATGGTCTTTCGTGTTATCAGATGTGACATGACGAAGCACTTAGACATGCCATCCGTATTCCTAGCCATCAATTCTCTAGATGACAGATAAATTATATAGTAAGTCAATATACCACTAATATACCCATATCATACTTCAATATCGCCTGTCATAATGAATAGGAATATACTCCTCAAATATTTATGAACAGTTAATCTGGTAAGACTAAAAATCTATAAATTGATTTGTATCCATCACCATGATGATGACGGATGTTTTCTGTTACAAACCGAGTTGACTTTTTATTTATAACATTTGTCTTTTATCGCTTTGGTTTTCATCGTCATTGTTTTATTTCAATGAAAACTTAATTATACACAGTTCAAAGTTCAACTTGACAAAATATAATACACAGTACAAATGGCCGATTTAACCCCGTCATATTTTGTGCCTTTCTCAACTCAGGCCCTCGATTTCCAACGTCATATGTCGTGGTCGTGTTTTTGTGTTCAGTGAGTTTAGATGTGAGGTGGCTGTGGGTTTGTGTTCAGTGAGTTTAGATGTGAGGTAGTTGTGGGTTTGTGTTCAGTGAGTTTAGATGTGAGGTGGTTGTGGGTTTGTGTTCAGTGAGTTTAGATGTGAGGTGGTTGTGGGTTTGTGTTCAGTGAGTTTAGATGTGAGGTGGTTGTGGGTTTGTGTTCAATCAGTTTAGATGTGAGGTGGTCGTGGGTTTGTGTTCAGTGAGTTTAGATGTGAGGTGGTTGTGGGTTTGTGTTCAGTGAGTTTAGATGTGAGGTGGTTGTGGGTTTGTGTTCAGTGAGTTTATATGTGAGGTGGTTGTGGATTTATGTTCAATCAGTTTAGATGTGAGGTGGTCGTGGGTTTGTGTTCAGTGAGTTTAGATGTGAGGTAGTTGTAGGTTTGTGTTCAGTGAGGTTAGATGTGAGGTGGTTGTGGGTTTGTGTTCAGTGAGTTTAGATGTGAGGTGGTTGTGGGTTTGTGTTCAGTGAGTTTAGATGTGAGGTGGTTGTGGGTTTGTGTTCAGTGAGTTTAGATGTGAGGTGGTTGTGGGTTTGTGTTCAGTGAGTTTAGATGTGAGGTGGTTGTGGGTTTGTGTTCAGTGAGTTTATATGTGAGGTGGTTGTATGTTTGTGTTCAGTGAGTTTAGATGTGAGGTGGTTGTGGGTTTGTGTTCAGTGAGTTTATATGTGAGGTGGTAGTGGGTTTGTGTTCAGTGAGTTTAGATGTGAGGTGGTTGTGGGTTTGTGTTCAGTGAGTTTAGATGTGAGGTGGTTGTGGGTTTGTGTTCAGTGAGTTTAGATGTGAGGTGGTTGTGGGTTTTTGTTCAGTGAGTTTAGATGTGAGGTGGTTGTGGGTTTGTGTTCAGTGAGTTTAGATGTGAGGTGGTTGTGGGTTTGTGTTCAGTGAGTTTAGATGTGAGGTGGTTGTGGGTTTGTGTTCAGTGAGTTTAGATGTGAGGTGGTTGTGGGTTTGTGTTCAGTGAGTTTATATGTGAGGTGGTTGTGGGTTTGTGTTCAGTGAGTTTAGATGTGAGGTGGTCGTGGGTGTGAGTTCAGTCAGTTTAGATGTGAGGTGGTTGTGGGTTTGTGTTCATTGAGTTTAGATGTGAGGTGGTTGTGGGTTTGTGTTCAGTGAGTTTATATGTGAGGTGGTTGTGGGTTTGTGTTCAGTGAGTTTACATGTTAGGTGGCTGTGGGTTTATGTTCTGTGAGTTTAGATGCGAGGTGATTGTGGGTTTGTGTTCAGTGAGTTTATATGTGAGGTGGTTGTGGGTTTGTGTTTAGTGAGTTTAGATGTGAGGTGGTTGTGGGTTTGTGTTCAGTGAGTTTATATGTGAGGTGGTTGTGGGTTTGTGTTCAGTGAGTTTATATGTGAGGTGGTTGTGGGTTTGTGTTCAGTGAGTTTATATGCGAGGTGGTTGTGGGTTTGTGTTCAGTGAGTTTATATGTGAGGTGGTTGTGGGTTTGTGTTCAGTGAGTTTAGATGTGAGGTGATTGTGGGTTTGTGTTCAGTGAGTTTATATGTGAGGTGGTTGTGGGTTTGTGTTCAGTGAGTTTAGATGTGAGGTGGTTGTGGGTTTGTCGATATTGGTGGAGTTGTTGGTCATCACTATTGAAATTTTCTTTGCAAAAGAACATATGCTTAGTTTGGGGTTTGGGCCTATCGGTTTTTTTATATTATAGAGAACTAAAAAAGTCGCTCTGGGCTATAAATATTTGAAAAGCCATAATCAGTTCAAAAATAGAGTACGTGATTCTGAGTACATGTAAAGATTATTGTTGAATTAAATTAAATACAAATGAATTGTATCATTACAATCTTCACTATCTAAAGTTCTGCTAAAATGATGCACGGTCCCAAAGGTAGGATTCGCCACTTTAACTCCCACCCCCCCCCCCCCCCCCCCTCCCCTTTGTCTCAAATTGTCATAGACTGTATTTTTAGCCTAGCTACGTCCCTATAAATATGTCTTGTATTTTGTATTTTCAATTCGTAAGTCTGTTATATATCTATGAGTGTCAAAGTAGCACGTGTACCTGCATTGTCCATTCGTGATTGCCCCTTCGGTTTTCTCTAACGTTTATTTATATATTTCTTTTCGTTTTTAGACTGATAATTGTTGATGAAATATTTTTATAAAGTGAAGCAACTGTGTTTTGAAAAAATGAACAATAGAAAATATGTGCTTAGTAGACTTACAATGTAAAAATTGAAAAGAATGAAAAATCAATGGAAAACAAAAGCAAGGTTTGTAGTGAGGCTAATATATAAAATGGCCATATCTCCAAAAGTCCTTGAAATATTGCTATACGATTTTCACACAAGCTGTCTAGCTATAGTACAACACTGGATATGCCAAAAACACAAAATCTGATTTTCCTCATCTGGACCCTGATTTGAGCGATGGTCAAATTTATGGAAAGTCAACTGTATTTTTAGAAAAATTACAATAGCAAATATGTGTAGGTTAAAACAGGTGTTTAGTAGATTTAACGAGTTCAAACAGTATACATGGTATATTATCCTTGCGTCTCGACGTGGGATTGAGAGAGAGAGAGAGAGAGAGAAAAAAACAGGTGTTTAGTAGATTTAACGAGTTCAAACAGTATACATGATATATTATCATTGCGTCTCGACGTGGGATTGAGAGAGAGAGAGAGAGAGAGAGAGAGAGAGAGAGAGTAAAACAGGTGTTTGGTAGATTTAAAGAGTTCATACTAAATATATGATTATTATCCTTGCGTCTCGACGTGGGATTAACACAATTAAGAGATTATATTAATTCATAGTAATGCATTTAAAGGTGTAATTAATAATTAAAATTAAATCTCAACTTGCATAAATCAGGCCAATAAATTTATAATATAAGGGTTAACATCTATTAATGATATGGATAAATATTCAACGTACAACTCCATAAAACAAAAATCATACAATTCATGTAGCTAAATATATATCTATATAACGTGGTCTCTGTCAATAAAAAAAATAATAGTCACTTTATGGATCAACAAATATGTCTACCATTGAGTGTATTTTTAAACAATAAATGTTTGGCACAGTTTTAGCAAATATTTAAATCGTACAAACACCCATTTTTTTGTTAAAACCACATAGTAAATGTTGGCAAATAATAAACTGAACTACTGATTAACTTTGTATTTAAATAAACCAGAGAAATGTCTTATCTTAATGAGACTGTGTTGTGCTGTGTTGTCTGACAGAATATCATGTTACGAAATGTAGAACCGGTTACCTGTCGTGTCTGTCATAATTTCAAGGTCATGAAATATAAACTGGTTATCTGTCAGAATTGCTATGTTAGAAAATGTAAAATGGGTTGTCTGTGCTGTTTGTCAGGGCAGAATTTACTTGTTAGAAAATGTAAGGTTGGTTGTCTGTGCTGTTTGTCAGGGCAGAATTTACTTGTTAGAAAATGTAAGGTTGGTTGTCTATGCTGTTTGTCAGAGCAGAATTTACTTGTTAGAAAATGTAAGGTTGGTTGTCTATGCTGTTTGTCAGAGCAGAATTTACTTGTTAGAAAATGTAAGGTTGGTTGTCTATGCAGTCTGTCATGGCAGAATTTACTTGTTCGAAAATGTAAGGTTGGTTGTCTATGCTGTCCGTCATGGTAAAATTTACTTGTTAGAAAATGTAAGGCTGCTTGTCTGTGCTGTCTGTCATGGCATAATTTACTTGTTAGAAAATGTAAGGCTGATTTTCTGTGCTGTCTGTCAGGGAAGAATTTACTTAGTTAGAAAATATAAAATGCATCGTCTGTGCTGTCTGTCATGGTAGAATTTACTTGTTAGAAAATGTAAGGCTGATTGCCTGTGCTGTCTGTCATGGTAAAATTTACTTGTTAGAAAATGTAAGGCTGATTGTCTGTGCTGTCTGTCATGGTAAAATTTACTTGTTAGAAAATGTAAGGTTGGTTGTCTATGTTGTTTGTCAGGGCAGAAATTACTTGTTAGAAAATGTAAGGTTGGTTGTCTGTGCTGTTTGTCAGGGCAGAATTTACTTGTTAGAAAATGTAAGGTTGGTTGTCTATGCTGTCTGTAAGGGAAGAATTTACTCGTTAGAAAATATAAAATGCATCGTCTGTGCTGTCTGTCATGACAGAATTTCCTTGTTAGAAAATGTAAGATCGGTTGTGCTGTTTGTCAGAATTGACATACTAGGAAATATAAAATTGATTGTCTGTATTTTCTGTAATAAGCAGAATTACCATGTTTGGATATATGTAAAACTGATTTATCTAATTAATTATGGTTTATGACATATTATATATTTATGTCTGACATTGTAGTTGTTAAAATAACATTGCGCTTTGTTCAGTTATCATATTCACTGTACGATCCATGTGTACGTTTTATTATACATACGATAGAGGCCAGTTAGTTGATGTAGTTACTTTCTGACCAAACACCTAACACATACCGTATCTATTATCGTATGTAGTTACATCTACTTATGTTATCAGACCTACTCACCATAAGGTTATTTTATAATTTGCCAGTATATTACTCACCATAAGGTTATTTTATAATTTGCCAGTATATTTTGTCTTGTTGTGTAATTGTTCAGTATTGTCTGTAGTGTCTATAAAAAATGAAAATTACAAAAAAAAAAAGAAAAAAAAAGAAAAAGAAAAAAAGACCTACTCACCACTAAGTTAATTATTCCCCCATGGAGAACTATCCCCAGTACGACCTTTATGTGATCAAGTTTGTTAGTAACAAGTGGTTGGTTTGTTCTTTGTATTCCACTTACCTCCATCAATAAAACTGACCACGACGATATAACTGAAATATTGACTTACTATGGAGATTCACCCAACCTAACCATCAACTTGACACAGAAACAAAAAGACAGTATATTAATACATGGACAACTAAATACCTACAGTACTAGACTGAAAAGGCAGAACATTATTGTATACTTTCTGAACATCTGTCGAGAGAGCGAGAACCCACAATAAGAACACGAACCCACAACAAGGACTCGAACCCACAATAAATGAAAAAGGAGGAGAAAACAGGACGGACATTTTTTGTGGGTAATATAAAAACGGTTGGAATGCGACTCCTTGTGCCATCATTTAATATTACCCGTCATTCCAGTAGAATTAATATCAGCTTCCATTCCATTTTCCTTTCCGAACAGGAATTAAAATAAAAAAAGACATATAATTATTTTTTTAATAATAAATTAATCTAAAATATAAATTCTGAAAACAGTAACAATGTGCGTAAAAGTAAACATTAAACACTTCATTTGCTGCTATGGCAACACATATGTCATGTGTTCACTCATCTTTCCGGGGCAAGGGTCATGTTTCCATAAAATATCATTGTACCCTAAACTTACAGAATTATTAATTTTGCAGTCTATGCAAAATATACATAGAACATTTCTGACCAATAACATATGCACATTACAAAGAAAATAATGTGACAGACGGAATGTGAAATACACGTTTATTATAATTCTTAATTTATGTTGCCATTATATCTCAGGCAACATTGTTGCATCCTGTCCACTTTAAAAATGTTTTTAGAAAAGGTTGATGTTCCAAAAGGAACTGCTTTTAATTCAAATTGTACACATTAACAGTGTTGTAAACGTTTGCTATTCCAAGAGAATTAAAAAAAAAAAAGCAACATGATATTCTATTTTAAAATAACTTTCGATGGTGCTCTAAAACAAATGCTACCTGTATATATTTCTCCATTAAGGTTTACATAGCACGTGACATTGACAAGTCAATTTTGATTTTCTATTTCAAGAGTAATGTGTAGTTATTAGAAATGACAACAGTCTTATATGTTATAGTTAGTTATGTCGACGTTGTTTTTAACGTTCATTGGAAGGGTTCAATGGAGACTATCTGGAGACAAAATGCTAGCCTCAGAAAGATGGTGTTACCATAGAAACAAGCACTTCCCGCAGTCCCATAAATGCTAAGCATAAAATTAATACTAAAAATATATCACAGTTGGCTTTGATGTCATGTTAGGTAATCAATCTATGTATTTATATCTACGTTCTTTATAAATATACTGCGTAGATAACAATAGTATGAGAAAGAAAAGCTTAGCTTAATTATAAGTCGCTTCTCTCTCGCTTGTGATTCCCACTTATTTGGACAACATTGAACAAAATAATTTTCTATTAAAATATTTACGTATACATTTTTGTATCTTTCTGTAGAATACAATATAAATTTTCTAAATATATTAAAATGGTTAAAGCTTAAGATCTAGCTTAGAGCTATGGTATGGTTAATGTGTACTCATAATTAATTGCTAGATCTGTATTTTATTTGTTGGTTTATATAGTTAAGGAATGCTCCCAAAAATTCTAAATATTCTACTCTTTTGATTATTTCACAATATCTGCAAAAATATAATTTCCAATTTACGCAGTCTTTCAAATAAAGCATTTTTTATCTTCACAGAGAAATCGACTATTTTGTTGATTTTATTTTTTATCTCAAATTTTTACTTTTTCCAATGTAAAAATCAAAATGAGGTCGTGTTTCATCTCAAACAATTTAGATGTGTTGTCTAAGTAAAACTTCACCACTAAATATTAATGCCATACATTTTGAGAGACCATAAGCAGCACAACAGCAGAGTTTTGTTTTATTTATTTTATTTAGAATAAATTCTAAGATTGTCAACACCGTTACGATATAACTGAAATAGTGTTGAAAGTGGCGTTAAACACCACCATAAACCAAAATTGTTAAAAGATGGGGAAGGTTACAAAATAGTGTGACGGCAGACACATAAACGTGACAATTGCACATTGGCAGTTTTATGTAATAAAAACGTAGATTTCAAATTTAGTGCGTTTTTGGAACAACCTTCATCAGGTGACGCTCAAAATCTTAACATTGGAAAGACAAATAATTCTAAAGTTTAGGGAGCAATAAAACTATAAAGGCATAAACAGGAGAGCCAAAATCTGCTAAGGTCACCTATACCTGAGGGAGGAGAACATTAGTTTTATTGCAAGCTAAGCTAAACTTGGTATGTCGGTTCACTTGTCTTACAGGTAAATTGTTAGTGTTAGTTCATTCACCAAGATTAACAATCTCCATGAATCAATAAATTAGTGTGAAAGTCACATATCAGGGAGAGAAACCATAAATTATATACCTTTAAGAGAATTAAATACTGGAGTTTAACAATTCTACAGTAGAAAGTATTACCTTTTAAAAATACTAATGGTATATCATATTATCCATTTCTAATGTGAATTCTTCATAAATTTCAAATTTTCTAATCTGTTCCTTTTGATAGAATAGTAATTTGACTTTACACCGACACATGAATCTAACAGATTATCTTGATTTTTTAAATAATATCCGATTGATTAATTAGAAGTTTGACTCGGTGTCCTGTGGGTGTAACGGGATAACCAATCCTGACACTTTCTTATTGCTCGGTCTCTAATGTCGGGAGGGGGCGTTTCAGATTCCCGTTCCTCTCTAATAGGAGCGTCTTTATACCGGATGTCAAATCCAGGAGGTGTTATTTCAAAAGTTGTTTCTGTTTTCGTTGTACACGGGAACTTGCCTACTCCAGGTACTCGACAGTCAATTTTTCGGATGTTGCATAAAGTGAGATATTCTTCACTTTCATTGGGTATGTCTGGTAGTCTGGTGTGAATAGATCTACTATCCCTGGATGTCATTGATACCTCGGAATCGTTACAGTTATCTCGTTTGTTAATGGTGTCTATATCGTCATACGACAACACACACTCAGATCCGAAAACATCATCATTTTCTATATTTACCTGCTCAACGTCCTCCACGTCTAAATCTGTATTATCTTCCGAATTATTTTCCATAATCGTTTCTGTCAGTGCAGTTTGAGCTTCAGCTGACATGCGTGAAAACATTTTCATTTTTCGTCTGTTGATTTTTGATTTTCCCACACTTTCTGCTCGTGACGTGTTATTCGGATGATCACTGACGTTAGTACCGTCTATATTTGCTGGACATGATTGTACTGTGTTTTGTGTAGATGAATTGTGCCGACTAGACGTAAAGCTTTGTATATTGCTGCTATTCCCTGAATTATTTGTTTTACTGACTGGTATTTGTTTTTTCTTTCTAATGTCTAACAGGTCAAAAATGTCTTTTCTATGCAGCGGTTTGTTCTTATCGTAACGTAAACACAAAATTTCACTGACTCTTGTACTTTGGTCTTTATTTTTCATTTCTTTATCGAATTTATTGACAGACTCGTCATCGCTGCCATCATTTATATTCAGATTGTTATCTGTACTTTCACTGTTCCTATAGAGACTGTTATCTATCCTAGTTGTATGTATCCCAGGACTTGAAGATATTTGCGTATTGTTATCTGTACTTTCACTGTTCCTATAGAGACTGTTATCTATCCTAGTTGTATGTATCCCAGGACTTGAAGATATTTGCGTTGCAGAAATTCTTGCCTTGTTGTCGAATTTTCCGTTCCGACGTTTTACATTTTGCGGTGGATCTTTCGTCCTTTGAAGCGAAGCCCGGACGAGCTTAGTATCATAAATTGTCCTACCGATTGTGGAACTATACAATCCGTTCATTGTAGCAGTACTTTGAGCAATTTTAAGCTGTAATTTTTTATATTTTTCCTCTAAAACACGCATCCATAATGGTTGTATGAAGTTATGGTGCCGTGGATTTAATTTTGGCCTAACAAAAGACGTGGGAATTGCTTCACTGGATTTCATCTTAATTGTTGTCATTGGCTTCGGTTCAAAGTTTATCTTCCGACCTATTCAAAACATCTGTTGACTTACCACACAAGTTTGCATTTCAATAAAACAAATTAAATAAAATTCTTATGTTGACCAGAAATACCTGTTTAATTTACTTTCATTTTCTTTCTATTTATCACGAACCGTACCTTTAATTTTTCTCCGAAATGAAAAATATCAACACACTTCATTAATAACTATTGTTCGTGATAGATATACAGGTCTTTGATTAACACTCCGTGTTATGAAGGTTCAAATAAAGACATATGTTATATTTAGATGTATATCTTTGACCTGTCACTTAGAAGTAAATCCATCTGATTTGCAGTTATAAGTCAGTTATAAGTCACAGTTAAAGATTCCGTTATGTAACTGTATAAATTACTGGATCCTATCAACAATATTAACAGCGATATCAAGTGGATAACCACTGTCTTTGTGTGTTTACTATTTAAAATCCAATTAAACAAGTTTTGTTGACACATTCTTAAAACACGGAATTTAAACAAAAACTTACATTGTGGGAATAATAATAAAAGTTTTCCCTTTTTTTTCGTTTTGTCGGTTTCGCTTCTTGAATGTTGTCTAAGTTAAATATTTCCGTTATATTGTTTGATCTTGTTTGTAATTTAAATTACAGGTGATAAATACACTTTTATAAACAGTTTCCAATATAATGTTTAAACTAGTCACCTGTGTGTACGAGAATACAGGAATACATTGAACAGTTAAAAGATTGCGCAGGACATATCTTCCATTTCATATCACGTGACATCTTATCGACCAAGGTATCGTCTGCTATCAGACATTTTGATCAGGTGTAACCTAAAGGCATAAAACTAATATTTTTAAAAAGTGTTAAAATAACACGGGTATTAGTTTTATATAAAACACTTACGGCCCGACGGTTCGATACAAGTGCAATGGCGTTTTAATCCGATTAAAAAATATTAAGTTTTTTTTTTAATTTCTGTAACCGAATAAGGATAGGTATACTGATCATTGGAATTATTGATATATTTCTATGACTGAATTTTAGATGCGTTTGTATAGCCATGTTCTTGACGGATGCCAATTTTTAGCCATATTATTCCCTGTGGTTAGAATTTTGAATATAATTTATTATATATATATCTATATAAATTGGAAATCTTTAAATCTATTGAACCAAATATTTTTTATTGACCGCACAGTAAGGAACATAAACTTTAATATATTGCAATAAATAAGAAGTTTAAAATTTAAATTAAAATTAAATATAAATTGTGTATATGACAATAGCGTCAAGTAAACTGGATTTATATAATAATGGTCGTTGATTAGGGATACGTATATATGACTTAATAACAAGCTTTAGAATTTAAATTTTGTTTGCAGACGTGAGCAAAATAGTGTGACGTATGGACATAATTTATATATTACTTGTAATTACTGCAATTATTATATGTTTTGTGGGAAAATTTATGACTGAGCAAAATTAAATGTTGTGGATTTCAATAATTCCTAAATAACTAATTAAGGAAATACTACACAAAATGTCATGTAGGATTCTAAATTTATATTTTTGATAAAATAAGTTCAGGTTGAAATGAATAAACTTTAGAGAAAACCGAAGGAGCAATCAAGAATGGACAATTGAGATACACATGCAGCATTGGACAGAAGACACAGAACGAAGACAACAACAATAACAAAAATAAACAAACAAAAACAGAACAAAACACAAATTGAGAAAATAAAACAAACAAACACAATCAAATCACACACGCACATATATAGATACACAACACAACACATTTACACGGAAACGATGAGCAAAACCGACATTAAGCTATTAACTTATTTCTTTCTTTGCTGTCTTATCTTTTCTTGTAAAATAAAATTAAGATAAAATTGATGATCGTCAATATGATATATGAAGCAATATTATATTTAACCTCGAGACTTTCTTTATTGAAATAGTTTATCTACAAAATATGTCCGTGGCTATTTGTAAGTAGTCCCTCGCACTCCATCACAATATTGATGTGGTTATATTTAAGTTGTTAGTTCACCCCTATATTTTAGTGGGGTCGTTTTGTTCAATCTTTAGTTTTCTGTACAGTGATTTGTAGATCGCTATTTGGCCTTTTCCACTTTTTCTTTGGCTATTGCGTTGTCTGTACTTCTTAGATTGACGGCTTCTGATTACCCCTTTGGTATCTTGTAGTCATAGTGTTGTCTGTCCTTCTTCGATTGACGGCTTCTGATTACCCCTTTGGTATCTTGTAGTCATAGTGTTGTCTGTCCTTCTTCGATTGACAGCTTCTGATTACCCCTTTGGTGTCTTGTAGTCATAGTGTTGTCTGTCCTTCGATTGACGGCTTCTGATTACCCCTTTGGTGTCTTGTAGTCATAGTGTTGTCTGTCCTTCTTCGATTGACGGCTTCTGATTACCCTTTTGGTATCTTGTAGTCATAGTGTTGTCTGTCCTTCTTAGATGGACGGCTTCTGATTACCCCTTTGGTATCTTGTAGTCATAGTGTTGTCTGTTCTTCTTCGATTTACGGCTTCTGATTACCCATTTGGTATCTTGTAGTCATAGTGTTGTCTGTCCTTCGATTGACAGCTTCTAATTACCCCTTTGGTATCTTGTAGTCAGAGTGTTGCCTGTCCTTCTTTGATGGCTTCTAATTACCCCTTTGGTATCTTGTAGTCAGAGTGTTGACTGTCCTTCTTCGATTGATGGCTTATGATTACCCCTTTGGTATCTTGTAGTCATAGTGTTGTCTGTCCTTCTTCGATTGACAGCTTCTGATTACCCCTTTGGTGTCTTGTAGTCATAGTGTTGTCTGTCCTTCGATTGACGGCTTCTGATTACCCCTTTGGTGTCTTGTAGTCATAGTGTTGTCTGTCCTTCTTCGATTGACGGCTTCTGATTACCCTTTTGGTATATTGTAGTCATAGTGTTGTCTGTCCTTCTTAGATGGACGGCTTCTGATTACCCCTTTGGTATCTTGTAGTCATAGTGTTGTCTGTTCTTCTTCGATTTACGGCTTCTGATTACCCATTTGGTATCTTGTAGTCATAGTGTTGTCTGTCCTTCGATTGACAGCTTCTAATTACCACTTTGGTATCTTGTAGTCAGAGTGTTGCCTGTCCTTCTTTGATGGCTTCTAATTACCCCTTTGGTATCTTGTAGTCAGAGTGTTGACTGTCCTTCTTCGATTGATGGCTTATGATTACCCCTTTGGTATCTTGTAGTCATAGTGTTGTCTGTCCTTCTTCGATTGATGGCTTATGATTACCACTTTGGTATCTTGTAGTCATAGTGTTGTCTGTCCTTCTTCGATTGACGGCTTCTGATTACCCCTTTGGTATCTTGTAGTCATAGTGTTATCTGTCCTTCTTTGATAGACGGCTTCTGATTACCCCTTTGGTATCTTGTAGTCATAGTGTTGTCTGTTCTTCTTCGATTTACGGCTTATGATTACACTGTTGGTATCTTGTAGACATGGTGTTGTCTGTCCTTCGATTGACAGCTTCTAATTACCCCTTTGGTATCTTGTAGTCATAGTGTTGTCTGTCCTTCTTCGATTGACGGCTTCTGATTACCCCTTTGGTATCTTGTAGTCATAGTGTTGTCTGTCCTTCGATTGACCCTTCTGATTACTCCTTTGGTATCTTGTAGTCATATTGTTGTCTGTCATTCGATTTACGGCTTCTGATTACCCCTTTGGTATCTTGTAGTCATAGTGTTGTCTGTCCTTCGATTGACGGCTTCTGACTACCACTTTGGTATCTTGTAGTCATAGTGTTGTCTGTCCTTCGGATTACCCCTTTGGTATCTTGTAGTCATAGTGCTGTCTCTCCTTCTTCGATTGACGGCTTCTGATTACCCCTTTGGTATCTTGTAGTCATAGTGTTGTCTGTCCTTCGATTGACGGCTTCTGATTATCACTTTGGTATCTTGTAGTCATAGTGTTTTCTGTCCTTCGATTGACGGCTTCTGATTACCACTTTGGTATCTTGTAGTCATAGTGTTGTCTGTCCTTCTTCGATTGACGGTTTCTGATTACCCCTTTGGTATCTTGTAGTCATATTGTTGTCTGTCCTTCTTAGATTGACGGCTTCTGATTACCCCTTTGGTATCTTGTAGTCATAGTGTTGTCTGTCCTTCGATTGACGGCTTCTAATTACCCCTTTGGTATCTTGTAGTCATAGTGTTGTCTGTCCTTCGGATTACCCCTTTGGTATCTTGTAGTCATAGTGTTGTCTGTCCTTCTTCGATTGACGGCTTCTGATTACCCCTTTGGTATCTTGTAGTCATATTGTTTTCTGTCCTTCTTAGATTGAAAGCTTCTGATTACCCCTTTGGTATCTTGTAGTCATAGTGTTGTCTGTCCTTCGATTGACGGCTTCTGATTACCCCTTTGGTATCATGTAGTCATAGTGTTGTCTGTCCTTCGATTGACAGCTTCTGATTACCCCTTTGGTATTTTGTAGTCATAGTGTTGTCTGTCCTTCGATTGACAGCTTCTGATTACCCCTCTGGTATCTTGTAGTCATAGTGTTGTCTGTCCTAGCTTTTGATTACCCCTTTGGTATCTTGTAGTCATAGTGTTGTCAGTCCTTCTTCTATTTACGGCTTCTGATTACCCCTTTGGTGTCTTGTAGTCATAGTGTTGTCTGTCCTTCTTCGATTGACGGCTTCTGATTACCCCTTTGGTATCTTGTTCTCATAGTGTTGTCTGTCCTTTTTCGATTGACGGTTTCTAATTAACCGTTTGGTATCTTGTAGTCATATTGTTGTCTGTCCTTCTTCGATTTACGGCTTCTGATTACCCCTTTGGTATCTTGTAGTCATAGTGTTGTATGTCCTTCGATTGACGGCTTCTGATTACCCTTTTGGTATATTGTAGTCACATTGTGGACTGTCCTTCGATTGACGGCTTATGATTACCCATTTGGTATATTGTAGTCATAGTGTTGTCTGTCCTTCTTCGATTGACGGCTTCTGATTACCCCTTTAGTATCTTGTAGTCATATTGTTGTCTGTCCTTCTTCGATTGATGGCTTCTGATTACCCCTTTGGTATCTTGTAGTCATATTGTTGTCTGTTCTTCTGATTACCCCTTCGGTATTGTGTAGTCATATTGTTGTCTGTCCTTCTTCGATTGACGGCTTATGATTACCTCTTTGGTATATTGTAGTCATAGTGTTGTCTGTTCTTCTTCGATTGACGGCTTCTGATTACCCCTTTGGTATCTTGTACTCATATTGTTTTCTGTCCTTCTTTGATTGATGGCTTCTGATTACCCCTTTGGTATCTTGTAGTCATATTGTTGTCTGTCCTTCTGATTACCCCTTTGTTATCTTGTATTCATATTGTTGTCTGTCCTTCTGATTATCCCTTTGGTATCGTGTAGTCATAGTGTTGTCTGTCCTTCTTCGAATGATGGCTTCTGATTACCCCTTTGGTATCTTGTAGTCATAGTGTTGTCTGTCCTTCTTCGATTGATGGCTTATGATTACCCCTTTGGTATCTTGTAGTCATAGTGTTGTCTGTCCTTCGATTGACGGCTTCTGATTAACCCTTTAGTATCTTGTAGTCATATTGTTGTCTGTCCTTCTTCGATTGATGGCTTCTGATTACCCCTTTGGTATCTTGTAGTCATATTGTTGTCTGTCCTTCTGATTACCCCTTTGGTATCGTGTAGTCATATTGTTGTCTGTCCTTCTTCGATTGACGGCTTATGATTACCCCTTTGTTATATTGTAGTCATAGTGTTGTCTGTCCTTCTTCGATTGACGGCTTCTGATTACCCCTTTAATATCTTGTAGTCATATTGTTGTCTATCCTTCTTCGATTGATGGCTTCTGATTACCCCTTTGGTATCTTGGAGTCATATTGTTGTCTGTCCTTCTGATTACCCCATTGGTATCTTGTAGTCATAGTGTTGTCTGTCCTTCTTCGATTGATGGCTTCTGATTATCCCTTTGGTATCTTGTAGTCATAGTGTTGTCTGTCCTTCTTCGATTGACGGCTTCTGATTACCCCTTTGGTATCTTGTAGTCATAGTGTTATCTGTCCTTCTGATTACCCCTTTGGTATCGTGTAGTCATAGTGTTGTCTGTAGTCCTTCTGATTACCACTTTGTTATATTGTAGTCATAGTGTTGTCTGTCCTTCGATTGACGGCTTATGATTATCACTTTGGTATCTTGTAGTCATATTGTTGTCTGACCTTCGATTGATGGCTTCTGATTACCCCTTTGGTATCTTGTAGTCATAGTGTTGTCTGTTCTTCTTCGATTTACGGCTTATGATTACACTGTTGGTATCTTGTAGACATGGTGTTGTCTGTCCTTCGATTGACAGCTTCTAATTACCCCTTTGGTATCTTGTAGTCATAGTGTTGTCTGTCCTTCTTCGATTGACGGCTTCTGATTACCCCTTTGGTATCTTGTAGTCATAGTGTTGTCTGTCCTTCGATTGACCCTTCTGATTACTCCTTTGGTATCTTGTAGTCATATTGTTGTCTGTCATTCGATTTACGGCTTCTGATTACCCCTTTGGTATCTTGTAGTCATAGTGTTGTCTGTCCTTCGATTGACGGCTTCTGACTACCACTTTGGTATCTTGTAGTCATAGTGTTGTCTGTCCTTCGGATTACCCCTTTGGTATCTTGTAGTCATAGTGCTGTCTCTCCTTCTTCGATTGACGGCTTCTGATTACCCCTTTGGTATCTTGTAGTCATAGTGTTGTCTGTCCTTCGATTGACGGCTTCTGATTATCACTTTGGTATCTTGTAGTCATAGTGTTTTCTGTCCTTCGATTGACGGCTTCTGATTACCACTTTGGTATCTTGTAGTCATAGTGTTGTCTGTCCTTCTTCGATTGACGGTTTCTGATTACCCCTTTGGTGTCTTGTAGTCATATTGTTGTCTGTCCTTCTTAGATTGACGGCTTCTGATTACCCCTTTGGTATCTTGTAGTCATAGTGTTGTCTGTCCTTCGATTGACGGCTTCTAATTACCCCTTTGGTATCTTGTAGTCATAGTGTTGTCTGTCCTTCGGATTACCCCTTTGGTATCTTGTAGTCATAGTGTTGTCTGTCCTTCTTCGATTGACGGCTTCTGATTACCCCTTTGGTATCTTGTAGTCATATTGTTTTCTGTCCTTCTTAGATTGAAAGCTTCTGATTACCCCTTTGGTATCTTGTAGTCATAGTGTTGTCTGTCCTTCGATTGACGGCTTCTGATTACCCCTTTGGTATCATGTAGTCATAGTGTTGTCTGTCCTTCGATTGACAGCTTCTGATTACCCCTTTGGTATTTTGTAGTCATAGTGTTGTCTGTCCTTCGATTGACAGCTTCTGATTACCCCTCTGGTATCTTGTAGTCATAGTGTTGTCTGTCCTAGCTTTTGATTACCCCTTTGGTATCTTGTAGTCATAGTGTTGTCAGTCCTTCTTCTATTTACGGCTTCTGATTACCCCTTTGGTGTCTTGTAGTCATAGTGTTGTCTGTCCTTCTTCGATTGACGGCTTCTGATTACCCCTTTGGTATCTTGTTCTCATAGTGTTGTCTGTCCTTTTTCGATTGACGGTTTCTAATTAACCGTTTGGTATCTTGTAGTCATATTGTTGTCTGTCCTTCTTCGATTTACGGCTTCTGATTACCCCTTTGGTATCTTGTAGTCATAGTGTTGTATGTCCTTCGATTGACGGCTTCTGATTACCCTTTTGGTATATTGTAGTCACATTGTGGACTGTCCTTCGATTGACGGCTTATGATTACCCATTTGGTATATTGTAGTCATAGTGTTGTCTGTCCTTCTTCGATTGACGGCTTCTGATTACCCCTTTAGTATCTTGTAGTCATATTGTTGTCTGTCCTTCTTCGATTGATGGCTTCTGATTACCCCTTTGGTATCTTGTAGTCATATTGTTGTCTGTCCTTCTGATTACCCCTTCGGTATTGTGTAGTCATATTGTTGTCTGTCCTTCTTCGATTGACGGCTTATGATTACCTCTTTGGTATATTGTAGTCATAGTGTTGTCTGTTCTTCTTCGATTGACGGCTTCTGATTACCCCTTTGGTATCTTGTACTCATATTGTTTTCTGTCCTTCTTTGATTGATGGCTTCTGATTACCCCTTTGGTATCTTGTAGTCATATTGTTGTCTGTCCTTCTGATTACCCCTTTGTTATCTTGTATTCATATTGTTGTCTGTCCTTCTGATTATCCCTTTGGTATCGTGTAGTCATAGTGTTGTCTGTCCTTCTTCGAATGATGGCTTCTGATTACCCCTTTGGTATCTTGTAGTCATAGTGTTGTCTGTCCTTCTTCGATTGATGGCTTATGATTACCCCTTTGGTATCTTGTAGTCATAGTGTTGTCTGTCCTTCGATTGACGGCTTCTGATTAACCCTTTAGTATCTTGTAGTCATATTGTTGTCTGTCCTTCTTCGATTGATGGCTTCTGATTACCCCTTTGGTATCTTGTAGTCATATTGTTGTCTGTCCTTCTGATTACCCCTTTGGTATCGTGTAGTCATATTGTTGTCTGTCCTTCTTCGATTGACGGCTTATGATTACCCCTTTGTTATATTGTAGTCATAGTGTTGTCTGTCCTTCTTCGATTGACGGCTTCTGATTACCCCTTTAATATCTTGTAGTCATATTGTTGTCTATCCTTCTTCGATTGATGGCTTCTGATTACCCCTTTGGTATCTTGGAGTCATATTGTTGTCTGTCCTTCTGATTACCCCATTGGTATCTTGTAGTCATAGTGTTGTCTGTCCTTCTTCGATTGATGGCTTCTGATTATCCCTTTGGTATCTTGTAGTCATAGTGTTGTCTGTCCTTCTTCGATTGACGGCTTCTGATTACCCCTTTGGTATCTTGTAGTCATAGTGTTATCTGTCCTTCTGATTACCCCTTTGGTATCGTGTAGTCATAGTGTTGTCTGTAGTCCTTCTGATTACCACTTTGTTATATTGTAGTCATAGTGTTGTCTGTCCTTCGATTGACGGCTTATGATTATCACTTTGGTATCTTGTAGTCATATTGTTGTCTGACCTTCGATTGATGGCTTCTGATTACCCCTTTGGTATCTTGTAGTCAAAGTGTTGTCTGTCCTTCTTCGATTGACGGCTTCTGATTACCCCTTTGGTATCTTGTAGTGATATTGTTGTCTTTCCTTCTGATTACCCCTTTGGTATCGTGTAGTCATAGTGTTGTCTGTAGTCCTTCTGATTACCACTTTGTTATATTGTAGTCATAGTGTTGTCTGTCCTTCAATTGACGGCTTATGATTATCACTTTGGTATCTTGTAGTCATATTGTTGTCTGACCTTCGATTGATGGCTTCTGATTACCCCTTTGGTATCTTGTAGTCAAAGTGTTGTCTGTCCTTCTTCGATTGACGACTTCTGATTACCCCTTTGGTATCTTGTAGTCTTAGTGTTGTCTGTCCTTCTGATTACCCCTTTGGTATCGTGTAGTCATAGTGTTGTCTGTCGTCATTCTGATTACCACTTTGTTATATTGTAGTCATAGTGTTGTCTGTCCTTCTTCGATTGATGGCTTCTGATTACCCCTTTGGTATCTTGTAGTCATATTGTTGTCTTTCCTTCTTCTATTGATGGCTTCTGATTACCCCTTTGGTATCTTGTAGTCATAGTGTTGTCTGTTCTTCTTCGATTGACGGCTTCTGATTACCCCTTTGGTATCTTGTAGTCATATTGTTGTCTGTCCTTCTGATTACCTCTTTGGTATCTTGTAGTCTTAGTGTTGTCTCTCCATTTTCGATTGACGGCTTCTGATTACCCCTTTGGTATCTTGTAGTCTTAGTGTTGTCTGTCCTTTTTCGATTGACGGCTTCTGATTACCTTTTTGGTATCTTGTAGTCATAGTGTTGTCTCTCGTCCTTCTGATTACCCCTTTGGTATCGTGTAGTCATAGTGTTGTCTGTCGTCCTTCTGATTACCACTTTGTTATATTGTAGTCATAGTGTTGTCTGTTCTTCTTCGATTGACGGCTTCTGATTACCCCTTTGGTATCTTGTAGTCATATTGTTGTCTTTCCTTCTTCGATTGATGGCTTCTGATTACCTCTTTGGTATCTTGTAGTCATAGTGTTGTCTGTCCTTCGGATTACCCCTTTGGTATCTTGTAGTCATAGTGCTGTCTCTCCTTCTTCGATTGACGGCTTCTGATTACCCCTTTGGTATCTTGTAGTCATAGTGTTGTCTGTCCTTCGATTGACGGCTTCTGATTATCACTTTGGTATCTTGTAGTCATAGTGTTTTCTGTCCTTCGATTGACGGCTTCTGATTACCACTTTGGTATCTTGTAGTCATAGTGTTGTCTGTCCTTTTTCGATTGACGGTTTCTGATTACCCCTTTGGTATCTTGTAGTCATATTGTTGTCTGTCCTTCTTAGATTGACGGCTTCTGATTACCCCTTTGGTATCTTGTAGTCATAGTGTTGTCTGTCCTTCGATTGACGGCTTCTAATTACCCCTTTGGTATCTTGTAGTCATAGTGTTGTCTGTCCTTCTTCGATTGACGGCTTCTGATTACCTCTTGGTATCTTGTAGTCATATTGTTTTCTGTCCTTCTTAGATTGAAAGCTTCTGATTACCCCTTTGGTATCTTGTAGTCATAGTGTTGTCTGTCCTTCGATTGACGGCTTCTGATTACCCCTTTGGTATCATGTAGTCATATTGTTGTCTATCCTTCGATTGACGGCTTCTGATTACCCCTTTGGTATATTGTTGTCATATTGTTGTCTGTCCTTCTTCGATTGACGCCTTCTGATTACCCCTTTGGTATCTTGTAGTCATAGTGTTGTCTGTCCTTCTTCGATTGACGGCTTCTGATTACCCCTTTGGTATCGTGTAGTCATATTGTTGTCTGTCCTTCTTCGATTGATGGCTTATGATTACCCCTTTGTTATATTGTAGTCATAGTGTTGTCTGTCCTTCTTCGATTGACGGCTTCTGATTACCCCTTTAATATCTTGTAGTCATATTGTTGTCTATCCTTCTTCGATTGATGGCTTCTGATTACCCCTTTGGTATCTTGGAGTCATATTGTTGTCTGTCCTTCTGATTACCCCATTGGTATCTTGTAGTCATAGTGTTGTCTGTCCTTCTTCGATTGATGGCTTCTGATTATCCCTTTGGTATCTTGTAGTCATAGTGTTGTCTGTCCTTCTTCGATTGATGGCTTATGATTACCCTTTGGTATCTTGTAGTCATAGTGTTGTCTGTCCTTCTTCGATTGACGGCTTCTGATTACCCCTTTGGTATCTTGTAGTCATAGTGTTATCTGTCCTTCTGATTACCCCTTTGGTATCGTGTAGTCATAGTGTTGTCTGTAGTCCTTCTGATTACCACTTTGTTATATTGTAGTCATAGTGTTGTCTGTCCTTCGATTGACGGCTTATGATTACCCCTTTGGTATCTTGTAGTCATATTGTTGTCTGACCTTCGATTGATGGCTTCTGATTACCCCTTTGGTATCTTGTAGTCAAAGTGTTGTCTGTCCTTCTTCGATTGACGGCTTCTGATTACCCCTTTGGTATCTTGTAGTGATATTGTTGTCTTTCCTTCTGATTACCCCTTTGGTATCGTGTAGTCATAGTGTTGTCTGTCGTCCTTCTGATTACCACTTTGTTATATTGTAGTGATAGTGTTGTCTGTCCTTCGATTGACGACTTCTGATTACCCCTTTGGTATCTTGTAGTCTTAGTGTTGTCTGTCCTTCTGATTACCCCTTTGGTATCGTGTAGTCATAGTGTTGTCTGTCGTCATTCTGATTACCACTTTGTTATATTGTAGTCATAGTGTTGTCTGTCCTTCTTCGATTGATGGCTTCTGATTACCCCTTTGGTATCTTGTAGTCATATTGTTGTCTTTCCTTCTTCTATTGATGGCTTCTGATTACCCCTTTGGTATCTTGTAGTCATAGTGTTGTCTGTTCTTCTTCGATTGACGGCTTCTGATTACCCCTTTGGTATCTTGTAGTCATATTGTTGTCTGTCCTTCTGATTACCTCTTTGGTATCTTGTAGTCTTAGTGTTGTCTCTCCTTTTTCGATTGACGGCTTCTGATTACCCCTTTGGTATCTTGTAGTCTTAGTGTTGTCTGTCCTTTTTCGATTGACGGCTTCTGATTACCTTTTTGGTATCTTGTAGTCATAGTGTTGTCTCTCGTCCTTCTGATTACCCCTTTGGTATCGTGTAGTCATAGTGTTGTCTGTCGTCCTTCTGATTACCACTTTGTTATATTGTAGTCATAGTGTTGTCTGTTCTTCTTCGATTGACGGCTTCTGATTACCCCTTTGGTATCTTGTAGTCATATTGTTGTCTTTCCTTCTTCGATTGATGGCTTCTGATTACCTCTTTGGTATCTTGTAGTCATAGTGTTGTCTGTCCTTCGGATTACCCCTTTGGTATCTTGTAGTCATAGTGCTGTCTCTCCTTCTTCGATTGACGGCTTCTGATTACCCCTTTGGTATCTTGTAGTCATAGTGTTGTCTGTCCTTCGATTGACGGCTTCTGATTATCACTTTGGTATCTTGTAGTCATAGTGTTTTCTGTCCTTCGATTGACGGCTTCTGATTACCACTTTGGTATCTTGTAGTCATAGTGTTGTCTGTCCTTCTTCGATTGACGGCTTCTGATTACCCCTTTGGTATCTTGTAGTCATAGTGTTGTCTGTCCTTCGATTGACGGCTTCTAATTACCCCTTTGGTATCTTGTAGTCATAGTGTTGTCTGTCCTTCTTCGATTGACGGCTTCTGATTACCTCTTGGTATCTTGTAGTCATATTGTTTTCTGTCCTTCTTAGATTGAAAGCTTCTGATTACCCCTTTGGTATCTTGTAGTCATAGTGTTGTCTGTCCTTCGATTGACGGCTTCTGATTACCCCTTTGGTATCATGTAGTCATATTGTTGTCTATCCTTCGATTGACGGCTTCTGATTACCCCTTTGGTATATTGTTGTCATATTGTTGTCTGTCCTTCTTCGATTGACGCCTTCTGATTACCCCTTTGGTATCTTGTAGTCATAGTGTTGTCTGTCCTTCTTCGATTGACGGCTTCTGATTACCCCTTTGGTATCTTGTAGTCATATTGTTGTATGTCCTTCGATTGACGGCTTCTAATTACCCCTTTGGTATCTTGTAGTCATAGTGTTGTCTGTCCTTCTGATTACCCCTTTGGTATCTTGTAGTCATAGTGTTGTCTGTCCTTCGATTGACAGCTTCTGATTACCCCTTTGGTATTTTGTAGTCATAGTGTTGTCTGTCCTTCGATTGACAGCTTCTGATTATCCCTCTGGTATCTTGTAGTCATAGTGTTGTCTGTCCTAGCTTTTGATTACCCCTTTGGTATCTTGTAGTCATAGTGTTGTCAGTCCTTCTTCTATTTAGGGCTTCTGATTACCCCTTTGGTGTCTTGTAGTCATAGTGTTGTCTGTCTTTCGATTTACGGCTTCTGATTACCCCTTTGGTATCTTGTAGTCATAGTGTTGTCTGTCCTTCTTCGATTGACGGCTTCTGATTACCCCTTTGGTATCTTGTTCTCATAGTGTTGTCTGTCCTTTTTCGATTGACGGTTTCTAATTAACCGTTTGGTATCTTGTAGTCATATTGTTGTCTGTCCTTCTTCGATTTACGGCTTCTGATTACCCCTTTGGTATCTTGTAGTCATAGTGTTGTATGTCCTTCGATTGACGGCTTCTGATTACCCTTTTGGTATATTGTAGTCACATTGTGGTCTGTCCTTCGATTGACGGCTTATGATTACCCCTTTGGTATCTTGTAGTCATATTGTTGTCTGTCCTTCTTCGATTTACGGCTTCTGATTACCCCTTTGGTATCTTGTAGTCATAGTGTTGTATGTCCTTCGATTGACGGCTTCTGATTACCCTTTTGGTATATTGTAGTCACATTGTGGTCTGTCCTTCGATTGACGGCTTATGATTACCCCTTTGGTATCTTGTAGTCATAGTGTTGTCTGTCCTTCGATTGACGGCTTCTGATTAACCCTTTAGTATCTTGTAGTCATATTGTTGTCTGTCCTTCTTCGATTGATGGCTTCTGATTACCCCTTTGGTATCTTGTAGTCATATTGTTGTCTGTCCTTCTGATTACCCCTTTGGTATCGTGTAGTCATATTGTTGTCTGTCCTTCTTCGATTGACGGCTTATGATTACCCCTTTGTTATATTGTAGTCATAGTGTTGTCTGTCCTTCTTCGATTGACGGCTTCTGATTACCCCTTTAATATCTTGTAGTCATATTGTTGTCTATCCTTCTTCGATTGATGGCTTCTGATTACCCCTTTGGTATCTTGGAGTCATATTGTTGTCTGTCCTTCTGATTACCCCATTGGTATCTTGTAGTCATAGTGTTGTCTGTCCTTCTTCGATTGATGGCTTCTGATTATCCCTTTGGTATCTTGTAGTCATAGTGTTGTCTGTCCTTCTTCGATTGACGGCTTCTGATTACCCCTTTGGTATCTTGTAGTCATAGTGTTATCTGTCCTTCTGATTACCCCTTTGGTATCGTGTAGTCATAGTGTTGTCTGTAGTCCTTCTGATTACCACTTTGTTATATTGTAGTCATAGTGTTGTCTGTCCTTCGATTGACGGCTTATGATTATCACTTTGGTATCTTGTAGTCATATTGTTGTCTGACCTTCGATTGATGGCTTCTGATTACCCCTTTGGTATCTTGTAGTCAAAGTGTTGTCTGTCCTTCTTCGATTGACGGCTTCTGATTACCCCTTTGGTATCTTGTAGTGATATTGTTGTCTTTCCTTCTGATTACCCCTTTGGTATCGTGTAGTCATAGTGTTGTCTGTAGTCCTTCTGATTACCACTTTGTTATATTGTAGTCATAGTGTTGTCTGTCCTTCAATTGACGGCTTATGATTATCACTTTGGTATCTTGTAGTCATATTGTTGTCTGACCTTCGATTGATGGCTTCTGATTACCCCTTTGGTATCTTGTAGTCAAAGTGTTGTCTGTCCTTCTTCGATTGACGACTTCTGATTACCCCTTTGGTATCTTGTAGTCTTAGTGTTGTCTGTCCTTCTGATTACCCCTTTGGTATCGTGTAGTCATAGTGTTGTCTGTCGTCATTCTGATTACCACTTTGTTATATTGTAGTCATAGTGTTGTCTGTCCTTCTTCGATTGATGGCTTCTGATTACCCCTTTGGTATCTTGTAGTCATATTGTTGTCTTTCCTTCTTCTATTGATGGCTTCTGATTACCCCTTTGGTATCTTGTAGTCATAGTGTTGTCTGTTCTTCTTCGATTGACGGCTTCTGATTACCCCTTTGGTATCTTGTAGTCATATTGTTGTCTGTCCTTCTGATTACCTCTTTGGTATCTTGTAGTCTTAGTGTTGTCTCTCCATTTTCGATTGACGGCTTCTGATTACCCCTTTGGTATCTTGTAGTCTTAGTGTTGTCTGTCCTTTTTCGATTGACGGCTTCTGATTACCTTTTTGGTATCTTGTAGTCATAGTGTTGTCTCTCGTCCTTCTGATTACCCCTTTGGTATCGTGTAGTCATAGTGTTGTCTGTCGTCCTTCTGATTACCACTTTGTTATATTGTAGTCATAGTGTTGTCTGTTCTTCTTCGATTGACGGCTTCTGATTACCCCTTTGGTATCTTGTAGTCATATTGTTGTCTTTCCTTCTTCGATTGATGGCTTCTGATTACCTCTTTGGTATCTTGTAGTCATAGTGTTGTCTGTCCTTCGGATTACCCCTTTGGTATCTTGTAGTCATAGTGCTGTCTCTCCTTCTTCGATTGACGGCTTCTGATTACCCCTTTGGTATCTTGTAGTCATAGTGTTGTCTGTCCTTCGATTGACGGCTTCTGATTATCACTTTGGTATCTTGTAGTCATAGTGTTTTCTGTCCTTCGATTGACGGCTTCTGATTACCACTTTGGTATCTTGTAGTCATAGTGTTGTCTATCCTTTTTCGATTGACGGTTTCTGATTACCCCTTTGGTATCTTGTAGTCATATTGTTGTCTGTCCTTCTTAGATTGACGGCTTCTGATTACCCCTTTGGTATCTTGTAGTCATAGTGTTGTCTGTCCTTCGATTGACGGCTTCTAATTACCCCTTTGGTATCTTGTAGTCATAGTGTTGTCTGTCCTTCTTCGATTGACGGCTTCTGATTACCTCTTGGTATCTTGTAGTCATATTGTTTTCTGTCCTTCTTAGATTGAAAGCTTCTGATTACCCCTTTGGTATCTTGTAGTCATAGTGTTGTCTGTCCTTCGATTGACGGCTTCTGATTACCCCTTTGGTATCATGTAGTCATATTGTTGTCTATCCTTCGATTGACGGCTTCTGATTACCCCTTTGGTATATTGTTGTCATATTGTTGTCTGTCCTTCTTCGATTGACGCCTTCTGATTACCCCTTTGGTATCTTGTAGTCATAGTGTTGTCTGTCCTTCTTCGATTGACGGCTTCTGATTACCCCTTTGGTATCGTGTAGTCATATTGTTGTCTGTCCTTCTTCGATTGATGGCTTATGATTACCCCTTTGTTATATTGTAGTCATAGTGTTGTCTGTCCTTCTTCGATTGACGGCTTCTGATTACCCCTTTAATATCTTGTAGTCATATTGTTGTCTATCCTTCTTCGATTGACGGCTTCTGATTACCCCATTGGTATCTTGTAGTCATAGTGTTGTCTGTCCTTCTTCGATTGATGGCTTCTGATTATCCCTTTGGTATCTTGTAGTCATAGTGTTGTCTGTCCTTCTTCGATTGATGGCTTATGATTACCCTTTGGTATCTTGTAGTCATAGTGTTGTCTGTCCTTCTTCGATTGACGGCTTCTGATTACCCCTTTGGTATCTTGTAGTCATAGTGTTATCTGTCCTTCTGATTACCCCTTTGGTATCGTGTAGTCATAGTGTTGTCTGTAGTCCTTCTGATTACCACTTTGTTATATTGTAGTCATAGTGTTGTCTGTCCTTCGATTGACGGCTTATGATTACCCCTTTGGTATCTTGTAGTCATATTGTTGTCTGACCTTCGATTGATGGCTTCTGATTACCCCTTTGGTATCTTGTAGTCAAAGTGTTGTTTGTCCTTCTTCGATTGACGGCTTCTGATTACCCCTTTGGTATCTTGTAGTGATATTGTTGTCTTTCCTTCTGATTACCCCTTTGGTATCGTGTAGTCATAGTGTTGTCTGTCGTCCTTCTGATTACCACTTTGTTATATTGTAGTGATAGTGTTGTCTGTCCTTCGATTGACGACTTCTGATTACCCCTTTGGTATCTTGTAGTCTTAGTGTTGTCTGTCCTTCTGATTACCCCTTTGGTATCGTGTAGTCATAGTGTTGTCTGTCGTCATTCTGATTACCACTTTGTTATATTGTAGTCATAGTGTTGTCTGTCCTTCTTCGATTGATGGCTTCTGATTACCCCTTTGGTATCTTGTAGTCATATTGTTGTCTTTCCTTCTTCTATTGATGGCTTCTGATTACCCCTTTGGTATCTTGTAGTCATAGTGTTGTCTGTTCTTCTTCGATTGACGGCTTCTGATTACCCCTTTGGTATCTTGTAGTCATATTGTTGTCTGTCCTTCTGATTACCTCTTTGGTATCTTGTAGTCTTAGTGTTGTCTCTCCTTTTTCGATTGACGGCTTCTGATTACCCCTTTGGTATCTTGTAGTCTTAGTGTTGTCTGTCCTTTTTCGATTGACGGCTTCTGATTACCTTTTTGGTATCTTGTAGTCATAGTGTTGTCTCTCGTCCTTCTGATTACCCCTTTGGTATCGTGTAGTCATAGTGTTGTCTGTCGTCCTTCTGATTACCACTTTGTTATATTGTAGTCATAGTGTTGTCTGTTCTTCTTCGATTGACGGCTTCTGATTACCCCTTTGGTATCTTGTAGTCATATTGTTGTCTTTCCTTCTTCGATTGATGGCTTCTGATTACCTCTTTTGTATCTTGTAGTCATAGTGTTGTCTGTCCTTCGGATTACCCCTTTGGTATCTTGTAGTCATAGTGCTGTCTCTCCTTCTTCGATTGACGGCTTCTGATTACCCCTTTGGTATCTTGTAGTCATAGTGTTGTCTGTCCTTCGATTGACGGCTTCTGATTATCACTTTGGTATCTTGTAGTCATAGTGTTTTCTGTCCTTCGATTGACGGCTTCTGATTACCACTTTGGTATCTTGTAGTCATAGTGTTGTCTGTCCCTCTTCGATTGACGGCTTCTGATTACCCCTTTGGTATCTTGTAGTCATAGTGTTGTCTGTCCTTCGATTGACGGCTTCTAATTACCCCTTTGGTATCTTGTAGTCATAGTGTTGTCTGTCCTTCTTCGATTGACGGCTTCTGATTACCTCTTGGTATCTTGTAGTCATATTGTTTTCTGTCCTTCTTAGATTGAAAGCTTCTGATTACCCCTTTGGTATCTTGTAGTCATAGTGTTGTCTGTCCTTCGATTGACGGCTTCTGATTACCCCTTTGGTATCATGTAGTCATATTGTTGTCTATCCTTCGATTGACGGCTTCTGATTACCCCTTTGGTATATTGTTGTCATATTGTTGTCTGTCCTTCTTCGATTGACGCCTTCTGATTACCCCTTTGGTATCTTGTAGTCATAGTGTTGTCTGTCCTTCTTCGATTGACGGCTTCTGATTACCCCTTTGGTATCTTGTAGTCATATTGTTGTATGTCCTTCGATTGACGGCTTCTAATTACCCCTTTGGTATCTTGTAGTCATAGTGTTGTCTGTCCTTCTGATTACCCCTTTGGTATCTTGTAGTCATAGTGTTGTCTGTCCTTCGATTGACAGCTTCTGATTACCCCTTTGGTATTTTGTAGTCATAGTGTTGTCTGTCCTTCGATTGACAGCTTCTGATTATCCCTCTGGTATCTTGTAGTCATAGTGTTGTCTGTCCTAGCTTTTGATTACCCCTTTGGTATCTTGTAGTCATAGTGTTGTCAGTCCTTCTTCTATTTAGGGCTTCTGATTACCCCTTTGGTGTCTTGTAGTCATAGTGTTGTCTGTCTTTCGATTTACGGCTTCTGATTACCCCTTTGGTATCATGTAGTCATATTGTTGTCTATCCTTCGATTGACGGCTTCTGATTACCCCTTTGGTATATTGTTGTCATATTGTTGTCTGTCCTTCTTCGATTGACGCCTTCTGATTACCCCTTTGGTATCTTGTAGTCATAGTGTTGTCTGTCCTTCTTCGATTGACGGCTTCTGATTACCCCTTTGGTATCGTGTAGTCATATTGTTGTCTGTCCTTCTTCGATTGATGGCTTATGATTACCCCTTTGTTATATTGTAGTCATAGTGTTGTCTGTCCTTCTTCGATTGACGGCTTCTGATTACCCCTTTAATATCTTGTAGTCATATTGTTGTCTATCCTTCTTCGATTGATGGCTTCTGATTACCCCTTTGGTATCTTGGAGTCATATTGTTGTCTGTCCTTCTGATTACCCCATTGGTATCTTGTAGTCAAAGTGTTGTCTGTCCTTCTTCGATTGATGGCTTCTGATTATCCCTTTGGTATCTTGTAGTCATAGTGTTGTCTGTCCTTCTTCGATTGATGGCTTATGATTACCCTTTGGTATCTTGTAGTCATAGTGTTGTCTGTCCTTCTTCGATTGACGGCTTCTGATTACCCCTTTGGTATCTTGTAGTCATAGTGTTATCTGTCCTTCTGATTACCCCTTTGGTATCGTGTAGTCATAGTGTTGTCTGTAGTCCTTCTGATTACCACTTTGTTATATTGTAGTCATAGTGTTGTCTGTCCTTCGATTGACGGCTTATGATTACCCCTTTGGTATCTTGTAGTCATATTGTTGTCTGACCTTCGATTGATGGCTTCTGATTACCCCTTTGGTATCTTGTAGTCAAAGTGTTGTCTGTCCTTCTTCGATTGACGGCTTCTGATTACCCCTTTGGTATCTTGTAGTGATATTGTTGTCTTTCCTTCTGATTACCCCTTTGGTATCGTGTAGTCATAGTGTTGTCTGTCGTCCTTCTGATTACCACTTTGTTATATTGTAGTGATAGTGTTGTCTGTCCTTCGATTGACGACTTCTGATTACCCCTTTGGTATCTTGTAGTCTTAGTGTTGTCTGTCCTTCTGATTACCCCTTTGGTATCGTGTAGTCATAGTGTTGTCTGTCGTCATTCTGATTACCACTTTGTTATATTGTAGTCATAGTGTTGTCTGTCCTTCTTCGATTGATGGCTTCTGATTACCCCTTTGGTATCTTGTAGTCATATTGTTGTCTTTCCTTCTTCTATTGATGGCTTCTGATTACCCCTTTGGTATCTTGTAGTCATAGTGTTGTCTGTTCTTCTTCGATTGACGGCTTCTGATTACCCCTTTGGTATCTTGTAGTCATATTGTTGTCTGTCCTTCTGATTACCTCTTTGGTATCTTGTAGTCTTAGTGTTGTCTCTCCTTTTTCGATTGACGGCTTCTGATTACCCCTTTGGTATCTTGTAGTCTTAGTGTTGTCTGTCCTTTTTCGATTGACGGCTTCTGATTACCTTTTTGGTATCTTGTAGTCATAGTGTTGTCTCTCGTCCTTCTGATTACCCCTTTGGTATCGTGTAGTCATAGTGTTGTCTGTCGTCCTTCTGATTACCACTTTGTTATATTGTAGTCATAGTGTTGTCTGTTCTTCTTCGATTGACGGCTTCTGATTACCCCTTTGGTATCTTGTAGTCATATTGTTGTCTTTCCTTCTTCGATTGATGGCTTCTGATTACCTCTTTGGTATCTTGTAGTCATAGTGTTGTCTGTCCTTCGGATTACCCCTTTGGTATCTTGTAGTCATAGTGCTGTCTCTCCTTCTTCGATTGACGGCTTCTGATTACCCCTTTGGTATCTTGTAGTCATAGTGTTGTCTGTCCTTCGATTGACGGCTTCTGATTATCACTTTGGTATCTTGTAGTCATAGTGTTTTCTGTCCTTCGATTGACGGCTTCTGATTACCACTTTGGTATCTTGTAGTCATAGTGTTGTCTGTCCTTCTTCGATTGACGGCTTCTGATTACCCCTTTGGTATCTTGTAGTCATAGTGTTGTCTGTCCTTCGATTGACGGCTTCTAATTACCCCTTTGGTATCTTGTAGTCATAGTGTTGTCTGTCCTTCTTCGATTGACGGCTTCTGATTACCTCTTGGTATCTTGTAGTCATATTGTTTTCTGTCCTTCTTAGATTGAAAGCTTCTGATTACCCCTTTGGTATCTTGTAGTCATAGTGTTGTCTGTCCTTCGATTGACGGCTTCTGATTACCCCTTTGGTATCATGTAGTCATATTGTTGTCTATCCTTCGATTGACGGCTTCTGATTACCCCTTTGGTATATTGTTGTCATATTGTTGTCTGTCCTTCTTCGATTGACGCCTTCTGATTACCCCTTTGGTATCTTGTAGTCATAGTGTTGTCTGTCCTTCTTCGATTGACGGCTTCTGATTACCCCTTTGGTATCGTGTAGTCATATTGTTGTCTGTCCTTCTTCGATTGATGGCTTATGATTACCCCTTTGTTATATTGTAGTCATAGTGTTGTCTGTCCTTCTTCGATTGACGGCTTCTGATTACCCCTTTAATATCTTGTAGTCATATTGTTGTCTATCCTTCTTCGATTGATGGCTTCTGATTACCCCTTTGGTATCTTGGAGTCATATTGTTGTCTGTCCTTCTGATTACCCCATTGGTATCTTGTAGTCATAGTGTTGTCTGTCCTTCTTCGATTGATGGCTTCTGATTATCCCTTTGGTATCTTGTAGTCATAGTGTTGTCTGTCCTTCTTCGATTGATGGCTTATGATTACCCTTTGGTATCTTGTAGTCATAGTGTTGTCTGTCCTTCTTCGATTGACGGCTTCTGATTACTCCTTTGGTATCTTGTAGTCATAGTGTTATCTGTCCTTCTGATTACCCCTTTGGTATCGTGTAGTCATAGTGTTGTCTGTAGTCCTTCTGATTACCACTTTGTTATATTGTAGTCATAGTGTTGTCTGTCCTTCGATTGACGGCTTATGATTACCCCTTTGGTATCTTGTAGTCATATTGTTGTCTGACCTTCGATTGATGGCTTCTGATTACCCCTTTGGTATCTTGTAGTCAAAGTGTTGTCTGTCCTTCTTCGATTGACGGCTTCTGATTACCCCTTTGGTATCTTGTAGTGATATTGTTGTCTTTCCTTCTGATTACCCCTTTGGTATCGTGTAGTCATAGTGTTGTCTGTCGTCCTTCTGATTACCACTTTGTTATATTGTAGTGATAGTGTTGTCTGTCCTTCGATTGACGACTTCTGATTACCCCTTTGGTATCTTGTAGTCTTAGTGTTGTCTGTCCTTCTGATTACCCCTTTGGTATCGTGTAGTCATAGTGTTGTCTGTCGTCATTCTGATTACCACTTTGTTATATTGTAGTCATAGTGTTGTCTGTCCTTCTTCGATTGATGGCTTCTGATTACCCCTTTGGTATCTTGTAGTCATATTGTTGTCTTTCCTTCTTCTATTGATGGCTTCTGATTACCCCTTTGGTATCTTGTAGTCATAGTGTTGTCTGTTCTTCTTCGATTGACGGCTTCTGATTACCCCTTTGGTATCTTGTAGTCATATTGTTGTCTGTCCTTCTGATTACCTCTTTGGTATCTTGTAGTCTTAGTGTTGTCTCTCCTTTTTCGATTGACGGCTTCTGATTACCCCTTTGGTATCTTGTAGTCTTAGTGTTGTCTGTCCTTTTTCGATTGACGGCTTCTGATTACCTTTTTGGTATCTTGTAGTCATAGTGTTGTCTCTCGTCCTTCTGATTACCCCTTTGGTATCGTGTAGTCATAGTGTTGTCTGTCGTCCTTCTGATTACCACTTTGTTATATTGTAGTCATAGTGTTGTCTGTTCTTCTTCGATTGACGGCTTCTGATTACCCCTTTGGTATCTTGTAGTCATATTGTTGTCTTTCCTTCTTCGATTGATGGCTTCTGATTACCTCTTTGGTATCTTGTAGTCATAGTGTTGTCTGTCCTTCGGATTACCCCTTTGGTATCTTGTAGTCATAGTGCTGTCTCTCCTTCTTCGATTGACGGCTTCTGATTACCCCTTTGGTATCTTGTAGTCATAGTGTTGTCTGTCCTTCGATTGACGGCTTCTGATTATCACTTTGGTATCTTGTAGTCATAGTGTTTTCTGTCCTTCGATTGACGGCTTCTGATTACCACTTTGGTATCTTGTAGTCATAGTGTTGTCTGTCCTTCTTCGATTGACGGCTTCTGATTACCCCTTTGGTATCTTGTAGTCATAGTGTTGTCTGTCCTTCGATTGACGGCTTCTAATTACCCCTTTGGTATCTTGTAGTCATAGTGTTGTCTGTCCTTCTTCGATTGACGGCTTCTGATTACCTCTTGGTATCTTGTAGTCATATTGTTTTCTGTTCTTCTTAGATTGAAAGCTTCTGATTACCCCTTTGGTATCTTGTAGTCATAGTGTTGTCTGTCCTTCGATTGACGGCTTCTGATTACCCCTTTGGTATCATGTAGTCATATTGTTGTCTATCCTTCGATTGACGGCTTCTGATTACCCCTTTGGTATATTGTTGTCATATTGTTGTCTGTCCTTCTTCGATTGACGCCTTCTGATTACCCCTTTGGTATCTTGTAGTCATAGTGTTGTCTGTCCTTCTTCGATTGACGGCTTCTGATTACCCCTTTGGTATCTTGTAGTCATATTGTTGTATGTCCTTCGATTGACGGCTTCTAATTACCCCTTTGGTATCTTGTAGTCATAGTGTTGTCTGTCCTTCTGATTACCCCTTTGGTATCTTGTAGTCATAGTGTTGTCTGTCCTTCGATTGACAGCTTCTGATTACCCCTTTGGTATTTTGTAGTCATAGTGTTGTCTGTCCTTCGATTGACAGCTTCTGATTATCCCTCTGGTATCTTGTAGTCATAGTGTTGTCTGTCCTAGCTTTTGATTACCCCTTTGGTATCTTGTAGTCATAGTGTTGTCAGTCCTTCTTCTATTTAGGGCTTCTGATTACCCCTTTGGTGTCTTGTAGTCATAGTGTTGTCTGTCTTTCGATTTACGGCTTCTGATTACCCCTTTGGTATCTTGTAGTCATAGTGTTGTCTGTCCTTCTTCGATTGACGGCTTCTGATTACCCCTTTGGTATCTTGTTCTCATAGTGTTGTCTGTCCTTTTTCGATTGACGGTTTCTAATTAACCGTTTGGTATCTTGTAGTCATATTGTTGTCTGTCCTTCTTCGATTTACGGCTTCTGATTACCCCTTTGGTATCTTGTAGTCATAGTGTTGTATGTCCTTCGATTGACGGCTTCTGATTACCCTTTTGGTATATTGTAGTCACATTGTGGTCTGTCCTTCGATTGACGGCTTATGATTACCCCTTTGGTATCTTGTAGTCATATTGTTGTCTGTCCTTCTTCGATTTACGGCTTCTGATTACCCCTTTGGTATCTTGTAGTCATAGTGTTGTATGTCCTTCGATTGACGGCTTCTGATTACCCTTTTGGTATATTGTAGTCACATTGTGGTCTGTCCTTCGATTGACGGCTTATGATTACCCCTTTGGTATCTTGTAGTCATAGTGTTGTCTGTCCTTCGATTGACGGCTTCTGATTAACCCTTTAGTATCTTGTAGTCATATTGTTGTCTGTCCTTCTTCGATTGATGGCTTCTGATTACCCCTTTGGTATCTTGTAGTCATATTGTTGTCTGTCCTTCTGATTACCCCTTTGGTATCGTGTAGTCATATTGTTGTCTGTCCTTCTTCGATTGACGGCTTATGATTACCCCTTTGTTATATTGTAGTCATAGTGTTGTCTGTCCTTCTTCGATTGACGGCTTCTGATTACCCCTTTAATATCTTGTAGTCATATTGTTGTCTATCCTTCTTCGATTGATGGCTTCTGATTACCCCTTTGGTATCTTGGAGTCATATTGTTGTCTGTCCTTCTGATTACCCCATTGGTATCTTGTAGTCATAGTGTTGTCTGTCCTTCTTCGATTGATGGCTTCTGATTATCCCTTTGGTATCTTGTAGTCATAGTGTTGTCTGTCCTTCTTCGATTGACGGCTTCTGATTACCCCTTTGGTATCTTGTAGTCATAGTGTTATCTGTCCTTCTGATTACCCCTTTGGTATCGTGTAGTCATAGTGTTGTCTGTAGTCCTTCTGATTACCACTTTGTTATATTGTAGTCATAGTGTTGTCTGTCCTTCGATTGACGGCTTATGATTATCACTTTGGTATCTTGTAGTCATATTGTTGTCTGACCTTCGATTGATGGCTTCTGATTACCCCTTTGGTATCTTGTAGTCAAAGTGTTGTCTGTCCTTCTTCGATTGACGGCTTCTGATTACCCCTTTGGTATCTTGTAGTGATATTGTTGTCTTTCCTTCTGATTACCCCTTTGGTATCGTGTAGTCATAGTGTTGTCTGTAGTCCTTCTGATTACCACTTTGTTATATTGTAGTCATAGTGTTGTCTGTCCTTCAATTGACGGCTTATGATTATCACTTTGGTATCTTGTAGTCATATTGTTGTCTGACCTTCGATTGATGGCTTCTGATTACCCCTTTGGTATCTTGTAGTCAAAGTGTTGTCTGTCCTTCTTCGATTGACGACTTCTGATTACCCCTTTGGTATCTTGTAGTCTTAGTGTTGTCTGTCCTTCTGATTACCCCTTTGGTATCGTGTAGTCATAGTGTTGTCTGTCGTCATTCTGATTACCACTTTGTTATATTGTAGTCATAGTGTTGTCTGTCCTTCTTCGATTGATGGCTTCTGATTACCCCTTTGGTATCTTGTAGTCATATTGTTGTCTTTCCTTCTTCTATTGATGGCTTCTGATTACCCCTTTGGTATCTTGTAGTCATAGTGTTGTCTGTTCTTCTTCGATTGACGGCTTCTGATTACCCCTTTGGTATCTTGTAGTCATATTGTTGTCTGTCCTTCTGATTACCTCTTTGGTATCTTGTAGTCTTAGTGTTGTCTCTCCATTTTCGATTGACGGCTTCTGATTACCCCTTTGGTATCTTGTAGTCTTAGTGTTGTCTGTCCTTTTTCGATTGACGGCTTCTGATTACCTTTTTGGTATCTTGTAGTCATAGTGTTGTCTCTCGTCCTTCTGATTACCCCTTTGGTATCGTGTAGTCATAGTGTTGTCTGTCGTCCTTCTGATTACCACTTTGTTATATTGTAGTCATAGTGTTGTCTGTTCTTCTTCGATTGACGGCTTCTGATTACCCCTTTGGTATCTTGTAGTCATATTGTTGTCTTTCCTTCTTCGATTGATGGCTTCTGATTACCTCTTTGGTATCTTGTAGTCATAGTGTTGTCTGTCCTTCGGATTACCCCTTTGGTATCTTGTAGTCATAGTGCTGTCTCTCCTTCTTCGATTGACGGCTTCTGATTACCCCTTTGGTATCTTGTAGTCATAGTGTTGTCTGTCCTTCGATTGACGGCTTCTGATTATCACTTTGGTATCTTGTAGTCATAGTGTTTTCTGTCCTTCGATTGACGGCTTCTGATTACCACTTTGGTATCTTGTAGTCATAGTGTTGTCTGTCCTTTTTCGATTGACGGTTTCTGATTACCCCTTTGGTATCTTGTAGTCATATTGTTGTCTGTCCTTCTTAGATTGACGGCTTCTGATTACCCCTTTGGTATCTTGTAGTCATAGTGTTGTCTGTCCTTCGATTGACGGCTTCTAATTACCCCTTTGGTATCTTGTAGTCATAGTGTTGTCTGTCCTTCTTCGATTGACGGCTTCTGATTACCTCTTGGTATCTTGTAGTCATATTGTTTTCTGTCCTTCTTAGATTGAAAGCTTCTGATTACCCCTTTGGTATCTTGTAGTCATAGTGTTGTCTGTCCTTCGATTGACGGCTTCTGATTACCCCTTTGGTATCATGTAGTCATATTGTTGTCTATCCTTCGATTGACGGCTTCTGATTACCCCTTTGGTATATTGTTGTCATATTGTTGTCTGTCCTTCTTCGATTGACGCCTTCTGATTACCCCTTTGGTATCTTGTAGTCATAGTGTTGTCTGTCCTTCTTCGATTGACGGCTTCTGATTACCCCTTTGGTATCGTGTAGTCATATTGTTGTCTGTCCTTCTTCGATTGATGGCTTATGATTACCCCTTTGTTATATTGTAGTCATAGTGTTGTCTGTCCTTCTTCGATTGACGGCTTCTGATTACCCCTTTAATATCTTGTAGTCATATTGTTGTCTATCCTTCTTCGATTGATGGCTTCTGATTACCCCTTTGGTATCTTGGAGTCATATTGTTGTCTGTCCTTCTGATTACCCCATTGGTATCTTGTAGTCATAGTGTTGTCTGTCCTTCTTCGATTGATGGCTTCTGATTATCCCTTTGGTATCTTGTAGTCATAGTGTTGTCTGTCCTTCTTCGATTGATGGCTTATGATTACCCTTTGGTATCTTGTAGTCATAGTGTTGTCTGTCCTTCTTCGATTGACGGCTTCTGATTACCCCTTTGGTATCTTGTAGTCATAGTGTTATCTGTCCTTCTGATTACCCCTTTGGTATCGTGTAGTCATAGTGTTGTCTGTAGTCCTTCTGATTACCACTTTGTTATATTGTAGTCATAGTGTTGTCTGTCCTTCGATTGACGGCTTATGATTACCCCTTTGGTATCTTGTAGTCATATTGTTGTCTGACCTTCGATTGATGGCTTCTGATTACCCCTTTGGTATCTTGTAGTCAAAGTGTTGTCTGTCCTTCTTCGATTGACGGCTTCTGATTACCCCTTTGGTATCTTGTAGTGATATTGTTGTCTTTCCTTCTGATTACCCCTTTGGTATCGTGTAGTCATAGTGTTGTCTGTCGTCCTTCTGATTACCACTTTGTTATATTGTAGTGATAGTGTTGTCTGTCCTTCGATTGACGACTTCTGATTACCCCTTTGGTATCTTGTAGTCTTAGTGTTGTCTGTCCTTCTGATTACCCCTTTGGTATCGTGTAGTCATAGTGTTGTCTGTCGTCATTCTGATTACCACTTTGTTATATTGTAGTCATAGTGTTGTCTGTCCTTCTTCGATTGATGGCTTCTGATTACCCCTTTGGTATCTTGTAGTCATATTGTTGTCTTTCCTTCTTCTATTGATGGCTTCTGATTACCCCTTTGGTATCTTGTAGTCATAGTGTTGTCTGTTCTTCTTCGATTGACGGCTTCTGATTACCCCTTTGGTATCTTGTAGTCATATTGTTGTCTGTCCTTCTGATTACCTCTTTGGTATCTTGTAGTCTTAGTGTTGTCTCTCCTTTTTCGATTGACGGCTTCTGATTATCCCTTTGGTATCTTGTAGTCTTAGTGTTGTCTGTCCTTTTTCGATTGACGGCTTCTGATTACCTTTTTGGTATCTTGTAGTCATAGTGTTGTCTCTCGTCCTTCTGATTACCCCTTTGGTATCGTGTAGTCATAGTGTTGTCTGTCGTCCTTCTGATTACCACTTTGTTATATTGTAGTCATAGTGTTGTCTGTTCTTCTTCGATTGACGGCTTCTGATTACCCCTTTGGTATCTTGTAGTCATATTGTTGTCTTTCCTTCTTCGATTGATGGCTTCTGATTACCTCTTTGGTATCTTGTAGTCATAGTGTTGTCTGTCCTTCGGATTACCCCTTTGGTATCTTGTAGTCATAGTGCTGTCTCTCCTTCTTCGATTGACGGCTTCTGATTACCCCTTTGGTATCTTGTAGTCATAGTGTTGTCTGTCCTTCGATTGACGGCTTCTGATTATCACTTTGGTATCTTGTAGTCATAGTGTTTTCTGTCCTTCGATTGACGGCTTCTGATTACCACTTTGGTATCTTGTAGTCATAGTGTTGTCTGTCCTTCTTCGATTGACGGCTTCTGATTACCCCTTTGGTATCTTGTAGTCATAGTGTTGTCTGTCCTTCGATTGACGGCTTCTAATTACCCCTTTGGTATCTTGTAGTCATAGTGTTGTCTGTCCTTCTTCGATTGACGGCTTCTGATTACCTCTTGGTATCTTGTAGTCATATTGTTTTCTGTCCTTCTTAGATTGAAAGCTTCTGATTACTCCTTTGGTATCTTGTAGTCATAGTGTTGTCTGTCCTTCGATTGACGGCTTCTGATTACCCCTTTGGTATCATGTAGTCATATTGTTGTCTATCCTTCGATTGACGGCTTCTGATTACCCCTTTGGTATATTGTTGTCATATTGTTGTCTGTCCTTCTTCGATTGACGCCTTCTGATTACCCCTTTGGTATCTTGTAGTCATAGTGTTGTCTGTCCTTCTTCGATTGACGGCTTCTGATTACCCCTTTGGTATCTTGTAGTCATATTGTTGTATGTCCTTCGATTGACGGCTTCTAATTACCCCTTTGGTATCTTGTAGTCATAGTGTTGTCTGTCCTTCTGATTACCCCTTTGGTATCTTGTAGTCATAGTGTTGTCTGTCCTTCGATTGACAGCTTCTGATTACCCCTTTGGTATTTTGTAGTCATAGTGTTGTCTGTCCTTCGATTGACAGCTTCTGATTATCCCTCTGGTATCTTGTAGTCATAGTGTTGTCTGTCCTAGCTTTTGATTACCCCTTTGGTATCTTGTAGTCATAGTGTTGTCAGTCCTTCTTCTATTTAGGGCTTCTTATTACCCCTTTGGTGTCTTGTAGTCATAGTGTTGTCTGTCTTTCGATTTACGGCTTCTGATTACCCCTTTGGTATCTTGTAGTCATAGTGTTGTCTGTCCTTCTTCGATTGACGGCTTCTGATTACCCCTTTGGTATCTTGTTCTCATAGTGTTGTCTGTCCTTTTTCGATTGACGGTTTCTAATTAACCGTTTGGTATCTTGTAGTCATATTGTTGTCTGTCCTTCTTCGATTTACGGCTTCTGATTACCCCTTTGGTATCTTGTAGTCATAGTGTTGTATGTCCTTCGATTGACGGCTTCTGATTACCCTTTTGGTATATTGTAGTCACATTGTGGTCTGTCCTTCGATTGACGGCTTATGATTACCCCTTTGGTATCTTGTAGTCATAGTGTTGTCTGTCCTTCTTCGATTGACGGCTTCTGATTACCCCTTTAGTATCTTGTAGTCATATTGTTGTCTGTCCTTCTTCGATTGATGGCTTCTGATTACCCCTTTGGTATCTTGTAGTCATATTGTTGTCTGTCCTTCTGATTACCCCTTCGGTATTGTGTAGTCATATTGTTGTCTGTCCTTCTTCGATTGACGGCTTATGATTACCTCTTTGGTATATTGTAGTCATAGTGTTGTCTGTTCTTCTTCGATTGACGGCTTCTGATTACCCCTTTGGTATCTTGTACTCATATTGTTTTCTGTCCTTCTTCGATTGATGGCTTCTGATTACCCCTTTGGTATCTTGTAGTCATAGTGTTATCTGTCCTTCTGATTACCCCTTTGGTATCGTGTAGTCATAGTGTTGTCTGTAGTCCTTCTGATTACCACTTTGTTATATTGTAGTCATAGTGTTGTCTGTCCTTTGATTGACGGCTTATGATTACCCCTTTGGTATCTTGTAGTCATATTGTTGTCTGACCTTCGATTGATGGCTTCTGATTACCCCTTTGGTATCTTGTAGTCAAAGTGTTGTCTGTCCTTCTTCGATTGACGGCTTCTGATTACCCCTTTGGTATCTTGTAGTGATATTGTTGTCTTTCCTTCTGATTACCCCTTTGGTATCGTGTAGTCATAGTGTTGTCTGTCGTCCTTCTGATTACCACTTTGTTATATTGTAGTGATAGTGTTGTCTGTCCTTCGATTGACGACTTCTGATTACCCCTTTGGTATCTTGTAGTCTTAGTGTTGTCTGTCCTTCTGATTACCCCTTTGGTATCGTGTAGTCATAGTGTTGTCTGTCGTCATTCTGATTACCACTTTGTTATATTGTAGTCATAGTGTTGTCTGTCCTTCTTCGATTGATGGCTTCTGATTACCCCTTTGGTATCTTGTAGTCATATTGTTGTCTTTCCTTCTTCTATTGATGGCTTCTGATTACCCCTTTGGTATCTTGTAGTCATAGTGTTGTCTGTTCTTCTTCGATTGACGGCTTCTGATTACCCCTTTGGTATCTTGTAGTCATATTGTTGTCTGTCCTTCTGATTACCTCTTTGGTATCTTGTAGTCTTAGTGTTGTCTCTCCTTTTTCGATTGACGGCTTCTGATTACCCCTTTGGTATCTTGTAGTCTTAGTGTTGTCTGTCCTTTTTCGATTGACGGCTTCTGATTACCTTTTTGGTATCTTGTAGTCATAGTGTTGTCTCTCGTCCTTCTGATTACCACTTTGGTATCGTGTAGTCATAGTGTTGTCTGTCGTCCTTCTGATTACCACTTTGTTATATTGTAGTCATAGTGTGGTCTGTTCTTCTTCGATTGACGGCTTCTGATTACCCCTTTGGTATCTTGTAGTCATATTGTTGTCTTTCCTTCTTCGATTGATGGCTTCTGATTACCTCTTTGGTATCTTGTAGTCATAGTGTTGTCTGTTCTTCTTCGATTGACGGCTTCTGATTACCCCTTTGGTATCTTGTAGTCATAGTGTTGTCTGTCCTTCTGATTACCCCTTTGGTATCTTGTAGTTATAGTGTTGTCTGTCCCTTTTCGGTTGACGGCTTCTGATTACCCCTTTGGTATCTTGTAGTCATAGTGTTGTCTGTCCTTCTGATTACCCCTTTGGTATCTTGTAGTCTTAGTGTTGTCTGTCCTTTTTCGATTGACTGCTTCTGATTACCTCTTTGGTATCTTGTAGTCTTAGTGTTGTTTATCCTTTTTCGATTGACGGCTTCTAATTACCCCTTTGGTATCTTGTAGTCTTAGTGTTGTCTATCCTTTTTCCATTGACGGCTTCTGATTACCTCTTTGGTGTCTTGTAGTCATAGTGTTATCTTTCCGGCCATTGACGGCTTCTGATTACCTTTTTGGTATCTTGTAGTCATAGTGTTGTCTCTCGTCCTTCTGATTACCCCTTTGGTATCGTGTAGTCATAGTGTTGTCTGTCGTCCTTCTGATTACCACTTTGTTATATTGTAGTCATAGTGTTGTCTGTTCTTCTTCGATTGACGGCTTCTGATTACCCCTTTGGTATCTTGTAGTCATATTGTTGTCTTTCCTTCTTCGATTGATGGCTTCTGATTACCTCTTTGGTATCTTGTAGTCATAGTGTTGTCTGTTCTTCTTCGATTGACGGCTTCTGATTATCCCTTTGGTATCTTGTAGTCATATTGTTGTCTGTCCTTCTGATTACCCCTTTGGTATCTTGTAGTCTTAATGTTGTCTGTCCTTTTTCGATTGACGACTTCTGATTACCTCTTTGGTATCTTGTAGTCTTAGTGTTGTCTTTCCGTCGATTGACGGCTTCTGATTACCCCTTTGGTATCTTGTAGTCATAGTGTTGTCTGTCCTTCTGATTACCCCTTTGGTATCTTGTAGTTATAGTGTTGTCTGTCCCATTTCGGTTGACGGCTTCTGATTACCCCTTTGGTATCTTGTAGTCATAGTGTTGTCTGTCCTTCTGATTACCCCTTTGGTATCTTGTAGTCTTAGTGTTGTCTGTCCTTTTTCGATTGACTGCTTCTGATTACCTCTTTGGTATCTTGTAGTCTTAGTGTTGTTTATCCTTTTTCGATTGACGGCTTCTAATTACCCCTTTGGTATCTTGTAGTCTTAGTGTTGTCTATCCTTTTTCCATTGACGGCTTCTGATTACCTCTTTGGTGTCTTGTAGTCATAGTGTTATCTTTCCGGCCATTGACGGCTTCTGATTACCCCTTTGGTATCTTGTAGTCATATTGTTGTCTGTTCTTCTTCGATTGACGGCTTCTGATTACCCCTTTAGTATCTTATAGTCATATTTTTTTCTATCTTTCTTCGATTGACGGCTTCGGATTACCCCTTTGTTATCTTGCAGTCATAGTGTTGTCTGTCCTTCGATTCGATTGAAGGCTTCTGATTACACCTTTGGTATCTTGTAGTCATATTGTTGTCTGTCCTTCTGATTACCCCTTTGGTATCTTGTAGTCATAGTGTTGTCTGTCCTTCTTCGATGGACGGCTTCTGATTACCCCTTTGGTATCGTGTAGTCATAGTGTTGTCTGTCCTTCTGATTACCCCTTTGGTATCTTGTAGTCATATTGTTGTCTGTCCTTCTTCGATTGATAGCTTCTGATTACCCCTTTGGTATCTTGTAGTCATAGTGTTGTCTGTCCTTTGATTGACGGCTTCTGATTACCCCTTTGGTATATTGTAGTCATAGTGTTGTCTATACTTCTTCGATTGACGGCTTCTGATTACCCCTTTGGTATCTTGTAGTCATAGGGTTATCTTTCCTTCTTCTGATTACCCCTTTGGTGTCTTTTAGTCATATTGTTGTCTGTCCTTCTTCGATTGACGACTTCTGATTACCCCTTTGGTATCTTGTAGTAATATTGTTGTCTGTCCTTCTGATTACCCCTTTGGTATCTTGTAGTCATATTGTTGTCTGTCATTTTTCGATTGACGGCTTCTGATTACCCCTTTGGTATCTTGTAGTCTTAGTGTTGTCTGTCCTTTTTCGATTGACGGCTTCCGATTACCTCTTTGGTATCTTGTAGTCATAGTGTTGTCTCTCGTCCTTCTGATTACCCCTTTGGTATCGTGTAGTCATAGTGTTGTCTGTCGTCCTTCTGATTACCACTTTGTTATATTGTAGTCATAGTGTTGTCTGTTCTTCTTCGAATGACGGCTTCTGATTACCCCTTTGGTATCTTGTAGTTATATTGTTGTCTTTCCTTCTTCGATTGATGGCTTCTGATTACCCCTTTGGTATCTTGTAGTCATAGTGTTGTCTGTTCTTCTTCGATTGACGGCTTCTGATTAACCCTTTGGTATCTTGTAGTCATATTGTTGTCTGTCCTTCTGATTACCCCTTTGGTATCTTGTAGTCATATTGTTGTCTGTCATTTTTCGATTGACGGCTTCTGATTACCCCTTTGGTATCTTGTAGTCTTAGTGTTGTCTGTCCTTTTTCGATTGACGGCTTCCGATTACCTCTTTGGTATCTTGTAGTCATAGTGTTGTCTCTCGTCCTTCTGATTACCCCTTTGGTATCGTGTAGTCATAGTGTTGTCTGTCGTCCTTCTGATTACCACTTTGTTATATTGTAGTCATAGTGTTGTCTGTTCTTCTTCGAATGACGGCTTCTGATTACCCCTTTGGTATCTTGTAGTTATATTGTTGTCTTTCCTTCTTCGATTGACGGCTTCTGATTACCCCTTTGGTATCTTGTAGTCATAGTGTTGGCTGTCCATCTGATTACCCCTTTGGTATCTTGTAGTCTAGGTGTTGTCTGTCCTTTTTCGATTGACTGCTTCTGATTACCTCTTTGGTATCTTGTAGTCTTAGTGTTGTTTATTCTTTTTCGATTAACGGCTTCTAATTACCCCTTTGGTATCTTGTAGTCTTAGTGTTGTCTATCCTTTTTCCATTGACGGCTTCTGATTACCTCTTTGGTATCTTGTAGTCTTAGTGTAGTCTGTCCTGTTTCGATTGACGGCTTCTAATTACCCCTTTGGTATCTTGTAGTCATAGTATTACCTTTCCGGCCATTGACGGCTTCTGATTACCCCTTTGGTATCTTGTAGTCATACTGTTGTCTGTCCTTTTTCAGTTAACGGCTTCTGATTACCCCTTTAGAATCTTGTAGTCATATTGTTGTCTGTCCTTCTTCGATTGACGGCTTCTGATTACCCCTTTGAGGGTCTTGTAGTCATAGTGTTGTCTGTCCTTCTAATTACCCCTTTAGTATCTTGTAGTTATACTGTTGTCTGTCCTTTTTCGATTAGCGGCTTCTGATTAACCCTTTAGTATCTTGTAGTCATAGTGTTGTCTGTCCTTCTGATTACCCCTTTGGTATCTTGTAGTCATAGTATTGTCTGTCCTTCTGATTACCCCTTTGGTATCTAGTAGTCGTAGTGTTGTCTATCTTTCTTCGATTGACGGCTTCTGATTACCCCTTTGGTATCTTGTAGTCATAGTGTTATCTTTCCTTCTTCTGATTACCCATTTGGTATCTTGTATTCATAGTGTTGTCTGTCGTCCTTCTGATTACCCCTTTGGTATCTTGTAGTCATAGTGTTGTCTGTCTTTCTTCTGATTACCCCTTTTGTATCTTGTAGTCATAGTGTTGTCTTTCGTACTTCAGATTACTTTGTTATATTGTAGTCATAGTGTTGTCTGTCTTTTTTCGATTAACGGCTTCTGATTACCCCTTTGGTATCTTGTAGTCATAGTGTTGTCTGTCCTTCTGATTACCCCTTTGGTATCGTGTAGTCTTAGTGTTGTCTGTCCTTTTTCGATTGACTGCTTCTGATTACCTCTTTGGTATCTTGTAGTCTTAGTGTTTTTATCCTTTTTCGATTGACGGCTTCTAATTACCCCTTTGGTATCTTGTAGTCATAGTATTATCTTTCCGGCCATTGATGGCTTCTGATTACCCCTTTGTTATCTTGTAGTCATACTGTTGTCTGTCCGTTTTCAATTAACGGCTTCTGATTACCCCTTTAGAATCTTGTAGTCATATTGTTGTCTGTCCTTCTGATTACCCCTTTGGTATCTTGTAGTCATAGTGTTGTCTGTCCTTCTGATTACCCCTTTGGTATCTTGTAGTCGTAGTGTTGTCTATCTTTCTTCGATTGACGGCTTCTGATTACCCCTTTGGTATCTTGTAGTCATAGTGTTATCTTTCCTTCTTCTGATTACCCCTTTGGTATCTTGTATTCATAGTGTTGTCTGTCGTCCTTCTGATTACCCCTTTGGTATCTTGTAGTCATAGTGTTGTCTGTAGTCCTTCTGATTACCCCTTTGGTATCTTGTAGTCATAGTGTTGTCTGTCGACCTTCTGATTACCCCTTTGGCATCTTGTAGTCATAGTGTTGTCTGTCATTCTTCTGATTACCCGTTTGGTATCTTGTAGTCATAGTGTTGTCTGTCGTACTTCAGATTTATTTGTTATATTGTAGTCATAGTGTTGTCTGTGTTTTTTCGATTAACGGCTTCTGATTACCCCTTTAGTATCTTGTAGTCATATTGTTGTCTGTCCTTCTTCGATTGACGGCTTCTGATTACCCCTTTGGTATCTTGTAGTCATATTGTTGTCTGTCCTTCTTCGATTGACGGCTTCTGATTACCCCTTTAGTATCTTATAGTCATATTTTTTTCTGACCTTATTCGATTGACGGCTTCGGATTACCCCTTTGTTATCTTGTAGTCATAGTGTTGTCTGTCCTTCTTTGATTGAAGGCTTGTGATTACCCCTTTGGTATCTTGTAGTCATATTGTTGTCTGTCCTTCTGATTACCCCTTTGGTATCTTGTAGTCATATTGTTGTCTGTCCTTCTTCGATGGACGGCTTCTGATTACCCCTTTGGTATCGTGTAGTCATAGTGTTGTCTGTCCTTCTGATTACCCCTTTGGTATCTTGTAGTCATATTGTTGTCTGTCCTTCTTCGATTGATAGCTTCTGATTACCCCTTTGGTATTTTGTAGTCATAGTGTTGTCTGTCCTTTGATTGACGGCTTCTGATTACCCCTTTGGTATCTTGTAGTCATAGTGTTGTCTATACTTCTTCGATTGACCGCTTCTGATTACCCCTTTGGTATCTTGTAGTCATAGGGTTATCTTTCCTTCTTCTGATTACCCCTTTGGTATCTTGTAGTCATATTGTTGTCTGTCCTTCTTCGATTGACGGCTTCTGATTACCCCTTTGGTATCTTGTAGTAATATTGTTGTCTGTCCTTCTGATTACCCCTTTGGTATCTTGTAGTCATAGTGTTGTCTGTCCTTCTGATTACCTCTTTGGTATCTTGTAGTCTTAGTGTTGTCTGTCCTTTTTCGATTGACGGCTTCTGATAACCCGTTTGGTATCTTCTAGTCTTAGTGTTGTCTGTCCTTTTTCGATTCACGGCTTCTGATTACGTCTTTGGTATCTTGTAGTCTTAATGTTGTCTGTCCTTTTTCGATTGACGGCTTCTAATTACCCCTTTGGTATCTTGTAGTCTTAGTGTTGTCTGTCCGTCGATTGACGGCTTCTGATTACCCCTTTAGTATCTTGTAGTCATATTGTTGTCTGTCCTTCTTCGATTGACGCTTCTGATTACCCCTTTGGTATCTTGTAGTCATATTGTTGTCTGTCCTTCTTCGATTGACGGCTTCTGATTACCCCTTTAGTATCTTATAGTCATATTTTTTTCTGACCTTCTTCGATTGACGGCTTCGGATTACCCCTTTGTTATCTTGTAGTCATAGTGTTGTCTGTCCTTCTTTGATTGAAGGCTTGTGATTACCCCTTTGGTATCTTGTAGTCATATTGTTGTCTGTCCTTCTGATTACCCCTTTGGTATCTTGTAGTCATATTGTTGTCTGTCCTTCTTCGATGGACGGCTTCTGATTACCCCTTTGGTATCGTGTAGTCATAGTGTTGTCTGTCCTTCTGATTACCCCTTTGGTATCTTGTAGTCATATTGTTGTCTGTCCTTCTTCGATTGATAGCTTCTGATTACCCCTTTGGTATTTTGTAGTCATAGTGTTGTCTGTCCTTTGATTGACGGCTTCTGATTACCCCTTTGGTATCTTGTAGTCATAGTGTTGTCTATACTTCTTCGATTGACCGCTTCTGATTACCCCTTTGGTATCTTGTAGTCATAGGGTTATCTTTCCTTCTTCTGATTACCCCTTTGGTATCTTGTAGTCATATTGTTGTCTGTCCTTCTTCGATTGACGGCTTCTGATTACCCCTTTGGTATCTTGTAGTAATATTGTTGTCTGTCCTTCTGATTACCCCTTTGGTATCTTGTAGTCATAGTGTTGTCTGTCCTTCTGATTACCTCTTTGGTATCTTGTAGTCTTAGTTTTGTCTGTCCTTTTTCGATTGACGGCTTCTGATAACCCGTTTGGTATCTTCTAGTCTTAGTGTTGTCTGTCCTTTTTCGATTCACGGCTTCTGATTACGTCTTTGGTATCTTGTAGTCTTAATGTTGTCTGTCCTTTTTCGATTGACGGCTTCTAATTACCCCTTTGGTATCTTGTAGTCTTAGTGTTGTCTGTCCGTCGATTGACGGCTTCTGATTACCCCTTTAGTATCTTGTAGTCATATTGTTGTCTGTCCTTCTTCGATTGACGCTTCTGATTACCCCTTTGGTATCTTGTAGTCATATTGTTGTCTGTCCTTCTTCGATTGACGGCTTCTGATTACCCCTTTAGTATCTTATAGTCATATTTTTTTCTGACCTTCTTCGATTGACGGCTTCGGATTACCCCTTTGTTATCTTGTAGTCATAGTGTTGTCTGTCCTTCTTTGATTGAAGGCTTGTGATTACCCCTTTGGTATCTTGTAGTCATATTGTTGTCTGTCCTTCTGATTACCCCTTTGGTATCTTGTAGTCATATTGTTGTCTGTCCTTCTTCGATGGACGGCTTCTGATTACCCCTTTGGTATCGTGTAGTCATAGTGTTGTCTGTCCTTCTGATTACCCCTTTGGTATCTTGTAGTCATATTGTTGTCTGTCCTTCTTCGATTGATAGCTTCTGATTACCCCTTTGGTATTTTGTAATCATAGTGTTGTCTGTCCTTTGATTGACGGCTTCTGATTACCCCTTTGGTATCTTGTAGTCATAGTGTTGTCTATACTTCTTCGATTGACCGCTTCTGATTACCCCTTTGGTATCTTGTAGTCATAGGGTTATCTTTCCTTCTTCTGATTACCCCTTTGGTATCTTGTAGTCATATTGTTGTCTGTCCTTCTTCGATTGACGACTTCTGATTACCCCTTTGGTATCTGGTAGTAATATTGTTGTCTGTCCTTCTGATTACCCCTTTGGTATCTTGTATTCATAGTGTTGTCTGTCCTTCTGATTACCTCTTTGGTATCTTGTAGTCTTAGTGTTGTCTGTCCTTTTTCGATTGACGGCTTCTGATAACCCGTTTGGTATCTTGTAGTCTTAGTGTTGTCTGTCCTTTTTCGATTCACGGCTTCTGATTACGTCTTTGGTATCTTGTAGTCTTAATGTTGTCTGTCCTTTTTCGATTGACGCTTCTAATTACCCCTTTGGTATCTTGTAGTCTTAATGTTGTCTGTCCTTTTTCGATTGACGGCTTCTGATTACCCCTTTAGTATCTAGTAGTCATATTGTTGTCTGTCCTTCTTCGATTGACGGCTTCTGATTACCACTTTGGTATCTTGTAGTCATATTGTTGTCTGTCTTTCTGATTACCCCTTTGGTATCGTGTAGTCATAGTGTTGTCTGTCCTTCTGATTACCTCTTTGGTATCTTGTAGTCATATTGTTGTCTATCCTTCTTCGATTGACGGCTTCTGATTACCCCTTTGGTATCTTGTAGTCATAGTGTTGTCTGTCCTTCTTCGATGGACGGCTTCTGAATAACCCCTTTGGTATCATGTAGTCATAGTGTTGTCTGTCCTTCTGATTACCCCTTTGGTATCTTGTAGTCATATTGTTGTCTGTGCTTCTTCGATGGACGGCTTCTGATTACCCCTTTGGTATCGTGTAGTCATATTGTTGTCTTTCCTTCTGATTACCACTTTGTTATATTGTAGTCATAGTGTTGTCTGTCCTTCTTCGATTGACGGCTTCTGATTACCCCTTTGGTATCTTGTAGTCTTAATGTTGTCTGTACTTCTGATTACCCCTTTGGTTTCGTGTAGTCATAGTGTTGTCTGTCGTCCTTCTGATTACCACTTTGTTATATTGTAGTCATAGTGTTGTCTTTCCTTCTTCGTTTGACGGCTTCGGATTACCCCTTTGGTATCTTGTAGCCATATTGTTGTCTTTCCTTCTTCGATTGATGGCTTCTGATTACCCCTGGTATCTTGTAGTCATAGTGTTGTCTGTTCTTCTTAGTCATAGTGTTTTATGTCCTTTGATTGACGGCTTCTGATTACCCCTTTGGTATCTTGTCGTCATAGTGTTGTCTATACTTCTTCGATGGACGGCTTCTGATTACCCCTTTGGTATCTTGTAGTCATATTGTTGTCTGTCCTTCTGATTACCACTTTGGTATCGTGTAGTCATAGTGTTGTCTGTCGTCCTTCTGATTACCACTTTGTGATATTGTTGTCATAGTGTTGTCTGTCCTTCTTCGATTGACGGCTTCTGATTACCCCTTTGGTATCTTGTAGTCTTAGAGTTGTCTGTCCTTTTTCGATTGACGGCTTCTGATTACCTCTTTGGTATCTTGTAGTCTTAGTGTTGTCTGTCCCTCTGATTACCCCTTTGGTATCGTGTAGTTATAGTGTTGTCTGTCGTCCTTCTGATTACCACTTTGTTTTATTGTAGGCATAGTGTTGTCTGTCCTTCTTCGTTTGACGGCTTCTGATTACCCCTTTGGTATCTTGTAGTCATATTGTTGTCTTTCCTTCTGATTACCCCTTTGGTATCTTGTAGTCATAGTGTTGTCTGTCGTCCTTCTGATTACCACTTTGTTATATTGTAGTCATAGTGTTGTCTGTCCTTCTTCGTTTGACGGCTTCTGATTACCTCTTTGGTATCTTGTAGTCATATTGTTGTCTTTCCTTCTTCGATTGATGGCTTCTGATTACCCCTTTGGTATCTTGTAGTCATAGTGTTGTCTGTTCTTCTTCGATTGACGGCTTCTGATTACCTCTTTGGTATCTTGTAGTCATATTGTTGTCTTTCCTTCTTCGATTGATGTCTTCTGATTACCCCTGGTTTCTTGTAGTCATAGTGTTGTCTGTTCTTCTTCGATTGACGGCTTCTGATTACCCCTTTGGTATCTTGTAGTCATAGTGTTGTCTGTCCTGATCACCTCTTTGGTATCTTGTAGTCTTAGTGTTGTCTGTCCTTTTTCGATTGACGGCTTCTGATTACCCCTTTGGTATCTTGTAGTCTTAGTGTTGTCTGTCCTTTTTCGATTGACGGCTTCTGATTACCTCTTTGGTATCTTGTAGTCTTAGTGTTGTCTGTCCTTTTTCGATTGACGGCTTCTGATTACCTCTTTGGTATCTTGTAGTCTTAGTGTTGTCTGTCCTTTTTCGATTGACGGCTTCTGATTACCCCTTTGGTATCTTGTAGTCATAGTGTTGTCTGTCCTGATTACCTCTTTGGTATCTTGTAGTCTTAGTGTTGTCTGTCCTTTTTCGATTGACGGCTTCTGATTACCCCTTTGGTATCTTGTAGTCTTAGTGTTGTCTGTCCTTTTTCGATTGACGGCTTATAATTACCCCTTTGGTATCTTGTAGTCTTAGTGTTGTCTGTCCTTTTTCGATTGACGGCTTCTGATTACCTCTTTGGTATCTTGTAGTCTTAGTATTGTCTGTCCTTTTTCGATTGACGGCTTCTGATTACCTCTTTGGTATCTTGTAGTCATAGTGTTGTCTTTTGGCAATTGATGGCTTCTGATTACCCCTTTGGTATCTTGTAGTCATACGGTTGTCTGTCCTTTTTCAATTAACGACTTCTGATTACCCCTTTAGTATATTTTAGTCATATTGTTGTTTGTCCTTCTTCGATTGACGGCTTCTCATTACCCCTTTGGTGTCTTGTAGTCATAGTGTTGTCTGTCCTTCTGATTACCCCTTTATTATCTTGTAGTCATACTGTTTTCTGGCCTTTTTCGATTTTTTTTTAACGGCTTCTGATTACCCCTTTGGTATCTTGTATTCATAGTGTTGTCCGTCCATCTGATTACCCCTTTGGAATCTTGTAGTTATAGTGTTGTCTGTCGTCCTTCTGATTACCCCTTTAGTATCTTGTAGTCATATTGTTGTCTGTCCTTCTTCGATTGACGGCTTCTGATTACCCCTTTGGTATCTTGTAGTCATATGGTTGTCTGTCCTTCTGATTACCCCTTTGGTATCTTGTAGTCATAGTGTTGTCTGTCGTACTTCTGATTACCACTTTGTTATATTGTAGTCATAGTGTTGTCTGTCCTTTTTCGATTAACGGCTTCTGGTTACCCCTTTAGTATCTTGTAGTCATATTGTTGTCTGTCCTTCTTCGATTGACGGCTTCTTATTAACACTTTGGTGTCTTGTAGTCATATTGTTTTCTGTCCTTCTGATTACCCCTTTGGTATCGTGTAGTCATAGTGTTGTCTGTCGTCCTTCTGATTACCACTTTGTTATAATGTAGTCTAAGTGTTGTCTGTCCTTTTTCGATTGACGGCTTCTGATTACCTCTTTGGTATCTTGTAGTCATAGTGTTGTCTGTCCTTCTTCGATTGACGCTTCTGATTACACCTTTGGTATCTTGTAGTCATATTGTTGTCTGTCCTTCTGATTACCCCTTTGGTATCGTGTAGTCATAGTGTTGTCTGTCCTTCTTCGATTGACGGCTTCTGATTACCCCTTTGGTATCTTTGAGTCATAGTGTTATTTGTCCTTCTTCGATTGATGGTTTCTGATTACCCCTATGGTATCTTGTGGTCATATTGTTGTCTGTCCTTCTGATTACGCCTTTGGCATCGTGTAGTCATAGTGTTGTCTGTCCTTCAATTGACGGCTTCTAATTACCCCTTTGGTATCTTGTAGTCATAGTGTTGTCTGTCCTTCTGATTACCCCTTTGGTATCTTGTAGTCATAGTGCTGTCTCTCCTTCTTCGATTGACGGCTTCTGATTAAACCTTTGGTATCTTGTAGTCATAGTGTTGTCTGTCCTTCGATTGACAGTTTCTGATTACCCCTTTGGTATTTTGTAGTCATAGTATTGTCTGTCCTTCGATTGACAGCTTCTGATTACACCTTTGGTATCTTGTAGTCATAGTGTTGTCAGACCTTCTTCTATCTACGGCTTCTGATTACCCCTTTGGTATCGTGTAGTCATATTGTTGTCTGTCCTTCGATTTACGGCTTCTGATTACCCCTTTGGTGTCTTGTAGTCATAGTGTTGTCTGTCCTTCGATTGACGGCTTCTGATTACCCCTTTGGTATCTTGTAGTCATAGTGTTGTCTGTCCTTCTTCGATTGACGGCTTCTGATTACCTCTTTGGTATCTTGTAGTCATATGGTTGTCTGTCCTTCTGATTACCCCTTTGGTATCTTGTAGTCATAGTGTTGTCTGTCGTACTTCTGATTACCACTTTGTTATATTGTAGTCATAGTGTTGTCTGTCCTTTTTCGATTAACGGCTTCTGATTACTCCTTTAGTATCTTGTAGTAATATTGTTGTCTCTCCTTCTTCGATTGACGGCTTCTGATTACCCCTTTGGTATCTTGTAGTCATATTGTTGTCTGTCCTTCTGATTACCCCTTTGGTATCTTGTAGTCATATTGTTGTTTTTCCTTCTGATTACCCCTTTGGTATCGTGTAATCATAGTGTTGTCTGTCCATCTTCGATTGATGGCTTCTGATAACCCCTTTGGTATCTTGCAGTCATAGTGTTGTCTGTCCTTCTTCGATTGATGGCTTATGATTACCCCTTTGGTATCTTGTAGTCATAGTGTTGTCTGTCGTTCTTCGATTGACGGCTTCTGATTACCCCTTTAGTATCTTGTAGTCATATTGTTGTCTGTCCTTCTTCAATTGATGGCTTCTGATTACCCCTTTAGTATCTTGTAGTCATATTGTTGTCTGTCCTTCTGATTACCCCTTTGGTATCGTGTAGTCATATTGTTGTTTGTCCTTCTTCGATTGACGGCTTATGTTTACCCCTTTGGTATATTGTAGTCATAGTGTTGTCTGTCCTTCTTTTTCGATTGACGGCTTTTGATTACCCCCTTAGTATCTTGTAGTCATATTTTTGTCTGTCCTTCTTCGTTTGATGGCTTCTGATTACCCTTTGGTATCTTGTAGTCATATTGTTGTCTGTCCGTCTGATTACCCCATTGGTATCTTGTAATCATATTGTTGTCTGTCCTTCTGATTACCCCTTTGGTATCGTGTAGTCATAGTGTTGTCTGTCCTTCTTCGATTGATGGCTTATGATTACCCCTTTGGTATCTTGTAGTCATAGTATTGTCTGTCCTTCTTCGATTGACCGCTTCTGATTACCCCTTTGGTATCTTGTAGTAATAGTGCTATCTGTCCTTCTTCGATTGACGTCTTCTGATTACCCCTTTGGTATCTTGTAGTCATAGTGTTATCTGTCCTTCTTCGATTGATGGCTTCTGATTACCCCTTTGGTATCTTGTAGTCATATTGTTGTCTGTCCTTCTGATTACCCCTTTGGTATCGTGTAGTCATAGTGTTGTCTGTCCTTCTTCGATTGATGGCTTCTGATAACCCCTTTGGTATCTTGTAGTCATAGTGTTGTCTGTCCTTCTTCGATTGATGGCTTATGATTACCACTTTGGTATCTTGTAGTCATAGTGTTGTCTGTCCTTCTTCGATTGATGGCTTATGATTACCCCTTTGGTATCTTGTAGTCATAGTGTTGTCTGTCCTTCTTCGATTGACGGCTTCTGATTACCCCTTTAGTATCTTGTAGTCATATTGTTGTCTGTCCTTCTTCAATTGATGGCTTCTGATTACCCTTTAGTATCTTGTAGTCATATTGTTGTCTGTCCTTCTGATTACCCCTTTGGTATCGTGTAGTCATATTGTTGTTTGTCCTTCTTCGATTGACGGCTTATGTTTACCCCTTTGGTATATTGTAGTCATAGTGTTGTCTGTCCTTCTTTTCGATTGACGGCTTTTGATTACCCCTTTAGTATCTTGTAGTCATATTTTTATCTGTCCTTCTTCGTTTGATGGCTTCCGATTACCCCTTTGGTATCTTGTAGTCATATTGTTGTCTGTCCGTCTGATTACCCCATTGGTATCTTGTAGTCATATTGTTGTCTGTCCTTCTGATTACCCCTTTGGTATCGTGTAGTCATAGTGTTGTCTGGCCTTCTTCGATTGATGGCTTATGATTACCCCTTTGGTATCTTGTAGTCATAGTATTTTCCGTCCTTCTTCGATTGACCACTTCTGATTACCCCTTTGGTATCTTGTAGTCATAGTGTTATCTGTCCTTCTTCGATTGATGGCTTCTAATTACCACTTTGGTATCTTGTAGTCATAGTGTTGTCTGTCCTTCTGATTACCCCTTTGGTATCTTGTAGTCATAGTGGTGTCTCTCCTTCTTCGATTGACGGCTTCTGATTACCCCTTTGGTATGTTGTAGTCATAGTGTTGTCTGTCCTTCGATTGACAGCTTCTGATTACCCCTTTGGTATCTTGTAGTCATAGTGTTGTCTGTCCTTCTTCGATTGACGGCTTCTGATTACCCCTTTAGTATCTTGTAGTCATATTGTTGTCTCTCCTTCTTCGATTGATGGCTTCTGATTACCCCTTTGGTATCTTGTAGTCATATTGTTGTCTGTCCTTCTGATTACCCCTTTGGTTTCTTGTAGTCATATTGTTGTCTGTCCTTCTGATTACCCTTTGGTATCGTGTAGTCATAGTGTTGTCTGTCCTTCTTCGATTGATGGCTTCTGATTACCCCTTTGGTATCTTGTAGTCATAGTGTTGTCTGTCCTTCTTCGATTGACGGCTTATGATTACCCCTTTGGTATATTGTAGTCATAGTGTTGTCTGTCCTTCTTCGATTGACGGCTTCTGATTACCCCTTTAGTTTCTTGTAGTCATATTGTTGTCTCTCCTTCTTCGATTGATGGCTTCTGATTACCCCTTTGGTATCTTTTAGTCATATTGTTGTCTGTCCTTCTGATTACCCCTTTGGTTTCTTGTAGTCATATTGTTGTCTGACCTTCTGATTACCCTTTGGTATCGTGTAGTCATAGTGTTGTCTGTCCTTCTTCGATTGACGGCTTATGATTACCCCTTTGGTATATTGTAGTCATAGTGTTGTCTGTCCTTCTTCGATTGACGGCTTTTGATTACCCCTTTTGTATCTTGTAGTCATATTTTTGTCTGTCCTTCTTCGTTTGATGGCTTCTGATTACCCCTTTGGTATCTTGTAGTCATATTGTTGTCTGTCCTTCTGATTACCCCATTGATATCTTGTAGTCATATTGTTGTCTGTCCTTCTGATTACCCCTTTGGTATCGTGTAGTCATAGTGTTGTCTGTCCTTCTTCGATTGATGGCTTCTGATTACCCCTTTGGTATCTTGTAGTCATAGTGTTGTCTGTCCGTCTTCGACAGATGGCTTATGATTACCCCTTTGGTATCTTGTAGTCATAGTATTGTCTGTTCTTCTTCGATTGACGGCTTCTGATTACCCCTTTGGTATCTTGTAGTCATAGTGTTATCTGTCCTTCTTCGATTGATGGCTTCTGATTACCCCTTTGGTATCTTGTTCTCATAGTGTTGTCTGTCCTTTTTCGATTGACGGTTTCTAATTACCCCTTTGGTATCGTGTAGTCATATTGTTGTCTGTCGTCCTTCTGATTACCACTTTGTTATATTGTATTCATAGTGTTGTCTGTCCTTCTTCGATTGACGCTCCTGATTACCCCTTTGGTATCTTGTAGTCATATTGTTGTCTGTCCTTTTTCGATTGACGGCTTCTGATTACCCCTTTGGTATCTTGCAGTCTTAGTGTTGTCTGTCCTTTTTCGATTGACGGCTTCTGATTACCTCTTTGGTATCTTGTAGTCTTAGTGTTGTCTGTCCTTTTTCGATTGACGGCTTCTGATTACCTCTTTGGTATCTTGTAGTCTTAGTGTTGTCTTTCCGTCGATTGACGGCTTCTGATTACCCCTTTGGTATCTTGTAGTCATAGTGTTGTCTGTCCTGATTACCTCTTTGGTATCTTGTAGTCTTAGTGTTGTCTGTCCTTTTTCGATTGATGGCTTCTGATTACCCCTTTGGTATCTTGTAGTCTTAGTGTTGTCTGTCCTTTTTCGATTGACGGCTTCTAATTACCCCTTTGGTATCTTGTAGTCTTAGTGTTGTCTGTCCTTTTTCGATTGACGGCTTCTGATTACCTCTTTGGTATCTTGTAGTCTTAGTATTGTCTGTCCTTTTTCGATTGACGGCTTCTGATTACCTCTTTGGTATCTTGTAGTCATAGTGTTGTCTTTTGGCAATTGATGGCTTCTGATTACCCCTTTGGTATCTTGTAGTCATACGGTTGTCTGTCCTTTTTCAATTAACGACTTTATTATCTTGTAGTCATACTGTTTTCTGGCCTTTTTCGATTTTTTTTTAACGGCTTCTGATTACCCCTTTGGTATCTTGTATTCATAGTGTTGTCCGTCCATCTGATTACCCCTTTGGAATCTTGTAGTTATAGTGTTGTCTGTCGTCCTTCTGATTACCCCTTTAGTATCTTGTAGTCATATTGTTGTCTGTCCTTCTTCGATTGACGGCTTCTGATTACCCCTTTGGTATCTTGTAGTCATACGGTTGTCTGTCCTTTTTCAATTAACGACTTTATTATCTTGTAGTCATACTGTTTTCTGGCCTTTTTCGATTTTTTTTTAACGGCTTCTGATTACCCCTTTGGTATCTTGTATTCATAGTGTTGTCCGTCCATCTGATTACCCCTTTGGAATCTTGTAGTTATAGTGTTGTCTGTCGTCCTTCTGATTACCCCTTTAGTATCCTGTAGTCATATTGTTGTCTGTCCTTCTTCGATTGACGGCTTCTGATTACCCCTTTGGTATCTTGTAGTCATATGGTTGTCTGTCCTTCTGATTACCCCTTTGGTATCTTGTAGTCATAGTGTTGTCTGTCGTACTTCTGATTACCACTTTGTTATATTGTAGTCATAGTGTTGTCTGTCTTTTTTCGATTAACGGCTTCTGGTTACCCCTTTAGTATCTTGTAGTCATATTGTTGTCTGTCCTTCTTCGATTGACGGCTTCTTATTACCCCTTTGGTGTCTTGTAGTCATATTGTTGTCTTTCCTTCTGATTACCACTTTGGTATCTTGTAGTCATAGTGTTGTCTGTCTTTTTTCGATTAACGGCTTCTGATTACCCCTTTAGTATCTTGTAGTCATATTGTTGTCTGTCCTTCTTCGATTGACGGCTTCTGATTACCCCTATGGTATCTTGTGGTCATATTGTTTTCTCTCATTCTGATTACCCCTTTGGTATCGTGTAGTCATAGTGTTGTCTGTCGTCCTTCTGATTACCACTTTGTTATAATGTAGTCTAAGTGTTGTCTGTCCTTTTTCGATTGAAGGCTTCTGATTACCTCTTTGGTATCTTGTAGTCATAGTGTTGTCTGTCCTTCTTCGATTGACGCTTTTGATTACCCCTTTGGTATCTTGTAGTCATATTGTTGTCTGTCCTTCTGATTACCCCTTTGGTATCGTGTAGTCATAGTGTTGTCTGTCCTTCTTCGATTGACGGCTTCTGATTACCCCTTTGGTATCTTTGAGTCATAGTGTTATTTGTCCTTCTTCGATTGATGGTTTCTGATTACCCCTATGGTATCTTGTGGTCATATTGTTGTCTGTCCTTCTGATTACGCCTTTGGCATCGTGTAGTCATAGTGTTGTCTGTCCTTCAATTGACGGCTTCTAATTACCCCTTTGGTATCTTGTAGTCATAGTGTTGTCTGTCCTTCTGATTACCCCTTTGGTATCTTGTAGTCATAGTGCTGTCTCTCCTTCTTCGATTGACGGCTTCTGATTAAACCTTTGGTATCTTGTAGTCATAGTGTTGTCTGTCCTTCGATTGACAGTTTCTGATTACCCCTTTGGTATTTTGTAGTCATAGTATTGTCTGTCCTTCGATTGACAGCTTCTGATTACACCTTTGGTATCTTGTAGTCATAGTGTTGTCAGACCTTCTTCTATCTACGGCTTCTGATTACCCCTTTGGTATCGTGTAGTCATATTGTTGTCTGTCCTTCGATTTACGGCTTCTGATTACCCCTTTGGTGTCTTGTAGTCATAGTGTTGTCTGTCCTTCGATTGACGGCTTCTGATTACCCCTTTGGTATCTTGTAGTCATAGTGTTGTCTGTCCTTCTTCGATTGACGGCTTCTGATTACCTCTTTGGTATCTTGTAGTCATATGGTTGTCTGTCCTTCTGATTACCCCTTTGGTATCTTGTAGTCATAGTGTTGTCTGTCGTACTTCTGATTACCACTTTATTATATTGTAGTCATAGTGTTGTCTGTCCTTTTTCGATTAACGGCTTCTGATTACTCCTTTAGTATCTTGTAGTAATATTGTTGTCTCTCCTTCTTCGATTGACGGCTTCTGATTACCCCTTTGGTATCTTGTAGTCTTAGTGTTGTCTGTCCTTTTTCGATTGACGGCTTCTAATTACCCCTTTGGTATCTTGTAGTCTTAGTGTTGTCTGTCCTTTTTCGATTGACGGCTTCTGATTACCTCTTTGGTATCTTGTAGTCTTAGTATTGTCTGTCCTTTTTCGATTGACGGCTTCTGATTACCTCTTTGGTATCTTGTAGTCATAGTGTTGTCTTTTGGCAATTGATGGCTTCTGATTACCCCTTTGGTATCTTGTAGTCATACGGTTGTCTGTCCTTTTTCAATTAACTACTTCTGATTACCCCTTTAGTATATTTTAGTCATATTGTTGTTTGTCCTTCTTCGATTGACGGCTTCTCATTACCCCTTTGGTGTCTTGTAGTCATAGTGTTGTCTGTCCTTCTGATTACCCCTTTATTATCTTGTAGTCATACTGTTTTCTGGCCTTTTTCGATTTTTTTTAACGGCTTCTGATTACCCCTTTGGTATCTTGTATTCATAGTGTTGTCCGTCCATCTGATTACCCCTTTGGAATCTTGTAGTTATAGTGTTGTCTGTCGTCCTTCTGATTACCCCTTTAGTATCTTGTAGTCATATTGGTGTCTGTCCTTCTTCGATTGACGGCTTCTGATTACCCCTTTGGTATCTTGTAGTCATATGGTTGTCTGTCCTTCTGATTACCCCTTTGGTATCTTGTAGTCATAGTGTTGTCTGTCGTACTTCTGATTACCACTTTGTTATATTGTAGTCATAGTGTTGTCTGTCCTTTTTCGATTAACGGCTTCTGATTACTCCTTTAGTATCTTGTAGTAATATTGTTGTCTCTCCTTCTTCGATTGACGGCTTCTGATTACCCCTTTGGTATCTTGTAGTCATATTGTTGTCTGTCCTTCTGATTACCCCTTTGGTATCTTGTAGTCATATTGTTGTTTTTCCTTCTGATTACCCCTTTGGTATCGTGTAATCATAGTGTTGTCTGTCCTTCTTCGATTGATGGCTTCTGATAACCCCTTTGGTATCTTGCAGTCATAGTGTTGTCTGTCCTTCTTCGATTGATGGCTTATGATTACCCCTTTGGTATCTTGTAGTCATAGTGTTGTCTGTCGTTCTTCGATTGACGGCTTCTGATTACCCCTTTAGTATCTTGTAGTCATATTGTTGTCTGTCCTTCTTCAATTGATGGCTTCTGATTACCCCTTTAGTATCTTGTAGTCATATTGTTGTCTGTCCTTCTGATTACCCCTTTGGTATCGTGTAGTCATATTGTTGTTTGTCCTTCTTCGATTGACGGCTTATGTTTACCCCTTTGGTATATTGTAGTCATAGTGTTGTCTGTCCTTCTTTTTCGATTGACGGCTTTTGATTACCCCCTTAGTATCTTGTTGTCATATTTTTGTCTGTCCTTCTTCGTTTGATGGCTTCTGATTACCCTTTGGTATCTTGTAGTCATATTGTTGTCTGTCCGTCTGATTACCCCATTGGTATCTTGTAATCATATTGTTGTCTGTCCTTCTGATTACCCCTTTGGTATCGTGTAGTCATAGTGTTGTCTGTCCTTCTTCGATTGATGGCTTATGATTACCCCTTTGGTATCTTGTAGTCATAGTATTGTCTGTCCTTCTTCGATTGACCGCTTCTGATTACCCCTTTGGTATCTTGTAGTAATAGTGCTATCTGTCCTTCTTCGATTGATGGCTTCTGATTACCCCTTTGGTATCTTGTAGTCATAGTGTTATCTGTCCTTCTTCGATTGATGGCTTCTGATTACCCCTTTGGTATCTTGTAGTCATATTGTTGTCTGTCCTTCTGATTACCCCTTTGGTATCGTGTAGTCATAGTGTTGTCTGTCCTTCTTCGATTGATGGCTTCTGATAACCCCTTTGGTATCTTGTAGTCATAGTGTTGTCTGTCCTTCTTCGATTGATGGCTTATGATTACCACTTTGGTATCTTGTAGTCATAGTGTTATCTGTCCTTCTTCGATTGATGGCTTATGATTACCCCTTTGGTATCTTGTAGTCATAGTGTTGTCTGTCCTTCTTCGATTGACGGCTTCTGATTACCCCTTTAGTATCTTGTAGTCATATTGTTGTCTGTCCTTCTTCAATTGATGGCTTCTGATTACCCTTTAGTATCTTGTAGTCATATTGTTGTCTGTCCTTCTGATTACCCCTTTGGTATCGTGTAGTCATATTGTTGTTTGTCCTTCTTCGATTGACGGCTTATGTTTACCCCTTTGGTATATTGTAGTCATAGTGTTGTCTGTCCTTCTTTTCGATTGACGGCTTTTGATTACCCCTTTAGTATCTTGTAGTCATATTTTTATCTGTCCTTCTTCGTTTGATGGCTTCTGATTACCCCTTTGGTATCTTGTAGTCATATTGTTGTCTGTCCGTCTGATTACCCCATTGGTATCTTGTAGTCATATTGTTGTCTGTCCTTCTGATTACCCCTTTGGTATCGTGTAGTCATAGTGTTGTCTGGCCTTCTTCGATTGATGGCTTATGATTACCCCTTTGGTATCTTGTAGTCATAGTATTTTCCGTCCTTCTTCGATTGACCACTTCTGATTACCCCTTTGGTATCTTGTAGTCATAGTGTTATCTGTCCTTCTTCGATTGATGGCTTCTAATTACCACTTTGGTATCTTGTAGTCATAGTGTTGTCTGTCCTTCTAATTACCCCTTTGGTATCTTGTAGTCATAGTGGTGTCTCTCCTTCTTCGATTGACGGCTTCTGATTACCCCTTTGGTATGTTGTAGTCATAGTGTTGTCTGTCCTTCGATTGACAGCTTCTGATTACCCCTTTGGTATCTTGTAGTCATAGTGTTGTCTGTCCTTCTTCGATTGACGGCTTCTGATTACCCCTTTAGTATCTTGTAGTCATATTGTTGTCTCTCCTTCTTCGATTGATGGCTTCTGATTACCCCTTTGGTATCTTGTAGTCATATTGTTGTCTGTCCTTCTGATTACCCCTTTGGTTTCTTGTAGTCATATTGTTGTCTGTCCTTCTGATTACCCTTTGGTATCGTGTAGTCATAGTGTTGTCTGTCCTTCTTCGATTGATGGCTTCTGATTACCCCTTTGGTATCTTGTAGTCATAGTGTTGTCTGTCCTTCTTCGATTGACGGCTTATGATTACCCCTTTGGTATATTGTAGTCATAGTGTTGTCTGTCCTTCTTCGATTGACGGCTTCTGATTACCCCTTTAGTTTCTTGTAGTCATATTGTTGTCTCTCCTTCTTCGATTGATGGCTTCTGATTACCCCTTTGGTATCTTTTAGTCATATTGTTGTCTGTCCTTCTGATTACCCCTTTGGTTTCTTGTAGTCATATTGTTGTCTGTCCTTCTGATTACCCTTTGGTATCGTGTAGTCATAGTGATGTCTGTCCTTCTTCGATTGACGGCTTATGATTACCCCTTTGGTATATTGTAGTCATAGTGTTGTCTGTCCTTCTTCGATTGACGGCTTTTGATTACCCCTTTTGTATCTTGTAGTCATATTTTTGTCTGTCCTTCTTCGTTTGATGGCTTCTGATTACCCCTTTGGTATCTTGTAGTCATATTGTTGTCTGTCCTTCTGATTACCCCATTGATATCTTGTAGTCATATTGTTGTCTGTCCTTCTGATTACCCCTTTGGTATCGTGTAGTCATAGTGTTGTCTGTCCTTCTTCGATTGATGGCTTCTGATTACCCCTTTGGTATCTTGTAGTCATAGTGTTGTCTGTCCGTCTTCGAAAGATGGCTTATGATTACCCCTTTGGTATCTTGTAGTCATAGTATTGTCTGTCCTTCTTCGATTGACGGCTTCTGATTACCCCTTTGGTATCTTGTAGTCATAGTGTTATCTGTCCTTCTTCGATTGATGGCTTCTGATTACCCCTTTGGTATCTTGTTCTCATAGTGTTGTCTGTCCTTTTTCGATTGACGGTTTCTAATTACCCCTTTGGTATCGTGTAGTCATATTGTTGTCTGTCGTCCTTCTGATTACCACTTTGTTATATTGTATTCATAGTGTTGTCTGTCCTTCTTCGATTGACGCTCCTGATTACCCCTTTGGTATCTTGTAGTCATATTGTTGTCTGTCCTTCGATTGATGGCTTCTGATTACCCCTTTGGTATCTTGTAGTCATATTGTTGTCTGTCCTTCTGATTACCCCTTTGGTATCGTGTAGTCATAGTGTTGTCTGTCGTCCTTCTGATTACCACTTTGTTAAATTGTAGTCATAGTGTTGTCTGTCCTTCTTCGATTGACGTCTTCTGATTACCCCTTTGGTATTTTGTAGTCATATTGTTGTCTGTCCTTCGATTGATGGCTTCTGATTACCCCTTTGGTATCTTGTAGTCAAAGTGTTGTCTGTCCTTCTGATTACCCATTTGGTATCGTGTAGTCATAGTGTTGTCTGTCCTTCTTCGATTGATGGCTTCTGATTACCCCTTTGGTATCTTGTAGTCATAGTGTTGTCTGTCCGTTTTCGACTGATGGCTTATGATTACCCCTTTGGTATCTTGTAGTCATAGTGTTGTCTGTCCTTCTTCGATTGACGGCTTCTGATTACCCCTTTAGTATCTTGTAGTCATATTGTTGTCTGTCCTTCTTCAATTGATGGCTTCTGATTACCCTTTAGTATCTTGTAGTCATATTGTTGTCTGTCCTTCTGATTACCCCTTTGGTATCGTGTAGTCATATTGTTGTTTGTCCTTCTTCGATTGACGGCTTATGTTTACCCCTTTGGTATATTGTAGTCATAGTGTTGTCTGTCCTTCTTTTCGATTGACGGCTTTTGATTACCCCTTTAGTATCTTGTAGTCATATTTTTATCTGTCCTTCTTCGTTTGATGGCTTCTGATTACCCCTTTGGTATCTTGTAGTCATATTGTTGTCTGTCCGTCTGATTACCCCATTGGTATCTTGTAGTCATATTGTTGTCTGTCCTTCTGATTACCCCTTTGGTATCGTGTAGTCATAGTGTTGTCTGGCCTTCTTCGATTGATGGCTTATGATTACCCCTTTGGTATCTTGTAGTCATAGTATTTTCCGTCCTTCTTCGATTGACCACTTCTGATTACCCCTTTGGTATCTTGTAGTCATAGTGTTATCTGTCCTTCTTCGATTGATGGCTTCTAATTACCACTTTGGTATCTTGTAGTCATAGTGTTGTCTGTCCTTCTAATTACCCCTTTGGTATCTTGTAGTCATAGTGGTGTCTCTCCTTCTTCGATTGACGGCTTCTGATTACCCCTTTGGTATGTTGTAGTCATAGTGTTGTCTGTCCTTCGATTGACAGCTTCTGATTACCCCTTTGGTATCTTGTAGTCATAGTGTTGTCTGTCCTTCTTCGATTGACGGCTTCTGATTACCCCTTTAGTATCTTGTAGTCATATTGTTGTCTCTCCTTCTTCGATTGATGGCTTCTGATTACCCCTTTGGTATCTTGTAGTCATATTGTTGTCTGTCCTTCTGATTACCCCTTTGGTTTCTTGTAGTCATATTGTTGTCTGTCCTTCTGATTACCCTTTGGTATCGTGTAGTCATAGTGTTGTCTGTCCTTCTTCGATTGATGGCTTCTGATTACCCCTTTGGTATCTTGTAGTCATAGTGTTGTCTGTCCTTCTTCGATTGACGGCTTATGATTACCCCTTTGGTATATTGTAGTCATAGTGTTGTCTGTCCTTCTTCGATTGACGGCTTCTGATTACCCCTTTAGTTTCTTGTAGTCATATTGTTGTCTCTCCTTCTTCGATTGATGGCTTCTGATTACCCCTTTGGTATCTTTTAGTCATATTGTTGTCTGTCCTTCTGATTACCCCTTTGGTTTCTTGTAGTCATATTGTTGTCTGTCCTTCTGATTACCCTTTGGTATCGTGTAGTCATAGTGATGTCTGTCCTTCTTCGATTGACGGCTTATGATTACCCCTTTGGTATATTGTAGTCATAGTGTTGTCTGTCCTTCTTCGATTGACGGCTTTTGATTACCCCTTTTGTATCTTGTAGTCATATTTTTGTCTGTCCTTCTTCGTTTGATGGCTTCTGATTACCCCTTTGGTATCTTGTAGTCATATTGTTGTCTGTCCTTCTGATTACCCCATTGATATCTTGTAGTCATATTGTTGTCTGTCCTTCTGATTACCCCTTTGGTATCGTGTAGTCATAGTGTTGTCTGTCCTTCTTCGATTGATGGCTTCTGATTACCCCTTTGGTATCTTGTAGTCATAGTGTTGTCTGTCCGTCTTCGAAAGATGGCTTATGATTACCCCTTTGGTATCTTGTAGTCATAGTATTGTCTGTCCTTCTTCGATTGACGGCTTCTGATTACCCCTTTGGTATCTTGTAGTCATAGTGTTATCTGTCCTTCTTCGATTGATGGCTTCTGATTACCCCTTTGGTATCTTGTTCTCATAGTGTTGTCTGTCCTTTTTCGATTGACGGTTTCTAATTACCCCTTTGGTATCGTGTAGTCATATTGTTGTCTGTCGTCCTTCTGATTACCACTTTGTTATATTGTATTCATAGTGTTGTCTGTCCTTCTTCGATTGACGCTCCTGATTACCCCTTTGGTATCTTGTAGTCATATTGTTGTCTGTCCTTCGATTGATGGCTTCTGATTACCCCTTTGGTATCTTGTAGTCATATTGTTGTCTGTCCTTCTGATTACCCCTTTGGTATCGTGTAGTCATAGTGTTGTCTGTCGTCCTTCTGATTACCACTTTGTTAAATTGTAGTCATAGTGTTGTCTGTCCTTCTTCGATTGACGTCTTCTGATTACCCCTTTGGTATTTTGTAGTCATATTGTTGTCTGTCCTTCGATTGATGGCTTCTGATTACCCCTTTGGTATCTTGTAGTCAAAGTGTTGTCTGTCCTTCTGATTACCCATTTGGTATCGTGTAGTCATAGTGTTGTCTGTCCTTCTTCGATTGATGGCTTCTGATTACCCCTTTGGTATCTTGTAGTCATAGTGTTGTCTGTCCGTTTTCGACTGATGGCTTATGATTACCCCTTTGGTATCTTGTAGTCATAGTATTGTCTGTCCTTCTTCGATTGACGCTTCTGATTACCCCTTTTGTATCTTGTAGTCATAGTGTTATCTGTCCTTCTTCGATTGATGGCTTCTGATTACCCCTTTGGTATCTTGTTCTCATAGTGTTGTCTGTCCTTTTTCGATTGACGGTTTCTAATTACCCCTTTGGTATCGTGTAGTCATATTGTTGTCGGTCGTCCTTCTGATTACCACTTTGTTATATTGTATTCATAGTGTTGTCTGTCCTTTTTCGATTGACGCTTCTGATTACCCCTTTGATATCTTGTAGTCATATTGTTGTCTGTCCTTCGATTGATGGCTTCTGATTACCCCTTTGGTATCTTGTAGTCATAGTGTTATCTGTCCTTCTTCGATTGATGGATTCTGATTACCCCTTTGGTATCTTGTAGTCATATTGTTGTCTGTCCTTCTGATTACCCCTTTGGTATCGTGTAGTCATAGTGTTGTCTGTCGTCCTTCTGATTACCACTTTGTTATATTGTAGTCATAGTGTTGTCTGTCCTTCGACTGACGGCTTCTGATTACCCCTTTGGTATCTTGTAGTCTTAGTGTTGTCTGTCCTTTTTCGATTGATGGCTTCTGATTACCTCTTTGGTATCTTGTAGTCTTAGTGTTGTGTGTCCTTCTGATTACCCCTTTGGTATCGTGTAGTCATAGTGTTGTCTGTCGTCCTTCTGATTACCACTTTGTTATATTGTAGTCATAGTGTTGTCTGTCCTTCTTCGATTGACGGCTTCTGATTACCCCTTTGGTATCTTGTAGTCATATTGTTGTCTTTCCTTCTTCGATTGATGGCTTCTGATTACCCCTTTGGTATCTTGTAGTCATAGTGTTGTCTGTTCTTCTTCGATTGACGGCTTCTGATTACCCCTTTGGTATCTTGTAGTCATATTGCTGTCTGTCCCCCTTTTCCTTTGGCTACTGTAATGTCTGTCAGTCATCGATCCATTGTCACTCTTTTCCTTTGGCTACTGTAATGTCTGTCAGTCATCGATTCATCTGTCCCTCTTTTCCTTTGGGTACTGTAATGTCTGTTACTCATCGAACCATCTGTCCCTCTTTTCCGTTGACTACTGTAATGTCTGTCAGTCATCGATCCATCTATCACTCTTTTCCTTTGGCTACTGTAATGTCTGTCAGTCATCGATCCATCTATCCCTCATTTCCTTTGGCTACTCTAATGTCTGTCAGTCATTGATCCATTTGTCCCTCTTTTCCTTTGGCTACTGTAATGTCTGTCAGTCATCGATCCATGTGTCCCTCTTTTCCTTTGGCTACTTTAATGTCTGTCAGTCATCGTTCCATCTGTCCCTCTTTTCCGTTGACTACTGTAATGTCTGTCAGTCATCGATCCATCTGTCACTCTTTTCCTTTGGCTACTGTAATGAGTGTCAGTCATCGATCCATCTATCCCTCATTTCCTTTGGCTACTGTAATATATGTCAGTCTTCGATCCATCAGTCCCTCTTTTCCTTTGGCTACTGTAATGTCTGTCAGTCATCGATCCATGTGTCCCTCTTTTCCTTTGGCTACTGTAATGTCTGTCAGTCATCGATCCATCTGTCCCTCATTTCCTTTGACTATTGTAATGTCTGTCAGTCATCGATCCATCTGTCCCTCATTTCCTTTGGCTACTGTAATGTCTGTCAGTCATCCATCCATCTGTCCCTCTTTGCCTTTGACTACTGTAATGTCTGTCAGTCATCGATCCATCTGTCACTCTTTTCCTTTGGCTACTGTAATGAGTGTCAGTCATCGATCCATCTATCCCTCATTTCCTTTGGCTACTGTAATATATGTCAGTCTTCGATCCATCAGTCCCTCTTTTCCTTTGGCTACTGTAATGTCTGTCAGTCATCGATCCATGTGTCCCTCTTTTCCTTTGGCTACTGTAATGTCTGTCAGTCATCGATCATTTTTTCCCCTTTTCCTTTGGCTACTGTAATGAGTGTCAGTCATCGATCCATCTATCCCTCATTTCCTTTGGCTACTGTAATATATGTCAGTCATCGATCCATCTGTCCCTCTTTGCCTTTGACTACTGTAATGTCTGTCAGTCATCGATCCATATGTCCCTCTTTTCCTTTGGCTACTGTAATTTCTGTCAGTCATCGATCTAACTGTCACTCTTTTCCTTGGCTAATTTAATGTCTGTCAGTAATCGATCCATCTGTCCCTCATTTCCTTTGGCTACTGTAATGTCTGTCAGTCATCGATCCATCTGTCCTTCTTTTCCTTTGACTACTGTAATGTCTGTCAGTCATAGATCCATCTGTCCCTCATTTCCTTTGGATACTGTAATGTCTGTCAGTCATCGATCTATCTGTCCCTCTTTTCCTTTGGCCACTGTAATGTCTGTCAGTCATTGATCCATCTGTCCCTCATTTACTTTGGCTACTGTAATGTCTGTCAGTCATCGATCCATCTGTCCCTCTTTTACTTTGGCTACTGTAATGTCTGTCAGTCATCGATCCATCTGTCCCTCTTTTCCTTTGGCTACTGTAATGAGTGTCAGTCATCGATCCATCTACCCCTCATTTTCTTTGGCTACTGTAATATATGTCAGTCTTCGATCCATCTGTCCCTCTTTTCCTTTGAATACTGTAATGTCTGTCAGTCATCGATCCATCTGTCCCTCTTTTCCTTTGGCTATTGTAATGTCTGTCAGTCATCGATCCATCTGTCCCTCATTTACTTTGGCTACTGTAATGTCTGTCAGTCATCGATCCATCTGTCCCTCTTTTACTTTGGCTACTGTAATGTCTGTCAGTCATCAATCCATCTGTCCCTCTTTTGCGTTGACTACTGTAATGTCTGTCAGTCATCGATCCATCTGTCCCTCTTTTCCTTTGGTTACTGTAATGAGTGTCAGTCATCGATCAATCTACCCCTCATTTTCTTTGGCTACTGTAATATATGTCAGTCTTCGATCCGTCTGTCCCTCTTTTCCTTTGAATACTGTAATGTCTGTCAGTCATCGATCCATCTGTCCCTCTTTTCCTTTGGCTACTGTAATGTCTGTCAGTCATCGATCCATCTGTCCCTCTTTTCCTTTGGCTACTGTAATTTCTGTCAGTCATCGATCCATCTGTCCTTCTTTTCCTTTGGCTACTGTAATGTCTGTCAGTCATCCATCCACCTGTCCCTCTTTTCCTTTGGCTACTGTAATATCTGTCAGTCATCGATCCATCTATCCCTCATTTCCTTTGGCTACTGTAATGTCTGTCAGTCATCGATCCATTTGTCCCTCTTTTCCTTTGGCTACTGTAATGTCCGTCAGTCATCGATCCATGTGTCCCTCTTTTCTTTGGCTACTGTAATGTCTGTCAGTCATCGATCCATCTGTCCCTCATTTCCTTTGGCTACTGTAATGTCTGTCAGTCATCGATCCATCTGTCCCTCTTTTTCTTTGACTACTGTAATGTCTGTCAGTCATCGATCCATCTGTCCCTCTTTTCCTTTGGCTACTGTAATGAGTGTCAATCATCGATCCTTCTATCCATCATTTCCTTTGGCTACTGTAATATATGTCAGTCATCGATCCATCTGTCCCTCTTTTCCTTTGACTACTGTAATGTCTGTCAGTCATCGATCCATCTGTCCCTCTTTTCCTTTGGCTACTGTAATGTCTGTCAGTCATCGATAAATATGTCCCTCTTTTCATTTGGCTACTGTAATTTCTGTCAGTCATCGATCCATCTGTCCCTCTTTTCCTTTGGCTGTAATGTCTGTCAGTCATCCATCCATCAGTTCCTCTTTTCCTTTGGCTACTGTAATATCTGTCAGTCATCGATCCATCTATCCCTCTTTTCCTTTGGCTACTGTAATGTCTGTCAGTCATCGATCCATCTGTCCTTCATTTCCATTGACTATTATAATGTCTGTCAGTCATCGATCCATCTGTCCCTCATTTCCTTTGGCTACTGTAATTTCTGTCAGTCATCAATCAATCTGTCCCTCTTTTTCTTTGACTACTGTAATGTCTGTCAGTCATCGATCATTTTGTCCCCTTTTCCTTTGGCTACTGTAATGAGTGTAAGTCATCGATCCATCTATCCCTCATTTCCTTTGGCTACTGTAATATATGTCAGTCATCGATCCATCTGTCCCTCTTTTCCTTTGACTACTGTAATGTCTGTCAGTCATCGATCCATCTGTCCCTCTTTTCCTTTGGCTACTGTAATTTCTGTCAGTCATTGATCCATCTGTCCCTCATTTACTTTGGCTACTGTAATGTCTGTCAGTCATCGATCCATCTGTCCCTCTTTTACTTTGGCTACTGTAATGTCTATCAGTCATCGATCCATCTGTCCTTATTTTCCTTTGGCTACTGTGATGTCTGTCAGTCATCGATCCATCTGTCCCTCTTTTCTTTTGGCTACTTTAATGTCTGTCAGTCATCGATCCATCTGTCCCTCATTTCCTTTGGCTACTGTAATGTCTGTCAGTCATCGATCCATCTGTCCTTCTTTTCCTTTGACTACTGTAATGTCTGTCAGTCATAGATTCATATATCCCTCATTTCCTTTGGCTACTGTAATGTCTGTCAGTCATCGATCCATCTGTCCCTCTTTTCCTTTGGCTACTGTAATATCTGTCAATCATCTATGCATTTTCCCTCTTTTCTTTTGTCTACTGTAATGTCTGTCAGTCATCGATCTATTTGTCCCTCTTTTCCTTTGGCTACTGTAATGTCTGTCAGTCATCGATCCATCTGTCCCTCTTTTCCTTTGGCTATTGTAATGTCTGTCAGTCATCGATCCATGTGTCCCTCTTTTCCTTTGGCTACTGTAATGTCTGTCAGTCATTGATCCATCTGTTCCTTTTTTCCTTTGGCTACTGTAATGTCTGTCAGTCATCGATCCATTTGTCACTCTTTTCCTTTGGCTACTGTAATGTCTGTCAGTCATCGATCCATCTGTCCCTCTTTTCCTTTGGATACTGTAATGTCTGTCAGTCTTCGATCCATCTGTCCCTCTTTTCCTTTGACTACTGTAATGTCTGTCAGTCATTGATCCATCTTTCTCTCTTTTCCTTTGGCTACTGTAATGTCTCTCACTCATCGAACCATCTGTCCCTCTTTTATTTTGGCTACTTTAATGTCTGTCAGTCATCGATCCATCTGTCCCTCATTTCCTTTGGGTAATGTAAAGTCTGTCAGTCATCGATACATCTGTCCTTCTTTTACTTTGACTACTGTAATGTCTGTCGGTCATAGATCCTTATGTCCTTCATTTCCTTTGGCTACTGTAATGTCTGTCAGTCATCGATCCATCTGTCCCTCTTTTCCTTTGGCTACTGTAATGTCTGTCAGTCATCGATCCATCTGTCCCTGATTTACTTTGGCTACTGTAATGTCTGTCAGTCATCTATGCATTTTCCCTCTTTTCCTTTGGCTACTGTAATGTCTGTCAGTCATCGATCTATTTGTCCCTCCTTTCCTTTGGCTACTGTAATGTCTGTCAGTCATCGATCCATATGTCTCTCTTTTCCTTTGGCTACTGTAATGTCTGTCAGTCATCGATCCATCTGTCCCTCTTTTCCTTTGGCTACTGTAATATCTGTCAGTCGTTGATCCATCTGTTCGTTTTTTTCTTTGGCTATTGTAATGTATGTCAGTCATCGATCCATCTGTCCCTCTTTTCCTTTGGCTACTGTAATGTCTGTCAGTCTCCGATCCATCTGTCTCTCTTTTCCTTTGGCTACTGTAATGTATCTCACTCATCGAACCATCTGTCCCTCATTTCCGTTGACTACTGTAATGTCTGTCAGTCATCGATCCATTTGTCCCTCTTTTCCTTTGGCTACTGTAAAGAGTGTTAGTCATCGATCCATCTATCCCTCATTTCCTTTGGCTACTGTAATATATGTCAGTCTTCGATCCATCTATCCCTCTTTTCCTTTGACTACTGTAATGTCTGTCAGTCATCGATCCATCTGTCCCTCTTTTCCTTTGGCTACTGTAATGTCTGTCAGTCATCGATCCATCTGTCCCTCTTTTCCTTTGGCTACTGTAATTTCTGTAAGTCATCGATCCATCTGTCCCTCTTTTCCTTTGGCTACTGTAATGCCTGTCAGTCATCCATCCATCTGTCCCTCTTTTCCTTTGGCTACTGTAATATCTGTCAGTCATCGATCCATCTATCCCTCATTTCCTTTGGCTACTGTAATGTCTGTCAGTCATCGATCCATTTGTCCCTCTTTTCCGTTGGCTACTGTAATGTCCGTCAGTCATCGATCCATTTGTCCCTCTTTTCCTTTGGCTACTGTAATGTCAGTCAGTCATCTATCCATCTGTCCCTCATTTCCTTTGACTATTGTAATGTCTGTCAGTCATCGATCCATCTGTCCCTCTTTTCTTTTGGCTACTGTAATGTCTGTCAGTCATCGATCCATTTATCACTCTTTTCCTTTGGCTACTGTAATGTCTGTCAGTCATCGATCCATCTCTCCCTCTTTTCCTTTGGCTACTGTAATGTCTGTCAGTCATCTATGCATTTGTCCCTCTTTTCCTTTGGCTACTGTAATGTCTGTCAGTCATCGATCCATATGTCCCTCTTTTTCTTTGGCTACTGTAATGTCTGTCAGTCATCGATCCATCTGTCCCTCTTTTCCTTTGGCTACTGTAATGTCTGTCAGTCATTGATCCATCTGTTCCTCTTTTCCTTTGGCTATGGTAATGTCTGTCAGTCATCGATCCATTTGTCACTCTTTTCCTTTGGCTACTGTAATGTCTGTCAGTCATCGATCCATCTGTCCCTCTTTTCCTTTGGCTACTGTAATGTCTGTCAGTCATCGATCCATCTGTGCCTCTTTTCTTTTGGCTACTGTAATATCTGTCAGTCATCGATCCATCTATCCTCTTTTCCTTTGGCTAGTTTAATGTCTGTCAGTCATCGATCTATCTCTCTCTCTTTTCCTTTGGATACTGTAATGTATGTCAGTCATCGATCCATCTGTCCCTCTTTTCCTTTGGCTACTGTAATGTCTGTCAGTCATCCATCCATCTGTCCCTCTTTTCCTTTGGCTACTGTAATGTCTGTCAGTCATCGATCCATCTATCCCTCATTTCCTTTGGCTACAGTAATGTCTGTCAGTCATCGATCCATTTGTCCCTCTTTTCCTTTGGCTACTGTAATGTCTGTCAGTCATCGATCCATCTGTCCCTCATTTCCTTTGGCTACTGTAATGTCTGTCAGTCATCTATGCATTTTCCCTCTTTTCCTTTGACTACTGTAATGTCTGTCAGTCATCGATCCATTTGTCCCTCTTTTCCATTGGCTACTGTAATGTCTGTCAGTCATCGATCCATGTGTCCCTCTTTTCCTTTGGCTACTGTAATGTCTGTCAGTCATCGATCCATCTGTCCCTCTTTTCCTTTGGCTACTGTAATGTCTGTCAGTCATCGATCCATCTCTCCCTCTTTTCCTTTGGCTACTGTAATGTCTGTCAGTCATCGATCCATCTGTCCCTCTTTTCCTTTGGCTACTGTAATGTCTGTCAGTCATCGATCCATCTGTGCCTCTTTTCCTTTGGCTACTGTAATGTCTGTCAGTCATCGATCCATCTATCCTCTTTTACTTTGGCTACTTTAATGTCTGTCAGTCATCGATCCATCTCTCCCTCTTTTCCTTTGGCTACTGTAATGTCTGTCAGTCATCGATCCATCTTTTCCGCTTCTCCTTTGGCTACTGTAATGTCTGTCAGTCATCGATCCATCTATCCCTCATTTCCTTTGGCTACTGTAATGTCTGTCAGTCATCGATCCATTTGTCCCTCTTCTCCTTTGGAGACTGTAATGTCTGTCAGTCATCGATCCATGTGTCCCTCTTTTCCTTTGGCTACTGTAATGTTTGTCAGTCATCGATCCATCTGTCCCTGATTTACTTTGGCTACTGTAATGTCTGTCAGTCATCTATGCATTTTCCCTCTTTTCCTTTGACTACTGTAATGTCTGTCAGTCATCGATCCATTTGTCCCTCTTTTCCTTTGGCTACTGTAATGTCTGTCAGTCATCGATCCATGTGTCCCTCTTTTCCTTTGGCTACTGTAATGTCTGTCAGTCATCGATCCATCTGTCCCTCTTTTCCTTTGGCTACTGTAATGTCTGTCAGTCATCGATCCATCTCTCCCTCTTTTCCTTTGGCTACTGTAATGTCTGTCAGTCATCGATCCATCTGTCCCTCTTTTCCTTTGGCTACTGTAATGTCTGTCAGTCATCGATCCATCTGTCCCTCTTTTCCTTTGGCTACTGTAATGTCTGTCAGTTATCCATCCATCTGTCCCTCATTTATTTTGGCTACTGTAATGTCTGTCAGTCATCGATCCATCTGTCCCTCTTTTACTTTGGCTACTGTAATGTCTGTCAGTCATCTATGCATTTGTCCCTCTTTTCCTTTGGCTACTGTAATGTCTGTCAGTCATCGATCCATATGTCCCTCTTTTCCTTTGGCAACTGTAATGTCTGTCAGTCATCGATCCATCTATCCCTCATTTCCTTTGGCTACAGTAATGTCTGTCAGTCATGGATCCATTTGTACCTCTTTTCCTTTGGCTACTGTAATGTCTGTCAATCATCGATCCATGTGTCCCTCTTTTCCTTTGGCTACTGTAATGTCTGTCAGTCATCGATCCATCTATCCCTCATTTCCTTTGGCTACAGTAATGTCTGTCAGTCATCGATCCATTTGTCCCTCTTTTCCTTTGGCTACTGTTATGTCTGTCAGTCATCGATCCATTTGTCCCTCTTTTCCTTTGGCTACTGTAATGTCTGTCAGTCATCGATCCATCTGTCCCTCATTTACTTTGGCTACTGTAATGTCTGTCAGTCATCTATGCATTTTCCCTCTTTTCCTTTGACTACTGTAATGTCTTTCAGTCATCGATCCATTTGTCCCTCTTTTCCATTGGCTACTGTAATGTCTGTCAGTCATCGATCCATGTGTCCCTCTTTTCCTTTGGCTACTGTAATGTCTGTCAGTCATCGATCCATCTGTCCCTCTTTTCCTTTGGCTACAGTAATGTCTGTCAATCATCGATCCATCTCTCCCTCTTTTCCTTTGGCTACTGTAATGTCTGTCAGTCATCGATCCATCTATCCCTCATTTCCTTTGGCTACAGTAATGTCTGTCAGTCGTCGATCCATTTGTCCCTTTTTTCCTTTGGCTACTGTAATGTCTGTCAGTCATCGATCCATGTGTCCCTCTTTTCCTTTGGCTACTGTAATGTCTGTCAGTCATCTATGCATTTGTCCCTCTTTTCCTTTGGCTACTGTAATGTCTGTCAGTCATCGATCCATATGTCCCTCTTTTCCTTTGGGTACTGTAATGTCTGTCAGTCATCGATCCATCTATCCCTCATTTCCTTTGGCTACAGTAATGTCTGTCAGTCATCGATCCATTTGTCCCTCTTTTCCTTTGGCTACTGTAATGTCTGTCAGTCATCGATCCATGTGTCCCTCTTTTCCTTTGGCTACTGTAATGTCTGTCAGTCATCGATCCATCTGTCCCTCATTTACTTTGGCTACTGTAATGTCTGTCAGTCATCTATGCATTTTCCCTCTTTTCCTTTGACTACTGTAATGTCTGTCAGTCATCGATCCATTTGTCCCTCTTTTCCTTTGGCTACTGTAATGTCTGTCAGTCATCGATCCATGTGTCCCTCTTTTCCTTTGGCTACTGTAATGTCTGTCAGTCATCGATCCATCTGTCCCTCTTTTCCTTTGGCTACTGTAATGTCTGTCAGTCATCGATCCATCTCTCCCTCTTTTCCTTTGGCTACTGTAATGTCTGTCAGTCATCGATCCATCTGTCCCTCTTTTCCTTTGGCTACTGTAATGTCTGTCAGTCATCGATCCATCTGTCCCTCTTTTCCTTTGGCTACTGTAATGTCTGTCAGTCATCCATCCATCTGTCCCTCATTTATTTTGGCTACTGTAATGTCTGTCAGTCATCGATCCATCTGTCCCTCTTTTACTTTGGCTACTGTAATGTCTGTCAGTCATCTATGCATTTGTCCCTCTTTTCCTTTGGCTACTGTAATGTCTGTCAGTCATCGATCCATCTATCCCTCATTTCCTTTGGCTACAGTAATGTCTGTCAGTCATCGATCCATTTGTCCCTCTTTTCCTTTGGCTATTGTAATGTCTGTCAGTCATCGATCCATGTGTCCCTCTTTTCCTTTGGCTACTGTAATGTCTGTCAGTCATCGATCCATCTGTCCCTCATTTACTTTGGCTACTGTAATGTCTGTCAGTCATCTATGCATTTTCCCTCTTTTCCTTTGACTACTGTAATGTCTGTCAGTCATCGATCCATTTGTCCCTCTTTTCCATTGGCTACTGTAATGTCTGTCAGTCATCGATCCATGTGTCCCTCTTTTCCTTTGGCTACTGTAATGTCTGTCAGTCATCGATCCATCTGTCCCTCTTTTCCTTTGGCTACTGTAATGTCTGTCAGTCATCGATCCATCTCTCCCTCTTTTCCTTTGGCTACTGTAATGTCTGTCAGTCATCGATCCATCTGTCCCTCATTTATTTTGGCTACTGTAATGTCTGTCAGTCATCGATCCATCTGTCCCTCTTATACTTTGGCTACTGTAATGTCTGTCAGTCATCTATGCATTTGTCCCTCTTTTCCTTTGGCTACTGTAATGTCTGTCAGTCATCGATCCATCTATCCCTCATTTCCTTTGGCTACAGTAATGTCTGTCAGTCATCGATCCATTTGTCCCTCTTTTCCTTTGGCTACTGTAATGTCTGTCAGTCATCGATCCATGTGTCCCTCTTTTCCTTTGGCTACTGTAATGTCTGTCAGTCATCGATCCATCTGTCCCTCATTTACTTTGGCTACTGTAATGTCTGTCAGTCATCTATGCATTTTCCCTCTTTTCCTTTGACTACTGTAATGTCTGTCAGTCATCGATCCATTTGTCCCTCTTTTCCATTGGCTACTGTAATGTCTGTCAGTCATCGATCCATGTGTCCCTCTTTTCCTTTGGCTACTGTAATGTCTGTCAGTCATCGATCCATCTGTCCCTCTTTTCCTTTGGCTACTGTAATGTCTGTCAATTATCGATCCATCTCTCCCTCTTTTCCTTTGGCTACTGTAATGTCTGTCAGTCATCGGTCCATCTGTCCCTCTTTTCCTTTAGCTACTGTAATGTCTGTCAGTCATCGATCCATCTGTCCCTCTTTTCCTTTGGCTACTGTAATGTCTGTCAGTCATTCATCCATCTGTCCCTCATTTATTTTGGCTCCTGTAATGTCTGTCAGTCATCGATCCATATGTCCCTCTTTTCCTTTGGCTACTGTAATGTCTGTCAGTCATCGATCCATCTGTCCCTCTTTTCCTTTGGCTACTGTAATGTCTGTCAGTCATTGATCCATCTGTTCCTCTTTTCCTTTGGCTATGGTAATGTCTGTCAGTCATCGATCCATTTGTCACTCTTTTCCTTTGGCTACTGTAATGTCTGTCAGTCATCCATCCATCTGTCCCTCATTTATTTTGGCTACTGTAATGTCTGTCAGTCATCGATCCATCTGTCCCTCTTTTACTTTGGCTACTGTAATGTCTGTCAGTCATCTATGCATTTGTCCCTCTTTTCCTTTGGCTACTGTAATGTCTGTCAGTCATCGATCCATCTATCCCTCATTTCCTTTGGCTACAGTAATGTCTGTCAGTCATCGATCCATTTGTCCCTCTTTTCCTTTGGCTATTGTAATGTCTGTCAGTCATCGATCCATGTGTCCCTCTTTTCCTTTGGCTACTGTAATGTCTGTCAGTCATCGATCCATCTGTCCCTCATTTACTTTGGCTACTGTAATGTCTGTCAGTCATCTATGCATTTTCCCTCTTTTCCTTTGACTACTGTAATGTCTGTCAGTCATCGATCCATTTGTCCCTCTTTTCCATTGGCTACTGTAATGTCTGTCAGTCATCGATCCATGTGTCCCTCTTTTCCTTTGGCTACTGTAATGTCTGTCAGTCATCGATCCATCTGTCCCTCTTTTCCTTTGGCTACTGTAATGTCTGTCAGTCATCGATCCATCTCTCCCTCTTTTCCTTTGGCTACTGTAATGTCTGTCAGTCATCGATCCATCTGTCCCTCATTTATTTTGGCTACTGTAATGTCTGTCAGTCATCGATCCATCTGTCCCTCTTATACTTTGGCTACTGTAATGTCTGTCAGTCATCTATGCATTTGTCCCTCTTTTCCTTTGGCTACTGTAATGTCTGTCAGTCATCGATCCATCTATCCCTCATTTCCTTTGGCTACAGTAATGTCTGTCAGTCATCGATCCATTTGTCCCTCTTTTCCTTTGGCTACTGTAATGTCTGTCAGTCATCGATCCATGTGTCCCTCTTTTCCTTTGGCTACTGTAATGTCTGTCAGTCATCGATCCATCTGTCCCTCATTTACTTTGGCTACTGTAATGTCTGTCAGTCATCTATGCATTTTCCCTCTTTTCCTTTGACTACTGTAATGTCTGTCAGTCATCGATCCATTTGTCCCTCTTTTCCATTGGCTACTGTAATGTCTGTCAGTCATCGATCCATGTGTCCCTCTTTTCCTTTGGCTACTGTAATGTCTGTCAGTCATCGATCCATCTGTCCCTCTTTTCCTTTGGCTACTGTAATGTCTGTCAATTATCGATCCATCTCTCCCTCTTTTCCTTTGGCTACTGTAATGTCTGTCAGTCATCGGTCCATCTGTCCCTCTTTTCCTTTAGCTACTGTAATGTCTGTCAGTCATCGATCCATCTGTCCCTCTTTTCCTTTGGCTACTGTAATGTCTGTCAGTCATTCATCCATCTGTCCCTCATTTATTTTGGCTCCTGTAATGTCTGTCAGTCATCGATCCATATGTCCCTCTTTTCCTTTGGCTACTGTAATGTCTGTCAGTCATCGATCCATCTGTCCCTCTTTTCCTTTGGCTACTGTAATGTCTGTCAGTCATTGATCCATCTGTTCCTCTTTTCCTTTGGCTATGGTAATGTCTGTCAGTCATCGATCCATTTGTCACTCTTTTCCTTTGGCTACTGTAATGTCTGTCAGTCATCGATCCATCTGTCACTCTTTTCCTTTGGCTACTGTAATGTCTGTCAGTCATCGATCCATCTGTGCCTCTTTTCCTTTGGCTACTGTAATGTCTGTCAGTCATCGATCCATCTATCCTCTTTTCCTTTGGCTACTTTAATGTCTGTCAGTCATCGATACATCTCTCCCTCTTTTCCTTTGGCTACTGTAATGTCTGTCAGTCATCGATCCATCTGTCCCTCTTTTCCTTTGGCTACTGTAATGTCTGTCAGTCATCCATCCATCTGTACCTCTTTTCCTTTGGCTACTGTAATGTCTGTCAGTCATCGATCCATCTATCCCTCATTTCCTTTGGCTACAGTAATGTCTGTCAGTCATCGATCCATTTGTCCCTCTTTTCCTTTGGCCACTGTAATGTCTGTCAGTCATCGATCCATCTGTCCCTCTTTTCCTTTGGCTACTGTAATGTCTGTCAGTCATCGATCCATCTCTCCCTCTTTTCCTTTGGCTACTGTAATGTCTGTCAGTCATCGATCCATCTGTCCCTCTTTTCCTTTGGCTACTGTAATGTCTCTCAGTCATCGATCCATCTCTCCCTCTTTTCCTTTGGCTACTGTAATGTCTGTCAGTCATCGATCCATCTATCCTCTTTTACTTTGGCTACTTTAATGTCTGTCAGTCATCGATCCATCTCTCCCTCTTTTCCTTTGGCTACTGTAATGTCTGTCAGTCATCGATCCATCTTTTCCGCTTCTCCTTTGGCTACTGTAATGTCTGTCAGTCATCGATCCATCTATCCCTCATTTCCTTTGGCTACTGTAATGTCTGTCAGTCATCGATCCATTTGTCCCTCTTCTCCTTTGGAGACTGTAATGTCTGTCAGTCATCGATCCATGTGTCCCTCTTTTCCTTTGGCTACTGTAATGTTTGTCAGTCATCGATCCATCTGTCCCTGATTTACTTTGGCTACTGTAATGTCTGTCAGTCATCTATGCATTTTCCCTCTTTTCCTTTGACTACTGTAATGTCTGTCAGTCATCGATCCATTTGTCCCTCTTTTCCTTTGGCTACTGTAATGTCTGTCAGTCATCGATCCATGTGTCCCTCTTTTCCTTTGGCTACTGTAATGTCTGTCAGTCATCGATCCATCTGTCCCTCTTTTCCTTTGGCTACTGTAATGTCTGTCAGTCATCGATCCATCTCTCCCTCTTTTCCTTTGGCTACTGTAATGTCTGTCAGTCATCGATCCATCTGTCCCTCTTTTCCTTTGGCTACTGTAATGTCTGTCAGTCATCGATCCATCTGTCCCTCTTTTCCTTTGGCTACTGTAATGTCTGTCAGTTATCCATCCATCTGTCCCTCATTTATTTTGGCTACTGTAATGTCTGTCAGTCATCGATCCATCTGTCCCTCTTTTACTTTGGCTACTGTAATGTCTGTCAGTCATCTATGCATTTGTCCCTCTTTTCCTTTGGCTACTGTAATGTCTGTCAGTCATCGATCCATATGTCCCTCTTTTCCTTTGGCAACTGTAATGTCTGTCAGTCATCGATCCATCTATCCCTCATTTCCTTTGGCTACAGTAATGTCTGTCAGTCATGGATCCATTTGTACCTCTTTTCCTTTGGCTACTGTAATGTCTGTCAATCATCGATCCATGTGTCCCTCTTTTCCTTTGGCTACTGTAATGTCTGTCAGTCATCGATCCATCTATCCCTCATTTCCTTTGGCTACAGTAATGTCTGTCAGTCATCGATCCATTTGTCCCTCTTTTCCTTTGGCTACTGTTATGTCTGTCAGTCATCGATCCATTTGTCCCTCTTTTCCTTTGGCTACTGTAATGTCTGTCAGTCATCGATCCATCTGTCCCTCATTTACTTTGGCTACTGTAATGTCTGTCAGTCATCTATGCATTTTCCCTCTTTTCCTTTGACTACTGTAATGTCTTTCAGTCATCGATCCATTTGTCCCTCTTTTCCATTGGCTACTGTAATGTCTGTCAGTCATCGATCCATGTGTCCCTCTTTTCCTTTGGCTACTGTAATGTCTGTCAGTCATCGATCCATCTGTCCCTCTTTTCCTTTGGCTACAGTAATGTCTGTCAATCATCGATCCATCTCTCCCTCTTTTCCTTTGGCTACTGTAATGTCTGTCAGTCATCGATCCATCTATCCCTCATTTCCTTTGGCTACAGTAATGTCTGTCAGTCGTCGATCCATTTGTCCCTTTTTTCCTTTGGCTACTGTAATGTCTGTCAGTCATCGATCCATGTGTCCCTCTTTTCCTTTGGCTACTGTAATGTCTGTCAGTCATCTATGCATTTGTCCCTCTTTTCCTTTGGCTACTGTAATGTCTGTCAGTCATCGATCCATATGTCCCTCTTTTCCTTTGGGTACTGTAATGTCTGTCAGTCATCGATCCATCTATCCCTCATTTCCTTTGGCTACAGTAATGTCTGTCAGTCATCGATCCATTTGTCCCTCTTTTCCTTTGGCTACTGTAATGTCTGTCAGTCATCGATCCATGTGTCCCTCTTTTCCTTTGGCTACTGTAATGTCTGTCAGTCATCGATCCATCTGTCCCTCATTTACTTTGGCTACTGTAATGTCTGTCAGTCATCTATGCATTTTCCCTCTTTTCCTTTGACTACTGTAATGTCTGTCAGTCATCGATCCATTTGTCCCTCTTTTCCTTTGGCTACTGTAATGTCTGTCAGTCATCGATCCATGTGTCCCTCTTTTCCTTTGGCTACTGTAATGTCTGTCAGTCATCGATCCATCTGTCCCTCTTTTCCTTTGGCTACTGTAATGTCTGTCAGTCATCGATCCATCTCTCCCTCTTTTCCTTTGGCTACTGTAATGTCTGTCAGTCATCGATCCATCTGTCCCTCTTTTCCTTTGGCTACTGTAATGTCTGTCAGTCATCGATCCATCTGTCCCTCTTTTCCTTTGGCTACTGTAATGTCTGTCAGTCATCCATCCATCTGTCCCTCATTTATTTTGGCTACTGTAATGTCTGTCAGTCATCGATCCATCTGTCCCTCTTTTACTTTGGCTACTGTAATGTCTGTCAGTCATCTATGCATTTGTCCCTCTTTTCCTTTGGCTACTGTAATGTCTGTCAGTCATCGATCCATCTATCCCTCATTTCCTTTGGCTACAGTAATGTCTGTCAGTCATCGATCCATTTGTCCCTCTTTTCCTTTGGCTATTGTAATGTCTGTCAGTCATCGATCCATGTGTCCCTCTTTTCCTTTGGCTACTGTAATGTCTGTCAGTCATCGATCCATCTGTCCCTCATTTACTTTGGCTACTGTAATGTCTGTCAGTCATCTATGCATTTTCCCTCTTTTCCTTTGACTACTGTAATGTCTGTCAGTCATCGATCCATTTGTCCCTCTTTTCCATTGGCTACTGTAATGTCTGTCAGTCATCGATCCATGTGTCCCTCTTTTCCTTTGGCTACTGTAATGTCTGTCAGTCATCGATCCATCTGTCCCTCTTTTCCTTTGGCTACTGTAATGTCTGTCAGTCATCGATCCATCTCTCCCTCTTTTCCTTTGGCTACTGTAATGTCTGTCAGTCATCGATCCATCTGTCCCTCATTTATTTTGGCTACTGTAATGTCTGTCAGTCATCGATCCATCTGTCCCTCTTATACTTTGGCTACTGTAATGTCTGTCAGTCATCTATGCATTTGTCCCTCTTTTCCTTTGGCTACTGTAATGTCTGTCAGTCATCGATCCATCTATCCCTCATTTCCTTTGGCTACAGTAATGTCTGTCAGTCATCGATCCATTTGTCCCTCTTTTCCTTTGGCTACTGTAATGTCTGTCAGTCATCGATCCATGTGTCCCTCTTTTCCTTTGGCTACTGTAATGTCTGTCAGTCATCGATCCATCTGTCCCTCATTTACTTTGGCTACTGTAATGTCTGTCAGTCATCTATGCATTTTCCCTCTTTTCCTTTGACTACTGTAATGTCTGTCAGTCATCGATCCATTTGTCCCTCTTTTCCATTGGCTACTGTAATGTCTGTCAGTCATCGATCCATGTGTCCCTCTTTTCCTTTGGCTACTGTAATGTCTGTCAGTCATCGATCCATCTGTCCCTCTTTTCCTTTGGCTACTGTAATGTCTGTCAATTATCGATCCATCTCTCCCTCTTTTCCTTTGGCTACTGTAATGTCTGTCAGTCATCGGTCCATCTGTCCCTCTTTTCCTTTAGCTACTGTAATGTCTGTCAGTCATCGATCCATCTGTCCCTCTTTTCCTTTGGCTACTGTAATGTCTGTCAGTCATTCATCCATCTGTCCCTCATTTATTTTGGCTCCTGTAATGTCTGTCAGTCATCGATCCATATGTCCCTCTTTTCCTTTGGCTACTGTAATGTCTGTCAGTCATCGATCCATCTGTCCCTCTTTTCCTTTGGCTACTGTAATGTCTGTCAGTCATTGATCCATCTGTTCCTCTTTTCCTTTGGCTATGGTAATGTCTGTCAGTCATCGATCCATTTGTCACTCTTTTCCTTTGGCTACTGTAATGTCTGTCAGTCATCCATCCATCTGTCCCTCATTTATTTTGGCTACTGTAATGTCTGTCAGTCATCGATCCATCTGTCCCTCTTTTACTTTGGCTACTGTAATGTCTGTCAGTCATCTATGCATTTGTCCCTCTTTTCCTTTGGCTACTGTAATGTCTGTCAGTCATCGATCCATCTATCCCTCATTTCCTTTGGCTACAGTAATGTCTGTCAGTCATCGATCCATTTGTCCCTCTTTTCCTTTGGCTATTGTAATGTCTGTCAGTCATCGATCCATGTGTCCCTCTTTTCCTTTGGCTACTGTAATGTCTGTCAGTCATCGATCCATCTGTCCCTCATTTACTTTGGCTACTGTAATGTCTGTCAGTCATCTATGCATTTTCCCTCTTTTCCTTTGACTACTGTAATGTCTGTCAGTCATCGATCCATTTGTCCCTCTTTTCCATTGGCTACTGTAATGTCTGTCAGTCATCGATCCATGTGTCCCTCTTTTCCTTTGGCTACTGTAATGTCTGTCAGTCATCGATCCATCTGTCCCTCTTTTCCTTTGGCTACTGTAATGTCTGTCAGTCATCGATCCATCTCTCCCTCTTTTCCTTTGGCTACTGTAATGTCTGTCAGTCATCGATCCATCTGTCCCTCATTTATTTTGGCTACTGTAATGTCTGTCAGTCATCGATCCATCTGTCCCTCTTATACTTTGGCTACTGTAATGTCTGTCAGTCATCTATGCATTTGTCCCTCTTTTCCTTTGGCTACTGTAATGTCTGTCAGTCATCGATCCATCTATCCCTCATTTCCTTTGGCTACAGTAATGTCTGTCAGTCATCGATCCATTTGTCCCTCTTTTCCTTTGGCTACTGTAATGTCTGTCAGTCATCGATCCATGTGTCCCTCTTTTCCTTTGGCTACTGTAATGTCTGTCAGTCATCGATCCATCTGTCCCTCATTTACTTTGGCTACTGTAATGTCTGTCAGTCATCTATGCATTTTCCCTCTTTTCCTTTGACTACTGTAATGTCTGTCAGTCATCGATCCATTTGTCCCTCTTTTCCATTGGCTACTGTAATGTCTGTCAGTCATCGATCCATGTGTCCCTCTTTTCCTTTGGCTACTGTAATGTCTGTCAGTCATCGATCCATCTGTCCCTCTTTTCCTTTGGCTACTGTAATGTCTGTCAATTATCGATCCATCTCTCCCTCTTTTCCTTTGGCTACTGTAATGTCTGTCAGTCATCGGTCCATCTGTCCCTCTTTTCCTTTAGCTACTGTAATGTCTGTCAGTCATCGATCCATCTGTCCCTCTTTTCCTTTGGCTACTGTAATGTCTGTCAGTCATTCATCCATCTGTCCCTCATTTATTTTGGCTCCTGTAATGTCTGTCAGTCATCGATCCATATGTCCCTCTTTTCCTTTGGCTACTGTAATGTCTGTCAGTCATCGATCCATCTGTCCCTCTTTTCCTTTGGCTACTGTAATGTCTGTCAGTCATTGATCCATCTGTTCCTCTTTTCCTTTGGCTATGGTAATGTCTGTCAGTCATCGATCCATTTGTCACTCTTTTCCTTTGGCTACTGTAATGTCTGTCAGTCATCGATCCATCTGTCACTCTTTTCCTTTGGCTACTGTAATGTCTGTCAGTCATCGATCCATCTGTGCCTCTTTTCCTTTGGCTACTGTAATGTCTGTCAGTCATCGATCCATCTATCCTCTTTTCCTTTGGCTACTTTAATGTCTGTCAGTCATCGATCCATCTCTCCCTCTTTTCCTTTGGCTACTGTAATGTCTGTCAGTCATCGATCCATCTGTCCCTCTTTTCCTTTGGCTACTGTAATGTCTGTCAGTCATCCATCCATCTGTACCTCTTTTCCTTTGGCTACTGTAATGTCTGTCAGTCATCGATCCATCTATCCCTCATTTCCTTTGGCTACAGTAATGTCTGTCAGTCATCGATCCATTTGTCCCTCTTTTCCTTTGGCCACTGTAATGTCTGTCAGTCATCGATCCATCTGTCCCTCTTTTCCTTTGGCTACTGTAATGTCTGTCAGTCATCGATCCATCTCTCCCTCTTTTCCTTTGGCTACTGTAATGTCTGTCAGTCATCGATCCATCTGTCCCTCTTTTCCTTTGGCTACTGTAATGTCTCTCAGTCATCGATCCATCTCTCCCTCTTTTCCTTTGGCTACTGTAATGTCTGTCAGTCATCGATCCATCTGTCCCTCTTTTCCTTTGGCTACTGTAATGTCTGTCAGTCATCGACCCATCTGTCCCTCTTTTCCTTTGGCTACTGTAATGTCTGTCAGTCATCCATCCATCTGTCCCTCATTTATTTTGGCTACTGTAATGTCTGTCAGTCATCGATCCATATGTCACTCTTTTACTTTGGCTACTGTAATGTCTGTCAGTCATCTATGCATTTGTCCCTCTTTTCCTTTGGCTACTGTAATGTCTGTCAGTCATCGATCCATATGTCCCTCTTTTCCTTTGGCTACTGTAATGTCTGTCAGTCATCGATCCATCTATCCCTCATATCCTTTGGCTACAGTAATGTCTGTCAGTCATCGATCCATTTGTCCCTCTTTTCCTTTGGCTACTGTAATGTCTGTCAGTCATCGATCCATGTGTCCCTCTTTTCCTTTGGCTACTGTAATGTCTGTCAGTCATCGATCCATCTGTCCCTCATTTACTTTGGCTACTGTAATGTCTGTCAGTCATCTATGCATTTTCCCTCTTTTCCTTTGGCTACTGTAATGTCTGTCAGTCATCGATCCATTTGTCCCTCTTTTCCATTGGCTACTGTAATGTCTGTCAGTCATCGATCCATGTGTCCCTCTTTTCCTTTGGCTACTGTAATGTCTGTCAGTCATCGATCCATCTGTCCCTCTTTTCCTTTGGCTACTGTAATGTCTGTCAATCATCGATCCATCTCTCCCTCTTTTCCTTTGGCTACTGTAATGTCTGTCAGTCATCGATCCATCTGTCCCTCTTTTCCTTTGGCTATTGTAATGTCTGTCAGTCATCGATCCATCTGTCCCTCTTTTCCTTTGGCTACTGTAATGTCTGTCAGTCATCCATCCATCTGTCCCTCATTTATTTTGGCTACTGTAATGTCTGTCAGTCATCGATCCATATGTCCCTCTTTTCCTTTGGCTACTGTAATGTCTGTCAGTCATCGATCCATCTGTCCCTCTTTTCCTTTGGCTACTGTAATGTCTGTCAGTCATCGATCCATCTATCCTCTTTTCCTTTTGCTACTTTAATGTCTGTCAGTCATCGATCCATCTCTCCCTCTTTTCCTTTGGCTACTGTAATGTCTGTCAGTCATCGATCCATCTGTCCCTCTTTTCCTTTGGCTACTGTAATGTCTGTCAGTCATCCATCCATCTGTCCCTCTTTTCCTTTGGCTACTGTAATGTCTGTCAGTCATCGATCCATCTATCCCTCATTTCCTTTGGCTACAGTAATGTCTGTCAGTCATCGATCCATTTGTCCCTCTTTTCCTTTGGCCACTGTAATGTCTGTCAGTCATCGATCCATCTGTCCCTCTTTTCCTTTGGCTACTGTAATGTCTGTCAGTCATCGATCCATCTCTCCCTCTTTTCCTTTGGCTACTGTAATGTCTGTCAGTCATCCATACATCTGTCCCTCATTTATTTTGGCTACTGTAATGTCTGTCAGTCATCGATCCATCTGTCCCTCTTTTCCTTTGGCTACTGTAATGTCTGTCAGTCATCGATCCATATGTCCCTCTTTTCCTTTGGCTACTGTAATGTCTGTCAGTCATCGATCCATCTATCCCTCATTTCCTTTGGCTACAGTAATGTCTGTCAGTCATCGATCCATTTGTCCCTCTTTTCCTTTGGCTACTGTAATGTCTGTCAGTCATCTATGCATTTTCCCTCTTTTCCTTTGACTACTGTAATGTCTGTCAGTCATCGATCCATTTGTCCCTCTTTTCCATTGGCTACTGTAATGTCTGTCAGTCATCGATCCATGTGTCCTTCTTTTCCTTTGGCTACTGTAATGTCTGTCAGTCATCGATCCATCTGTCCCTCTTTTCCTTTGGCTACTGTAATGTCTGTCAGTCAACGATCCATCTCTCCCTCTTTTCCTTTGGCTACTGTAATGAGGGTCAGTCATCGATCCATCTATCTTTCATTTCCGTTGGCTACTGTAATATATGTCAGTCATCGATCCATCTGTCCCTCTTTTCCTTTGACTACTGTAATGTCTGTCAGTCATCGATCCATCTGTCCTTCTTTTCCTTTGGCTACTGTAATGTCTGTCAGTCATCGATCCATCTGTCCCTCTTTTCCTTTGGCTACTGTAATGTCTGTCAGTCATCGATCCATCTCTCCCTCTTTTCCTTTGGCTACTGTAATGTCTGTCAGTCATCGATCCATCTGTCCCTCTTTTCCTTTGGCTACTGTAATGTCTGTCAGTCATCGATCCATCTGTCCCTCTTTTCCTTTGGCTACTGTAATGTCTGTCAGTCATCCATCCATCTGTCCCTCATTTATTTTGGCTACTGTAATGTCTGTCAGTCATCGATCCATCTGTCCCTCTTTTACTTTGGCTACTGTAATGTCTGTCAGTCATCTATGCATTTGTCCCTCTTTTCCTTTGGCTACTGTAATGTCTGTCAGTCATCGATCCATATGTCCCTCTTTTCCTTTGGCTACTGTAATGTCTGTCAGTCATCGATCCATCTGTCCCTCATTTACTTTGGCTACTGTAATGTCTGTCAGTCATCTATGCATTTTCCCTCTTTTCCTTTGACTACTGTAATGTCTGTCAGTCATCGATCCATTTGTCCCTCTTTTCCATTGGCTACTGTAATGTCTGTCAGTCATCGATCCATGTGTCCCTCTTTTCCTTTGGCTACTGTAATGTCTGTCAGTCATCGATCCATCTGTCCCTCTTTTCCTTTGGCTACTGTAATGTCTGTCAGTCATCGATCCATCTCTCCCTCTTTTCCATTGGCTACTGTAATGTCTGTCAGTCATCGATCCATCTGTCCCTCATTTATTTTGGCTACTGTAATGTCTGTCAGTCATCGATCCATCTGTCCCTCTTTTACTTTGGCTACTGTAATGTCTGTCAGTCATCTATGCATTTGTCCCTCTTTTCCTTTGGCTACTGTAATGTCTGTCAGTCATCGATCCATATGTCCCTCTTTTCCTTTGGCTACTGTAATGTCTGTCAGTCATCGATCCATCTATCCCTCATTTCCTTTGGCTACAGTAATGTCTGTCAGTCATCGATCCATTTGTCCCTCTTTTCCTTTGGCTACTGTAATGTCTGTCAGTCATCGATCCATGTGTCCCTCTTTTCCTTTGGCTACTGTAATGTCTGTCAGTCATCGATCCATCTGTCCCTCATTTACTTTGGCTACTGTAATGTCTGTCAGTCATCTATGCATTTTCCCTCTTTTCCTTTGACTACTGTAATGTCTGTCAGTCATCGATCCATTTGTCCCTCTTTTCCATTGGCTACTGTAATGTCTGTCAGTCATCGATCCATGTGTCCCTCTTTTCCTTTGGCTACTGTAATGTCTGTCAGTCATCGATCCATCTGTCCCTCTTTTCCTTTGGCTACTGTAATGTCTGTCAATTATCGATCCATCTCTCCCTCTTTTCCTTTGGCTACTGTAATGTCTGTCAGTCATCGATCCATCTGTCCCTCTTTTCCTTTAGCTACTGTAATGTCTGTCAGTCATCGATCCATCTGTCCCTCTTTTCCTTTCGCTACTGTAATGTCTGTCAGTCATTCATCCATCTGTCCCTCATTTATTTTGGCTCCTGTAATGTCTGTCAGTCATCGATCCATATGTCCCTCTTTTCCTTTGGCTACTGTAATGTCTGTCAGTCATCGATCCATCTGTCCCTCTTTTCCTTTGGCTACTGTAATGTCTGTCAGTCATTGATCCATCTGTTCCTCTTTTCCTTTGGCTATGGTAATGTCTGTCAGTCATCGATCCATTTGTCACTCTTTTCCTTTGGCTACTGTAATGTCTGTCAGTCATCGATCCATCTGTCACTCTTTTCCTTTGGCTACTGTAATGTCTGTCAGTCATCGATCCATCTGTGCCTCTTTTCCTTTGGCTACTGTAATGTCTGTCAGTCATCGATCCATCTATCCTCTTTTCCTTTGGCTACTTTAATGTCTGTCAGTCATCGATCCATCTCTCCCTCTTTTCCTTTGGCTACTGTAATGTCTGTCAGTCATCGATCCATCTGTCCCTCTTTTCCTTTGGCTACTGTAATGTCTGTCAGTCATCCATCCATCTGTCCCTCTTTTCCTTTGGCTACTGTAATGTCTGTCAGTCATCGATCCATCTATCCCTCATTTCCTTTGGCTACAGTAATGTCTGTCAGTCATCGATCCATTTGTCCCTCTTTTCCTTTGGCCACTGTAATGTCTGTCAGTCATCGATCCATCTGTCCCTCTTTTCCTTTGGCTACTGTAATGTCTGTCAGTCATCGATCCATCTCTCCCTCTTTTCCTTTGGCTACTGTAATGTCTGTCAGTCATCGATCCATCTGTCCCTCTTTTCCTTTGGCTACTGCAATGTCTCTCAGTCATCGATCCATCTCTCCCTCTTTTCCTTTGGCTACTGTAATGTCTGTCAGTCATCTATCCATCTGTCCCTCTTTTCCTTTGGCTACTGTAATGTCTGTCAGTCATCGACCCATCTGTCCCTCTTTTCCTTTGGCTACTATAATGTCTGTCAGTCATCCATCCATCTGTCCCTCATTTATTTTGGCTACTGTAATGTCTGTCAGTCATCGATCCATATGTCACTCTTTTACTTTGGCTACTGTAATGTCTGTCAGTCATCTATGCATTTGTCCCTCTTTTCCTTTGGCTACTGTAATGTCTGTCAGTCATCGATCCATATGTCCCTCTTTTCCTTTGGCTACTGTAATGTCTGTCAGTCATCGATCCATCTATCCCTCATTTCCTTTGGCTACAGTAATGTCTGTCAGTCATCGATCCATTTGTCCCTCTTTTCCTTTGGCTACTTTAATGTCTGTCAGTCATCGATCCATGTGTCCCTCTTTTCCTTTAGCTACTGTAATGTCTGTCAGTCATCGATCCATCTGTCCCTCATTTACTTTGGCTACTGTAATGTCTGTCAGTCATCTATGCATTTTCCCTCTTTTCCTTTGGCTACTGTAATGTCTGTCAGTCATCGATCCATGTGTCCCTCTTTTCCTTTGGCTACTGTAATGTCTGTCAGTCATCGATCCATCTGTCCCTCTTTTCCTTTGGCTACTGTAATGTCTGTCAATCATCGATCCATCTCTCCCTCTTTTCCTTTGGCTACTGTAATGTCTGTCAGTCATCGATCCATCTGTCCCTCTTTTCCTTTGGCTACTGTAATGTCTGTCAGTCATCGATCCATCTGTCCCTCTTTTCCTTTGGCTACTGTAATGTCTGTCAGTCATCCATCCATCTGTCCCTCATTTATTTTGGCTACTGTAATGTCTGTCAGTCATCGATCCATATGTCCCTCTTTTCCTTTGGCTACTGTAATGTCTGTCAGTCATCGATCCATCTGTCCCTCTTTTCCTTTGGCTACTGTAATGTCTGTCAGTCATCGATCCATCTATCCTCTTTTCCTTTTGCTACTTTAATGTCTGTCAGTCATCGATCCATCTCTCCCTCTTTTCCTTTGGCTACTGTAATGTCTGTCAGTCATCGATCCATCTGTCCCTCTTTTCCTTTGGCTACTGTAATGTCTGTCAGTCATCCATCCATCTGTCCCTCTTTTCCTTTGGCTACTGTAATGTCTGTCAGTCATCGATCCATCTATCCCTCATTATCTTTGGCTACAGTAATGTCTGTCAGTCATCGATCCATTTGTCCCTCTTTTCCTTTGGCCACTGTAATGTCTGTCAGTCATCGATCCATCTGTCCCTCTTTTCCTTTGGCTACTGTAATGTCTGTCAGTCATCGATCCATCTCTCCCTCTTTTCCTTTGGCTACTGTAATGTCTGTCAGTCATCCATACATCTGTCCCTCATTTATTTTGGCTACTGTAATGTCTGTCAGTCATCGATCCATCTGTCCCTCTTTTCCTTTGGCTACTGTAATGTCTGTCAGTCATCGATCCATATGTCCCTCTTTTCCTTTGGCTACTGTAATGTCTGTCAGTCATCGATCCATCTATCCCTCATTTCCTTTGGCTACAGTAATGTCTGTCAGTCATCGATCCATTTGTCCCTCTTTTCCTTTGGCTACTGTAATGTCTGTCAGTCATCGATCCATCTGTCCCTCATTTACTTTGGCTACTGTAATGTCTGTCAGTCATCTATGCATTTTCCCTCTTTTCCTTTGACTACTGTAATGTCTGTCAGTCATCGATCCAATTGTCCCTCTTTTCCATTGGCTACTGTAATGTCTGTCAGTCATCGATCCATGTGTCCTTCTTTTCCTTTGGCTACTGTAATGTCTGTCAGTCATCGATCCATCTGTCCCTCTTTTCCTTTGGCTACTGTAATGTCTGTCAGTCAACGATCCATCTCTCCCTCTTTTCCTTTGGCTACTGTAATGTCTGTCAGTCATCGATCCATCTGTCCCTCATTTCCTTTGGCTACTGTAATGTCTGTCAGTCATCGATCCATCTGTCCCTCTTTTCCTTTGGCTACTGTAATGTCTCTCAGTCATCCATCCATCTGTCCCTCATTTATTTTGGCTACTGTAATGTCTGTTAGTCATCGATCTATCTGTCCCTCTTTTTCTTTGGCTACTGTAATGTCTGTCAGTCATCGATCATTTTGTCCCCTTTTTCTTTGGCTACTGTAATGAGGGTCAGTCATCGATCCATCTATCTTTCATTTCCGTTGGCTACTGTAATATATGTCAGTCATCGATCCATCTGTCCCTCTTTTCCTTTGACTACTGTAATGTCTGTCAGTCATCGATCCATCTGTCCCTCTTTTCCTTTGGCTATTGTAATGTCTGTCAGTCATCGATCCATCTATCCTCTTTTCCTTTGGTTACTGTATTGTCTGTCAGTCTTCGATCCATATGTCCCTCTTTTCCTTTGGCTACTGTAATGTCTGTCAGTCATTGATCCATCTGTTCCTTTTTTCCTTTGGCTACTGTAATGTCTGTCAGTCATCGATCCATTTGTCACTCTTTTCCTTTGACTACTGTAATGTCTGTCAGTCATCGATCCATCTGTCCCTCATTTCCTTTGGCTACTGTAATGTCTGTCAGTCATCGATCCATCTGTCCCTCTTTTCCTTTGGCTACTGTAATGTCTGTCAGTCATTGATCCATCTGTCCCTCATTTACTTTGGCTACTGTAATGTCTGTCAGTCATCTATGCATTTTCCCTCTTTTCCTTTGGCTACTGTAATGTCTGTCAGTCATCGATCCATTTGTCCCTCTTTTCCATTGGCTACTGTAATGTCTGTCAGTCATCGATCCATGTGTCCCTCTTTTCCTTTGGCTACTGTAATGTCTGTCAGTCATCGATCCATCTGTCCCTCTTTTCCTTTGGCTACTGTAATGTCTGTCAATCATCGATCCATCTCTCCCTCTTTTCCTTTGGCTACTGTAATGTCTGTCAGTCATCGATCCATCTGTCCCTCTTTTCCTTTGGCTACTGTAATGTCTGTCAGTCATCGATCCATCTGTCCCTCTTTTCCTTTGGCTACTGTAATGTCTGTCAGTCATCCATCCATCTGTCCCTCATTTATTTTGGCTACTGTAATGTCTGTCAGTCATCGATCCATATGTCCCTCTTTTCCTTTGGCTACTGTAATGTCTGTCAGTCATCGATCCATCTGTCCCTCTTTTCCTTTGGCTACTGTAATGTCTGTCAGTCATCGATCCATCTATCCTCTTTTCCTTTTGCTACTTTAATGTCTGTCAGTCATCGATCCATCTCTCCCTCTTTTCCTTTGGCTACTGTAATGTCTGTCAGTCATCGATCCATCTGTCCCTCTTTTCCTTTGGCTACTGTAATGTCTGTCAGTCATCGATCCATCTCTCCCTCTTTTCCTTTGGCTACTGTAATGTCTGTCAGTCATCGATCCATCTGTCCCTCTTTTCCTTTGGCTACTGTAATGTCTGTCAGTCATCGACCCATCTGTCCCTCTTTTCCTTTGGCTACTATAATGTCTGTCAGTCATCCATCCATCTGTCCCTCATTTATTTTGGCTACTGTAATGTCTGTCAGTCATCGATCCATATGTCACTCTTTTACTTTGGCTACTGTAATGTCTGTCAGTCATCTATGCATTTGTCCCTCTTTTCCTTTGGCTACTGTAATGTCTGTCAGTCATCGATCCATATGTCCCTCTTTTCCTTTGGCTACTGTAATGTCTGTCAGTCATCGATCCATCTATCCCTCATTTCCTTTGGCTACAGTAATGTCTGTCAGTCATCGATCCATTTGTCCCTCTTTTCCTTTGGCTACTGTAATGTCTGTCAGTCATCGATCCATGTGTCCCTCTTTTCCTTTAGCTACTGTAATGTCTGTCAGTCATCGATCCATCTGTCCCTCATTTACTTTGGCTACTGTAATGTCTGTCAGTCATCTATGCATTTTCCCTCTTTTCCTTTGGCTACTGTAATGTCTGTCAGTCATCGATCCATTTGTCCCTCTTTTCCATTGGCTACTGTAATGTCTGTCAGTCATCGATCCATGTGTCCCTCTTTTCCTTTGGCTACTGTAATGTCTGTCAGTCATCGATCCATCTGTCCCTCTTTTCCTTTGGCTACTGTAATGTCTGTCAATCATCGATCCATCTCTCCCTCTTTTCCTTTGGCTACTGTAATGTCTGTCAGTCATCGATCCATCTGTCCCTCTTTTCCTTTGGCTACTGTAATTTCTGTCAGTCATCGATCCATCTGTCCCTCTTTTCCTTTGGCTACTGTAATGTCTGTCAGTCACCCATCCATCTGTCCCTCATTTATTTTGGCTACTGTAATGTCTGTCAGTCATCGATCCATATGTCCCTCTTTTCCTTTGGCTACTGTAATGTCTGTCAGTCATCGATCCATCTGTCCCTCTTTTCCTTTGGCTACTGTAATGTCTGTCAGTCATCGATCCATCTATCCTCTTTTCCTTTTGCTACTTTAATGTCTGTCAGTCATCGATCCATCTCTCCCTCTTTTCCTTTGGCTACTGTAATGTCTGTCAGTCATCGATCCATCTGTCCCTCTTTTCCTTTGGCTACTGTAATGTCTGTCAGTCATCCATCCATCTGTCCCTCTTTTCCTTTGGCTACTGTAATGTCTGTCAGTCATCGATCCATCTATCCCTCATTTCCTTTGGCTACAGTAATGTCTGTCAGTCATCGATCCATTTGTCCCTCTTTTCCTTTGGCCACTGTAATGTCTGTCAGTCATCGATCCATCTGTCCCTCTTTTCCTTTGGCTACTGTAATGTCTGTCAGTCATCGATCCATCTCTCCCTCTTTTCCTTTGGCTACTGTAATGTCTGTCAGTCATCCATACATCTGTCCCTCATTTATTTTGGCTACTGTAATGTCTGTCAGTCATCGATCCATCTGTCCCTCTTTTCCTTTGGCTACTGTAATGTCTGTCAGTCATCGATCCATATGTCCCTCTTTTCCTTTGGCTACTGTAATGTCTGTCAGTCATCGATCCATCTATCCCTCATTTCCTTTGGCTACAGTAATGTCTGTCAGTCATCGATCCATTTGTCCCTCTTTTCCTTTGGCTACTGTAATGTCTGTCAGTCATCGATCCATCTGTCCCTCTTTTCCTTTGGCTACTGTAATGTCTGTCAGTCATCGATCCATCTATCCTCTTTTCCTTTTGCTACTTTAATGTCTGTCAGTCATCGATCCATCTCTCCCTCTTTTCCTTTGGCTACTGTAATGTCTGTCAGTCATCGATCCATCTGTCCCTCTTTTCCTTTGGCTACTGTAATGTCTGTCAGTCATCGATCCATCTCTCCCTCTTTTCCTTTGGCTACTGTAATGTCTGTCAGTCATCGATCCATCTGTCCCTCTTTTCCTTTGGCTACTGTAATGTCTGTCAGTCATCGACCCATCTGTCCCTCTTTTCCTTTGGCTACTATAATGTCTGTCAGTCATCCATCCATCTGTCCCTCATTTATTTTGGCTACTGTAATGTCTGTCAGTCATCGATCCATATGTCACTCTTTTACTTTGGCTACAGTAATGTCTGTCAGTCATCGATCCATTTGTCCCTCTTTTCCTTTGGCTACTGTAATGTCTGTCAGTCATCGATCCATGTGTCCCTCTTTTCCTTTAGCTACTGTAATGTCTGTCAGTCATCGATCCATCTGTCCCTCATTTACTTTGGCTACTGTAATGTCTGTCAGTCATCTATGCATTTTCCCTCTTTTCCTTTGGCTACTGTAATGTCTGTCAGTCATCGATCCATTTGTCCCTCTTTTCCATTGGCTACTGTAATGTCTGTCAGTCATCGATCCATGTGTCCCTCTTTTCCTTTGGCTACTGTAATGTCTGTCAGTCATCGATCCATCTGTCCCTCTTTTCCTTTGGCTACTGTAATGTCTGTCAATCATCGATCCATCTCTCCCTCTTTTCCTTTGGCTACTGTAATGTCTGTCAGTCATCGATCCATCTGTCCCTCTTTTCCTTTGGCTACTGTAATTTCTGTCAGTCATCGATCCATCTGTCCCTCTTTTCCTTTGGCTACTGTAATGTCTGTCAGTCATCCATCCATCTGTCCCTCATTTATTTTGGCTACTGTAATGTCTGTCAGTCATCGATCCATATGTCCCTCTTTTCCTTTGGCTACTGTAATGTCTGTCAGTCATCGATCCATCTGTCCCTCTTTTCCTTTGGCTACTGTAATGTCTGTCAGTCATCGATCCATCTATCCTCTTTTCCTTTTGCTACTTTAATGTCTGTCAGTCATCGATCCATCTCTCCCTCTTTTCCTTTGGCTACTGTAATGTCTGTCAGTCATCGATCCATCTGTCCCTCTTTTCCTTTGGCTACTGTAATGTCTGTCAGTCATCCATCCATCTGTCCCTCTTTTCCTTTGGCTACTGTAATGTCTGTCAGTCATCGATCCATCTATCCCTCATTTCCTTTGGCTACAGTAATGTCTGTCAGTCATCGATCCATTTGTCCCTCTTTTCCTTTGGCCACTGTAATGTCTGTCAGTCATCGATCCATCTGTCCCTCTTTTCCTTTGGCTACTGTAATGTCTGTCAGTCATCGATCCATCTCTCCCTCTTTTCCTTTGGCTACTGTAATGTCTGTCAGTCATCCATACATCTGTCCCTCATTTATTTTGGCTACTGTAATGTCTGTCAGTCATCGATCCATCTGTCCCTCTTTTCCTTTGGCTACTGTAATGTCTGTCAGTCATCGATCCATATGTCCCTCTTTTCCTTTGGCTACTGTAATGTCTGTCAGTCATCGATCCATCTATCCCTCATTTCCTTTGGCTACAGTAATGTCTGTCAGTCATCGATCCATTTGTCCCTCTTTTCCTTTGGCTACTGTAATGTCTGTCAGTCATCGATCCATCTGTCCCTCATTTACTTTGGCTACTGTAATGTCTGTCAGTCATCTATGCATTTTCCCTCTTTTCCTTTGACTACTGTAATGTCTGTCAGTCATCGATCCAATTGTCCCTCTTTTCCATTGGCTACTGTAATGTCTGTCAGTCATCGATCCATGTGTCCTTCTTTTCCTTTGGCTACTGTAATGTCTGTCAGTCATCGATCCATCTATCCCTCTTTTCCTTTGGCTACTGTAATGTCTGTCAGTCAACGATCCATCTCTCCCTCTTTTCCTTTGGCTACTGTAATGTCTGTCAGTCATCGATCCATCTGTCCCTCTTTTACTTTGGCTACTGTAATGTCTGTCAGTCATCTATGCATTTGTCCCTCTTTTCCTTTGGCTACTGTAATGTCTGTCAGTCATCGATCCATCTATCCCTCATTTCCTTTGGCTACAGTAATGTCTGTCAGTCATCGATCCATTTGTCCCTCTTTTCCTTTGGCTACTGTAATGTCTGTCAGTCATCGATCCATGTGTCCCTCTTTTCCTTTGGCTACTGTAATGTCTGTCAGTCATCGATCCATCTGTCCCTCATTTACTTTGGCTACTGTAATGTCTGTCAGTCATCTATGCATTTTCCCTCTTTTCCTTTGACTACTGTAATGTCTGTCAGTCATCGATCCATTTGTCCCTCTTTTCCATTGGCTACTGTAATGTCTGTCAGTCATCGATCCATGTGTCCCTCTTTTCCTTTGGCTACTGTAATGTCTGTCAGTCATCGATCCATCTGTCCCTCTTTTCCTTTGGCTACTGTAATGTCTGTCAATTATCGATCCATCTCTCCCTCTTTTCCTTTGGCTACTGTAATGTCTGTCAGTCATCGGTCCATCTGTCCCTCTTTTCCTTTAGCTACTGTAATGTCTGTCAGTCATCGATCCATCTGTCCCTCTTTTCCTTTGGCTACTGTAATGTCTGTCAGTCATTCATCCATCTGTCCCTCATTTATTTTGGCTCCTGTAATGTCTGTCAGTCATCGATCCATATGTCCCTCTTTTCCTTTGGCTACTGTAATGTCTGTCAGTCATCGATCCATCTGTCCCTCTTTTCCTTTGGCTACTGTAATGTCTGTCAGTCATTGATCCATCTGTTCCTCTTTTCCTTTGGCTATGGTAATGTCTGTCAGTCATCGATCCATTTGTCACTCTTTTCCTTTGGCTACTGTAATGTCTGTCAGTCATCGATCCATCTGTCACTCTTTTCCTTTGGCTACTGTAATGTCTGTCAGTCATCGATCCATCTGTGCCTCTTTTCCTTTGGCTACTGTAATGTCTGTCAGTCATCGATCCATCTATCCTCTTTTCCTTTGGCTACTTTAATGTCTGTCAGTCATCGATCCATCTCTCCCTCTTTTCCTTTGGCTACTGTAATGTCTGTCAGTCATCGATCCATCTGTCCCTCTTTTCCTTTGGCTACTGTAATGTCTGTCAGTCATCCATCCATCTGTACCTCTTTTCCTTTGGCTACTGTAATGTCTGTCAGTCATCGATCCATCTATCCCTCATTTCCTTTGGCTACAGTAATGTCTGTCAGTCATCGATCCATTTGTCCCTCTTTTCCTTTGGCCACTGTAATGTCTGTCAGTCATCGATCCATCTGTCCCTCTTTTCCTTTGGCTACTGTAATGTCTGTCAGTCATCGATCCATCTCTCCCTCTTTTCCTTTGGCTACTGTAATGTCTGTCAGTCATCGATCCATCTGTCCCTCTTTTCCTTTGGCTACTGTAATGTCTCTCAGTCATCGATCCATCTCTCCCTCTTTTCCTTTGGCTACTGTAATGTCTGTCAGTCATCGATCCATCTGTCCCTCTTTTCCTTTGGCTACTGTAATGTCTGTCAGTCATCGACCCATCTGTCCCTCTTTTCCTTTGGCTACTGTAATGTCTGTCAGTCATCCATCCATCTGTCCCTCATTTATTTTGGCTACTGTAATGTCTGTCAGTCATCGATCCATATGTCACTCTTTTACTTTGGCTACTGTAATGTCTGTCAGTCATCTATGCATTTGTCCCTCTTTTCCTTTGGCTACTGTAATGTCTGTCAGTCATCGATCCATATGTCCCTCTTTTCCTTTGGCTACTGTAATGTCTGTCAGTCATCGATCCATCTATCCCTCATATCCTTTGGCTACAGTAATGTCTGTCAGTCATCGATCCATTTGTCCCTCTTTTCCTTTGGCTACTGTAATGTCTGTCAGTCATCGATCCATGTGTCCCTCTTTTCCTTTGGCTACTGTAATGTCTGTCAGTCATCGATCCATCTGTCCCTCATTTACTTTGGCTACTGTAATGTCTGTCAGTCATCTATGCATTTTCCCTCTTTTCCTTTGGCTACTGTAATGTCTGTCAGTCATCGATCCATTTGTCCCTCTTTTCCATTGGCTACTGTAATGTCTGTCAGTCATCGATCCATGTGTCCCTCTTTTCCTTTGGCTACTGTAATGTCTGTCAGTCATCGATCCATCTGTCCCTCTTTTCCTTTGGCTACTGTAATGTCTGTCAATCATCGATCCATCTCTCCCTCTTTTCCTTTGGCTACTGTAATGTCTGTCAGTCATCGATCCATCTGTCCCTCTTTTCCTTTGGCTACTGTAATGTCTGTCAGTCATCGATCCATCTGTCCCTCTTTTCCTTTGGCTACTGTAATGTCTGTCAGTCATCCATCCATCTGTCCCTCATTTATTTTGGCTACTGTAATGTCTGTCAGTCATCGATCCATATGTCCCTCTTTTCCTTTGGCTACTGTAATGTCTGTCAGTCATCGATCCATCTGTCCCTCTTTTCCTTTGGCTACTGTAATGTCTGTCAGTCATCGATCCATCTATCCTCTTTTCCTTTTGCTACTTTAATGTCTGTCAGTCATCGATCCATCTCTCCCTCTTTTCCTTTGGCTACTGTAATGTCTGTCAGTCATCGATCCATCTGTCCCTCTTTTCCTTTGGCTACTGTAATGTCTGTCAGTCATCCATCCATCTGTCCCTCTTTTCCTTTGGCTACTGTAATGTCTGTCAGTCATCGATCCATCTATCCCTCATTTCCTTTGGCTACAGTAATGTCTGTCAGTCATCGATCCATTTGTCCCTCTTTTCCTTTGGCCACTGTAATGTCTGTCAGTCATCGATCCATCTGTCCCTCTTTTCCTTTGGCTACTGTAATGTCTGTCAGTCATCGATCCATCTCTCCCTCTTTTCCTTTGGCTACTGTAATGTCTGTCAGTCATCCATACATCTGTCCCTCATTTATTTTGGCTACTGTAATGTCTGTCAGTCATCGATCCATCTGTCCCTCTTTTCCTTTGGCTACTGTAATGTCTGTCAGTCATCGATCCATATGTCCCTCTTTTCCTTTGGCTACTGTAATGTCTGTCAGTCATCGATCCATCTATCCCTCATTTCCTTTGGCTACAGTAATGTCTGTCAGTCATCGATCCATTTGTCCCTCTTTTCCTTTGGCTACTGTAATGTCTGTCAGTCATCTATGCATTTTCCCTCTTTTCCTTTGACTACTGTAATGTCTGTCAGTCATCGATCCATTTGTCCCTCTTTTCCATTGGCTACTGTAATGTCTGTCAGTCATCGATCCATGTGTCCTTCTTTTCCTTTGGCTACTGTAATGTCTGTCAGTCATCGATCCATCTGTCCCTCTTTTCCTTTGGCTACTGTAATGTCTGTCAGTCAACGATCCATCTCTCCCTCTTTTCCTTTGGCTACTGTAATGAGGGTCAGTCATCGATCCATCTATCTTTCATTTCCGTTGGCTACTGTAATATATGTCAGTCATCGATCCATCTGTCCCTCTTTTCCTTTGACTACTGTAATGTCTGTCAGTCATCGATCCATCTGTCCCTCTTTTCCTTTGGCTACTGTAATGTCTGTCAGTCATCGATCCATCTGTCCCTCTTTTCCTTTGGCTACTGTAATGTCTGTCAGTCATCGATCCATCTCTCCCTCTTTTCCTTTGGCTACTGTAATGTCTGTCAGTCATCGATCCATCTGTCCCTCTTTTCCTTTGGCTACTGTAATGTCTGTCAGTCATCGATCCATCTGTCCCTCTTTTCCTTTGGCTACTGTAATGTCTGTCAGTCATCCATCCATCTGTCCCTCATTTATTTTGGCTACTGTAATGTCTGTCAGTCATCGATCCATCTGTCCCTCTTTTACTTTGGCTACTGTAATGTCTGTCAGTCATCTATGCATTTGTCCCTCTTTTCCTTTGGCTACTGTAATGTCTGTCAGTCATCGATCCATATGTCCCTCTTTTCCTTTGGCTACTGTAATGTCTGTCAGTCATCGATCCATCTGTCCCTCATTTACTTTGGCTACTGTAATGTCTGTCAGTCATCTATGCATTTTCCCTCTTTTCCTTTGACTACTGTAATGTCTGTCAGTCATCGATCCATTTGTCCCTCTTTTCCATTGGCTACTGTAATGTCTGTCAGTCATCGATCCATGTGTCCCTCTTTTCCTTTGGCTACTGTAATGTCTGTCAGTCATCGATCCATCTGTCCCTCTTTTCCTTTGGCTACTGTAATGTCTGTCAGTCATCGATCCATCTCTCCCTCTTTTCCATTGGCTACTGTAATGTCTGTCAGTCATCGATCCATCTGTCCCTCATTTATTTTGGCTACTGTAATGTCTGTCAGTCATCGATCCATCTGTCCCTCTTTTACTTTGGCTACTGTAATGTCTGTCAGTCATCTATGCATTTGTCCCTCTTTTCCTTTGGCTACTGTAATGTCTGTCAGTCATCGATCCATATGTCCCTCTTTTCCTTTGGCTACTGTAATGTCTGTCAGTCATCGATCCATCTATCCCTCATTTCCTTTGGCTACAGTAATGTCTGTCAGTCATCGATCCATTTGTCCCTCTTTTCCTTTGGCTACTGTAATGTCTGTCAGTCATCGATCCATGTGTCCCTCTTTTCCTTTGGCTACTGTAATGTCTGTCAGTCATCGATCCATCTGTCCCTCATTTACTTTGGCTACTGTAATGTCTGTCAGTCATCTATGCATTTTCCCTCTTTTCCTTTGACTACTGTAATGTCTGTCAGTCATCGATCCATTTGTCCCTCTTTTCCATTGGCTACTGTAATGTCTGTCAGTCATCGATCCATGTGTCCCTCTTTTCCTTTGGCTACTGTAATGTCTGTCAGTCATCGATCCATCGGTCCCTCTTTTCCTTTGGCTACTGTAATGTCTGTCAATTATCGATCCATCTCTCCCTCTTTTCCTTTGGCTACTGTAATGTCTGTCAGTCATCGATCCATCTGTCCCTCTTTTCCTTTAGCTACTGTAATGTCTGTCAGTCATCGATCCATCTGTCCCTCTTTTCCTTTCGCTACTGTAATGTCTGTCAGTCATTCATCCATCTGTCCCTCATTTATTTTGGCTACTGTAATGTCTGTCAGTCATCGATCCATCTGTCCCTCTTTTCCTTTGGCTACTGTAATGTCTGTCAGTCATTGATCCATCTGTTCCTCTTTTCCTTTGGCTATGGTAATGTCTGTCAGTCATCGATCCATTTGTCACTCTTTTCCTTTGGCTACTGTAATGTCTGTCAGTCATCGATCCATCTGTCACTCTTTTCCTTTGGCTACTGTAATGTCTGTCAGTCATCGATCCATCTGTGCCTCTTTTCCTTTGGCTACTGTAATGTCTGTCAGTCATCGATCCATCTATCCTCTTTTCCTTTGGCTACTTTAATGTCTGTCAGTCATCGATCCATCTCTCCCTCTTTTCCTTTGGCTACTGTAATGTCTGTCAGTCATCGATCCATCTGTCCCTCTTTTCCTTTGGCTACTGTAATGTCTGTCAGTCATCCATCCATCTGTCCCTCTTTTCCTTTGGCTACTGTAATGTCTGTCAGTCATCGATCCATCTATCCCTCATTTCCTTTGGCTACAGTAATGTCTGTCAGTCATCGATCCATTTGTCCCTCTTTTCCTTTGGCCACTGTAATGTCTGTCAGTCATCGATCCATCTGTCCCTCTTTTCCTTTGGCTACTGTAATGTCTGTCAGTCATCGATCCATCTCTCCCTCTTTTCCTTTGGCTACTGTAATGTCTGTCAGTCATCGATCCATCTGTCCCTCTTTTCCTTTGGCTACTGCAATGTCTCTCAGTCATCGATCCATCTCTCCCTCTTTTCCTTTGGCTACTGTAATGTCTGTCAGTCATCGATCCATCTGTCCCTCTTTTCCTTTGGCTACTGTAATGTCTGTCAGTCATCGACCCATCTGTCCCTCTTTTCCTTTGGCTACTATAATGTCTGTCAGTCATCCATCCATCTGTCCCTCATTTATTTTGGCTACTGTAATGTCTGTCAGTCATCGATCCATATGTCACTCTTTTACTTTGGCTACTGTAATGTCTGTCAGTCATCTATGCATTTGTCCCTCTTTTCCTTTGGCTACTGTAATGTCTGTCAGTCATCGATCCATATGTCCCTCTTTTCCTTTGGCTACTGTAATGTCTGTCAGTCATCGATCCATCTATCCCTCATTTCCTTTGGCTACAGTAATGTCTGTCAGTCATCGATCCATTTGTCCCTCTTTTCCTTTGGCTACTTTAATGTCTGTCAGTCATCGATCCATGTGTCCCTCTTTTCCTTTAGCTACTGTAATGTCTGTCAGTCATCGATCCATCTGTCCCTCATTTACTTTGGCTACTGTAATGTCTGTCAGTCATCTATGCATTTTCCCTCTTTTCCTTTGGCTACTGTAATGTCTGTCAGTCATCGATCCATTTGTCCCTCTTTTCCATTGGCTACTGTAATGTCTGTCAGTCATCGATCCATGTGTCCCTCTTTTCCTTTGGCTACTGTAATGTCTGTCAATCATCGATCCATCTCTCCCTCTTTTCCTTTGGCTACTGTAATGTCTGTCAGTCATCGATCCATCTGTCCCTCTTTTCCTTTGGCTACTGTAATGTCTGTCAGTCATCGATCCATCTGTCCCTCTTTTCCTTTGGCTACTGTAATGTCTGTCAGTCATCCATCCATCTGTCCCTCATTTATTTTGGCTACTGTAATGTCTGTCAGTCATCGATCCATATGTCCCTCTTTTCCTTTGGCTACTGTAATGTCTGTCAGTCATCGATCCATCTGTCCCTCTTTTCCTTTGGCTACTGTAATGTCTGTCAGTCATCGATCCATCTATCCTCTTTTCCTTTTGCTACTTTAATGTCTGTCAGTCATCGATCCATCTCTCCCTCTTTTCCTTTGGCTACTGTAATGTCTGTCAGTCATCGATCCATCTGTCCCTCTTTTCCTTTGGCTACTGTAATGTCTGTCAGTCATCCATCCATCTGTCCCTCTTTTCCTTTGGCTACTGTAATGTCTGTCAGTCATCGATCCATCTATCCCTCATTTCCTTTGGCTACAGTAATGTCTGTCAGTCATCGATCCATTTGTCCCTCTTTTCCTTTGGCCACTGTAATGTCTGTCAGTCATCGATCCATCTGTCCCTCTTTTCCTTTGGCTACTGTAATGTCTGTCAGTCATCGATCCATCTCTCCCTCTTTTCCTTTGGCTACTGTAATGTCTGTCAGTCATCCATACATCTGTCCCTCATTTATTTTGGCTACTGTAATGTCTGTCAGTCATCGATCCATCTGTCCCTCTTTTCCTTTGGCTACTGTAATGTCTGTCAGTCATCGATCCATATGTCCCTCTTTTCCTTTGGCTACTGTAATGTCTGTCAGTCATCGATCCATCTATCCCTCATTTCCTTTGGCTACAGTAATGTCTGTCAGTCATCGATCCATTTGTCCCTCTTTTCCTTTGGCTACTGTAATGTCTGTCAGTCATCGATCCATCTGTCCCTCATTTACTTTGGCTACTGTAATGTCTGTCAGTCATCTATGCATTTTCCCTCTTTTCCTTTGACTACTGTAATGTCTGTCAGTCATCGATCCAATTGTCCCTCTTTTCCATTGGCTACTGTAATGTCTGTCAGTCATCGATCCATGTGTCCTTCTTTTCCTTTGGCTACTGTAATGTCTGTCAGTCATCGATCCATCTGTCCCTCTTTTCCTTTGGCTACTGTAATGTCTGTCAGTCAACGATCCATCTCTCCCTCTTTTCCTTTGGCTACTGTAATGTCTGTCAGTCATCGATCCATCTGTCCCTCATTTCCTTTGGCTACTGTAATGTCTGTCAGTCATCGATCCATCTGTCCCTCTTTTCCTTTGGCTACTGTAATGTCTCTCAGTCATCCATCCATCTGTCCCTCATTTATTTTGGCTACTGTAATGTCTGTTAGTCATCGATCCATCTGTCCCTCTTTTACTTTGGCTACTGTAATGTCTGTCAGTCATCGATCATTTTGTCCCCTTTTTCTTTGGCTACTGTAATGAGGGTCAGTCATCGATCCATCTATCTTTCATTTCCGTTGGCTACTGTAATATATGTCAGTCATCGATCCATCTGTCCCTCTTTTCCTTTGACTACTGTAATGTCTGTCAGTCATCGATCCATCTGTCCCTCTTTTCCTTTGGCTATTGTAATGTCTGTCAGTCATCGATCCATCTATCCTCTTTTCCTTTGGTTACTGTATTGTCTGTCAGTCTTCGATCCATATGTCCCTCTTTTCCTTTGGCTACTGTAATGTCTGTCAGTCATTGATCCATCTGTTCCTTTTTTCCTTTGGCTACTGTAATGTCTGTCAGTCATCGATCCATTTGTCACTCTTTTCCTTTGACTACTGTAATGTCTGTCAGTCATCGATCCATCTGTCCCTCATTTCCTTTGGCTACTGTAATGTCTGTCAGTCATCGATCCATCTGTCCCTCTTTTCCTTTGGCTACTGTAATGTCTGTCAGTCATTGATCCACCTGTCCCTCATTTACTTTGGCTACTGTAATGTCTGTCAGTCATCTATGCATTTTCCCTCTTTTCCTTTGGCTACTGTAATGTCTGTCAGTCATCGATCTATTTGTCCCTCTTTTCCTTTGGCTACTGTAATGTCTGTCAGTCATCGATCCATATGTCCCTCTTTTCCTTTGGCTACTGTAATGTCTGTCAGTCATCGATCCATCTGTCCCTCTTTTCCTTTGGCTACTGTAATGTCTGTCAGTCATTGATCCATCTGTTCCTTTTTTCCTTTGGCTACTGTAATGTCTGTCAGTCATCGATCCATTTGTCACTCTTTTCCTTTGGCTACTGTAATGTCTGTCAGTCATCGATCCATCTGTCCCTCATTTCCTTTGGCTACAGTAATGTCTGTCAGTCATCGATCCATCTGTCCCTCTTTTCTTTTGGCTACTGTAATGTCTGTCAGTCATCGATCCATCTATCCCTCATTTCCTTTGGCTACAGTAATGTCTGTCAGTCATCGATCCATTTGTCCCTCTTTTCCTTTGGCTACTGTAATGTCTGTCAGTCATCGATCCATGTGTCCCTCTTTTCCTTTAGCTACTGTAATGTCTGTCAGTCATCGATCCATCTGTCCCTCATTTACTTTGGCTACTGTAATGTCTGTCAGTCATCTATGCATTTTCCCTCTTTTCCTTTGGCTACTGTAATGTCTGTCAGTCATCGATCCATTTGTCCCTCTTTTCCATTGGCTACTGTAATGTCTGTCAGTCATCGATCCATGTGTCCCTGTTTTCCTTTGGCTACTGTAATGTCTGTCAGTCATCGATCCATCTGTCCCTCTTTTCCTTTGGCTACTGTAATGTCTGTCAATCATCGATCCATCTCTCCCTCTTTTCCTTTGGCTACTGTAATGTCTGTCAGTCATCGATCCATCTGTCCCTCTTTTCCTTTGGCTACTGTAATGTCTGTCAGTCATCGATCCATCTGTCCCTCTTTTCCTTTGGCTACTGTAATGTCTGTCAGTCATCCATCCATCTGTCCCTCATTTATTTTGGCTACTGTAATGTCTGTCAGTCATCGATCCATATGTCCCTCTTTTCCTTTGGCTACTGTAATGTCTGTCAGTCATCGATCCATCTGTCCCTCTTTTCCTTTGGCTACTGTAATGTCTGTCAGTCATCGATCCATCTATCCTCTTTTCCTTTTGCTACTTTAATGTCTGTCAGTCATCGATCCATCTCTCCCTCTTTTCCTTTGGCTACTGTAATGTCTGTCAGTCATCGATCCATCTGTCCCTCTTTTCCTTTGGCTACTGTAATGTCTGTCAGTCATCGATCCATCTCTCCCTCTTTTCCTTTGGCTACTGTAATGTCTGTCAGTCATCGATCCATCTGTCCCTCTTTTCCTTTGGCTACTGTAATGTCTGTCAGTCATCGACCCATCTGTCCCTCTTTTCCTTTGGCTACTATAATGTCTGTCAGTCATCCATCCATCTGTCCCTCATTTATTTTGGCTACTGTAATGTCTGTCAGTCATCGATCCATATGTCACTCTTTTACTTTGGCTACTGTAATGTCTGTCAGTCATCTATGCATTTGTCCCTCTTTTCCTTTGGCTACTGTAATGTCTGTCAGTCATCGATCCATATGTCCCTCTTTTCCTTTGGCTACTGTAATGTCTGTCAGTCATCGATCCATCTATCCCTCATTTCCTTTGGCTACAGTAATGTCTGTCAGTCATCGATCCATTTGTCCCTCTTTTCCTTTGGCTACTGTAATGTCTGTCAGTCATCGATCCATGTGTCCCTCTTTTCCTTTAGCTACTGTAATGTCTGTCAGTCATCGATCCATCTGTCCCTCATTTACTTTGGCTACTGTAATGTCTGTCAGTCATCTATGCATTTTCCCTCTTTTCCTTTGGCTACTGTAATGTCTGTCAGTCATCGATCCATTTGTCCCTCTTTTCCATTGGCTACTGTAATGTCTGTCAGTCATCGATCCATGTGTCCCTCTTTTCCTTTGGCTACTGTAATGTCTGTCAGTCATCGATCCATCTGTCCCTCTTTTCCTTTGGCTACTGTAATGTCTGTCAATCATCGATCCATCTCTCCCTCTTTTCCTTTGGCTACTGTAATGTCTGTCAGTCATCGATCCATCTGTCCCTCTTTTCCTTTGGCTACTGTAATGTCTGTCAGTCATCGATCCATCTGTCCCTCTTTTCCTTTGGCTACTGTAATGTCTGTCAGTCATCCATCCATCTGTCCCTCATTTATTTTGGCTACTGTAATGTCTGTCAGTCATCGATCCATATGTCCCTCTTTTCCTTTGGCTACTGTAATGTCTGTCAGTCATCGATCCATCTATCCTCTTTTCCTTTTGCTACTTTAATGTCTGTCAGTCATCGATCCATCTCTCCCTCTTTTCCTTTGGCTACTGTAATGTCTGTCAGTCATCGATCCATCTGTCCCTCTTTTCCTTTGGCTACTGTAATTTCTGTCAGTCATCCATCCATCTGTCCCTCTTTTCCTTTGGCTACTGTAATGTCTGTCAGTCATCGATCCATCTGTCCCTCTTTTCCTTTGGCTATTGTAATGTCTGTCAGTCATCGATCCATCTATCCTCTTTTCCTTTGGTTACTGTAATGTCTGTCAGTCTTCGATCCATATGTCCCTCTTTTCCTTTGGCTACTGTAATGTCTGTCAGTCATTGATCCATCTGTTCCTTTTTTCCTTTGGCTACTGTAATGTCTGTCAGTCATCGATCCATTTGTCACTCTTTTCCTTTGACTACTGTAATGTCTGTCAGTCATCGATCCATCTGTCCCTCATTTCCTTTGGCTACTGTAATGTCTGTCAGTCATCGATCCATCTGTCCCTCTTTTCCTTTGGCTACTGTAATGTCTGTCAGTCATTGATCCATCTGTCCCTCATTTACTTTGGCTACTGTAATGTCTGTCAGTCATCTATGCATTTTCCCTCTTTTCCTTTGGCTACTGTAATGTCTGTCAGTCATCGATCTATTTGTCCCTCTTTTCCTTTGGCTACTGTAATGTCTGTCAGTCATCGATCCATATGTCCCTCTTTTCCTTTGGCTACTGTAATGTCTGTCAGTCATCGATCCATCTGTCCCTCTTTTCCTTTGGCTACTGTAATGTCTGTCAGTCATTGATCCATCTGTTCCTTTTTTCCTTTGGCTACTGTAATGTCTGTCAGTCATCGATCCATTTGTCACTCTTTTCCTTTGGCTACTGTAATGTCTGTCAGTCATCGATCCATCTGTCCCTCATTTCCTTTGGCTACAGTAATGTCTGTCAGTCATCGATCCATCTGTCCCTCTTTTCTTTTGGCTACTGTAATGTCTGTCAGTCATCGATCCATCTATCCCTCATTTCCTTTGGCTACAGTAATGTCTGTCAGTCATCGATCCATTTGTCCCTCTTTTCCTTTGGCTACTGTAATGTCTGTCAGTCATCGATCCATGTGTCCCTCTTTTCCTTTAGCTACTGTAATGTCTGTCAGTCATCGATCCATCTGTCCCTCATTTACTTTGGCTACTGTAATGTCTGTCAGTCATCTATGCATTTTCCCTCTTTTCCTTTGGCTACTGTAATGTCTGTCAGTCATCGATCCATTTGTCCCTCTTTTCCATTGGCTACTGTAATGTCTGTCAGTCATCGATCCATGTGTCCCTCTTTTCCTTTGGCTACTGTAATGTCTGTCAGTCATCGATCCATCTGTCCCTCTTTTCCTTTGGCTACTGTAATGTCTGTCAATCATCGATCCATCTCTCCCTCTTTTCCTTTGGCTACTGTAATGTCTGTCAGTCATCGATCCATCTGTCCCTCTTTTCCTTTGGCTACTGTAATGTCTGTCAGTCATCGATCCATCTGTCCCTCTTTTCCTTTGGCTACTGTAATGTCTGTCAGTCATCCATCCATCTGTCCCTCATTTATTTTGGCTACTGTAATGTCTGTCAGTCATCGATCCATATGTCCCTCTTTTCCTTTGGCTACTGTAATGTCTGTCAGTCATCGATCCATCTGTCCCTCTTTTCCTTTGGCTACTGTAATGTCTGTCAGTCATCGATCCTTCTATCCTCTTTTCCTTTTGCTACTTTAATGTCTGTCAGTCATCGATCCATCTCTCCCTCTTTTCCTTTGGCTACTGTAATGTCTGTCAGTCATCGATCCATCTGTCCCTCTTTTCCTTTGGCTACTGTAATGTCTGTCAGTCATCCATCCATCTGTCCCTCTTTTCCTTTGGCTACTGTAATGTCTGTCAGTCATCGATCCATCTATCCCTCATTTCCTTTGGCTACAGTAATGTCTGTCAGTCATCGATCCATTTGTCCCTCTTTTCCTTTGGCCACTGTAATGTCTGTCAGTCATCGATCCATCTGTCCCTCTTTTCCTTTGGCTACTGTAATGTCTGTCAGTCATCGATCCATCTCTCCCTCTTTTCCTTTGGCTACTGTAATGTCTGTCAGTCATCCATACATCTGTCCCTCATTTATTTTGGCTACTGTAATGTCTGTCAGTCATCGATCCATCTGTCCCTCTTTTCCTTTGGCTACTGTAATGTCTGTCAGTCATCGATCCATATGTCCCTCTTTTCCTTTGGCTACTGTAATGTCTGTCAGTCATCGATCCATCTATCCCTCATTTCCTTTGGCTACAGTAATGTCTGTCAGTCATCGATCCATTTGTCCCTCTTTTCCTTTGGCTACTGTAATGTCTGTCAGTCATCGATCCATATGTCCCTCTTTTCCTTTGGCTACTGTAATGTCTGTCAGTCATCGATCCATCTGTCCCTCATTTACTTTGGCTACTGTAATGTCTGTCAGTCATCTATGCATTTTCCCTCTTTTCCTTTGACTACTGTAATGTCTGTCAGTCATCGATCCAATTGTCCCTCTTTTCCATTGGCTACTGTAATGTCTGTCAGTCATCGATCCATGTGTCCTTCTTTTCCTTTGGCTACTGTAATGTCTGTCAGTCATCGATCCATCTGTCCCTCTTTTCCTTTGGCTACTGTAATGTCTGTCAGTCAACGATCCATCTCTCCCTCTTTTCCTTTGGCTACTGTAATGTCTGTCAGTCATCGATCCATCTGTCCCTCATTTCCTTTGGCTACTGTAATGTCTGTCAGTCATCGATCCATCTGTCCCTCTTTTCCTTTGGCTACTGTAATGTCTCTCAGTCATCCATCCATCTGTCCCTCATTTATTTTGGCTACTGTAATGTCTGTTAGTCATCGATCCATCTGTCCCTCTTTTACTTTGGCTACTGTAATGTCTGTCAGTCATCGATCATTTTGTCCCCTTTTTCTTTGGCTACTGTAATGAGGGTCAGTCATCGATCCATCTATCTTTCATTTCCGTTGGCTACTGTAATATATGTCAGTCATCGATCCATCTGTCCCTCTTTTCCTTTGACTACTGTAATGTCTGTCAGTCATCGATCCATCTGTCCCTCTTTTCCTTTGGCTATTGTAATGTCTGTCAGTCATCGATCCATCTATCCTCTTTTCCTTTGGTTACTGTAATGTCTGTCAGTCTTCGATCCATATGTCCCTCTTTTCCTTTGGCTACTGTAATGTCTGTCAGTCATTGATCCATCTGTTCCTTTTTTCCTTTGGCTACTGTAATGTCTGTCAGTCATCGATCCATTTGTCACTCTTTTCCTTTGACTACTGTAATGTCTGTCAGTCATCGATCCATCTGTCCCTCATTTCCTTTGGCTACTGTAATGTCTGTCAGTCATCGATCCATCTGTCCCTCTTTTCCTTTGGCTACTGTAATGTCTGTCAGTCATTGATCCATCTGTCCCTCATTTACTTTGGCTACTGTAATGTCTGTCAGTCATCTATGCATTTTCCCTCTTTTCCTTTGGCTACTGTAATGTCTGTCAGTCATCGATCTATTTGTCCCTCTTTTCCTTTGGCTACTGTAATGTCTGTCAGTCATCGATCCATATGTCCCTCTTTTCCTTTGGCTACTGTAATGTCTGTCAGTCATCGATCCATCTGTCCCTCTTTTCCTTTGGCTACTGTAATGTCTGTCAGTCATTGATCCATCTGTTCCTTTTTTCCTTTGGCTACTGTAATGTCTGTCAGTCATCGATCCATTTGTCACTCTTTTCCTTTGGCTACTGTAATGTCTGTCAGTCATCGATCCATCTGTCCCTCATTTCCTTTGGCTACAGTAATGTCTGTCAGTCATCGATCCATCTGTCCCTCTTTTCTTTTGGCTACTGTAATGTCTGTCAGTCATCGATCCATTTATCCTCTTTTCCTTTGGCTACTGTAATGTCTGTCAGTCATCGATCCATCTCTCCCTCTTTTCCTTTGGCTACTGTAATGTCTGTCAGTCATCGATCCATCTGTCCCTCTTTTCCTTTGGCTACTGTAATGTCTGTCAGTCATCGATCCATCTATCCCTCATTTCCTTTGGCTACAGTAATGTCTGTCAGTCATCGATCCATTTGTCCCTCTTTTCCTTTGGCTACTGGAATGTCTGTCAGTCAACGATCCATGTGTACCTCTTTTCCTTTGGCTACTGTAATGTCTGTCAGTCATCGATCCATCTGTCCCTCATTTACTTTGGCTACTTTATTGTCTGTCAGTCATCTATCCATTTTCCCTCTTTTCCTTTGACTACTGTAATGTCTGTCAGTCATCGATCCATTTGTCCCTCTTTTCCATTGGCTACTGTAATGTCTGTCAGTCATCGATCCATGTGTCCCTCTTTTCCTTTGGCTACTGTAATGTCTGTCAGTCATCGATCCATCTGTCCCTCTTTTCCTTTGGCTACTGTAATGTCTGTCAGTCATCGATCCATCTCTCCCTCTTTTCCTTTGGCTACTGTAATGTCTGTCAGTCATCGATCCATCTGTCCCTCTTTTCCTTTGGCTACTGTAATGTCTGTCAATCATCGATCCATCTGTCCCTCTTTTCCTTTGGCTACTGTAATGTCTGTCAGTCATCCATCCAACTGTCCCTCATTTATTTTGGCTACTGTAATGTCTGTCAGTCATCGATCCATCTGTCCCTCTTTTACTTTGGCTACTGTAATGTCTGTCAGTCATCTATGCATTTGTCCCTCTTTTCCTTTGGCTACTGTAATGTCTGTCAGTCATCGATCCATATGTCCCTCTTTTCCTTTGGCTACTGTAATGTCTGTCAGTCATCGATCCATCTGTCCCTCTTTTCCTTTGGCTACTGTAATGTCTGTCAGTCATTGATCCATCTGTTCCTCTTTTCCTTTGGGTATGGTAATGTCTGTCAGTCATCGATCCATTTGTCACTCTTTTCCTTTGGCTACTGTAATGTCTGTCAGTCATCGATCCATCTGTCCCTCTTTTCCTTTGGCTACTGTAATGTCTGTCAGTCATCGATCCATCTGTGCCTCTTTTCCTTTGGCTACTGTAATGTCTGTCAGTCATCGATCTATCTATCCTCTTTTCCTTTGGCTACTTTAATGTCTGTCAGTCATCGATCCATCTCTCTCTCTTTTCCTTTGGCTACTGTAATGTCTGTCAGTCATCGATCCATCTGTCCCTCTTTTCCTTTGGCTACTGTAATGTCTGTCAATCATCGATCCATCTCTCCCTCTTTTCCTTTGGCTACTGTAATGTCTGTCAGTCATCGATCCATCTGTCCCTCTTTTCCTTTGGCTACTGTAATGTATGTCAGTCATCGATCCATCTGTCCCTCTTTTCCTTTGGCTACTGTAATATCTGTCAGTCATCCATCCATCTGTCCCTCATTTATTTTGGCTACTGTAATGTCTGTCAGTCATCGATCCATATGTCCCTCTTTTCCTTTGGCTACTGTAATGTCTGTCAGTCATCGATCCATCTGTCCCTCTTTTCCTTTGGCTACTGTAATGTCTGTCAGTCATTGATCCATCTGTTCCTCTTTTCCTTTGGCTACTGTAATGTCTGTCAGTCATCGATCCATCTATCCTCTTTTCCTTTGGCTACTTTAATGTCTGTCAGTCATCGATCCATCTCTCCCTCTTTTCCTTTGGCTACTGTAATGTCTGTCAGTCATCGATCAATCTGTCCCTCTTTTCCTTTGGCTTCTGTAATGTCTGTCAGTCATCCATCCATCTGTCCCTCTTTTCCTTTGGCTACTGTAATGTCTGTCAGTCATCGATCCATCTATCCCTCATTTCCTTTGGCTACAGTAATGTCTGTCAGTCATCGATCCATTTGTCCCTCTTTTCCTTTGGCCACTGTAATGTCTGTCAGTCATCGATCCATCTCTCCCTCTTTTCCTTTGGCTACTGTAATGTCTGTCAGTCATCCATACATCTGTCCCTCATTTATTTTGGCTACTGTAATGTCTGTCAGTCATCGATCCATCTGTCCCTCTTTTCCTTTGGCTACTGTAATGTCTGTCAGTCATCGATCCATATGTCCCTCTTTTCCTTTGGCTATTGTAATGTCTGTCAGTCATCGATCCATCTATCCCTCATTTCCTTTTGCTACAGTAATGTCTGTCAGTCATCGATCCATTTGTCCCTCTTTTCCTTTGGCTACTGTAATGTCTGTCAGTCATCGATCCATATGTCCCTCTTTTCCTTTGGCTACTGTAATGTCTGTCAGTCATCGATCCATCTGTCCCTCATTTACTTTGGCTACTGGAATGTCTGTCAGTCATCTATGTATTTTCCCTCTTTTCCTTTGACTACTGTAATGTCTGTCAGTCATCGATCCATTTGTCCCTCTTTTCCATTGGCTACTGTAATGTCTGTCAGTCATCGATCCATGTGTCCCCCTTTTTCTTTGGCTACTGTAATGAGGGTCAGTCATCGATCCATCTATCTTTCATTTCCGTTGGCTACTGTAATATATGTCAGTCATCGATCCATCTGTCCCTCTTTTCCTTTGACTACTGTAATGTCTGTCAGTCATCGATCCATCTGTCCCTCTTTTTCTTTGGCTACTGTAATGTCTGTCAGTCATCGATCCATCTATCCTCTTTTCCTTTGGTTACAGTAATGTCTGTCAGTTTTCAATCCATATGTCCCTCTTTTCCTTTGGCTACTGTAATGTCTGTCAGTCATTGATCCATCTGTTCCTTTTTTCCTTTGGCTACTGTAATGTCTGTCAGTCATCGATCCATTTGTCACTCTTTTCCTTTGACTACTGTAATGTCTGTCAGTCATCGATCCATCTGTCCCTCATTTCCTTTGGCTACTGTAATGTCTGTCAGTCATCGATCCATCTGTCCCTCTTTTCCTTTGGCTACTGTAATGTCTGTCAGTCATTGATCCATCTGTCCCTCATTTACTTTGGCTACTGTAATGTCTGTCAGTCATCTATGCATTTTCCCTCTTTTCCTTTGGCTACTGTAATGTCTGTCAGTCATCGATCTATTTGTCCCTCTTTTCCTTTGGCTACTGTAATGTCTGTCAGTCATCGATCCATATGTCCCTCTTTTCCTTTGGCTACTATAATGTCTGTCAGTCATCGATCCATCTGTCCCTCTTTTCCTTTGGCTACTGTAATGTCTGTCAGTCATTGATCCATCTGTTCCTTTTTTCCTTTGGCTACTGTAATGTCTGTCAGTCATCGATCCATTTGTCTATCTTTTCCTTTGGCTACTGTAATGTCTGTCAGTCATTGATCCATCTGTTCCTCTTTTCCTTTGGCTATGGTAATGTCTGTCAGTCATCGATCCATTTGTCACTCTTTTCCTTTGGCTACTGTAATGTCTGTCAGTCATCGATCCATCTGTCCCTCATTTCCTTTGGCTACAGTAATGTCTGTCAGTCATCGATCCATCTGTCCCTCTTTTCTTTTGGCTACTGTAATGTCTGTCAGTCATCGATCCATTTATCCTCTTTTCCTTTGGCTACTGTAATGTCTGTCAGTCATCGATCCATCTCTCCCTCTTTTCCTTTGGCTACTGTAATGTCTGTCAGTCATCGATCCATCTGTCCCTCTTTTCCTTTGGCTACTGTAATGTCTGTCAGTCATCCATCCATCTGTCCCTCTTATCCTTTGGCTACTGTAATGTCTGTCAGTCATCGATCCATCTATCCCTCATTTCCTTTGGCTACAGTAATGTCTGTCAGTCATCGATCCATTTGTCCCTCTTTTCCTTTGGCTACTGGAATGTCTGTCAGTCAACGATCCATGTGTACCTCTTTTCCTTTGGCTACTGTAATGTCTGTCAGTCATCGATCCATCTGTCCCTCATTTACTTTCGCTACTTTATTGTCTGTCAGTCATCTATGCATTTTCCTTCTTTTCCTTTGACTACTGTAATGTCTGTCAGTCATCGATCCATTTGTCCCTCTTTTCCATTGGCTACTGTAATGTCTGTCAGTCATCGATCCATGTGTCCCTCTTTTCCTTTGGCTACTGTAATGTCTGTCAGTCATCGATCCATCTGTGCCTCTTTTCCTTTGGCTACTGTAATGTCTGTCAGTCATCGATCCATCTCTCCCTCTTTTCCTTTGGCTACTGTAATGTCTGTCAGTCATCGATCCATCTGTCCCTCTTTTCCTTTGGCTACTGTAATGTCTGTCAGTCATCGATCCATCTGTCCCTCTTTTCCTTTGGTTACTGTAATGTCTGTCAGTCATCCATCCAACTGTCCCTCATTTATTTTGGCTACTGTAATGTCTGTCAGTCATCGATCCATCTGTCCCTCTTTTACTTTGGCTACTGTAATGTCTGTCAGTCATCTATGCATTTGTCCCTCTTTTCCTTTGGCTACTGTAATGTCTGTCAGTCATCGATCCATATATCCCTCTTTTCCTTTGGCTACTGTAATGTCTGTCAGTCATCGATCCATCTGTCCCTCTTTTCCTTTGGCTACTGTAATGTCTGTCAGTCATTGATCCATCTGTTCCTCTTTTCCTTTGGCTATGGTAATGTCTGTCAGTCATCGATCCATTTGTCACTCTTTTCCTTTGGCTACTGTAATGTCTGTCAGTCATCGATCCATCTGTCCCTCTTTTCCTTTGGCTACTGAAATGTCTGTCAGTCATCGATCCATCTGTGCCTCTTTTCCTTTGGCTACTGTAATGTCTGTCAGTCATCGATCCATCTATCCTCTTTTCCTTTGGCTACTTTAATGTCTGTCAGTCATCGATCCATCTCTCCCTCTTTTCCTTTGGCTACTGTAATGTCTGTCAGTCATCGATCCATCTGTCCCTCTTTTCCTTTGGCTACTGTAATGTCTGTCAGTCATCCATCCATCTGTCCCTCTTTTCCTTTGGCTACTGTAATGTCTGTCAGTCATCGATCCATCTATCCCTCATTTCCTTTGGCTACAGTAATGTCTGTCAGTCATCGATCCATTTGTCCCTCTTTTCCTTTGACTACTGTAATGTCTGTCAGTCATCGATCCATCTGTCCCTCTTTTACTTTGGCTACTGTAATGTCTGTCAGTCATTCATCCATCTGTCCCTCATTTATTTTGGCTACTGTAATGTCTGTCAGTCATCGATCCATATGTCCCTCTTTTCCTTTGGCTACTGTAATGTCTGTCAGTCATCGATCCATCTGTCCCTCTTTTCCTTTGGCTACTGTAATGTCTGTCAGTCATTGATCCATCTGTTCCTCTTTTCCTTTGGCTATGGTAATGTCTGTCAGTCATCGATCCATTTGTCACTCTTTTCCTTTGGCTACTGTAATGTCTGTCAGTCATTGATCCATCTGTCCCTCATTTACTTTGGCTACTGTAATGTCTGTCAGTCATCTATGCATTTTCCCTCTTTTCCTTTGGCTACTGTAATGTCTGTCAGTCATCGATCTATTTGTCCCTCTTTTCCTTTGGCTACTGTAATGTCTGTCAGTCATCGATCCATATGTCCCTCTTTTCCTTTGGCTACTATAATGTCTGTCAGTCATCGATCCATCTGTCCCTCTTTTCCTTTGGCTACTGTAATGTCTGTCAGTCATTGATCCATCTGTTCCTTTTTTCCTTTGGCTACTGTAATGTCTGTCAGTCATCGATCCATTTGTCTATCTTTTCCTTTGGCTACTGTAATGTCTGTCAGTCATTGATCCATCTGTTCCTCTTTTCCTTTGGCTATGGTAATGTCTGTCAGTCATCGATCCATTTGTCACTCTTTTCCTTTGGCTACTGTAATGTCTGTCAGTCATCGATCCATCTGTCCCTCATTTCCTTTGGCTACAGTAATGTCTGTCAGTCATCGATCCATCTGTCCCTCTTTTCTTTTGGCTACTGTAATGTCTGTCAGTCATCGATCCATTTATCCTCTTTTCCTTTGGCTACTGTAATGTCTGTCAGTCATCGATCCATCTCTCCCTCTTTTCCTTTGGCTACTGTAATGTCTGTCAGTCATCGATCCATCTGTCCCTCTTTTCCTTTGGCTACTGTAATGTCTGTCAGTCATCCATCCATCTGTCCCTCTTATCCTTTGGCTACTGTAATGTCTGTCAGTCATCGATCCATCTATCCCTCATTTCCTTTGGCTACAGTAATGTCTGTCAGTCATCGATCCATTTGTCCCTCTTTTCCTTTGGCTACTGGAATGTCTGTCAGTCAACGATCCATGTGTACCTCTTTTCCTTTGGCTACTGTAATGTCTGTCAGTCATCGATCCATCTGTCCCTCATTTACTTTCGCTACTTTATTGTCTGTCAGTCATCTATGCATTTTCCTTCTTTTCCTTTGACTACTGTAATGTCTGTCAGTCATCGATCCATTTGTCCCTCTTTTCCATTGGCTACTGTAATGTCTGTCAGTCATCGATCCATGTGTCCCTCTTTTCCTTTGGCTACTGTAATGTCTGTCAGTCATCGATCCATCTGTGCCTCTTTTCCTTTGGCTACTGTAATGTCTGTCAGTCATCGATCCATCTCTCCCTCTTTTCCTTTGGCTACTGTAATGTCTGTCAGTCATCGATCCATCTGTCCCTCTTTTCCTTTGGCTACTGTAATGTCTGTCAGTCATCGATCCATCTGTCCCTCTTTTCCTTTGGTTACTGTAATGTCTGTCAGTCATCCATCCAACTGTCCCTCATTTATTTTGGCTACTGTAATGTCTGTCAGTCATCGATCCATCTGTCCCTCTTTTACTTTGGCTACTGTAATGTCTGTCAGTCATCTATGCATTTGTCCCTCTTTTCCTTTGGCTACTGTAATGTCTGTCAGTCATCGATCCATATATCCCTCTTTTCCTTTGGCTACTGTAATGTCTGTCAGTCATCGATCCATCTGTCCCTCTTTTCCTTTGGCTACTGTAATGTCTGTCAGTCATTGATCCATCTGTTCCTCTTTTCCTTTGGCTATGGTAATGTCTGTCAGTCATCGATCCATTTGTCACTCTTTTCCTTTGGCTACTGTAATGTCTGTCAGTCATCGATCCATCTGTCCCTCTTTTCCTTTGGCTACTGAAATGTCTGTCAGTCATCGATCCATCTGTGCCTCTTTTCCTTTGGCTACTGTAATGTCTGTCAGTCATCGATCCATCTATCCTCTTTTCCTTTGGCTACTTTAATGTCTGTCAGTCATCGATCCATCTCTCCCTCTTTTCCTTTGGCTACTGTAATGTCTGTCAGTCATCGATCCATCTGTCCCTCTTTTCCTTTGGCTACTGTAATGTCTGTCAGTCATCCATCCATCTGTCCCTCTTTTCCTTTGGCTACTGTAATGTCTGTCAGTCATCGATCCATCTATCCCTCATTTCCTTTGGCTACAGTAATGTCTGTCAGTCATCGATCCATTTGTCCCTCTTTTCCTTTGACTACTGTAATGTCTGTCAGTCATCGATCCATCTGTCCCTCTTTTACTTTGGCTACTGTAATGTCTGTCAGTCATTCATCCATCTGTCCCTCATTTATTTTGGCTACTGTAATGTCTGTCAGTCATCGATCCATATGTCCCTCTTTTCCTTTGGCTACTGTAATGTCTGTCAGTCATCGATCCATCTGTCCCTCTTTTCCTTTGGCTACTGTAATGTCTGTCAGTCATTGATCCATCTGTTCCTCTTTTCCTTTGGCTATGGTAATGTCTGTCAGTCATCGATCCATTTGTCACTCTTTTCCTTTGGCTACTGTAATGTCTGTCAGTCATCGATCCATCTGTCACTCTTTTCCTTTGGCTACTGTAATGTCTGTCAGTCATCGATCCATCTGTGCCTCTTTTCCTTTGGCTACTGTAATGTCTGTCAGTCATCGATCCATCTATCCTCTTTTCCTTTGGCTACTTTAATGTCTGTCAGTCATCGATCCATCTGTCCCTCTTTTCCTTTGGCTACTGTAATGTCTGTCAGTCATCGATCCATCTGTCCCTCTTTTCCTTTGGCTACTGTAATGTCTGTCAGTCATCCATCCATCTGTCCCTCTTTTCCTTTGGCTACTGTAATGTCTGTCAGTCATCGATCCATCTATCCCTCATTTCCTTTGGCTACAGTAATGTCTGTCAGTCATCGATCCATTTGTCCCTCTTTTCCTTTGGCCACTGTAATGTCTGTCAGTCATCGATCCATCTGTCCCTCTTTTCCTTTGGCTACTGTAATGTCTGTCAGTCATCGATCCATCTCTCCCTCTTTTCCTTTGGCTACTGTAATGTCTGTCAGTCATCGATCCATCTGTCCCTCTTTTCCTTTGGCTACTGTAATGTCTCTCAGTCATCGATCCATCTCTCCCTCTTTTCCTTTGGCTACTGTAATGTCTGTCAGTCATCGATCCATCTGTCCCTCTTTTCCTTTGGCTACTGTAATGTCTGTCAGTCATCGACCCATCTGTCCCTCTTTTCCTTTGGCTACTGTAATGTCTGTCAGTCATCCATCCATCTGTCCCTCATTTATTTTGGCTACTGTAATGTCTGTCAGTCATCGATCCATCTGTCCCTCTTTTACTTTGGCTACTGTAATGTCTGTCAGTCATCTATGCATTTGTCCCTCTTTTCCTTTGGCTACTGTAATGTCTGTCAGTCAACGATCCATCTCTCCCTCTTTTCCTTTGGCTACTGTAATGTCTGTCAGTCATCGATCCATCTGTCCCTCATTTCCTTTGGCTACTGTAATGTCTGTCAGTCATCGATCCATCTGTCCCTCTTTTCCTTTGGCTACTGTAATGTCTGTTAGTCATCGATCCATCTGTCCCTCTTTTACTTTGGCTACTGTAATGTCTGTCAGTCATCGATCATTTTGTCCCCTTTTTCTTTGGCTACTGTAATGAGGGTCAGTCATCGATCCATCTATCTTTCATTTCCGTTGGCTACTGTAATATATGTCAGTCATCGATCCATCTGTCCCTCTTTTCCTTTGACTACTGTAATGTCTGTCAGTCATCGATCCATCTGTCCCTCTTTTCCTTTGGCTACTGTAATGTCTGTCAGTCATCGATCCATCTATCCTCTTTTCCTTTGGTTACAGTAATGTCTGTCAGTTTTCGATCCATATGTCCCTCTTTTCCTTTGGCTACTGTAATGTCTGTCAGTCATTGATCCATCTGTTCCTTTTTTCCTTTGGCTACTGTAATGTCTGTCAGTCATCGATCCATTTGTCACTCTTTTCCTTTGACTACTGTAATGTCTGTCAGTCATCGATCCATCTGTCCCTCATTTCCTTTGGCTACTGTAATGTCTGTCAGTCATCGATCCATCTGTCCCTCTTTTCCTTTGGCTACTGTAATGTCTGTCAGTCATTGATCCATCTGTCCCTCATTTACTTTGGCTACTGTAATGTCTGTCAGTCATCTATGCATTTTCCCTCTGTTCCTTTGGCTACTGTAATGTCTGTCAGTCATCGATCTATTTGTCCCTCTTTTCCTTTGGCTACTGTAATGTCTGTCAGTCATCGATCCATATGTCCCTCTTTTCCTTTGGCTACTGTAATGTCTGTCAGTCATCGATCCATCTGTCCCTCTTTTCCTTTGGCTACTGTAATGTCTGTCAGTCATTGATCCATCTGTTCCTTTTTTCCTTTGGCTACTGTAATGTCTGTCAGTCATCGATCCATTTGTCTATCTTTTCCTTTGGCTACTGTAATGTCTGTCAGTCATTGATCCATCTGTTCCTCTTTTCCTTTGGCTATGGTAATGTGTGTCAGTCATCGATCCATTTGTCACTCTTTTCCTTTGGCTACTGTAATGTCTGTCAGTCATCGATCCATCTGTCCCTCATTTCCTTTGGCTACAGTAATGTCTGTCAGTCATCGATCCATCTGTCCCTCTTTTCTTTTGGCTACTGTAATGTCTGTCAGTCATCGATCCATTTATCCTCTTTTCCTTTGGCTACTGTAATGTCTGTCAGTCATCGATCCATCTCTCCCTCTTTTCCTTTGGCTACTGTAATGTCTGTCAGTCATCGATCCATCTGTCCCTCTTTTCCTTTGGCTACTGTAATGTCTGTCAGTCATCCATCCATCTGTCCCTCTTATCCTTTGGCTACTGTAATGTCTGTCAGTCATCGATCCATCTATCCCTCATTTCCTTTGGCTACAGTAATGTCTGTCAGTCATCGATCCATTTGTCCCTCTTTTCCTTTGGCTACTGGAATGTCTGTCAGTCAACGATCCATGTGTACCTCTTTTCCTTTGGCTACTGTAATGTCTGTCAGTCACCGATCCATCTGTCCCTCATTTACTTTCGCTACTTTATTGTCTGTCAGTCATCTATGCATTTTCCCTCTTTTCCTTTGACTACTGTAATGTCTGTCAGTCATCGATCCATTTGTCCCTCTTTTCCATTGGCTACTGTAATGTCTGTCAGTCATCGATCCATGTGTCCCTCTTTTCCTTTGGCTACTGTAATGTCTGTCAGTCATCGATCCATCTGTGCCTCTTTTCCTTTGGCTACTGTAATGTCTGTCAGTCATCGATCCATCTCTCCCTCTTTTCCTTTGGCTACTGTAATGTCTGTCAGTCATCGATCCATCTGTCCCTCTTTTCCTTTGGCTACTGTAATGTCTGTCAGTCATCGATCCATCTGTCCCTATTTTCCTTTGGCTACTGTAATGTCTGTCAGTCATCCATCCAACTGTCCCTCATTTATTTTGGCTACTGTAATGTCTGTCAGTCATCGATCCATCTGTCCCTCTTTTACTTTGGCTACTGTAATGTCTGTCAGTCATCTATGCATTTGTCCCTCTTTTCCTTTGGCTACTGTAATGTCTGTCAGTCATCGATCCATATATCCCTCTTTTCCTTTGGCTACTGTAATGTCTGTCAGTCATCGATCCATCTGTCCCTCTTTTCCTTTGGCTACTGTAATGTCTGTCAGTCATTGATCCATCTGTTCCTCTTTTCCTTTGGCTATGGTAATGTCTGTCAGTCATCGATCCATTTGTCACTCTTTTCCTTTGGCTACTGTAATGTCTGTCAGTCATCGATCCATCTGTCACTCTTTTCCTTTGGCTACTGTAATGTCTGTCAGTCATCGATCCATCTGTGCCTCTTTTCCTTTGGCTACTGTAATGTCTGTCAGTCATCGATCCATCTATCCTCTTTTCCTTTGGCTACTTTAATGTCTGTCAGTCATCGATCCATCTCTCCCTCTTTTCCTTTGGCTACTGTAATGTCTGTCAGTCATCGATCCATCTGTCCCTCTTTTCCTTTGGCTACTGTAATGTCTGTCAGTCATCGATCCATCTATCCCTCATTTCCTTTGGCTACAGTAATGTCTGTCAGTCATCGATCCATTTGTCCCTCTTTTCCTTTGACTACTGTAATGTCTGTCAGTCATCGATCCATCTGTCCCTCTTTTACTTTGGCTACTGTAATGTCTGTCAGTCATTCATCCATCTGTCCCTCATTTATTTTGGCTACTGTAATGTCTGTCAGTCATCGATCCATATGTCCCTCTTTTCCTTTGGCTACTGTAATGTCTGTCAGTCATCGATCCATCTGTCCCTCTTTTCCTTTGGCTACTGTAATGTCTGTCAGTCATTGATCCATCTGTTCCTCTTTTCCTTTGGCTATGGTAATGTCTGTCAGTCATCGATCCATTTGTCACTCTTTTCCTTTGGCTACTGTAATGTCTGTCAGTCATCGATCCATCTGTCACTCTTTTCCTTTGGCTACTGTAATGTCTGTCAGTCATCGATCCATCTGTGCCTCTTTTCCTTTGGCTACTGTAATGTCTGTCAGTCATCGATCCATCTATCCTCTTTTCCTTTGGCTACTTTAATGTCTGTCAGTCATCGATCCATCTCTCCCTCTTTTCCTTTGGCTACTGTAATGTCTGTCAGTCATCGATCCATCTGTCCCTCTTTTCCTTTGGCTACTGTAATGTCTGTCAGTCATCCATCCATCTGTCCCTCTTTTCCTTTGGCTACTGTAATGTCTGTCAGTCATCGATCCATCTATCCCTCATTTCCTTTGGCTACAGTAATGTCTGTCAGTCATCGATCCATTTGTCCCTCTTTTCCTTTGGCCACTGTAATGTCTGTCAGTCATCGATCCATCTGTCCCTCTTTTCCTTTGGCTACTGTAATGTCTGTCAGTCATCGATCCATCTCTCCCTCTTTTCCTTTGGCTACTGTAATGTCTGTCAGTCATCGATCCATCTGTCCCTCTTTTCCTTTGGCTACTGTAATGTCTCTCAGTCATCGATCCATCTCTCCCTCTTTTCCTTTGGCTACTGTAATGTCTGTCAGTCATCGATCCATCTGTCCCTCTTTTCCTTTGGCTACTGTAATGTCTGTCAGTCATCGACCCATCTGTCCCTCTTTTCCTTTGGCTACTGTAATGTCTGTCAGTCATCCATCCATCTGTCCCTCATTTATTTTGGCTACTGTAATGTCTGTCAGTCATCGATCCATCTGTCCCTCTTTTACTTTGGCTACTGTAATGTCTGTCATTCATCTATGCATTTGTCCCTCTTTTCCTTTGGCTACTGTAATGTCTGTCAGTCAACGATCCATCTCTCCCTCTTTTCCTTTGGCTACTGTAATGTCTGTCAGTCATCGATCCATCTGTCCCTCATTTCCTTTGGCTACTGTAATGTCTGTCAGTCATCGATCCATCTGTCCCTCTTTTCCTTTGGCTACTGTAATGTCTGTCAGTCATCCATCCATCTGTCCCTCATTTATTTTGGCTACTGTAATGTCTGTTAGTCATCGATCCATCTGTCCCTCTTTTACTTTGGCTACTGTAATGTCTGTCAGTCATCGATCATTTTGTCCCCTTTTTCTTTGGCTACTGTAATGAGGGTCAGTCATCGATCCATCTATCTTTCATTTCCGTTGGCTACTGTAATATATGTCAGTCATCGATCCATCTGTCCCTCTTTTCCTTTGACTACTGTAATGTCTGTCAGTCATCGATCCATCTGTCCCTCTTTTCCTTTGGCTACTGTAATGTCTGTCAGTCATCGATCCATCTATCCTCTTTTCCTTTGGTTACTGTAATGTCTGTCAGTTTTCGATCCATATGTCCCTCTTTTCCTTTGGCTACTGTAATGTCTGTCAGTCATTGATCCATCTGTTCCTTTTTTCCTTTGGCTACTGTAATGTCTGTCAGTCATCGATCCATTTGTCACTCTTTTCCTTTGACTACTGTAATGTCTGTCAATCATCGATCCATCTGTCCCTCATTTCCTTTGGCTACTGTAATGTCTGTCAGTCATCGATCCATCTGTCCCTCTTTTCCTTTGGCTACTGTAATGTCTGTCAGTCATTGATCCATCTGTCCCTCATTTACTTTGGCTACTGTAATGTCTGTCAGTCATCTATGCATTTTCTCTCTTTTCCTTTGGCTACTGTAATGTCTGTCAGTCATCGATCTATTTGTCCCTCTTTTCCTTTGGCTACTGTAATGTCTGTCAGTCATCGATCCATATGTCCCTCTTTTCCTTTGGCTACTGTAATGTCTGTCAGTCATCGATCCATCTGTCCCTCTTTTCCTTTGGCTACTGTAATGTCTGTCAGTCATTGATCCATCTGTTCCTTTTTTCCTTTGGCTACTGTAATGTCTGTCAGTCATCGATCCATTTGTCCCTCTTTTCCTTTGGCTACTGTAATGTCTGTCAGTCATTGATCCATCTGTTCCTCTTTTCCTTTGGCTATGGTAATGTCTGTCAGTCATCGATCCATTTGTCACTTTTTTCCTTTGGCTACTGTAATGTCTGTCAGTCATCGATCCATCTGTCCCTCATTTCCTTTGGCTACAGTAATGTCTGTCAGTCATCGATCCATCTGTCCCTCATTTACTTTGGCTACTGTATTGTCTGTCAGTCATCTATGCATTTTCCCTCTTTTCCTTTGACTACAGTAATGTCTGTCAGTCATCGATCCATGTGTCCCTCTTTTCCTTTGGCTACTGTAATGTCTGTCAGTCATCGATCCATCTGTCCCTCTTTTCCTTTGGCTACTGTAATGTCTGTCAGTCAACGATCCATCTCTCCCTCTTTTCCTTTGGCTACTGTAATGTCTGTCAGTCATCGATCCATCTGTCCCTCATTTCCTTTGGCTACTGTAATGTCTGTCAGTCATCGATCCATCTGTCCCTCTTTTCCTTTGGCTACTGTAATGTCTGTCAGTCATCCATCCATCTGTCCCTCATTTATTTTGGCTACTGTAATGTCTGTTAGTCATCGATCCATCTGTCCCTCTTTTACTTTGGCTACTGTAATGTCTGTCAGTCATCGATCATTTTGTCCCCTTTTTCTTTGGCTACTGTAATGAGGGTCAGTCATCGATCCATCTATCTTTCATTTCCGTTGGCTACTGTAATATATGTCAGTCATCGATCCATCTGTCCCTCTTTTCCTTTGACTACTGTAATGTCTGTCAGTCATCGATCCATCTGTCCCTCTTTTCCTTTGGCTACTGTAATGTCTGTCAGTCATTGATCCATATGTCCTCTTTTCCTTTGGCTACTGTAATGTCTGTCAGTCATCGATCCATCTATCCTCTTTTCCTTTGGTTACTGTAATGTCTGTCAGTCTTCGATCCATATGTCCCTCTTTTCCTTTGGCTACTGTAATGTCTGTCAGTCATTGATCCATCTGTTCCTTTTTTCCTTTGGCTACTGTAATGTCTGTCAGTCATCGATCCATTTGTCACTCTTTTCCTTTGACTACTGTAATGTCTGTCAGTCATCGATCCATCTGTCCCTCATTTCCTTTGGCTACTGTAATGTCTGTCAGTCATCGATCCATCTGTCCCTCTTTTCCTTTGGCTACTGTAATGTCTGTCAGTCATTGATCCATCTGTCCCTCATTTACTTTGGCTACTGTAATGTCTGTCAGTCATCTATGCATTTTCCCTCTTTTCCTTTGGCTACTGTAATGTCTGTCAGTCATCGATCTATTTGTCCCTCTTTTCCTTTGGCTACTGTAATGTCTGTCAGTCATCGATCCATATGTCCCTCTTTTCCTTTGGCTACTGTAATATCTGTCAGTAATCGATCCATCTGTCCCTCTTTTCCTTTGGCTACTGTAATGTCTGTCAGTCATTGATCCATCTGTTCCTTTTTTCCTTTGGCTACTGTAATGTCTGTCAGTCATCGATCCATTTGTCTATCTTTTCCTTTGGCTACTGTAATGTCTGTCAGTCATTGATCCATCTGTTCCTCTTTTCCTTTGGCTATGGTAATGTCTGTCAGTCATCGATCCATTTGTCACTCTTTTCCTTTGGCTACTTTAATGTCTGTCAGTCATCGATCCATCTGTACCTCATTTCCTTTGGCTACAGTAATGTCTGTCAGTCATCGATCCATCTGTCCCTCTTTTCTTTTGGCTACTGTAATGTCTGTCAGTCATCCATCCATCTGTCCCTCTTTTCCTTTGGCTACTGTATTGTCTGTCAGTCATCGATCCATCTATCCCTCATTTCCTTTGGCTACAGTAATGTCTGTCAGTCATCGATCCATTTGTCCCTCTTTTCCTTTGGCTACTGGAATGTCTGTCAGTCAACGATCCATGTGTACCTCTTTTCCTTTGGCTACTGTAATGTCTGTCAGTCATCGATCCATCTGTCCCTCATTTACTTTGGCTACTTTATTGTCTGTCAGTCATCTATGCATTTTCTCTCTTTTCCTTTGACTACTGTAATGTCTGTCAGTCATCGATCCATTTGTCCCTCTTTTCCATTGGCTACTGTAATGTCTGTCAGTCATCGATCCATGTGTCCCTCTTTTCCTTTGGCTACTGTAATGTCTGTCAGTCATCGATCCATCTGTCCCTCTTTTCCTTCGGCTACTGTAATGTCTGTCAGTCATCGATCCATCTCTCCCTCTTTTCCTTTGGCTACTGTAATGTCTGTCAGTCATCGATCCATCTGTCCCTCTTTTCCTTTGGCTACTGTAATGTCTGTCAGTCATCGATCCATCTGTCCCTCTTTTCCTTTGGCTACTGTAATGTCTGTCAGTCATCCATCCAACTGTCCCTCATTTATTTTGGCTACTGTAATGTCTGTCAGTCATCGATCCATCTGTCCCTCTTTTACTTTGGCTACTGTAATGTCTGTCAGTCATCTATGCATTTGTCCCTCTTTTCCTTTGGCTACTGTAATGTCTGTCAGTCATCGATCCATCTGTCCCTCTTTTCCTTTGGCTACTGTAATGTCTGTCAGTCATCCATCCAACTGTCCCTCATTTATTTTGGCTACTGTAATGTCTGTCAGTCATCGATCCATCTGTCCCTCTTTTACTTTGGCTACTGTAATGTCTGTCAGTCATCTATGCATTTGTCCCTCTTTTCCTTTGGCTACTGTAATGTCTGTCAGTCATCGATCCATATATCCCTCTTTTCCTTTGGCTACTGTAATGTCTGTCAGTCATCGATCCATCTGTCCCTCTTTTCCTTTGGCTACTGTAATGTCTGTCAGTCATTGATCCATCTGTTCCTCTTTTCCTTTGGCTATGGTAATGTCTGTCAGTCATCGATCCATTTGTCACTCTTTTCCTTTGGCTACTGTAATGTCTGTCAGTCATCGATCCATCTGTCCCTCTTTTCCTTTGGCTACTGTAATGTCTGTCAGTCATCGATCCATCTGTGCCTCTTTTCCTTTGGCTACTGTAATGTCTGTCAGTCATCGATCCATCTATCCTCTTTTCCTTTGGCTACTGTAATGTCTGTCAGTCATCCATCCAACTGTCCCTCATTTATTTTGGCTACTGTAATGTCTGTCAGTCATCGATCCATCTGTCCCTCTTTTACTTTGGCTACTGTAATGTCTGTCAGTCATCTATGCATTTGTCCCTCTTTTCCTTTGGCTACTGTAATGTCTGTCAGTCATCGATCCATCTGTCCCTCTTTTCCTTTGGCTACTGTAATGTCTGTCAGTCATCCATCCAACTGTCCCTCATTTATTTTGGCTACTGTAATGTCTGTCAGTCATCGATCCATCTGTCCCTCTTTTACTTTGGCTACTGTAATGTCTGTCAGTCATCTATGCATTTGTCCCTCTTTTCCTTTGGCTACTGTAATGTCTGTCAGTCATCGATCCATATATCCCTCTTTTCCTTTGGCTACTGTAATGTCTGTCAGTCATCGATCCATCTGTCCCTCTTTTCCTTTGGCTACTGTAATGTCTGTCAGTCATTGATCCATCTGTTCCTCTTTTCCTTTGGCTATGGTAATGTCTGTCAGTCATCGATCCATTTGTCACTCTTTTCCTTTGGCTACTGTAATGTCTGTCAGTCATCGATCCATCTGTCCCTCTTTTCCTTTGGCTACTGTAATGTCTGTCAGTCATCGATCCATCTGTGCCTCTTTTCCTTTGGCTACTGTAATGTCTGTCAGTCATCGATCCATCTATCCTCTTTTCCTTTGGCTACTTTAATGTCTGTCAGTCATCGATCCATCTCTCCCTCTTTTCCTTTGGCTACTGTAATGTCTGTCAGTCATCGATCCATCTGTCCCTCTTTTCCTTTGGCTACTGTAATGTCTGTCAATCATCGATCCATCTCTCCCTCTTTTCCTTTGGCTACTATAATGTCTGTCAATCATCGATCCATCTGTCCCTCTTTTCCTTTGGCTACTGTAATGTCTGTCAGTCATCGATCCATCTGTCCCTCTTTTCCTTTGGCTACTGTAATGTCTGTCAGTCATCCATCCATCTGTCCCTCATTTATTTTGGCTACTGTAATGTCTGTCAGTCATCGATCCATATGTCCCTCTTTTCCTTTGGCTACTGTAATGTCTGTCAGTCATCGATCCATCTGTCCCTCTTTTCCTTTGGCTACTGTAATGTCTGTCAGTCATTGATCCATCTGTTCCTCTTTTCCTTTGGCTACTGTAATGTCTGTCAGTCATCGATCCATCTATCCTCTTTTCCTTTGGCTACTTTAATGTCTGTCAGTCATCGATCCATCTCTCCCTCTTTTCCTTTGGTTACTGTAATGTCTGTCAGTCATCGATCCATCTGTCCCTCTTTTCCTTTGGCTACTGAAATGTCTGTCAGTCATCCATCCATCTGTCCCTCTTTTCATTTGGCTACTGTAATGTCTGTCAGTCATCGATCCATCTATCCCTCATTTCCTTTGGCTACAGTAATGTCTGTCAGTCATCGATCCATTTGTCCCTCTTTTCCTTTGGCCACTGTAATGTCTGTCAGTCATCGATCCATCTGTCCCTCTTTTCCTTTGGCTACTGTAATGTCTGTCAGTCATCGATCCATCTCTCCCTCTTTTCCTTTGGCTACTGTAATGTCTGTCAGTCATCCATACATCTGTCCCTCATTTATTTTGGCTACTGTAATGTCTGTCAGTCATCGATCCATCTGTCCCTCTTTTCCTTTGGCTACTGTAATGTCTGTCAGTCATCGATCCATATGTCCCTCTTTTCCTTTGGCTACTGTAATGTCTGTCTGTCATCGATCCATCTATCCCTCATTTCCTTTGGCTACAGTAATGTCTGTCAGTCATCGATCCATTTGTCCCTCTTTTCCTTTGGCTACTGTAATGTCTGTCAGTCATCGATCCATATGTTCCTCTTTTCCTTTGGCTACTGTAATGTCTGTCAGTCATCGATCCATCTGTCCCTCATTTACTTTGGCTACTGTAATGTCTGTCAGTCATCTATGCATTTTCCCTCTTTTCCTTTGACTACTGTAATGTCTGTCAGTCATCGATCCATTTGTCCCTCTTTTCCATTGGCTACTGTAATGTCTGTCAGTCTTCGATCCATGTGTCCCTCTTTTCCTTTGGCTACTGTAATGTCTGTCAGTCAACGATCCATCTCTCTCTCTTTTCCTTTGGCTACTGTAATGTCTGTCAGTCATCGATCCATCTGTCCCTCATTTCCTTTGGCTACTGTAATGTCTGTCAGTCATCGATCCATCTGTCCCTCTTTTCCTTTGGCTACTGTAATGTCTGTCAGTCATCCATCCATCAGTCCCTCTTTTACTTTGGCTACTGTAATGTCTGTCAGTCATCGATCATTTTGTCCCCTTTTTCTTTGGCTACTGTAATGAGGGTCAGTCATCGATCCATCTATCTTTCATTTCCGTTGGCTACTGTAATATATGTCAGTCATCGATCCATCTGTCCCTCTTTTCCTTTGACTACTGTAATGTCTGTCAGTCATCGATCCATCTGTCCCTCTTTTCCTTTGGCTACTGTAATGTCTGTCAGTCATCGATCCATCTATCCTCTTTTCCTTTGGTTACTGTAATGTCTGTCAGTTTTCGATCCATATGTCCCTCTTTTCCTTTGGCTACTGTAATGTCTGTCAGTCATTGATCCATCTGTTCCTTTTTTCCTTTGGCTACTGTAATGTCTGTCAGTCATCGATCCATTTGTCACTCTTTTCCTTTGACTACTGTAATGTCTGTCAGTCATCGATCCATCTGTCCCTCATTTCCTTTGGCTACTGTAATGTCTGTCAGTCATCGATCCATCTGTCCCTCTTTTCCTTTGGCTACTGTAATGTCTGTCAGTCATTGATCCATCTGTCCCTCATTTACTTTGGCTACTGTAATGTCTGTCAGTCATCTATGCATTTTCCCTCTTTTCCTTTGGCTACTGTAATGTCTGTCAGTCATCGATCTATTTGTCCCTCTTTTCCTTTGGCTACTGTAATGTCTGTCAGTCATCGATCCATATGTCGCTCTTTTCCTTTGGCTACTGTAATGTCTGTCAGTCATTGATCCATCTGTTCCTTTTTTCCTTTGGCTACTGTAATGTCTGTCAGTCATCGATCCATTTGTCTATCTTTTCCTTTGGCTACTGTAATGTCTGTCAGTCATTGATCCATCTGTTCCTCTTTTCCTTTGGCTATGGTAATGTCTGTCAGTCATCGATCCATTTGTCACTCTTTTCCTTTGGCTACTGTAATGTCTGTCAGTCATCGATCCATCTGTCCCTCATTTCCTTTAGCTACAGTAATGTCTCTCAGTCATCGATCCATCTGTCCCTCTTTTCCTTTGGCTACTGTAATGTCTGTCTGTCATCGATCCATCTGTCCCTCTTTTCCTTTGGCTACTGTAATGTCTGTCAGTCATCCATCCAACTGTCCCTCATTTATTTTGGCTACTGTAATGTCTGTCAGTCATCGATCCATCTGTCCCTCTTTTACTTTGGCTACTGTAATGTCTGTCAGTCATCTATGCATTTGTCCCTCTTTTCCTTTGGCTACTGTAATGTCTGTCAGTCATCGATCCATCTGTCCCTCTTTTCCTTTGGCTACTGTAATGTCTGTCAGTCATCCATCCAACTGTCCCTCATTTATTTTGGCTACTGTAATGTCTGTCAGTCATCGATCCATCTGTCCCTCTTTTACTTTGGCTACTGTAATGTCTGTCAGTCATCTATGCATTTGTCCCTCATTTCCTTTGGCTACTGTAATGTCTGTCAGTCATCGATCCATATATCCCTCTTTTCCTTTGGCTACTGTAATGTCTGTCAGTCATCGATCCATCTGTCCCTCTTTTCCTTTGGCTACTGTAATGTCTGTCAGTCATTGATCCATCTGTTCCTCTTTTCCTTTGGCTATGGTAATGTCTGTCAGTCATCGATCCATTTGTCACTCTTTTCCTTTGGCTACTGTAATGTCTGTCAGTCATCGATCCATCTGTCCCTCTTTTCCTTTGGCTACTGTAATGTCTGTCAGTCATCGATCCATCTGTGCCTCTTTTCCTTTGGCTACTGTAATGTCTGTCAGTCATCGATCCATCTATCCTCTTTTCCTTTGGCTACTGTAATGTCTGTCAGTCATCCATCCAACTGTCCCTCATTTATTTTGGCTACTGTAATGTCTGTCAGTCATCGATCCATCTGTCCCTCTTTTACTTTGGCTACTGTAATGTCTGTCAGTCATCTATGCATTTGTCCCTCTTTTCCTTTGGCTACTGTAATGTCTGTCAGTCATCGATCCATCTGTCCCTCTTTTCCTTTGGCTACTGTAATGTCTGTCAGTCATCCATCCAACTGTCCCTCATTTATTTTGGCTACTGTAATGTCTGTCAGTCATCGATCCATCTGTCCCTCTTTTACTTTGGCTACTGTAATGTCTGTCAGTCATCTATGCATTTGTCCCTCTTTTCCTTTGGCTACTGTAATGTCTGTCAGTCATCGATCCATATATCCCTCTTTTCCTTTGGCTACTGTAATGTCTGTCAGTCATCGATCCATCTGTCCCTCTTTTCCTTTGGCTACTGTAATGTCTGTCAGTCATTGATCCATCTGTTCCTCTTTTCCTTTGGCTATGGTAATGTCTGTCAGTCATCGATCCATTTGTCACTCTTTTCCTTTGGCTACTGTAATGTCTGTCAGTCATCGATCCATCTGTCCCTCTTTTCCTTTGGCTACTGTAATGTCTGTCAGTCATCGATCCATCTGTGCCTCTTTTCCTTTGGCTACTGTAATGTCTGTCAGTCATCGATCCATCTATCCTCTTTTCCTTTGGCTACTTTAATGTCTGTCAGTCATCGATCCATCTCTCCCTCTTTTCCTTTGGCTACTGTAATGTCTGTCAGTCATCGATCCATCTGTCCCTCTTTTCCTTTGGCTACTGTAATGTCTGTCAATCATCGATCCATCTCTCCCTCTTTTCCTTTGGCTACTATAATGTCTGTCAATCATCGATCCATCTGTCCCTCTTTTCCTTTGGCTACTGTAATGTATGTCAGTCATCGATCCATCTGTCCCTCTTTTCCTTTGGCTACTGTAATGTCTGTCAGTCATCCATCCATCTGTCCCTCATTTATTTTGGCTACTGTAATGTCTGTCAGTCATCGATCCATATGTCCCTCTTTTCCTTTGGCTACTGTAATGTCTGTCAGTCATCGATCCATCTGTCCCTCTTTTCCTTTGGCTACTGTAATGTCTGTCAGTCATTGATCCATCTGTTCCTCTTTTCCTTTGGCTACTGTAATGTCTGTCAGTCATCGATCCATCTATCCTCTTTTCCTTTGGCTACTTTAATGTCTGTCAGTCATCGATCCATCTCTCCCTCTTTTCCTTTGGCTACTGTAATGTCTGTCAGTCATCGATCCATCTGTCCCTCTTTTCCTTTGGCTACTGAAATGTCTGTCAGTCATCCATCCATCTGTCCCTCTTTTCATTTGGCTACTGTAATGTCTGTCAGTCATCGATCCATCTATCCCTCATTTCCTTTGGCTACAGTAATGTCTGTCAGTCATCGATCCATTTGTCCCTCTTTTCCTTTGGCCACTGTAATGTCTGTCAGTCATCGATCCATCTGTCCCTCTTTTCCTTTGGCTACTGTAATGTCTGTCAGTCATCGATCCATCTCTCCCTCTTTTCCTTTGGCTACTGTAATGTCTGTCAGTCATCCATACATCTGTCCCTCATTTATTTTGGCTACTGTAATGTCTGTCAGTCATCGATCCATCTGTCCCTCTTTTCCTTTGGCTACTGTAATGTCTGTCAGTCATCGATCCATATGTCCCTCTTTTCCTTTGGCTACTGTAATGTCTGTCTGTCATCGATCCATCTATCCCTCATTTCCTTTGGCTACAGTAATGTCTGTCAGTCATCGATCCATTTGTCCCTCTTTTCCTTTGGCTACTGTAATGTCTGTCAGTCATCGATCCATATGTTCCTCTTTTCCTTTGGCTACTGTAATGTCTGTCAGTCATCGATCCATCTGTCCCTCATTTACTTTGGCTACTGTAATGTCTGTCAGTCATCTATGCATTTTCCCTCTTTTCCTTTGACTACTGTAATGTCTGTCAGTCATCGATCCATTTGTCCCTCTTTTCCATTGGCTACTGTAATGTCTGTCAGTCTTCGATCCATGTGTCCCTCTTTTCCTTTGGCTACTGTAATGTCTGTCAGTCAATGATCCATCTCTCTCTCTTTTCCTTTGGCTACTGTAATGTCTGTCAGTCATCGATCCATCTGTCCCTCATTTCCTTTGGCTACTGTAATGTCTGTCAGTCATCGATCCATCTGTCCCTCTTTTCCTTTGGCTACTGTAATGTCTGTCAGTCATCCATCCATCTGTCCCTCTTTTACTTTGGCTACTGTAATGTCTGTCAGTCATCGATCATTTTGTCCCCTTTTTCTTTGGCTACTGTAATGAGGGTCAGTCATCGATCCATCTATCTTTCATTTCCGTTGGCTACTGTAATATATGTCAGTCATCGATCCATCTGTCCCTCTTTTCCTTTGACTACTGTAATGTCTGTCAGTCATCGATCCATCTGTCCCTCTTTTCCTTTGGCTACTGTAATGTCTGTCAGTCATCGATCCATCTATCCTCTTTTCCTTTGGTTACTGTAATGTCTGTCAGTTTTCGATCCATATGTCCCTCTTTTCCTTTGGCTACTGTAATGTCTGTCAGTCATTGATCCATCTGTTCCTTTTTTCCTTTGGCTACTGTAATGTCTGTCAGTCATCGATCCATTTGTCACTCTTTTCCTTTGACTACTGTAATGTCTGTCAGTCATCGATCCATCTGTCCCTCATTTCCTTTGGCTACTGTAATGTCTGTCAGTCATCGATCCATCTGTCCCTCTTTTCCTTTGGCTACTGTAATGTCTGTCAGTCATTGATCCATCTGTCCCTCATTTACTTTGGCTACTGTAATGTCTGTCAGTCATCTATGCATTTTCCCTCTTTTCCTTTGGCTACTGTAATGTCTGTCAGTCATCGATCTATTTGTCCCTCTTTTCCTTTGGCTACTGTAATGTCTGTCAGTCATCGATCCATATGTCTCTCTTTTCCTTTGGCTACTGTAATGTCTGTCAGTCATTGATCCATCTGTTCCTTTTTTCCTTTGGCTACTGTAATGTCTGTCAGTCATCGATCCATTTGTCTATCTTTTCCTTTGGCTACTGTAATGTCTGTCAGTCATTGATCCATCTGTTCCTCTTTTCCTTTGGCTATGGTAATGTCTGTCAGTCATCGATCCATTTGTCACTCTTTTCCTTTGGCTACTGTAATGTCTGTCAGTCATCGATCCATCTGTCCCTCATTTCCTTTAGCTACAGTAATGTCTCTCAGTCATCGATCCATCTGTCCCTCTTTTCTTTTGGCTACTGTAATGTCTGTCAGTCATTGATCCATTTATCCTCTTTTCCTTTGGCTACTGTAATGTCTGTCAGTCATCGACCCATCTCTCCCTCTTTTCCTTTGGCTACTGTAATGTCTGTCAGTCATCGATCCATCTGTCCCTCTTTTCCTTTGGCTACTGTAATGTCTGTCAGTCATCCATCCATCTGTCCCTCTTTTCCGTTGGCTACTGTAATGTCTGTCAGTCATCGATCCATCTATCCCTCATTTCCTTTGGCTACAGTAATGTCTGTCAGTCATCGATCCATTTTCCCTCTTTTCCGTTGACTACTGGAATGTCTGTCAGTCAACGATCCATGTGTACCTCTTTTCCTTTGGCTACTGTAATGTCTGTCAGTCATCGATCCATCTGTCCCTCTTTTCCTTTGGCTACTGTAATGTCTGTCAGTCATCGATCCATCTCTCCCTCTTTTCCTTTGGCTACTGTAATGTCTGTCAGTCATCGATCCATCTGTCCCTCTTTTCCTTTGGCTACTGTAATGTCTGTCAGTCATCGATCCTTCTGTCCCTCTTTTCCTTTGGCTACTGTAATGTCTGTCAGTCATCCATCCAACTGTCCCTCATTTATTTTGGCTACTGTAATGTCTGTCAGTCATCGATCCATCTGTCCCTCTTTTACTTTGGCTACTGTAATGTCTGTCAGTCATCTATGCATTTGTCCCTCTTTTCCTTTGGCTACTGTAATGTCTGTCAGTCATCGATCCATATATCCCTCTTTTCCTTTGGCTACTGTAATGTCTGTCAGTCATCGATCCATCTGTCCCTCTTTTCCTTTGGCTACTGTAATGTCTGTCAGTCATTGATCCATCTGTCCCTCTTTTCCTTTGGCTACTGTAATGTCTGTCAGTCATCGATCCATCTGTGCCTCTTTTCCTTTGGCTACTGTAATGTCTGTCAGTCATCGATCCATCTATCCTCTTTTCCTTTGGCTACTTTAATGTCTGTCAGTCATCGATCCATCTCTCCCTCTTTTCCTTTGGCTACTGTAATGTCTGTCAGTCATCGATCCATCTGTCCCTCTTTTCCTTTGGCTACTGTAATGTCTGTCAGTCATCCATCCATCTGTCCCTCTTTTCCTTTGGCTACTGTAATGTCTGTCAGTCATCGATCCATCTATCCCTCATTTCCTTTGGCTACAGTAATGTCTGTCAGTCATCGATCCATTTGTCCCTCTTTTCCTTTGACTACTGTAATGTCTGTCAGTCATCGATCCATCTGTCCCTCTTTTCCTTTGGCTACTGTAATGTCTGTCAGTCATCGATCCATCTCTCCCTCTTTTCCTTTGGCTACTGTAATGTCTGTCAGTCATCGATCCATCTGTCCCTCATTTACTTTGGCTACTGTAATGTCTGTCAGTCATCGATCCATCTGTCCCTCTTTTCCTTTGGCTACTGTAATGTCTGTCAGTCATCGATCCATCTGTCCCTCTTTTCCTTTGGCTACTGTAATGTCTGTCAGTCATCCATCCAACTGTCCCTCATTTATTTTGGCTACTGTAATGTCTGTCAGTCATCCATCCATCTGTCCCTCTTTTACTTTGGCTACTGTAATGTCTGTCGGTCATCTATGCATTTGTCCCTCTTTTCCTTTGGCTACTGTAATGTCTGTCAGTCATTGGTCCATATATCCCTCTTTTCCTTTGGCTACTGTAATGTATGTCAGTCATCGATCCATCTGTCCCTCTTTTCCTTTGGCTACTGTAATGTCTGTCAGTCATTGATCCATCTGTTCCTCTTTTCCTTTGGCTATGGTAATGTCTGTCAGTCATCGATCCATTTGTCACTCTTTTCCTTTGGCTACTGTAATGTCTGTCAGTCATCGATCCATCTGTCACTCTTTTCCTTTGGCTACTGTAATGTCTGTCAGTCATCGATCCATCTGTGCCTCTTTTCCTTTGGCTACTGTAATGTCTGTCAGTCATCGATCCATCTATCCTCTTTTCATTTGGCTACTTTAATGTCTGTCAGTCATCGATCCATCTCTCCCTCTTTTCCTTTGGCTACTGTAATGTCTGTCAGTCATCGATCCATCTGTCCCTCTTTTCCTTTGGCTACTGTAATGTCTGTCAGTCATCCATCCATCTGTCCCTCTTTTCCTTTGGCTACTATAATGTCTGTCAGTCATCGATCCATCTATCCCTCATTTCCTTTGGCTACAGTAATGTCTGTCAGTCATCGATCCATTTGTCCCTCTTTTCCTTTGACTACTGTAATGTCTGTCAGTCATCGATCCATCTGTCCCTCTTTTCCTTTGGCTACTGTAATGTCTGTCAGTCATCGATCCATCTCTCCCTCTTTTCCTTTGGCTACTTTAATGTCTGTCAGTCATCGATCCATCTGTCCCTCATTTACTTTGGCTACTGTAATGTCTGTCAGTCATCGATCCATCTGTCCCTCTTTTCCTTTGGCTACTGTAATGTCTGTCAGTCATCGATCCATCTCTCCCTCTTTTCCTTTGGCTACTGTAATGTCTGTCAGTCATCGATCTATTTGTCCCTCTTTTCCTTTGGCTACTGTAATGTCTGTCAGTCATCGATCCATATGTCCCTCTTTTCCTTTGGCTACTGTAATGTCTGTCAGTCATCGATCTATTTGTCCCTCTTTTCCTTTGGCTACTGTAATGTCTGTCAGTCATCGATCCATATGTCCCTCTTTTCCTTTGGCTACTGTAATGTCTGTCAGTCATCGATCCATCTGTCCCTCTTTTCCTTTGGCTACTGTAATGTCTGTCAGTCATTGATCCATCTGTTCCTTTTTTCCTTTGGCTACTGTAATGTCTGTCAGTCATCGATCCATTTGTCTATCTTTTCCTTTGGCTACTGTAATGTCTGTCAGTCATTGATCCATCTGTTCCTCTTTTCCTTTGGCTATGGTAATGTCTGTCAGTCATCGATCCATTTGTCACTCTTTTCCTTTGGCTACTGTAATGTCTGTCAGTCATCGATCCATCTGTCCCTCATTTCCTTTGGCTACAGTAATGTCTGTCAGTCATCGATCCATCTGTCCCTCTTTTCTTTTGGCTACTGTAATGTCTGTCAGTCATCGATCCATTTATCCTCTTTTCCTTTGGCTACTGTAATGTCTGTCAGTCATCGATCCATCTCTCCCTCTTTTCCTTTGGCTACTGTAATGTCTGTCAGTCATCGATCCATCTGTCCCTCTTTTCCTTTGGCTTCTGTAATGTCTGTCAGTCATCCATCCATCTGTCCCTCTTTTCCGTTGGCTACTGTAATGTCTGTCAGTCATCGATCCATCTATCCCTCATTTCCGTTGGCTACAGTAATGTCTGTCAGTCATCGATCCATTTTCCCTCTTTTCCGTTGACTACTGGAATGTCTGTCCGTCAACGATCCATCTGTCCCTCTTTTCCTTTGGCTACTGTAATGTCTGTCAGTCATCGATCCATCTGTGCCTCTTTTCCTTTGGCTACTGTAATGTCTGTCAGTCATCGATCCATCTATCCTCTTTTCCTTTGGCTACTTTAATGTCTGTCAGTCATCGATCCATCTCTCCCTCTTTTCCTTTGGCTACTGTAATGTCTGTCAGTCATCGATCCATCTGTCCCTCTTTTCCTTTGGCTACTGTAATGTCTGTCAGTCATCCATCCATCTGTCCCTCTTTTCCTTTGGCTACTGTAATGTCTGTCAGTCATCGATCCATCTATCCCTCATTTCCTTTGGCTACAGTAATGTCTGTCAGTCATCGATCCATTTGTCCCTCTTTTCCTTTGACTACTGTAATGTCTGTCAGTCATCGATCCATCTGTCCCTCTTTTCCTTTGGCTACTGTAATGTCTGTCAGTCATCGATCCATCTCTCCCTCTTTTCCTTTGGCTACTGTAATGTCTGTCAGTCATCGATCCATCTGTCCCTCATTTACTTTGGCTACTGTAATGTCTGTCAGTCATCGATCCATCTGTCCCTCTTTTCCTTTGGCTACTGTAATGTCTGTCAGTCATCGATCCATCTCTCCCTCTTTTCCTTTGGCTACTGTAATGTCTGTCAGTCATTGATCCATCTGTCCCTCTTTTCCTTTGGCTACTGTAATGTCTGTCAGTCATCGATCCATCTGTCCCTCTTTTCCTTTGGCTACTGTAATGTCTGTCAGTCATCCATCCATCTGTCCCTCATTTATTTTGGCTACTGTAATGTCTGTCAGTCATAGATCCATCTGTCCCTCTTTTACTTTGGCTACTGTAATGTCTGTCAGTCATCGATCATTTTGTCCCCTTTTTCTTTGGCTACTGTAATGAGGGTCAGTCATCGATCCATCTATCTTTCATTTCCGTTGGCTACTGTAATATATGTCAGTCATCGATCCATCTGTCCCTCTTTTCCTTTGACTACTGTAATGTCTGTCAGTCATCGATCCATCTATCCCTCTTTTCCTTTGGCTACTGTAATGTCTGTCAGTCATCGATCCATCTGTCCCTCATTTACTTTGGCTACTGTAATGTCTGTCAGTCATCTATGCATTTTCCCTCTTTTCCTTTGACTACTGTAATGTCTGTCAGTCATCGATCCATTTGTCCCTCTTTTCCATTGGCTACTGTAATGTCTGTCAGTCATCGATCCATGTGTCCCTCTTTTCCTTTGGCTACTGTAATGTCTGTCAGTCATCGATCCATCTGTCCCTCTTTTCCTTTGGCTACTGTAATGTCTGTCAGTCAACGATCCATCTCTCCCTCTTTTCCTTTGGCTACTGTAATGTCTGTCAGTCATCGATCCATCTGTCCCTCTTTTCCTTTGGCTACTGTAATGTCTGTCAGTCATCCATCCATCTGTCCCTCATTTATTTTGGCTACTGTAATGTCTGTTAGTCATCGATCCATCTGTCCCTCTTTTACTTTGGCTACTGTAATGTCTGTCAGTCATCGATCATTTTGTCCCCTTTATCTTTGGCTACTGTAATGAGGGTCAGTCATCGATCCATCTATCTTTCATTTCCGTTGGCTACTGTAATATATGTCAGTCATCGATCCATCTGTCCCTCTTTTCCTTTGACTACTGTAATGTCTGTCAGTCATCGATCCATCTGTCTCTCTTTTCCTTTGGCTACTGTAATGTCTGTCAGTCATCGATCCATCTATCCTCTTTTCCTTTGGTTACTGTAATGTCTGTCAGTCTTCGATCCATATGTCCCTCTTTTCCTTTGGCTACTGTAATGTCTGTCAGTCATTGATCCATCTGTTCCTTTTTTCCTTTGGCTACTGTAATGTCTGTCAGTCATCGATCCATTTGTCACTCTTTTCCTTTGACTACTGTAATGTCTGTCAGTCATCGATCCATCTGTCCCTCATTTCCTTTGGCTACTGTAATGTCTGTCAGTCATCGACCCATCTGTCCCTCTTTTCCTTTGGCTACTGTAATGTCTGTCAGTCATTGATCCATCTGTCCCTCATTTACTTTGGCTACTGTAATGTCTGTCAGTCATCTATGCATTTTCCCTCTTTTCCTTTGGCCACTGTAATGTCTGTCAGTCATCGATCTATTTGTCCCTCTTTTCCATTGGCTACTGTAATATCTGTCAGTCATCGATCCATATGTCCCTCTTTTCCTTTGGCTACTGTAATGTCTGTCAGTCATCGATCCATCTGTCCCTCTTTTCCTTTGGCTACTGTAATGTCTGTCAGTCATTGATCCATCTGTTCCTTTTTTCCTTTGGCTACTGTAATGTCTGTCAGTCATCGATCCATTTGTCTCTCTTTTCCTTTGGCTACTGTAATGTCTGTCAGTCATTGATCCATCTGTTCCTCTTTTCCTTTGGCTATGGTAATGTCTGTCAGTCATCGATCCATTTGTCACTCTTTTCCTTTGGCTACTGTAATGTCTGTCAGTCATCGATCCATCTGTCCCTCATTTCCTTTGGCTACAGTAATGTCTGTCAGTCATCGATCCATCTGTCCCTCTTTTCTTTTGGCTACTGTAATGTCTGTCAGTCATCGATCCATTTATCCTCTTTTCCTTTGGCTACTGTAATGTCTGTCAGTCATCGATCCATCTCTCCCTCTTTTCCTTTGGCTACTGTAATGTCTGTCAGTCATCGATCCATCTGTCCCTCTTTTCCTTTGGCTACTGTAATGTCTGTCAGTCATCCATCCATCTGTCCCTCTTTTCCTTTGGCTACTGTAATGTCTGTCAGTCATCGATCCATCTATCCCTCATTTCCTTTGGCTACAGTAATGTCTGTCAGTCATCGATCCATTTGTCCCTCTTTTCCTTTGGCTACTGGAATGTCTGTCAGTCAACGATCCATGTGTACCTCTTTTCCTTTGGCTACTGTAATGTCTGTCAGTCATCGATCCATCTGTCCCTCATTTACTTTGGCTACTTTATTGTCTGTCAGTCATCTATGCATTTTCCCTCTTTTCCGTTGACTACTGTAATGTCTGTCAGTCATCGATCCATTTGTCCCTCTTTTCCATTGGCTACTGTAATGTCTGTCAGTCATCGATCCATGTGTCCCTCTTTTCCTTTGGCTACTGTAATGTCTGTCAGTCATCGATCCATATGTCCCTCTTTTCCTTTGGCTACTGTAATGTCTGTCAGTCATCGATCCATCTCTCCCTCTTTTCCTTTGGCTACTGTAATGTCTGTCAGTCATCGATCCATCTGTCCCTCTTTTCCTTTGGCTACTGTAATGTCTGTCAGTCATCGATCCATCTGTCCCTCTTTTCCTTTGGCTACTGTAATGTCTGTCAGTCATCCATCCATCTGTCCCTCATTTATTTTGGCTACTGTAATGTCTGTCAGTCATCGATCCATCTGTCCCTCTTTTACTTTGGCTACTGTAATGTCTGTCAGTCATCTATGCATTTGTCCCTCTTTTCCTTTGGCTACTGTAATGTCTGTCAGTCATCGATCCATATATCCCTCTTTTCCTTTGGCTACTGTAATGTCTGTCAGTCATCGATCCATCTGTCCCTCTTTTCCTTTGGCTACTGTAATGTCTGTCAGTCATTGATCCATCTGTTCCTCTTTTCCTTTGGCTACTGTAATGTCTGTCAGTCATCGATCCATTTGTCACTATTTTCCTTTGGCTACTGTAATGTCTGTCAGTCATCGATCCATCTGTCCCTCTTTTCCTTTGGCTACTGTAATGTCTGTCAGTCATCGATCCATCTGTGCCTCTTTTCCTTTGGCTACTGTAATGTCTGTCAGTCATCGATCCATCTATCCTCTTTTCCTTTGGCTACTTTAATGTCTGTCAGTCATCGATCCATCTCTCCCTCTTTTCCTTTGGCTACTGTAATGTCTGTCAGTCATCGATCCATCTGTCCCTCTTTTCCTTTGGCTACTGTAATGTCTGTCAGTCATCCATCCATCTGTCCCTCTTTTCCTTTGGCTACTGTAATGTCTGTCAGTCATCGATCCATCTATCCCTCATTTCCTTTGGCTACAGTAATGTCTGTCAGTCATCGATCCATTTGTCCCTCTTTTCCTTTGGCTACTGTAATGTCTCTCAGTCATCGATCCATCTGTCCCTCATTTACTTTGGCTACTGTAATGTCTGTCAGTCATCTATGCATTTTCCCTCTTTTCCTTTGACTACTGTAATGTCTGTCAGTCATCGATCCATTTGTCCCTCTTTTCCATTGGCTACTGTAATGTCTGTCAGTCATCGATCCATGTGTCCCTCTTTTCCTTTGGCTACTGTAATGTCTGTCAGTCATCGATCCATCTGTCCCTCTTTTCCTTTGGCTACTGTAATGTCTGTCAGTCATCGATCCATCTCTCCCTCTTTTCCTTTGGCTACTGTAATGTCTGTCAGTCATCGATCCATCTGTCCCTCTTTTCCTTTGGCTACTGTAATGTCTGTCAGTCATCGATCCATATGTCCCTCTTTTCCTTTGGCTACTGTAATGTCTGTCTGTCATCGATCCATCTATCCCTCATTTCCTTTGGCTACAGTAATGTCTGTCAGTCATCGATCCATTTGTCCCTCTTTTCCTTTGGCTACTGTAATGTCTGTCAGTCATCGATCCATATGTTCCTCTTTTCCTTTGGCTACTGTAATGTCTGTCAGTCATCGATCCATCTGTCCCTCATTTACTTTGGCTACTGTAATGTCTGTCAGTCATCTATGCATTTTCCCTCTTTTCCTTTGACTACTGTAATGTCTGTCAGTCATCGATCCATTTGTCCCTCTTTTCCATTGGCTACTGTAATGTCTGTCAGTCATCGATCCATGTGTCCCTCTTTTCCTTTGGCTACTGTAATGTCTGTCAGTCATCGATCCATCTGTCCCTCTTTTCCTTTGGCTACTGTAATGTCTGTCAGTCAACGATCCATCTCTCCCTCTTTTCCTTTGGCTACTGTAATGTCTGTCAGTCATCGATCCATCTGTCCCTCATTTCCTTTGGCTACTGTAATGTCTGTCAGTCATCGATCCATCTGTCCCTCTTTTCCTTTGGCTACTGTAATGTCTGTCAGTCATCCATCCATCTGTCCCTCTTTTACTTTGGCTACTGTAATGTCTGTCAGTCATCGATCATTTTGTCCCCTTTTTCTTTGGCTACTGTAATGAGGGTCAGTCATCGATCCATCTATCTTTCATTTCCGTTGGCTACTTTAATATATGTCAGTCATCGATCCATCTGTCCCTCTTTTCCTTTGACTACTGTAATGTCTGTCAGTCATCGATCCATCTGTCCCTCTTTTCCTTTGGCTACTGTAATGTCTGTCAGTCATCGATCCATCTATCTTCTTTTCCTTTGGTTACTGTAATGTCTGTCAGTTTTCGATCCATATGTCCCTCTTTTCCTTTGGCTACTGTAATGTCTGTCAGTCATTGATCCATCTGTTCCTTTTTTCCTTTGGCTACTGTAATGTCTGTCAGTCATCGATCCATTTGTCACTCTTTTCCTTTGACTACTGTAATGTCTGTCAGTCATCGATCCATCTGTCCCTCATTTCCTTTGGCTACTGTAATGTCTGTCAGTCATCGATCCATCTGTCCCTCTTTTCCTTTGGCTACTGTAATGTCTGTCAGTCATTGATCCATCTGTCCCTCATTTACTTTGGCTACTGTAATGTCTGTCAGTCATCTATGCATTTTCCCTCTTTTCCTTTGGCTACTGTAATGTCTGTCAGTCATCGATCTATTTGTCCCTCTTTTCCTTTGGCTACTGTAATGTCTGTCAGTCATCGATCCATATGTCCCTCTTTTCCTTTGGCTACTGTAATGTCTGTCAGTCATCGATCCATCTGTCCCTCTTTTCCTTTGGCTACTGTAATGTCTGTCAGTCATTGATCCATCTGTTCCTTTTTTCCTTTGGCTACTGTAATGTCTGTCAGTCATCGATCCATTTGTCTATCTTTTCCTTTGGCTACTGTAATGTCTGTCAGTCATTGATCCATCTGTTCCTCTTTTCCTTTGGCTATGGTAATGTCTGTCAGTCATCGATCCATTTGTCACTCTTTTCATTTGGCTACTGTAATGTCTGTCAGTCATCGATCCATCTGTCCCTCATTTCCTTTAGCTACAGTAATGTCTGTCAGTCATCGATCCATCTGTCCCTCTTTTCTTTTGGCTACTGTAATGTCTGTCAGTCATTGATCCATTTATCCTCTTTTCCTTTGGCTACTGTAATGTCTGTCAGTCATCGACCCATCTCTCCCTCTTTTCCTTTGGCTACTGTAATGTCTGTCAGTCATCGATCCATCTGTCCCTCTTTTCCTTTGGCTACTGTAATGTCTGTCAGTCATCCATCCATCTGTCCCTCTTTTCCGTTGGCTACTGTAATGTCTGTCAGTCATCGATCCATCTATCCCTCATTTCCTTTGGCTACAGTAATGTCTGTCAGTCATCGATCCATTTTCCCTCTTTTCTGTTGACTACTGGAATGTCTGTCAGTCAACGATCCATGTGTACCTCTTTGCCTTTGGCTACTGTAATGTCTGTCAGCCATCGATCCATCTGTCCCTCATTTACTTTGGCTACTTTATTGTCTGTCAGTCATCTATGCATTTTCCCTCTTTTCCTTTGACTACTGTAATGTCTGTCAGTCATCGATCCATTTGTCCCTCTTTTCCATTGGCTACTGTAATGTCTGTCAGTCATCGATCCATGTGTCCCTCTTTTCCTTTGGCTACTGTAATGTCTGTCAGTCATCGATCCATCTGTCCCTCTTTTCCTTTGGCTACTGTAATGTCTGTCAGTCATCGATCCATCTCTCCCTCTTTTCCTTTGGCTACTGTAATGTCTGTCAGTCATCGATCCATCTGTCCCTCTTTTCCTTTGGCTACTGTAATGTCTGTCAGTCATCGATCCATCTGTCCCTCTTTTCCTTTGGCTACTGTAATGTCTGTCAGTCATCCATCCAACTATCTCTCATTTATTTTGGCTACTGTAATGTCTGTCAGTCATCGATCCATCTGTCCCTCTTTTACTTTGGCTACTGTAATGTCTGTCAGTCATCTATGCATTTGTCCCTCTTTTCCTTTGGCTACTGTAATGTCTGTCAGTCATCGATCCATATATCCCTCTTTTCCTTTGGCTACTGTAATGTCTGTCAGTCATCGATCCATCTGTCCCTCTTTTCCTTTGGCTACTGTAATGTCTGTCAGTCATTGATCCATCTGTTCCTCTTTTCCTTTGGCTATGGTAATGTCTGTCAGTCATCGATCCATTTGTCACTCTTTTCCTTTGGCTACTGTAATGTCTGTCAGTCATCGATCCATCTGTCCCTCTTTTCCTTTGGCTACTGTAATGTCTGTCAGTCATCGATCCATCTGTGCCTCTTTTCCTTTGGCTACTGTAATGTCTGTCAGTCATCGATCCATCTATCCTCTTTTCCTTTGGCTACTTTAATGTCTGTCAGTCATCGATCCATATCTCCCTCTTTTCCTTTGGCTACTGTAATGTCTGTCAGTCATCCATCCATCTGTCCCTCTTTTCCTTTGGCTACTGTAATGTCTGTCAGTCATCGATCCATCTATCCCTCATTTCCTTTGGCTACAGTAATGTCTGTCAGTCATCGATCCATTTGTCCCTCTTTTCCTTTGACTACTGTAATGTCTGTCAGTCATCGATCCATCTGTCCCTCTTTTCCTTTGGCTACTGTAATGTCTGTCAGTCATCGATCCATCTCTCCCTCTTTTCCTTTGGCTACTGTAATGTCTGTCAGTCATCGATCCATCTGTCCTTCATTTACTTTGGCTACTGTAATGTCTGTCAGTCATCGATCCATCTGTCCCTCTTTTCCTTTGGCTACTGTAATGTCTGTCAGTCATCGATCCATCTGTCCCTCTTTTCCTTTGGCTACTGTAATGTCTGTCAGTCATCCATCCAACTGTCCCTCATTTATTTTGGCTACTGTAATGTCTGTCAGTCATCGATCCATCTGTCCCTCTTTTACTTTGGCTACTGTAATGTCTGTCAGTCATCTATGCATTTGTCCCTCTTTTCCTTTGGCTACTGTAATGTCTGTCAGTCATTGGTCCATATATCCCTCTTTTCCTTTGGCTACTGTAATGTATGTCAGTCATCGATCCATCTGTCCCTCTTTTCCTTTGGCTACTGTAATGTCTGTCAGTCATTGATCCATCTGTTCCTCTTTTCCTTTGGCTATGGTAATGTCTGTCAGTCATCGATCCATTTGTCACTCTTTTCCTTTGGCTACTGTAATGTCTGTCAGTCATCGATCCATCTGTCCCTCTTTTCCTTTGGCTACTGTAATGTCTGTCAGTCATCGATCCATCTGTGCCTCTTTTCCTTTGGCTACTGTAATGTCTGTCAGTCATCGATCCATCTATCCTCTTTTCATCTGGCTACTTTAATGTCTGTCAGTCATCGATCCATCTCTCCCTCTTTTCCTTTGGCTACTGTAATGTCTGTCAGTCATCGATCCATCTGTCCCTCTTTTCCTTTGGCTACTGTAATGTCTGTCAGTCATCCATCCATCTGTCCCTCTTTTCCTTTGGCTACTGTAATGTCTGTCAGTCATCGATCCATCTGTCCCTCATTTCCTTTGGCTACAGTAATGTCTGTCAGTCATCGATCCATTTGTCCCTCTTTTCCTTTGACTACTGTAATGTCTGTCAGTCATCGATCCATCTGTCCCTCTTTTCCTTTGGCTACTGTAATGTCTGTCAGTCATCGATCCATCTCTCCCTCTTTTCCTTTGGCTACTTTAATGTCTGTCAGTCATCGATCCATCTGTCCCTCATTTACTTTGGCTACTGTAATGTCTGTCAGTCATCGATCCATCTGTCCCTCTTTTCCTTTGGCTACTGTAATGTCTGTCAGTCATCGATCCATCTCTCCCTCTTTTCCTTTGGCTACTGTAATGTCTGTCAGTCATCGATCTATTTGTCCCTCTTTTCCTTTGGCTACTGTAATGTCTGTCAGTCATCGATCCATATGTCCCTCTTTTCCTTTGGCTACTGTAATGTCTGTCAGTCATCGATCTATTTGTCCCTCTTTTCCTTTGGCTACTGTAATGTCTGTCAGTCATCGATCCATATGTCCCTCTTTTCCTTTGGCTACTGTAATGTCTGTCAGTCATCGATCCATCTGTCCCTCTTTTCCTTTGGCTACTGTAATGTCTGTCAGTCATTGATCCATCTGTTCCTTTTTTTCTTTGGCTACTGTAATGTCTGTCAGTCATCGATCCATTTGTCTATCTTTTCCTTTGGCTACTGTAATGTCTGTCAGTCATTGATCCATCTGTTCCTCTTTTCCTTTGGCTATGGTAATGTCTGTCAGTCATCGATCCATTTGTCACTCTTTTCCTTTGGCTACTGTAATGTCTGTCAGTCATCGATCCATCTGTCCCTCATTTCCTTTGGCTACAGTAATGTCTGTCAGTCATCGATCCATCTGTCCCTCTTTTCTTTTGGCTACTGTAATGTCTGTCAGTCATCGATCCATTTATCCTCTTTTCCTTTGGCTACTGTAATGTCTGTCAGTCATCGATCCATCTGTCCCTCTTTTCCTTTGGCTACTGTAATGTCTGTCAGTCATCGATCCATCTGTCCCTCTTTTCCTTTGGCTACTGTAATGTCTGTCAGTCATCCATCCATCTGTCCCTCTTTTCCGTTGGCTACTGTAATGTCTGTCAGTCATCGATCCATCTATCCCTCATTTCCTTTGGCTACAGTAATGTCTGTCAGTCATCGATCCATTTTCCCTCTTTTCCGTTGACTACTGGAATGTCTGTCCGTCAACGATCCATCTGTCCCTCTTTTCCTTTGGCTACTGTAATGTCTGTCAGTCATCGATCCATCTGTGCCTCTTTTCCTTTGGCTACTGTAATGTCTGTCAGTCATCGATCCATCTATCCTCTTTTCCTTTGGCTACTTTAATGTCTGTCAGTCATCGATCCATCTCTCCCTCTTTTCCTTTGGCTACTGTAATGTCTGTCAGTCATCGATCCATCTGTCCCTCTTTTCCTTTGGCTACTGTAATGTCTGTCAGTCATCCATCCATCTGTCCCTCTTTTCCTTTGGCTACTGTAATGTCTGTCAGTCATCGATCCATCTATCCCTCATTTCCTTTGGCTACAGTAATGTCTGTCAGTCATCGATCCATTTGTCCCTCTTTTCCTTTGACTACTGTAATGTCTGTCAGTCATCGATCCATCTGTCCCTCTTTTCCTTTGGCTACAGTAATGTCTGTCAGTCATCGATCCATCTCTCCCTCTTTTCCTTTGGCTACTGTAATGAGTGTCAGTCATCGATCCATCTATCTTTCATTTCCGTTGGCTACTGTAATATATGTCAGTCATCGATCCATCTGTCCCTATTTTCCTTTGACTACTGTAATGTCTGTCAGTCATCGATCCATCTATCCTCTTTTCCTTTGGTTACTGTAATGTCTGTCAGTCTTCGATCCATATGTCCCTCTTTTCCTTTGGCTACTGTAATGTCTGTCAGTCATTGATCCATCTGTTCCTTTTTTCCTTTGGCTACTGTAATGTGTGTCAGTCATCGATCCATTTGTCACTCTTTTCCTTTGGCTACTGTAATGTATGTCAGTCATCGATCCATCTGTCCCTCTTTTCCGTTGGCTACTGTAATGTCTGTCAGTCATCCATCCATCTGTCCCTCTTTTCCTTTGGTTACTGTAATGTCTGTCAGTCTTCGATCCATATGTCCCTCTTTTCCTTTGGCTACTGTAATGTCTGTCAGTCATTGATCCATCTGTTCCTTTTTTCCTTTGGCTACTGTAATGTGTGTCAGTCATCGATCCATTTGTCACTCTTTTCCTTTGGCTACTGTAATGTATGTCAGTCATCGATCCATCTGTCCCTCATTTCCTTTGGCTACTGTAATGTCTGTCAGTCATCGATCCATCTGTCCCTCTTTTCCTTTGGCTACTGTAATGTCTGTCAGTCATCTATGCATTTTCCCTCTTTTCCATTGGCTACTGTAATGTCTGTCAGTCATCGATCCATATGTCCCTCTTTTCCTTTGGCTACTGTAATGTCTGTCAGTTATCGATCCATCTGTCCCTCTTTTCCTTTGGCTACTGTAATGTCTGTCAGTCATTGATCCATCTGTTCCTCTTTTCCTTTGTCTATGGTAATGTCTGTCAGTCATCGATCCATTTGTCACTCTTTTCCTTTGGCTACTGTAATGTCTGTCAGTCATCGATCCATCTGTCCCTCTTTTCCTTTGGCTACTGTAATGTCTGTCAGTCATCGATCCATCTGTCCCTCTTTTCCTTTGGCTACTGTAATGTCTGTCAGTCATCTATGCATTTGTCCCTCTTTTCCTTTGGCTACTGTAATGTCTGTCAGTCATTGGTCCATATATCCCTCTTTTCCTTTGGCTACTGTAATGTATGTCAGTCATCGATCCATCTGTCCCTCTTTTCCTTTGGCTACTGTAATGTCTGTCAGTCATTGATCCATCTGTTCCTCTTTTCCTTTGGCTATGGTAATGTCTGTCAGTCATCGATCCATTTGTCACTCTTTTCCTTTGGCTACTGTAATGTCTGTCAGTCATCGATCCATCTGTCCCTCTTTTCCTTTGGCTACTGTAATGTCTGTCAGTCATCGATCCATCTGTGCCTCTTTTCCTTTGGCTACTGTAATGTCTGTCAGTCATCGATCCATCTATCCTCTTTTCATTTGGCTACTTTAATGTCTGTCAGTCATCGATCCATCTCTCCCTCTTTTCCTTTGGCTACTGTAATGTCTGTCAGTCATCGATCCATCTGTCCCTCTTTTCCTTTGGCTACTGTAATGTCTGTCAGTCATCCATCCATCTGTCCCTCTTTTCCTTTGGCTACTGTAATGTCTGTCAGTCATCGATCCATCTATCCCTCATTTCCTTTGGCTACAGTAATGTCTGTCAGTCATCGATCCATTTGTCCCTCTTTTCCTTTGACTACTGTAATGTCTGTCAGTCATCGATCCATCTGTCCCTCTTTTCCTTTGGCTACTGTAATGTCTGTCAGTCATCGATCCATCTCTCCCTCTTTTCCTTTGGCTACTTTAATGTCTGTCAGTCATCGATCCATCTGTCCCTCATTTACTTTGGCTACTGTAATGTCTGTCAGTCATCGATCCATATGTCCCTCTTTTCCTTTGGCTACTGTAATGTCTGTCAGTCATCGATCCATCTCTCCCTCTTTTCCTTTGGCTACTGTAATGTCTGTCAGTCATCGATCTATTTGTCCCTCTTTTCCTTTGGCTACTGTAATGTCTGTCAGTCATCGATCCATATGTCCCTCTTTTCCTTTGGCTACTGTAATGTCTGTCAGTCATCGATCTATTTGTCCCTCTTTTCCTTTGGCTACTGTAATGTCTGTCAGTCATCGATCCATATGTCCCTCTTTTCCTTTGGCTACTGTAATGTCTGTCAGTCATCGATCCATCTGTCCCTCTTTTCCTTTGGCTACTGTAATGTCTGTCAGTCATTGATCCATCTGTTCCTTTTTTCCTTTGGCTACTGTAATGTCTGTCAGTCATCGATCCATTTGTCTATCTTTTCCTTTGGCTACTGTAATGTCTGTCAGTCATTGATCCATCTGTTCCTCTTTTCCTTTGGCTATGGTAATGTCTGTCAGTCATCGATCCATTTGTCACTCTTTTCCTTTGGCTACTGTAATGTCTGTCAGTCATCGATCCATCTGTCCCTCATTTCCTTTGGCTACAGTAATGTCTGTCAGTCATCGATCCATCTGTCCCTCTTTTCTTTTGGCTACTGTAATGTCTGTCAGTCATCGATCCATTTATCCTCTTTTCCTTTGGCTACTGTAATGTCTGTCAGTCATCGATCCATCTCTCCCTCTTTTCCTTTGGCTACTGTAATGTCTGTCAGTCATCGATCCATCTGTCCCTCTTTTCCTTTGGCTACTGTAATGTCTGTCAGTCATCCATCCATCTGTCCCTCTTTTCCGTTGGCTACTGTAATGTCTGTCAGTCATCGATCCATCTATCCCTCATTTCCTTTGGCTACAGTAATGTCTGTCAGTCATCGATCCATTTTCCCTCTTTTCCGTTGACTACTGGAATGTCTGTCCGTCAACGATCCATCTGTCCCTCTTTTCCTTTGGATACTGTAATGTCTGTCAGTCATCGATCCATCTGTGCCTCTTTTCCTTTGGCTACTGTAATGTCTGTCAGTCATCGATCCATCTATCCTCTTTTCCTTTGGCTACTTTAATGTCTGTCAGTCATCGATCCATCTCTCCCTCTTTTCCTTTGGCTACTGTAATGTCTGTCAGTCATCGATCCATCTGTCCCTCTTTTCCTTTGGCTACTGTAATGTCTGTCAGTCATCCATCCATCTGTCCCTCTTTTCCTTTGGCTACTGTAATGTCTGTCAGTCATCGATCCATCTATCCCTCATTTCCTTTGGCTACAGTAATGTCTGTCAGTCATCGATCCATTTGTCCCTCTTTTCCTTTGACTACTGTAATGTCTGTCAGTCATCGATCCATCTGTCCCTCTTTTCCTTTGGCTACAGTAATGTCTGTCAGTCATCGATCCATCTCTCCCTCTTTTCCTTTGGCTACTGTAATGAGTGTCAGTCATCGATCCATCTATCTTTCATTTCCGTTGGCTACTGTAATATATGTCAGTCATCGATCCATCTGTCCCTATTTTCCTTTGACTACTGTAATGTCTGTCAGTCATCGATCCATCTATCCTCTTTTCCTTTGGTTACTGTAATGTCTGTCAGTCTTCGATCCATATGTCCCTCTTTTCCTTTGGCTACTGTAATGTCTGTCAGTCATTGATCCATCTGTTCCTTTTTTCCTTTGGCTACTGTAATGTGTGTCAGTCATCGATCCATTTGTCACTCTTTTCCTTTGGCTACTGTAATGTATGTCAGTCATCGATCCATCTGTCCCTCTTTTCCGTTGGCTACTGTAATGTCTGTCAGTCATCCATCCATCTGTCCCTCTTTTCCTTTGGTTACTGTAATGTCTGTCAGTCTTCGATCCATATGTCCCTCTTTTCCTTTGGCTACTGTAATGTCTGTCAGTCATTGATCCATCTGTTCCTTTTTTCCTTTGGCTACTGTAATGTGTGTCAGTCATCGATCCATTTGTCACTCTTTTCCTTTGGCTACTGTAATGTATGTCAGTCATCGATCCATCTGTCCCTCATTTCCTTTGGCTACTGTAATGTCTGTCAGTCATCGATCCATCTGTCCCTCTTTTCCTTTGGCTACTGTAATGTCTGTCAGTCATCTATGCATTTTCCCTCTTTTCCATTGGCTACTGTAATGTCTGTCAGTCATCGATCCATATGTCCCTCTTTTCCTTTGGCTACTGTAATGTCTGTCAGTCATCGATCCATCTGTCCCTCTTTTCTTTTGGCTACTGTAATGTCTGTCAGTCATCGATCCATTTATCCTCTTTTCCTTTGGCTACTGTAATGTCTGTCAGTCATCGATCCATCACTCCCTCTTTTCCTTTTGGCTACTGTAATGTCTGTCAGTCATCGATCCATCTGTCCCTCTTTTCATTTGGCTACTGTAATGTCTGTCAGTCATCCATCCATCTGTCCCTCTTTTCCTTTGGCTACTGTAATGTCTGTCAGTCATCCATCCATCTATCCCTCATTTCCTTTGGTTACAGTAATGTCTGTCAGTCATCGATCCATTTGTCCCTCTTTTCCTTTGGCTACTGGAATGTCTGTCAGTCAACGATCCATGTGTACCTCTTTTCCTTTGGCTACTGTAATGTCTGTCAGTCATCGATCCATCTGTCCCTCATTTACTTTGGCTACTTTAATGTCTGTCAGTCATCTATGCATTTTCCCTCTTTTCCTTTGACTACTGTAATGTCTGTCAGTCATCGATCATTTTGTCCCCTTTTCCTTTGGCTACTGTAATGAGTGTCAGTCATCGATCCATCTATCTTTCATTTCCGTTGGCTACTGTAATATATGTCAGTCATCGATCCATCTGTCCCTATTTTCCTTTGACTACTGTAATGTCTGTCAGTCATCGATCCATCTATCCTCTTTTCCGTTGGCTACTGTAATATATGTCAGTCATCCATCCATCTGTCCCTCTTTTCCTTTGGTTACTGTAATGTCTGTCAGTCTTCGATCCATATGTCCCTTTTTTCCTTTGGCTACTGTAATGTCTGTCAGTCATTGATCCATCTGTTCCTTTTTTCCTTTGGCTACTGTAATGTCTGTCAGTCATCGATCCATTTGTCACTCTTTTCCTTTGGCCACTGTAATGTCTGTCAGTCATCGATCCAGCTGTCCCTCATTTCCTTTGGCTACTGTAATGTCTGTCAGTCATCGATCCATCTGTCCCTCTTTTCCTTTGGCTACTGTAATGTCTGTCAGTCATTGATCCATCTGTCCCTCATTTACTTTGGCTACTGTAATGTCTGTCAGTCATCTATGCATTTTCCCTCTTTTCCATTGGCTACTGTAATGTCTGTCAGTCATCGACCCATATGTCCCTCTTTTCCTTTGGCTACTGTAATATATGTCAGTCATCGATCCATCTGTCCCACTTTTTCTTTGGCTACTGTAATGAGGGTCAGTCATCGATCCATCTATCTTTCATTTCCGTTGGCTACTGTAATATATGTCAGTCATCGATCCATCTGTCCCTCTTTTCCTTTGACTACTGTAATGTCTGTCAGTCATCGATCCATCTGTCCCTCTTTTCCTTTGGCTACTGTAATGTCTGTCAGTCATCGATCCATCTATCCTCTTTTCCTTTGGTTACTGTAATGTCTGTCAGTCATCGATCCATCTCTCCCTCTTTTCCTTTGGCTACTGTAATGTCTGTCAGTCATCGATCCATCTGTCCCTCTTTTCCTTTGGCTACTGTAATGTCTGTCAGTCTTCGATCCATATGTCCCTCATTTCCTTTGGCTACTGTAATGTCTGTCAGTCATCGATCCATCTATCCTCTTTTCCTTTGGTTACTGCAATGTCTGTCAGTCATCGATCCATATGTCCCTCTTTTCCATTGGCTACTGTAATGTCTGTCAGTCATCGATCCATATTTCCCTCTTTTCCTTTGGCTACTGTAATGTCTGTCAGTCATCGATCCATCTGTCCCCCTTTTCCTTTGGCTACTGTAATGTCTGTCAGTCATTGATCCATCTGTTCCTTTTTTCCTTTGGCTACTGTAATGTCTGTCAGTCATCGATCCATTTGTCTCTCTTTTCCTTTGGCTACTGTAATGTCTGTCAGTCATTGATCCATCTGTTCCTCTTTTTCTTTGGCTATGGTAATGTCTGTCAGTCATCGATCCATCTCTCCCTCTTTTCCTTTGGCTACTGTAATGTCTGTCAGTCATCGATCCATCTGTCCTTCTTTTCCTTTGGCTACTGTAATGTCTGTCAGTCATCCATCCATCTGTCCCTCTTTTCCTTTGGCTACTGTAATGTCTGTCAGTCATCGATCCATCTATTCCTCATTTCCTTTGGCTACAGTAATGTCTGTCAGTCATCGATCCATTTGTCCCTCTTTTCCTTTGGCTACTGGAATGTCTGTCAGTCATCGATCCATGTGTCCCTCTTTTCCTTTGGCTACTGTAATGTCTGTCAGTCATCGATCCATCTGTCCCTCATTTACTTTGGCTACTTTAATGTCTGTCAGTCATTGATCCATCTGTTCCTGTTTTCCTTTGGCTACTGTAATGTCTGTCAGTCTTCGATCCATATGTTCCTCTTTTCCTTTGGCTACTGTAATGTCTGTCAGTCATTGATCCATCTGTTCCTTTTTTCCTTTGGCTACTGTAATGTCTGTCAGTCATCGATCCATTTGTCTCTCTTTTCCTTTGGCTACTGGAATGTCTGTCAGTCATCGATCCATTTGTCACTCTTTTCCTTTGGCTACTGTAATGTCTGTCAGTTATCGATCCATCTGTCCCTCTTTTCCTTTGGCTACTGTAATGTCTGTCAGTCATTGATCCATCTGTTCCTCTTTTCCTTTGTCTATGGTAATGTCTGTCAGTCATCGATCCATTTGTCACTCTTTTCCTTTGGCTACTGTAATGTCTGTCAGTCATCGATCCATCTGTCCCTCTTTTCCTTTGGCTACTGTAATGTCTGTCAGTCATCGATCCATCTGTCCCTCTTTTCCTTTGGCTACTGTAATGTCTGTCAGTCATCTATGCATTTGTCCCTCTTTTCCTTTGGCTACTGTAATGTCTGTCAGTCATTGGTCCATATATCCCTCTTTTCCTTTGGCTACTGTAATGTATGTCAGTCATCGATCCATCTGTCCCTCTTTTCCTTTGGCTACTGTAATGTCTGTCAGTCATTGATCCATCTGTTCCTCTTTTCCTTTGGCTATGGTAATGTCTGTCAGTCATCGATCCATTTGTCACTCTTTTCCTTTGGCTACTGTAATGTCTGTCAGTCATCGATCCATCTGTCCCTCTTTTCCTTTGGCTACTGTAATGTCTGTCAGTCATCGATCCATTGTGCCTCTTTTCCTTTGGCTACTGTAATGTCTGTCAGTCATCGATCCATCTATCCTCTTTTCATTTGGCTACTTTAATGTCTGTCAGTCATCGATCCATCTCTCCCTCTTTTCCTTTGGCTACTGTAATGTCTGTCAGTCATCGATCCATCTGTCCCTCTTTTCCTTTGGCTACTGTAATGTCTGTCAGTCATCCATCCATCTGTCCCTCTTTTCCTTTGGCTACTGTAATGTCTGTCAGTCATCGATCCATCTATCCCTCATTTCCTTTGGCTACAGTAATGTCTGTCAGTCATCGATCCATTTGTCCCTCTTTTCCTTTGACTACTGTAATGTCTGTCAGTCATCGATCCATCTGTCCCTCTTTTCCTTTGGCTACTGTAATGTCTGTCAGTCATCGATCCATCTCTCCCTCTTTTCCTTTGGCTACTTTAATGTCTGTCAGTCATCGATCCATCTGTCCCTCATTTACTTTGGCTACTGTAATGTCTGTCAGTCATCGATCCATATGTCCCTCTTTTCCTTTGGCTACTGTAATGTCTGTCAGTCATCGATCCATCTCTCCCTCTTTTCCTTTGGCTACTGTAATGTCTGTCAGTCATCGATCTATTTGTCCCTCTTTTCCTTTGGCTACTGTAATGTCTGTCAGTCATCGATCCATATGTCCCTCTTTTCCTTTGGCTACTGTAATGTCTGTCAGTCATCGATCTATTTGTCCCTCTTTTCCTTTGGCTACTGTAATGTCTGTCAGTCATCGATCCATATGTCCCTCTTTTCCTTTGGCTACTGTAATGTCTGTCAGTCATCGATCCATCTGTCCCTCTTTTCCTTTGGCTACTGTAATGTCTGTCAGTCATTGATCCATCTGTTCCTTTTTTCCTTTGGCTACTGTAATGTCTGTCAGTCATCGATCCATTTGTCTATCTTTTCCTTTGGCTACTGTAATGTCTGTCAGTCATTGATCCATCTGTTCCTCTTTTCCTTTGGCTATGGTAATGTCTGTCAGTCATCGATCCATTTGTCACTCTTTTCCTTTGGCTACTGTAATGTCTGTCAGTCATCGATCCATCTGTCCCTCATTTCCTTTGGCTACAGTAATGTCTGTCAGTCATCGATCCATCTGTCCCTCTTTTCTTTTGGCTACTGTAATGTCTGTCAGTCATCGATCCATTTATCCTCTTTTCCTTTGGCTACTGTAATGTCTGTCAGTCATCGATCCATCTCTCCCTCTTTTCCTTTGGCTACTGTAATGTCTGTCAGTCATCGATCCATCTGTCCCTCTTTTCCTTTGGCTACTGTAATGTCTGTCAGTCATCCATCCATCTGTCCCTCTTTTCCGTTGGCTACTGTAATGTCTGTCAGTCATCGATCCATCTATCCCTCATTTCCTTTGGCTACAGTAATGTCTGTCAGTCATCGATCCATTTTCCCTCTTTTCCGTTGACTACTGGAATGTCTGTCCGTCAACGATCCATCTGTCCCTCTTTTCCTTTGGATACTGTAATGTCTGTCAGTCATCGATCCATCTGTGCCTCTTTTCCTTTGGCTACTGTAATGTCTGTCAGTCATCGATCCATCTATCCTCTTTTCCTTTGGCTACTTTAATGTCTGTCAGTCATCGATCCATCTCTCCCTCTTTTCCTTTGGCTACTGTAATGTCTGTCAGTCATCGATCCATCTGTCCCTCTTTTCCTTTGGCTACTGTAATGTCTGTCAGTCATCCATCCATCTGTCCCTCTTTTCCTTTGGCTACTGTAATGTCTGTCAGTCATCGATCCATCTATCCCTCATTTCCTTTGGCTACAGTAATGTCTGTCAGTCATCGATCCATTTGTCCCTCTTTTCCTTTGACTACTGTAATGTCTGTCAGTCATCGATCCATCTGTCCCTCTTTTCCTTTGGCTACAGTAATGTCTGTCAGTCATCGATCCATCTCTCCCTCTTTTCCTTTGGCTACTGTAATGAGTGTCAGTCATCGATCCATCTATCTTTCATTTCCGTTGGCTACTGTAATATATGTCAGTCATCGATCCATCTGTCCCTATTTTCCTTTGACTACTGTAATGTCTGTCAGTCATCGATCCATCTATCCTCTTTTCCTTTGGTTACTGTAATGTCTGTCAGTCTTCGATCCATATGTCCCTCTTTTCCTTTGGCTACTGTAATGTCTGTCAGTCATTGATCCATCTGTTCCTTTTTTCCTTTGGCTACTGTAATGTGTGTCAGTCATCGATCCATTTGTCACTCTTTTCCTTTGGCTACTGTAATGTATGTCAGTCATCGATCCATCTGTCCCTCTTTTCCGTTGGCTACTGTAATGTCTGTCAGTCATCCATCCATCTGTCCCTCTTTTCCTTTGGTTACTGTAATGTCTGTCAGTCTTCGATCCATATGTCCCTCTTTTCCTTTGGCTACTGTAATGTCTGTCAGTCATTGATCCATCTGTTCCTTTTTTCCTTTGGCTACTGTAATGTGTGTCAGTCATCGATCCATTTGTCACTCTTTTCCTTTGGCTACTGTAATGTATGTCAGTCATCGATCCATCTGTCCCTCATTTCCTTTGGCTACTGTAATGTCTGTCAGTCATCGATCCATCTGTCCCTCTTTTCCTTTGGCTACTGTAATGTCTGTCAGTCATCTATGCATTTTCCCTCTTTTCCATTGGCTACTGTAATGTCTGTCAGTCATCGATCCATATGTCCCTCTTTTCCTTTGGCTACTGTAATGTCTGTCAGTTATCGATCCATCTGTCCCTCTTTTCCTTTGGCTACTGTAATGTCTGTCAGTCATTGATCCATCTGTTCCTCTTTTCCTTTGTCTATGGTAATGTCTGTCAGTCATCGATCCATTTGTCACTCTTTTCCTTTGGCTACTGTAATGTCTGTCAGTCATCGATCCATCTGTCCCTCTTTTCCTTTGGCTACTGTAATGTCTGTCAGTCATCGATCCATCTGTCCCTCTTTTCCTTTGGCTACTGTAATGTCTGTCAGTCATCTATGCATTTGTCCCTCTTTTCCTTTGGCTACTGTAATGTCTGTCAGTCATTGGTCCATATATCCCTCTTTTCCTTTGGCTACTGTAATGTATGTCAGTCATCGATCCATCTGTCCCTCTTTTCCTTTGGCTACTGTAATGTCTGTCAGTCATTGATCCATCTGTTCCTCTTTTCCTTTGGCTATGGTAATGTCTGTCAGTCATCGATCCATTTGTCACTCTTTTCCTTTGGCTACTGTAATGTCTGTCAGTCATCGATCCATCTGTCCCTCTTTTCCTTTGGCTACTGTAATGTCTGTCAGTCATCGATCCATCTGTGCCTCTTTTCCTTTGGCTACTGTAATGTCTGTCAGTCATCGATCCATCTATCCTCTTTTCATTTGGCTACTTTAATGTCTGTCAGTCATCGATCCATCTCTCCCTCTTTTCCTTTGGCTACTGTAATGTCTGTCAGTCATCGATCCATCTGTCCCTCTTTTCCTTTGGCTACTGTAATGTCTGTCAGTCATCCATCCATCTGTCCCTCTTTTCCTTTGGCTACTGTAATGTCTGTCAGTCATCGATCCATCTATCCCTCATTTCCTTTGGCTACAGTAATGTCTGTCAGTCATCGATCCATTTGTCCCTCTTTTCCTTTGACTACTGTAATGTCTGTCAGTCATCGATCCATCTGTCCCTCTTTTCCTTTGGCTACTGTAATGTCTGTCAGTCATCGATCCATCTCTCCCTCTTTTCCTTTGGCTACTTTAATGTCTGTCAGTCATCGATCCATCTGTCCCTCATTTACTTTGGCTACTGTAATGTCTGTCAGTCATCGATCCATATGTCCCTCTTTTCCTTTGGCTACTGTAATGTCTGTCAGTCATCGATCCATCTCTCCCTCTTTTCCTTTGGCTACTGTAATGTCTGTCAGTCATCGATCTATTTGTCCCTCTTTTCCTTTGGCTACTGTAATGTCTGTCAGTCATCGATCCATATGTCCCTCTTTTCCTTTGGCTACTGTAATGTCTGTCAGTCATCGATCTATTTGTCCCTCTTTTCCTTTGGCTACTGTAATGTCTGTCAGTCATCGATCCATATGTCCCTCTTTTCCTTTGGCTACTGTAATGTCTGTCAGTCATCGATCCATCTGTCCCTCTTTTCCTTTGGCTACTGTAATGTCTGTCAGTCATTGATCCATCTGTTCCTTTTTTCCTTTGGCTACTGTAATGTCTGTCAGTCATCGATCCATTTGTCTATCTTTTCCTTTGGCTACTGTAATGTCTGTCAGTCATTGATCCATCTGTTCCTCTTTTCCTTTGGCTATGGTAATGTCTGTCAGTCATCGATCCATTTGTCACTCTTTTCCTTTGGCTACTGTAATGTCTGTCAGTCATCGATCCATCTGTCCCTCATTTCCTTTGGCTACAGTAATGTCTGTCAGTCATCGATCCATCTGTCCCTCTTTTCTTTTGGCTACTGTAATGTCTGTCAGTCATCGATCCATTTATCCTCTTTTCCTTTGGCTACTGTAATGTCTGTCAGTCATCGATCCATCTCTCCCTCTTTTCCTTTGGCTACTGTAATGTCTGTCAGTCATCGATCCATCTGTCCCTCTTTTCCTTTGGCTACTGTAATGTCTGTCAGTCATCCATCCATCTGTCCCTCTTTTCCGTTGGCTACTGTAATGTCTGTCAGTCATCGATCCATCTATCCCTCATTTCCTTTGGCTACAGTAATGTCTGTCAGTCATCGATCCATTTTCCCTCTTTTCCGTTGACTACTGGAATGTCTGTCCGTCAACGATCCATCTGTCCCTCTTTTCCTTTGGATACTGTAATGTCTGTCAGTCATCGATCCATCTGTGCCTCTTTTCCTTTGGCTACTGTAATGTCTGTCAGTCATCGATCCATCTATCCTCTTTTCCTTTGGCTACTTTAATGTCTGTCAGTCATCGATCCATCTCTCCCTCTTTTCCTTTGGCTACTGTAATGTCTGTCAGTCATCGATCCATCTGTCCCTCTTTTCCTTTGGCTACTGTAATGTCTGTCAGTCATCCATCCATCTGTCCCTCTTTTCCTTTGGCTACTGTAATGTCTGTCAGTCATCGATCCATCTATCCCTCATTTCCTTTGGCTACAGTAATGTCTGTCAGTCATCGATCCATTTGTCCCTCTTTTCCTTTGACTACTGTAATGTCTGTCAGTCATCGATCCATCTGTCCCTCTTTTCCTTTGGCTACAGTAATGTCTGTCAGTCATCGATCCATCTCTCCCTCTTTTCCTTTGGCTACTGTAATGAGTGTCAGTCATCGATCCATCTATCTTTCATTTCCGTTGGCTACTGTAATATATGTCAGTCATCGATCCATCTGTCCCTATTTTCCTTTGACTACTGTAATGTCTGTCAGTCATCGATCCATCTATCCTCTTTTCCTTTGGTTACTGTAATGTCTGTCAGTCTTCGATCCATATGTCCCTCTTTTCCTTTGGCTACTGTAATGTCTGTCAGTCATTGATCCATCTGTTCCTTTTTTCCTTTGGCTACTGTAATGTGTGTCAGTCATCGATCCATTTGTCACTCTTTTCCTTTGGCTACTGTAATGTATGTCAGTCATCGATCCATCTGTCCCTCTTTTCCGTTGGCTACTGTAATGTCTGTCAGTCATCCATCCATCTGTCCCTCTTTTCCTTTGGTTACTGTAATGTCTGTCAGTCTTCGATCCATATGTCCCTCTTTTCCTTTGGCTACTGTAATGTCTGTCAGTCATTGATCCATCTGTTCCTTTTTTCCTTTGGCTACTGTAATGTGTGTCAGTCATCGATCCATTTGTCACTCTTTTCCTTTGGCTACTGTAATGTATGTCAGTCATCGATCCATCTGTCCCTCATTTCCTTTGGCTACTGTAATGTCTGTCAGTCATCGATCCATCTGTCCCTCTTTTCCTTTGGCTACTGTAATGTCTGTCAGTCATCTATGCATTTTCCCTCTTTTCCATTGGCTACTGTAATGTCTGTCAGTCATCGATCCATATGTCCCTCTTTTCCTTTGGCTACTGTAATGTCTGTCAGTCATCGATCCATCTGTCCCTCTTTTCTTTTGGCTACTGTAATGTCTGTCAGTCATCGATCCATTTATCCTCTTTTCCTTTGGCTACTGTAATGTCTGTCAGTCATCGATCCATCACTCCCTCTTTTCCTTTTGGCTACTGTAATGTCTGTCAGTCATCGATCCATCTGTCCCTCTTTTCATTTGGCTACTGTAATGTCTGTCAGTCATCCATCCATCTGTCCCTCTTTTCCTTTGGCTACTGTAATGTCTGTCAGTCATCGATCCATCTATCCCTCATTTCCTTTGGTTACAGTAATGTCTGTCAGTCATCGATCCATTTGTCCCTCTTTTCCTTTGGCTACTGGAATGTCTGTCAGTCAACGATCCATGTGTACCTCTTTTCCTTTGGCTACTGTAATGTCTGTCAGTCATCGATCCATCTGTCCCTCATTTACTTTGGCTACTTTAATGTCTGTCAGTCATCTATGCATTTTCCCTCTTTTCCTTTGACTACTGTAATGTCTGTCAGTCATCGATCATTTTGTCCCCTTTTCCTTTGGCTACTGTAATGAGTGTCAGTCATCGATCCATCTATCTTTCATTTCCGTTGGCTACTGTAATATATGTCAGTCATCGATCCATCTGTCCCTATTTTCCTTTGACTACTGTAATGTCTGTCAGTCATCGATCCATCTATCCTCTTTTCCGTTGGCTACTGTAATATATGTCAGTCATCCATCCATCTGTCCCTCTTTTCCTTTGGTTACTGTAATGTCTGTCAGTCTTCGATCCATATGTCCCTCTTTTCCTTTGGCTACTGTAATGTCTGTCAGTCATTGATCCATCTGTTCCTTTTTTCCTTTGGCTACTGTAATGTCTGTCAGTCATCGATCCATTTGTCACTCTTTTCCTTTGGCCACTGTAATGTCTGTCAGTCATCGATCCAGCTGTCCCTCATTTCCTTTGGCTACTGTAATGTCTGTCAGTCATCGATCCATCTGTCCCTCTTTTCCTTTGGCTACTGTAATGTCTGTCAGTCATTGATCCATCTGTCCCTCATTTACTTTGGCTACTGTAATGTCTGTCAGTCATCTATGCATTTTCCCTCTTTTCCATTGGCTACTGTAATGTCTGTCAGTCATCGACCCATATGTCCCTCTTTTCCTTTGGCTACTGTAATATATGTCAGTCATCGATCCATCTGTCCCTCTTTTCCTTTGACTACAGTAATGTCTGTCAGTCATCGATCATTTTGTCCACTTTTTCTTTGGCTACTGTAATGAGGGTCAGTCATCGATCCATCTATCTTTCATTTCCGTTGGCTACTGTAATATATGTCAGTCATCGATCCATCTGTCCCTCTTTTCCTTTGACTACTGTAATGTCTGTCAGTCATCGATCCATCTGTCCCTCTTTTCCTTTGGCTACTGTAATGTCTGTCAGTCATCGATCCATCTATCCTCTTTTCCTTTGGTTACTGTAATGTCTGTCAGTCATCGATCCATCTCTCCCTCTTTTCCTTTGGCTACTGTAATGTCTGTCAGTCATCGATCCATCTGTCCCTCTTTTCCTTTGGCTACTGTAATGTCTGTCAGTCTTCGATCCATATGTCCCTCATTTCCTTTGGCTACTGTAATGTCTGTCAGTCATCGATCCATCTATCCTCTTTTCCTTTGGTTACTGCAATGTCTGTCAGTCATCGATCCATATGTCCCTCTTTTCCATTGGCTACTGTAATGTCTGTCAGTCATCGATCCATATTTCCCTCTTTTCCTTTGGCTACTGTAATGTCTGTCAGTCATCGATCCATCTGTCCCCCTTTTCCTTTGGCTACTGTAATGAGTGTCAGTCATCGATCCATCTATCTTTCATTTCCGTTGGCTACTGTAATATATGTCAGTCATCGATCCATCTGTCCCTATTTTCCTTTGACTACTGTAATGTCTGTCAGTCATCGATCCATCTATCCTCTTTTCCGTTGGCTACTGTAATATATGTCAGTCATCCATCCATCTGTCCCTCTTTTCCTTTGGTTACTGTAATGTCTGTCAGTCTTCGATCCATATGTCCCTCTTTTCCTTTGGCTACTGTAATGTCTGTCAGTCATTGATCCATCTGTTCCTTTTTTCCTTTGGCTACTGTAATGTCTGTCAGTCATCGATCCATTTGTCACTCTTTTCCTTTGGCCACTGTAATGTCTGTCAGTCATCGATCCAGCTGTCCCTCATTTCCTTTGGCTACTGTAATGTCTGTCAGTCATCGATCCATCTGTCCCTCTTTTCCTTTGGCTACTGTAATGTCTGTCAGTCATTGATCCATCTGTCCCTCATTTACTTTGGCTACTGTAATGTCTGTCAGTCATCTATGCATTTTCCCTCTTTTCCATTGGCTACTGTAATGTCTGTCAGTCATCGACCCATATGTCCCTCTTTTCCTTTGGCTACTGTAATATATGTCAGTCATCGATCCATCTGTCCCTCTTTTCCTTTGACTACAATAATGTCTCACAGTCATCGATCATTTTGTCCACTTTTTCTTTGGCTACTGTAATGAGGGTCAGTCATCGATCCATCTATCTTTCATTTCCGTTGGCTACTGTAATATATGTCAGTCATCGATCCATCTGTCCCTCTTTTCCTTTGACTACTGTAATGTCTGTCAGTCATCAATCCATCTGTCCCTCTTTTCCTTTGGCTACTGTAATGTCTGTCAGTCATCGATCCATCTATCCTCTTTTCCTTTGGTTACTGTAATGTCTGTCAGTCATCGATCCATCTCTCCCTCTTTTCCTTTGGCTACTGTAATGTCTGTCAGTCATCGATCCATCTGTCCCTCTTTTCCTTTGGCTACTGTAATGTCTGTCAGTCTTCGATCCATATGTCCCTCATTTCCTTTGGCTACTGTAATGTCTGTCAGTCATCGATCCATCTATCCTCTTTTCCTTTGGTTACTGCAATGTCTGTCAGTCATCGATCCATATGTCCCTCTTTTCCATTGGCTACTGTAATGTCTGTCAGTCATCGATCCATATTTCCCTCTTTTCCTTTGGCTACTGTAATGTCTGTCAGTCATCGATCCATCTGTCCCCCTTTTCCTTTGGCTACTGTAATGTCTGTCAGTCATTGATCCATCTGTTCCTTTTTTCCTTTGGCTACTGTAATGTCTGTCAGTCATCGATCCATTTGTCTCTCTTTTCCTTTGGCTACTGTAATGTCTGTCAGTCATTGATCCATCTGTTCCTCTTTTCCTTTGGCTATGGTAATGTCTGTCAGTCATCGATCCATCTCTCCCTCTTTTCCTTTGGCTACTGTAATGTCTGTCAGTCATCGATCCATCTGTCCTTCTTTTCCTTTGGCTACTGTAATGTCTGTCAGTCATCCATCCATCTGTCCCTCTTTTCCTTTGGCTACTGTAATGTCTGTCAGTCATCGATCCATCTATTCCTCATTTCCTTTGGCTACAGTAATGTCTGTCAGTCATCGATCCATTTGTCCCTCTTTTCCTTTGGCTACTGGAATGTCTGTCAGTCATCGATCCATGTGTCCCTCTTTTCCTTTGGCTACTGTAATGTCTGTCAGTCATCGATCCATCTGTCCCTCATTTACTTTGGCTACTTTAATGTCTGTCAGTCATTGATCCATCTGTTCCTGTTTTCCTTTGGCTACTGTAATGTCTGTCAGTCTTCGATCCATATGTTCCTCTTTTCCTTTGGCTACTGTAATGTCTGTCAGTCATTGATCCATCTGTTCCTTTTTTCCTTTGGCTACTGTAATGTCTGTCAGTCATCGATCCATTTGTCTCTCTTTTCCTTTGGCTACTGGAATGTCTGTCAGTCATCGATCCATTTGTCACTCTTTTCCTTTGGCTACTGTAATGTCTGTCAGTTATCGATCCATCTGTCCCTCTTTTCCTTTGGCTACTGTAATGTCTGTCAGTCATTGATCCATCTGTTCCTCTTTTCCTTTGTCTATGGTAATGTCTGTCAGTCATCGATCCATTTGTCACTCTTTTCCTTTGGCTACTGTAATGTCTGTCAGTCATCGATCCATCTGTCCCTCTTTTCCTTTGGCTACTGTAATGTCTGTCAGTCATCGATCCATCTGTCCCTCTTTTCCTTTGGCTACTGTAATGTCTGTCAGTCATCTATGCATTTGTCCCTCTTTTCCTTTGGCTACTGTAATGTCTGTCAGTCATTGGTCCATATATCCCTCTTTTCCTTTGGCTACTGTAATGTATGTCAGTCATCGATCCATCTGTCCCTCTTTTCCTTTGGCTACTGTAATGTCTGTCAGTCATTGATCCATCTGTTCCTCTTTTCCTTTGGCTATGGTAATGTCTGTCAGTCATCGATCCATTTGTCACTCTTTTCCTTTGGCTACTGTAATGTCTGTCAGTCATCGATCCATCGGTCCCTCTTTTCCTTTGGCTACTGTAATGTCTGTCAGTCATCGATCCATCTGTGCCTCTTTTCCTTTGGCTACTGTAATGTCTGTCAGTCATCGATCCATCTATCCTCTTTTCATTTGGCTACTTTAATGTCTGTCAGTCATCGATCCATCTGTCCCTCATTTCCTTTGGCTACAGTAATGTCTGTCAGTCATCGATCCATCTGTCCCTCTTTTCTTTTGGCTACTGTAATGTCTGTCAGTCATCGATCCATTTATCCTCTTTTCCTTTGGCTACTGTAATGTCTGTCAGTCATCGATCCATCTCTCCCTCTTTTCCTTTGGCTACTGTAATGTCTGTCAGTCATCGATCCATCTGTCCCTCTTTTCCTTTGGCTACTGTAATGTCTGTCAGTCATCCATCCATCTGTCCCTCTTTTCCGTTGGCTACTGTAATGTCTGTCAGTCATCGATCCATCTATCCCTCATTTCCTTTGGCTACAGTAATGTCTGTCAGTCATCGATCCATTTTCCCTCTTTTCCGTTGACTACTGGAATGTCTGTCCGTCAACGATCCATCTGTCCCTCTTTTCCTTTGGATACTGTAATGTCTGTCAGTCATCGATCCATCTGTGCCTCTTTTCCTTTGGCTACTGTAATGTCTGTCAGTCATCGATCCATCTATCCTCTTTTCCTTTGGCTACTTTAATGTCTGTCAGTCATCGATCCATCTCTCCCTCTTTTCCTTTGGCTACTGTAATGTCTGTCAGTCATCGATCCATCTGTCCCTCTTTTCCTTTGGCTACTGTAATGTCTGTCAGTCATCCATCCATCTGTCCCTCTTTTCCTTTGGCTACTGTAATGTCTGTCAGTCATCGATCCATCTATCCCTCATTTCCTTTGGCTACAGTAATGTCTGTCAGTCATCGATCCATTTGTCCCTCTTTTCCTTTGACTACTGTAATGTCTGTCAGTCATCGATCCATCTGTCCCTCTTTTCCTTTGGCTACAGTAATGTCTGTCAGTCATCGATCCATCTCTCCCTCTTTTCCTTTGGCTACTGTAATGAGTGTCAGTCATCGATCCATCTATCTTTCATTTCCGTTGGCTACTGTAATATATGTCAGTCATCGATCCATCTGTCCCTATTTTCCTTTGACTACTGTAATGTCTGTCAGTCATCGATCCATCTATCCTCTTTTCCTTTGGTTACTGTAATGTCTGTCAGTCTTCGATCCATATGTCCCTCTTTTCCTTTGGCTACTGTAATGTCTGTCAGTCATTGATCCATCTGTTCCTTTTTTCCTTTGGCTACTGTAATGTGTGTCAGTCATCGATCCATTTGTCACTCTTTTCCTTTGGCTACTGTAATGTATGTCAGTCATCGATCCATCTGTCCCTCTTTTCCGTTGGCTACTGTAATGTCTGTCAGTCATCCATCCATCTGTCCCTCTTTTCCTTTGGTTACTGTAATGTCTGTCAGTCTTCGATCCATATGTCCCTCTTTTCCTTTGGCTACTGTAATGTCTGTCAGTCATTGATCCATCTGTTCCTTTTTTCCTTTGGCTACTGTAATGTGTGTCAGTCATCGATCCATTTGTCACTCTTTTCCTTTGGCTACTGTAATGTATGTCAGTCATCGATCCATCTGTCCCTCATTTCCTTTGGCTACTGTAATGTCTGTCAGTCATCGATCCATCTGTCCCTCTTTTCCTTTGGCTACTGTAATGTCTGTCAGTCATCTATGCATTTTCCCTCTTTTCCATTGGCTACTGTAATGTCTGTCAGTCATCGATCCATATGTCCCTCTTTTCCTTTGGCTACTGTAATGTCTGTCAGTCATCGATCCATCTGTCCCTCTTTTCTTTTGGCTACTGTAATGTCTGTCAGTCATCGATCCATTTATCCTCTTTTCCTTTGGCTACTGTAATGTCTGTCAGTCATCGATCCATCACTCCCTCTTTTCCTTTTGGCTACTGTAATGTCTGTCAGTCATCGATCCATCTGTCCCTCTTTTCATTTGGCTACTGTAATGTCTGTCAGTCATCCATCCATCTGTCCCTCTTTTCCTTTGGCTACTGTAATGTCTGTCAGTCATCGATCCATCTATCCCTCATTTCCTTTGGTTACAGTAATGTCTGTCAGTCATCGATCCATTTGTCCCTCTTTTCCTTTGGCTACTGGAATGTCTGTCAGTCAACGATCCATGTGTACCTCTTTTCCTTTGGCTACTGTAATGTCTGTCAGTCATCGATCCATCTGTCCCTCATTTACTTTGGCTACTTTAATGTCTGTCAGTCATCTATGCATTTTCCCTCTTTTCCTTTGACTACTGTAATGTCTGTCAGTCATCGATCATTTTGTCCCCTTTTCCTTTGGCTACTGTAATGAGTGTCAGTCATCGATCCATCTATCTTTCATTTCCGTTGGCTACTGTAATATATGTCAGTCATCGATCCATCTGTCCCTATTTTCCTTTGACTACTGTAATGTCTGTCAGTCATCGATCCATCTATCCTCTTTTCCGTTGGCTACTGTAATATATGTCAGTCATCCATCCATCTGTCCCTCTTTTCCTTTGGTTACTGTAATGTCTGTCAGTCTTCGATCCATATGTCCCTCTTTTCCTTTGGCTACTGTAATGTCTGTCAGTCATTGATCCATCTGTTCCTTTTTTCCTTTGGCTACTGTAATGTCTGTCAGTCATCGATCCATTTGTCACTCTTTTCCTTTGGCCACTGTAATGTCTGTCAGTCATCGATCCAGCTGTCCCTCATTTCCTTTGGCTACTGTAATGTCTGTCAGTCATCGATCCATCTGTCCCTCTTTTCCTTTGGCTACTGTAATGTCTGTCAGTCATTGATCCATCTGTCCCTCATTTACTTTGGCTACTGTAATGTCTGTCAGTCATCTATGCATTTTCCCTCTTTTCCATTGGCTACTGTAATGTCTGTCAGTCATCGACCCATATGTCCCTCTTTTCCTTTGGCTACTGTAATATATGTCAGTCATCGATCCATCTGTCCCTCTTTTCCTTTGACTACAGTAATGTCTGTCAGTCATCGATCATTTTGTCCACTTTTTCTTTGGCTACTGTAATGAGGGTCAGTCATCGATCCATCTATCTTTCATTTCCGTTGGCTACTGTAATATATGTCAGTCATCGATCCATCTGTCCCTCTTTTCCTTTGACTACTGTAATGTCTGTCAGTCATCGATCCATCTGTCCCTCTTTTCCTTTGGCTACTGTAATGTCTGTCAGTCATCGATCCATCTATCCTCTTTTCCTTTGGTTACTGTAATGTCTGTCAGTCATCGATCCATCTCTCCCTCTTTTCCTTTGGCTACTGTAATGTCTGTCAGTCATCGATCCATCTGTCCCTCTTTTCCTTTGGCTACTGTAATGTCTGTCAGTCTTCGATCCATATGTCCCTCATTTCCTTTGGCTACTGTAATGTCTGTCAGTCATCGATCTATCTATCCTCTTTTCCTTTGGTTACTGCAATGTCTGTCAGTCATCGATCCATATGTCCCTCTTTTCCATTGGCTACTGTAATGTCTGTCAGTCATCGATCCATATTTCCCTCTTTTCCTTTGGCTACTGTAATGTCTGTCAGTCATCGATCCATCTGTCCCCCTTTTCCTTTGGCTACTGTAATGAGTGTCAGTCATCGATCCATCTATCTTTCATTTCCGTTGGCTACTGTAATATATGTCAGTCATCGATCCATCTGTCCCTATTTTCCTTTGACTACTGTAATGTCTGTCAGTCATCGATCCATCTATCCTCTTTTCCGTTGGCTACTGTAATATATGTCAGTCATCCATCCATCTGTCCCTCTTTTCCTTTGGTTACTGTAATGTCTGTCAGTCTTCGATCCATATGTCCCTCTTTTCCTTTGGCTACTGTAATGTCTGTCAGTCATTGATCCATCTGTTCCTTTTTTCCTTTGGCTACTGTAATGTCTGTCAGTCATCGATCCATTTGTCACTCTTTTCCTTTGGCCACTGTAATGTCTGTCAGTCATCGATCCAGCTGTCCCTCATTTCCTTTGGCTACTGTAATGTCTGTCAGTCATCGATCCATCTGTCCCTCTTTTCCTTTGGCTACTGTAATGTCTGTCAGTCATTGATCCATCTGTCCCTCATTTACTTTGGCTACTGTAATGTCTGTCAGTCATCTATGCATTTTCCCTCTTTTCCATTGGCTACTGTAATGTCTGTCAGTCATCGACCCATATGTCCCTCTTTTCCTTTGGCTACTGTAATATATGTCAGTCATCGATCCATCTGTCCCTCTTTTCCTTTGACTACAGTAATGTCTGTCAGTCATCGATCATTTTGTCCACTTTTTCTTTGGCTACTGTAATGAGGGTCAGTCATCGATCCATCTATCTTTCATTTCCGTTGGCTACTGTAATATATGTCAGTCATCGATCCATCTGTCCCTCTTTTCCTTTGACTACTGTAATGTCTGTCAGTCATCAATCCATCTGTCCCTCTTTTCCTTTGGCTACTGTAATGTCTGTCAGTCATCGATCCATCTATCCTCTTTTCCTTTGGTTACTGTAATGTCTGTCAGTCATCGATCCATCTCTCCCTCTTTTCCTTTGGCTACTGTAATGTCTGTCAGTCATCGATCCATCTGTCCCTCTTTTCCTTTGGCTACTGTAATGTCTGTCAGTCTTCGATCCATATGTCCCTCATTTCCTTTGGCTACTGTAATGTCTGTCAGTCATCGATCCATCTATCCTCTTTTCCTTTGGTTACTGCAATGTCTGTCAGTCATCGATCCATATGTCCCTCTTTTCCATTGGCTACTGTAATGTCTGTCAGTCATCGATCCATATTTCCCTCTTTTCCTTTGGCTACTGTAATGTCTGTCAGTCATCGATCCATCTGTCCCCCTTTTCCTTTGGCTACTGTAATGTCTGTCAGTCATTGATCCATCTGTTCCTTTTTTCCTTTGGCTACTGTAATGTCTGTCAGTCATCGATCCATTTGTCTCTCTTTTCCTTTGGCTACTGTAATGTCTGTCAGTCATTGATCCATCTGTTCCTCTTTTCCTTTGGCTATGGTAATGTCTGTCAGTCATCGATCCATCTCTCCCTCTTTTCCTTTGGCTACTGTAATGTCTGTCAGTCATCGATCCATCTGTCCTTCTTTTCCTTTGGCTACTGTAATGTCTGTCAGTCATCCATCCATCTGTCCCTCTTTTCCTTTGGCTACTGTAATGTCTGTCAGTCATCGATCCATCTATTCCTCATTTCCTTTGGCTACAGTAATGTCTGTCAGTCATCGATCCATTTGTCCCTCTTTTCCTTTGGCTACTGGAATGTCTGTCAGTCATCGATCCATGTGTCCCTCTTTTCCTTTGGCTACTGTAATGTCTGTCAGTCATCGATCCATCTGTCCCTCATTTACTTTGGCTACTTTAATGTCTGTCAGTCATTGATCCATCTGTTCCTGTTTTCCTTTGGCTACTGTAATGTCTGTCAGTCTTCGATCCATATGTTCCTCTTTTCCTTTGGCTACTGTAATGTCTGTCAGTCATTGATCCATCTGTTCCTTTTTTCCTTTGGCTACTGTAATGTCTGTCAGTCATCGATCCATTTGTCTCTCTTTTCCTTTGGCTACTGGAATGTCTGTCAGTCATCGATCCATTTGTCACTCTTTTCCTTTGGCTACTGTAATGTCTGTCAGTTATCGATCCATCTGTCCCTCTTTTCCTTTGGCTACTGTAATGTCTGTCAGTCATTGATCCATCTGTTCCTCTTTTCCTTTGTCTATGGTAATGTCTGTCAGTCATCGATCCATTTGTCACTCTTTTCCTTTGGCTACTGTAATGTCTGTCAGTCATCGATCCATCTGTCCCTCTTTTCCTTTGGCTACTGTAATGTCTGTCAGTCATCGATCCATCTGTCCCTCTTTTCCTTTGGCTACTGTAATGTCTGTCAGTCATCTATGCATTTGTCCCTCTTTTCCTTTGGCTACTGTAATGTCTGTCAGTCATTGGTCCATATATCCCTCTTTTCCTTTGGCTACTGTAATGTATGTCAGTCATCGATCCATCTGTCCCTCTTTTCCTTTGGCTACTGTAATGTCTGTCAGTCATTGATCCATCTGTTCCTCTTTTCCTTTGGCTATGGTAATGTCTGTCAGTCATCGATCCATTTGTCACTCTTTTCCTTTGGCTACTGTAATGTCTGTCAGTCATCGATCCATCGGTCCCTCTTTTCCTTTGGCTACTGTAATGTCTGTCAGTCATCGATCCATCTGTGCCTCTTTTCCTTTGGCTACTGTAATGTCTGTCAGTCATCGATCCATCTATCCTCTTTTCATTTGGCTACTTTAATGTCTGTCAGTCATCGATCCATCTCTCCCTCTTTTCCTTTGGCTACTGTAATGTCTGTCAGTCATCGATCCATCTATCCCTCATTTCCTTTGGCTACAGTAATGTCTGTCCGTCATCGATCCATTTGTCCCTCTTTTCCTTTGACTACTGTAATGTCTGTCAGTCATCGATCCATCTGTCCCTCTTTTCCTTTGGCTACTGTAATGTCTGTCAGTCATCGATCCATCTCTCCCTCTTTTCCTTTGGCTACTTTAATGTCTGTCAGTCATCGATCCATCTGTCCCTCATTTACTTTGGCTACTGTAATGTCTGTCAGTCATCGATCCATCTGTCCCTCTTTTCCTTTGGCTACTGTAATGTCTGTCAGTCATCGATCCATCTCTCCCTCTTTTCCTTTGGCTACTGTAATGTCTGTCAGTCATCGATCTATTTGTCCCTCTTTTCCTTTGGCTACTGTAATGTCTGTCAGTCATCGATCCATATGTCCCTCTTTTCCTTTGGCTACTGTAATGTCTGTCAGTCATCGATCTATTTGTCCCTCTTTTCCTTTGGCTACTGTAATGTCTGTCAGTCATCGATCCATATGTCCCTCTTTTCCTTTGGCTACTGTAATGTCTGTCAGTCATCGATCCATCTGTCCATCTTTTCCTTTGGCTACTGTAATATCTGTCAGTCATTGATCCATCTGTTCCTTTTTTCCTTTGGCTACTGTAATGTCTGTCAGTCATCGATCCATTTGTCTATCTTTTCCTTTGGCTACTGTAATGTCTGTCAGTCATTGATCCATCTGTTCCTCTTTTCCTTTGGCTATGGTAATGTCTGTCAGTCATCGATCCATTTGTCACTCTTTTCCTTTGGCTACTGTAATGTCTGTCAGTCATCGATCCATCTGTCCCTCATTTCCTTTGGCTACAGTAATGTCTGTCAGTCATCGATCCATCTGTCCCTCTTTTCTTTTGGCTACTGTAATGTCTGTCAGTCATCGATCCATTTATCCTCTTTTCCTTTGGCTACTGTAATGTCTGTCAGTCATCGATCCATCTCTCCCTGTTTTCCTTTGGCTACTGTAATGTCTGTCAGTCATCGATCCATCTGTCCCTCTTTTCCATTGGCTACTGTAATGTCTGTCAGTCATCCATCCATCTGTCCCTCTTTTCCGTTGGCTACTGTAATGTCTGTCAGTCATCGATCCATCTATCCCTCATTTCCTTTGGCTACAGTAATGTCTGTCAGTCATCGATCCATTTTCCCTCTTTTCCGTTGACTACTGGAATGTCTGTCCGTCAACGATCCATCTGTCCCTCTTTTCCTTTGGATACTGTAATGTCTGTCAGTCATCGATCCATCTGTGCCTCTTTTCCTTTGGCTACTGTAATGTCTGTCAGTCATCGATCCATCTATCCTCTTTTCCTTTGGCTACTTTAATGTCTGTCAGTCATCGATCCATCTCTCCCTCTTTTCCTTTGGCTACTGTAATGTCTGTCAGTCATCGATCCATCTGTCCCTCTTTTCCTTTGGCTACTGTAATGTCTGTCAGTCATCCATCCATCTGTCCATCTTTTCCTTTGGCTACTGTAATGTCTGTCAGTCATCGATCCATCTATCCCTCATTTCCTTTGGCTACTGTAATGTCTGTCAGTCATCGATCCATTTGTCCCTCTTTTCCTTTGACTACTGTAATGTCTGTCAGTCATCGATCCATCTGTCCCTCTTTTCCTTTGGCTACAGTAATGTCTGTCAGTCATCGATCCATCTCTCCCTCTTTTCCTTTGGCTACTGTAATGTCTGTCAGTCATCGATCCATCTGTCCCTCATTTACTTTGGCTACTGTAATGTCTGTCAGTCATCGATCCATCTGTCCCTCTTTTCCTTTGGCTACTGTAATGTCTGTCAGTCATCGATCCATCTGTCCCTCTTTTCCTTTGGCTACTGTAATGTCTGTCAGTCATCCATCCATCTGTCCCTCATTTATTTTGGCTACTGTAATGTCTGTCAGTCATAGATCCATCTGTCCCTCTTTTACTTTGGCTACTGTAATGTCTGTCAGTCATCGATCATTTTGTCCCCTTTTTCTTTGGCTACTGTAATGAGGGTCAGTCATCGATCCATCTATCTTTCATTTCCGTTGGCTACTGTAATATATGTCAGTCATCGATCCATCTGTCCCTCTTTTCCTTTGACTACTGTAATGTCTGTCAGTCATCGATCCATCTATCCCTCTTTTCCTTTGGCTACTGTAATGTCTGTCAGTCATCGATCCATCTGTCCCTCATTTACTTTGGCTACTGTAATGTCTGTCAGTCATCTATGCATTTTCCCTCTTTTCCTTTGACTACTGTAATGTCTGTCAGTCATCGATCCATTTGTCCCTCTTTTCCATTGGCTACTGTAATGTCTGTCAGTCATCGATCCATGTGTCCCTCTTTTCCTTTGGCTACTGTAATGTCTGTCAGTCATCGATCCATCTGTCCCTCTTTTCCTTTGGCTACTGTAATGTCTGTCAGTCAACGATCCATCTCTCCCTCTTTTCCTTTGGCTACTGTAATGTCTGTCAGTCATCGATCCATCTGTCCCTCATTTCCTTTGGCTACTGTAATGTCTGTCAGTCATCGATCCATCTGTCCCTCTTTTCCTTTGGCTACTGTAATGTCTGTCAGTCATCCATCCATCTGTCCCTCATTTATTTTGGCTACTGTAATGTCTGTTAGTCATCGATCCATCTGTCCCTCTTTTACTTTGGCTACTGTAATGTCTGTCAGTCATCGATCATTTTGTCCCCTTTTTCTTTGGCTACTGTAATGAGGGTCAGTCATCGATCCATCTATCTTTCATTTCCGTTGGCTACTGTAATATATGTCAGTCATCGATCCATCTGTCCCTCTTTTCCTTTGACTACTGTAATGTCTGTCAGTCATCGATCCATCTGTCCCTCTTTTCCTTTGGCTACTGTAATGTCTGTCAGTCATCGATCCATCTATCCTCTTTTCCTTTGGTTACTGTAATGTCTGTCAGTCTTCGATCCATATGTCCCTCTTTTCCTTTGGCTACTGTAATGTCTGTCAGTCATTGATCCATCTGTTCCTTTTTTCCTTTGGCTACTGTAATGTCTGTCAGTCATCGATCCATTTGTCACTCTTTTCCTTTGACTACTGTAATGTCTGTCAGTCATCGATCCATCTGTCCCTCATTTCCTTTGGCTACTGTAATGTCTGTCAGTCATCGACCCATCTGTCCCTCTTTTCCTTTGGCTACTGTAATGTCTGTCAGTCATTGGTCCATCTGTCCCTCATTTACTTTGGCTACTGTAATGTCTGTCAGTCATCTATGCATTTTCCCTCTTTTCCTTTGGCTACTGTAATGTCTGTCAGTCATCGATCTATTTGTCCCTCTTTTCCATTGGCTACTGTAATATCTGTCAGTCATCGATCCATATGTCCCTCTTTTCCTTTGGCTACTGTAATGTCTGTCAGTCATCGATCCATCTGTCCCTCTTTTCCTTTGGCTACTGTAATGTCTGTCAGTCATTGATCCATCTGTTCCTTTTTTCCTTTGGCTACTGTAATGTCTGTCAGTCATCGATCCAGTTGTCTCTCTTTTCCTTTGGCTACTGTAATGTCTGTCAGTCATTGATCCATCTGTTCCTCTTTTCCTTTGGCTATGGTAATGTCTGTCAGTCATCGATCCATTTGTCACTCTTTTCCTTTGGCTACTGTAATGTCTGTCAGTCATCGATCCATCTGTCCCTCATTTCCTTTGGCTACAGTAATGTCTGTCAGTCATCGATCCATCTGTCCCTCTTTTCTTTTGGCTACTGTAATGTCTGTCAGTCATCGATCCATTTATCCTCTTTTCCTTTGGCTACTGTAATGTCTGTCAGTCATCGATCCATCTCTCCCTCTTTTCCTTTGGCTACTGTAATGTCTGTCAGTCATCGATCCATCTGTCCCTCTTTTCCTTTGGCTACTGTAATGTCTGTCAGTCATCCATCCATCTGTCCCTCTTTTCCTTTGGCTACTGTAATGTCTGTCAGTCATCGATCCATCTATCCCTCATTTCCTTTGGCGACAGTAATGTCTGTCAGTCATCGATCCATTTGTCCCTCTTTTCCTTTGGCTACTGGAATGTCTGTCAGTCAACGATCCATGTGTACCTCTTTTCCTTTGGCTACTGTAATGTCTGTCAGTCATCGATCCATCTGTCCCTCATTTACTTTGGCTACTTTATTGTCTGTCAGTCATCTATGCATTTTCCCTCTTTTCCGTTGACTACTGTAATGTCTGTCAGTCATCGATCCATTTGTCCCTCTTTTCCATTGGCTACTGTAATGTCTGTCAGTCATCGATCCATTTGTCCCTCTTTTCCATTGGCTACTGTAATGTCTGTCAGTCATCGATCCATCTGTCCCTCTTTTCCTTTGGCTACTGTAATGTCTGTCAGTCATCGATCCATCTGTCCCTCTTTTCCTTTGGCTACTGTAATGTCTGTCAGTCATCCATCCATCTGTCCCTCATTTATTTTGGCTACTGTAATGTCTGTCAGTCATCGATCCATCTGTCCCTCTTTTACTTTGGCTACTGTAATGTCTGTCAGTCATCTATGCATTTGTCCCTCTTTTCCTTTGGCTACTGTAATGTCTGTCAGTCATCGATCCATATATCCCTCTTTTCCTTTGGCTACTGTAATGTCTGTCAGTCATCGATCCATCTGTCCCTCTTTTCCTTTGGCTACTGTAATGTCTGTCAGTCATTGATCCATCTGTTCCTCTTTTCCTTTGGCTACTGTAATGTCTGTCAGTCATCGATCCATTTGTCACTCTTTTCCTTTGGCTACTGTAATGTCTGTCAGTCATCGATCCATCTGTCCCTCTTTTCCTTTGGCTACTGTAATGTCTGTCAGTCATCGATCCATCTGTGCCTCTTTTCCTTTGGCTACTGTAATGTCTGTCAGTCATCGATCCATCTATCCTCTTTTCCTTTGGCTACTTTAATGTCTGTCAGTCATCGATCCATCTCTCCCTCTTTTCCTTTGGCTACTGTAATGTCTGTCAGTCATCGATCCATCTGTCCCTCTTTTCCTTTGGCTACTGTAATGTCTGTCAGTCATCCATCCATCTGTCCCTCTTTTCCTTTGGCTACTGTAATGTCTGTCAGTCATCGATCCATCTATCCCTCATTTCCTTTGGCTACAGTAATGTCTGTCAGTCATCGATCCATTTGTCCCTCTTTTCCTTTGGCTACTGTAATGTCTGTCAGTCATCGATCCATCTGTCCCTCATTTACTTTGGCTACTGTAATGTCTGTCAGTCATCTATGCATTTTCCCTCTTTTCCTTTGACTACTGTAATGTCTGTCAGTCATCGATCCATTTGTCCCTCTTTTCCATTGGCTACTGTAATGTCTGTCAGTCATCGATCCATGTGTCCCTCTTTTCCTTTGGCTACTGTAATGTCTGTCAGTCATCGATCCATCTGTCCCTCTTTTCCTTTGGCTACTGTAATGTCTGTCAGTCATCGATCCATCTCTCCCTCTTTTCCTTTGGCTACTGTAATGTCTGTCAGTCATCGATCCATCTGTCCCTCTTTTCCTTTGGCTACTGTAATGTCTGTCAGTCATCGATCCATCTGTCCCTCTTTTCCTTTGGCTACTGTAATGTCTGTCAGTCATCCATCCATCTGTCCCTCATTTATTTTGGCTACTGTAATGTCTGTCAGTCATCGATCCATTTATCCTCTTTTCCTTTGGCTACTGTAATGTCTGTCAGTCATCGATCCATCTCTCCCTGTTTTCCTTTGGCTACTGTAATGTCTGTCAGTCATCGATCCATCTGTCCCTCTTTTCCATTGGCTACTGTAATGTCTGTCAGTCATCCATCCATCTGTCCCTCTTTTCCGTTGGCTACTGTAATGTCTGTCAGTCATCGATCCATCTATCCCTCATTTCCTTTGGCTACAGTAATGTCTGTCAGTCATCGATCCATTTTCCCTCTTTTCCGTTGACTACTGGAATGTCTGTCCGTCAACGATCCATCTGTCCCTCTTTTCCTTTGGATACTGTAATGTCTGTCAGTCATCGATCCATCTGTGCCTCTTTTCCTTTGGCTACTGTAATGTCTGTCAGTCATCGATCCATCTATCCTCTTTTCCTTTGGCTACTTTAATGTCTGTCAGTCATCGATCCATCTCTCCCTCTTTTCCTTTGGCTACTGTAATGTCTGTCAGTCATCGATCCATCTGTCCCTCTTTTCCTTTGGCTACTGTAATGTCTGTCAGTCATCCATCCATCTGTCCATCTTTTCCTTTGGCTACTGTAATGTCTGTCAGTCATCGATCCATCTATCCCTCATTTCCTTTGGCTACTGTAATGTCTGTCAGTCATCGATCCATTTGTCCCTCTTTTCCTTTGACTACTGTAATGTCTGTCAGTCATCGATCCATCTGTCCCTCTTTTCCTTTGGCTACAGTAATGTCTGTCAGTCATCGATCCATCTCTCCCTCTTTTCCTTTGGCTACTGTAATGTCTGTCAGTCATCGATCCATCTGTCCCTCATTTACTTTGGCTACTGTAATGTCTGTCAGTCATCGATCCATCTGTCCCTCTTTTCCTTTGGCTACTGTAATATCTGTCAGTCATCGATCCATCTCTCCCTCTTTTCCTTTGGCTACTGTAATGTCTGTCAGTCATTGATCCATCTGTCCCTCTTTTCCTTTGGCTACTGTAATGTCTGTCAGTCATCGATCCATCTGTCCCTCTTTTCCTTTGGCTACTGTAATGTCTGTCAGTCATCCATCCATCTGTCCCTCATTTATTTTGGCTACTGTAATGTCTGTCAGTCATAGATCCATCTGTCCCTCTTTTACTTTGGCTACTGTAATGTCTGTCAGTCATCGATCATTTTGTCCCCTTTTTCTTTGGCTACTGTAATGAGGGTCAGTCATCGATCCATCTATCTTTCATTTCCGTTGGCTACTGTAATATATGTCAGTCATCGATCCATCTGTCCCTCTTTTCCTTTGACTACTGTAATGTCTGTCAGTCATCGATCCATCTATCCCTCTTTTCCTTTGGCTACTGTAATGTCTGTCAGTCATCGATCCATCTGTCCCTCATTTACTTTGGCTACTGTAATGTCTGTCAGTCATCTATGCATTTTCCCTCTTTTCCTTTGACTACTGTAATGTCTGTCAGTCATCGATCCATTTGTCCCTCTTTTCCATTGGCTACTGTAATGTCTGTCAGTCATCGATCCATGTGTCCCTCTTTTCCTTTGGCTACTGTAATGTCTGTCAGTCATCGATCCATCTGTCCCTCTTTTCCTTTGGCTACTGTAATGTCTGTCAGTCAACGATCCATCTCTCCCTCTTTTCCTTTGGCTACTGTAATGTCTGTCAGTCATCGATCCATCTGTCCCTCATTTCCTTTGGCTACTGTAATGTCTGTCAGTCATCGATCCATCTGTCCCTCTTTTCCTTTGGCTACTGTAATGTCTGTCAGTCATCCATCCATCTGTCCCTCATTTATTTTGGCTACTGTAATGTCTGTTAGTCATCGATCCATCTGTCCCTCTTTTACTTTGGCTACTGTAATGTCTGTCAGTCATCGATCATTTTGTCCCCTTTTTCTTTGGCTACTGTAATGAGGGTCAGTCATCGATCCATCTATCTTTCATTTCCGTTGGCTACTGTAATATATGTCAGTCATCGATCCATCTGTCCCTCTTTTCCTTTGACTACTGTAATGTCTGTCAGTCATCGATCCATCTGTCCCTCTTTTCCTTTGGCTACTGTAATGTCTGTCAGTCATCGATCCATCTATCCTCTTTTCCTTTGGTTACTGTAATGTCTGTCAGTCTTCGATCCATATGTCCCTCTTTTCCTTTGGCTACTGTAATGTCTGTCAGTCATTGATCCATCTGTTCCTTTTTTCCTTTGGCTACTGTAATGTCTGTCAGTCATCGATCCATTTGTCACTCTTTTCCTTTGACTACTGTAATGTCTGTCAGTCATCGATCCATCTGTCCCTCATTTCCTTTGGCTACTGTAATGTCTGTCAGTCATCGACCCATCTGTCCCTCTTTTCCTTTGGCTACTGTAATGTCTGTCAGTCATTGGTCCATCTGTCCCTCATTTACTTTGGCTACTGTAATGTCTGTCAGTCATCTATGCATTTTCCCTCTTTTCCTTTGGCTACTGTAATGTCTGTCAGTCATCGATCTATTTGTCCCTCTTTTCCATTGGCTACTGTAATATCTGTCAGTCATCGATCCATATGTCCCTCTTTTCCTTTGGCTACTGTAATGTCTGTCAGTCATCGATCCATCTGTCCCTCTTTTCCTTTGGCTACTGTAATGTCTGTCAGTCATTGATCCATCTGTTCCTTTTTTCCTTTGGCTACTGTAATGTCTGTCAGTCATCGATCCAGTTGTCTCTCTTTTCCTTTGGCTACTGTAATGTCTGTCAGTCATTGATCCATCTGTTCCTCTTTTCCTTTGGCTATGGTAATGTCTGTCAGTCATCGATCCATTTGTCACTCTTTTCCTTTGGCTACTGTAATGTCTGTCAGTCATCGATCCATCTGTCCCTCATTTCCTTTGGCTACAGTAATGTCTGTCAGTCATCGATCCATCTGTCCCTCTTTTCTTTTGGCTACTGTAATGTCTGTCAGTCATCGATCCATTTATCCTCTTTTCCTTTGGCTACTGTAATGTCTGTCAGTCATCGATCCATCTCTCCCTCTTTTCCTTTGGCTACTGTAATGTCTGTCAGTCATCGATCCATCTGTCCCTCTTTTCCTTTGGCTACTGTAATGTCTGTCAGTCATCCATCCATCTGTCCCTCTTTTCCTTTGGCTACTGTAATGTCTGTCAGTCATCGATCCATCTATCCCTCATTTCCTTTGGCGACAGTAATGTCTGTCAGTCATCGATCCATTTGTCCCTCTTTTCCTTTGGCTACTGGAATGTCTGTCAGTCAACGATCCATGTGTACCTCTTTTCCTTTGGCTACTGTAATGTCTGTCAGTCATCGATCCATCTGTCCCTCATTTACTTTGGCTACTTTATTGTCTGTCAGTCATCTATGCATTTTCCCTCTTTTCCGTTGACTACTGTAATGTCTGTCAGTCATCGATCCATTTGTCCCTCTTTTCCATTGGCTACTGTAATGTCTGTCAGTCATCGATCCATTTGTCCCTCTTTTCCATTGGCTACTGTAATGTCTGTCAGTCATCGATCCATCTGTCCCTCTTTTCCTTTGGCTACTGTAATGTCTGTCAGTCATCGATCCATCTGTCCCTCTTTTCCTTTGGCTACTGTAATGTCTGTCAGTCATCCATCCATCTGTCCCTCATTTATTTTGGCTACTGTAATGTCTGTCAGTCATCGATCCATCTATCCTCTTTTCCTTTGGCTACTGTAATATCTGTCAGTCATCGATCCATCTCTCCCTCTTTTCCTTTGGCTACTGTAATGTCTGTCAGTCATTGATCCATCTGTCCCTCTTTTCCTTTGGCTACTGTAATGTCTGTCAGTCATCGATCCATCTGTCCCTCTTTTCCTTTGGCTACTGTAATGTCTGTCAGTCATCCATCCATCTGTCCCTCATTTATTTTGGCTACTGTAATGTCTGTCAGTCATAGATCCATCTGTCCCTCTTTTACTTTGGCTACTGTAATGTCTGTCAGTCATCGATCATTTTGTCCCCTTTTTCTTTGGCTACTGTAATGAGGGTCAGTCATCGATCCATCTATCTTTCATTTCCGTTGGCTACTGTAATATATGTCAGTCATCGATCCATCTGTCCCTCTTTTCCTTTGACTACTGTAATGTCTGTCAGTCATCGATCCATCTATCCCTCTTTTCCTTTGGCTACTGTAATGTCTGTCAGTCATCGATCCATCTGTCCCTCATTTACTTTGGCTACTGTAATGTCTGTCAGTCATCTATGCATTTTCCCTCTTTTCCTTTGACTACTGTAATGTCTGTCAGTCATCGATCCATTTGTCCCTCTTTTCCATTGGCTACTGTAATGTCTGTCAGTCATCGATCCATGTGTCCCTCTTTTCCTTTGGCTACTGTAATGTCTGTCAGTCATCGATCCATCTGTCCCTCTTTTCCTTTGGCTACTGTAATGTCTGTCAGTCAACGATCCATCTCTCCCTCTTTTCCTTTGGCTACTGTAATGTCTGTCAGTCATCGATCCATCTGTCCCTCATTTCCTTTGGCTACTGTAATGTCTGTCAGTCATCGATCCATCTGTCCCTCTTTTCCTTTGGCTACTGTAATGTCTGTCAGTCATCCATCCATCTGTCCCTCATTTATTTTGGCTACTGTAATGTCTGTTAGTCATCGATCCATCTGTCCCTCTTTTACTTTGGCTACTGTAATGTCTGTCAGTCATCGATCATTTTGTCCCCTTTTTCTTTGGCTACTGTAATGAGGGTCAGTCATCGATCCATCTATCTTTCATTTCCGTTGGCTACTGTAATATATGTCAGTCATCGATCCATCTGTCCCTCTTTTCCTTTGACTACTGTAATGTCTGTCAGTCATCGATCCATCTGTCCCTCTTTTCCTTTGGCTACTGTAATGTCTGTCAGTCATCGATCCATCTATCCTCTTTTCCTTTGGTTACTGTAATGTCTGTCAGTCTTCGATCCATATGTCCCTCTTTTCCTTTGGCTACTGTAATGTCTGTCAGTCATTGATCCATCTGTTCCTTTTTTCCTTTGGCTACTGTAATGTCTGTCAGTCATCGATCCATTTGTCACTCTTTTCCTTTGACTACTGTAATGTCTGTCAGTCATCGATCCATCTGTCCCTCATTTCCTTTGGCTACTGTAATGTCTGTCAGTCATCGACCCATCTGTCCCTCTTTTCCTTTGGCTACTGTAATGTCTGTCAGTCATTGGTCCATCTGTCCCTCATTTACTTTGGCTACTGTAATGTCTGTCAGTCATCTATGCATTTTCCCTCTTTTCCTTTGGCTACTGTAATGTCTGTCAGTCATCGATCTATTTGTCCCTCTTTTCCATTGGCTACTGTAATATCTGTCAGTCATCGATCCATATGTCCCTCTTTTCCTTTGGCTACTGTAATGTCTGTCAGTCATCGATCCATCTGTCCCTCTTTTCCTTTGGCTACTGTAATGTCTGTCAGTCATTGATCCATCTGTTCCTTTTTTCCTTTGGCTACTGTAATGTCTGTCAGTCATCGATCCAGTTGTCTCTCTTTTCCTTTGGCTACTGTAATGTCTGTCAGTCATTGATCCATCTGTTCCTCTTTTCCTTTGGCTATGGTAATGTCTGTCAGTCATCGATCCATTTGTCACTCTTTTCCTTTGGCTACTGTAATGTCTGTCAGTCATCGATCCATCTGTCCCTCATTTCCTTTGGCTACAGTAATGTCTGTCAGTCATCGATCCATCTGTCCCTCTTTTCTTTTGGCTACTGTAATGTCTGTCAGTCATCGATCCATTTATCCTCTTTTCCTTTGGCTACTGTAATGTCTGTCAGTCATCGATCCATCTCTCCCTCTTTTCCTTTGGCTACTGTAATGTCTGTCAGTCATCGATCCATCTGTCCCTCTTTTCCTTTGGCTACTGTAATGTCTGTCAGTCATCCATCCATCTGTCCCTCTTTTCCTTTGGCTACTGTAATGTCTGTCAGTCATCGATCCATCTATCCCTCATTTCCTTTGGCGACAGTAATGTCTGTCAGTCATCGATCCATTTGTCCCTCTTTTCCTTTGGCTACTGGAATGTCTGTCAGTCAACGATCCATGTGTACCTCTTTTCCTTTGGCTACTGTAATGTCTGTCAGTCATCGATCCATCTGTCCCTCATTTACTTTGGCTACTTTATTGTCTGTCAGTCATCTATGCATTTTCCCTCTTTTCCGTTGACTACTGTAATGTCTGTCAGTCATCGATCCATTTGTCCCTCTTTTCCATTGGCTACTGTAATGTCTGTCAGTCATCGATCCATTTGTCCCTCTTTTCCATTGGCTACTGTAATGTCTGTCAGTCATCGATCCATCTGTCCCTCTTTTCCTTTGGCTACTGTAATGTCTGTCAGTCATCGATCCATCTGTCCCTCTTTTCCTTTGGCTACTGTAATGTCTGTCAGTCATCCATCCATCTGTCCCTCATTTATTTTGGCTACTGTAATGTCTGTCAGTCATCGATCCATCTGTCCCTCTTTTACTTTGGCTACTGTAATGTCTGTCAGTCATCTATGCATTTGTCCCTCTTTTCCTTTGGCTACTGTAATGTCTGTCAGTCATCGATCCATATATCCCTCTTTTCCTTTGGCTACTGTAATGTCTGTCAGTCATCGATCCATCTGTCCCTCTTTTCCTTTGGCTACTGTAATGTCTGTCAGTCATTGATCCATCTGTTCCTCTTTTCCTTTGGCTACTGTAATGTCTGTCAGTCATCGATCCATTTGTCACTCTTTTCCTTTGGCTACTGTAATGTCTGTCAGTCATCGATCCATCTGTCCCTCTTTTCCTTTGGCTACTGTAATGTCTGTCAGTCATCGATCCATCTGTGCCTCTTTTCCTTTGGCTACTGTAATGTCTGTCAGTCATCGATCCATCTATCCTCTTTTCCTTTGGCTACTTTAATGTCTGTCAGTCATCGATCCATCTATCCCTCATTTCCTTTGGCTACAGTAATGTCTGTCAGTCATCGATCCATTTGTCCCTCTTTTCCTTTGGCTACTGTAATGTCTGTCAGTCATCGATCCATCTGTCCCTCATTTACTTTGGCTACTGTAATGTCTGTCAGTCATCTATGCATTTTCCCTCTTTTCCTTTGACTACTGTAATGTCTGTCAGTCATCGATCCATTTGTCCCTCTTTTCCATTGGCTACTGTAATGTCTGTCAGTCATCGATCCATGTGTCCCTCTTTTCCTTTGGCTACTGTAATGTCTGTCAGTCATCGATCCATCTGTCCCTCTTTTCCTTTGGCTACTGTAATGTCTGTCAGTCATCGATCCATCTCTCCCTCTTTTCCTTTGGCTACTGTAATGTCTGTCAGTCATCGATCCATCTGTCCCTCTTTTCCTTTGGCTACTGTAATGTCTGTCAGTCATCGATCCATCTGTCCCTCTTTTCCTTTGGCTACTGTAATGTCTGTCAGTCATCCATCCATCTGTCCCTCATTTATTTTGGCTACTGTAATGTCTGTCAGTCATCGATCCATCTGTCCCTCTTTTACTTTGGCTACTGTAATGTCTGTCAGTCATCGATCATTTTGTCCCCTTTTTCTTTGGCTACTGTAATGAGGGTCAGTCATCGATCCATCTATCTTTCATTTCCGTTGGCTACTGTAATATATGTCAGTCATCGATCCATCTGTCCCTCTTTTCCTTTGACTACTGTAATGTCTGTCAGTCATCGATCCATCTGTCCCTCTTTTCCTTTGGCTACTGTAATGTCTGTCAGTCATCGATCCATCTGTCCCTCATTTACTTTGGCTACTGTAATGTCTGTCAGTCATCTATGCATTTTCCCTCTTTTCCTTTGGCTACTGTAATGTCTGTCAGTCATCGATCCATATGTCCCTCTTTTCCTTTGGCTACTGTAATGTCTGTCAGTCATCGATCCATCTGTCCCTCATTTACTTTGGCTACTGTAATGTCTGTCAGTCATCGATCCATCTGTCACTCTTTTCCTTTGGCTACTGTAATGTCTGTCAGTCATTGATCCATCTGTTCCTTTTTTCCTTTGGCTACTGTAATGTCTGTCAGTCATCGATCCATTTGTCTCTCTTTTCCTTTGGCTACTGTAATGTCTGTCAGTCATTGATCCATCTGTTACTCTTTTCCTTTGGCTATGGTAATGTCTGTCAGTCATCGATCCATTTGTCACTCTTTTCCTTTGGCTACTGTAATGTCTGTCAGTCATCGATCCATCTGTCCCTCTTTTCCTTTGGCTACAGTAATGTCTGTCAGTCATCGATCCATCTGTCCCTCTTTTCTTTTGGCTACTGTAATGTCTGTCAGTCATCGATCCATCTGTCCCTCTTTTCCTTTGGCTACTGTAATGTCTGTCCGTCATCCATCCATCTGTCCCTCTTTTCCTTTGGCTACTGTAATGTCTGTCAGTCATCGATCCATCTATCCCTCATTTCCTTTGGCTACAGTAATGTCTGTCAGTCATTGATCCATTTGTCCCTCTTTTCCCTTGGCTACTGGAATGTCTGTCAGTCAACGATCCATGTGTACCTCTTTTCCTTTGGCTACTGTAATGTCTGTCAGTCATCGATCCATCTGTCCCTCATTTACTTTGGCTACTTTAATGTCTGTCAGTCATCTATGCATTTTCCCTCTTTTCCTTTGACTACTGTAATGTCTGTCAGTCATCGATCATTTTGTCCCCTTTTCCTTTGGCTACTGTAATGAGTGTCAATCATCGATCCATCTATCTTTCATTTCCGTTGGCTACTGTAATATATGTCAGTCATCGATCCATCTGTCCCTATTTTCCTTTGACTACTGTAATGTCTGTCAGTCATCGATCCATCTATCCTCTTTTCCTTTGGTTACTGTAATGTCTGTCAGTCATCGATCCATCTGTCCCTCTTTTCCGTTGGCTACTGTAATGTCTGTCAGTCATCCATCCATCTGTCCCTCTTTTCCTTTGGTTACTGTAATGTCTGTCAGTCTTCGATCCATATGTCCCTCTTTTCCTTTGGCTACTGTAATGTCTGTCAGTCATTGATCCATCTGTTCCTTTTTTCCTTTGGCTACTGTAATGTGTGTCAGTCATCGATCCATTTGTCACTCTTTTCCTTTGGCTACTGTAATGTATGTCAGTCATCGATCCATCTGTCCCTCATTTCCTTTGGCTACTGTAATGTCTGTCAGTCATCGATCCATCTGTCCCTCTTTTCCTTTGGCTACTGTAATGTCTGTCAGTCATCTATGCATTTTCCCTCTTTTCCATTGGCTACTGTAATGTCTGTCAGTCATCGATCCATATGTCCCTCTTTTCCTTTGGCTACTGTAATGTCTGTCAGTCATCGATCCATCTGTCCCTCTTTTCTTTTGGCTACTGTAATGTCTGTCAGTCATCGATCCATCTATCCCTCTTTTCCTTTGGTTACTGTAATGTCTGTCAGTCTTCGATCCATATGTCCCTCTTTTCCTTTGGCTACTGTAATGTCTGTCAGTCATTGATCCATCTGTTCCTTTTTTCCTTTGGCTACTGTAATGTGTGTCAGTCATCGATCCATTTATCCTCTTTTCCTTTGGCTACTGTAATGTCTGTCAGTCATCGATCCATCACTCCCTCTTTTCCTTTTGGCTACTGTAATGTCTGTCAGTCATCGATCCATCTGTCCCTCTTTTCATTTGGCTACTGTAATGTCTGTCAGTCATCCATCCATCTGTCCCTCTTTTCCTTTGGCTACTGTAATGTCTGTCAGTCATCGATCCATCTATCCCTCATTTCCTTTGGTTACAGTAATGTCTGTCAGTCATCGATCCATTTGTCCCTCTTTTCCTTTGGCTACTGGAATGTCTGTCAGTCAACGATCCATGTGTACCTCTTTTCCTTTGGCTACTGTAATGTCTGTCAGTCATCGATCCATCTGTCCCTCATTTACTTTGGCTACTTTAATGTCTGTCAGTCATCTATGCATTTTCCCTCTTTTCCTTTGACTACTGTAATGTCTGTCAGTCATCGATCATTTTGTCCCCTTTTCCTTTGGCTACTGTAATGAGTGTCAGTCATCGATCCATCTATCTTTCATTTCCGTTGGCTACTGTAATATATGTCAGTCATCGATCCATCTGTCCCTATTTTCCTTTGACTACTGTAATGTCTGTCAGTCATCGATCCATCTATCCTCTTTTCCGTTGGCTACTGTAATATATGTCAGTCATCCATCCATCTGTCCCTCTTTTCCTTTGGTTACTGTAATGTCTGTCAGTCTTCGATCCATATGTCCCTCTTTTCCTTTGGCTACTGTAATGTCTGTCAGTCATTGATCCATCTGTTACTTTTTTCCTTTGGCTACTGTAATGTCTGTCAGTCATCGATCCATTTGTCACTCTTTTCCTTTGGCCACTGTAATGTCTGTCAGTCATCGATCCATCTGTCCCTCATTTCCTTTGGCTACTGTAATGTCTGTCAGTCATCGATCCATCTGTCCCTCTTTTCCTTTGGCTACTGTAATGTCTGTCAGTCATTGATCCATCTGTCCCTCATTTACTTTGGCTACTGTAATGTCTGTCAGTCATCTATGCATTTTCCCTCTTTTCCATTGGCTACTGTAATGTCTGTCAGTCATCGACCCATATGTCCCTCTTTTCCTTTGGCTACTGTAATATATGTCAGTCATCGATTCATCTGTCCCTCTTTTCCTTTGACTACAGTAATGTCTGTCAGTCATCGATCATTTTGTCCACTTTTTCTTTGGCTACTGTAATGAGGGTCAGTCATCGATCCATCTATCTTTCATTTCCGTTGGCTACTGTAATATATGTCAGTCATCGATCCATCTGTCCCTCTTTTCCTTTGACTACTGTAATGTCTGTCAGTCATCGATCCATCTGTCCCTCTTTTCCTTTGGCTACTGTAATGTCTGTCAGTCATCGATCCATCTATCCTCTTTTCCTTTGGTTACTGTAATGTCTGTCAGTCATCGATCCATCTCTCCCTCTTTTCCTTTGGCTACTGTAATGTCTGTCAGTCATCGATCCATCTGTCCCTCTTTTCCTTTGGCTACTGTAATGTCTGTCAGTCTTCGATCCATATGTCCCTCATTTCCTTTGGCTACTGTAATGTCTGTCAGTCATCGATCCATCTATCCTCTTTTCCTTTGGTTACTGCAATGTCTGTCAGTCATCGATCCATATGTCCCTCTTTTCCATTGGCTACTGTAATGTCTGTCAGTCATCGATCCATATTTCCCTCTTTTCCTTTGGCTACTGTAATGTCTGTCAGTCATCGATCCATCTGTCCCCCTTTTCCTTTGGCTACTGTAATGTCTGTCAGTCATTGATCCATCTGTTCCTTTTTTCCTTTGGCTACTGTAATGTCTGTCAGTCATCGATCCATTTGTCTCTCTTTTCCTTTGGCTACTGTAATGTCTGTCAGTCATTGATCCATCTGTTCCTCTTTTCCTTTAGCTATGGTAATGTCTGTCAGTCATCGATCCATCTCTCCCTCTTTTCCTTTGGCTACTGTAATGTCTGTCAGTCATCGATCCATCTGTCCTTCTTTTCCTTTGGCTACTGTAATGTCTGTCAGTCATCCATCCATCTGTCCCTCTTTTCCTTTGGCTACTGTAATGTCTGTCAGTCATCGATCCATCTATTCCTCATTTCCTTTGGCTACAGTAATGTCTGTCAGTCATCGATCCATTTGTCCCTCTTTTCCTTTGGCTACTGGAATGTCTGTCAGTCATCGATCCATGTGTCCCTCTTTTCCTTTGGCTACTGTAATGTCTATCAGTCATCGATCCATCTGTCCCTCATTTACTTTGGCTACTTTAATGTCTGTCAGTCATTGATCCATCTGTTCCTGTTTTCCTTTAGCTACTGTAATGTCTGTCAGTCTTCGATCCATATGTTCCTCTTTTCCTTTGGCTACTGTAATGTCTGTCAGTCATTGATCCATCTGTTCCTTTTTTCCTTTGGCTACTGTAATGTCTGTCAGTCATCGATCCATTTGTCTCTCTTTTCCTTTGGCTACTGGAATGTCTGTCAGTCATCGATCCATTTGTCACTCTTTTCCTTTGGCTACTGTAATGTCTGTCAGTTATCGATCCATCTGTCCCTCTTTTCCTTTGGCTACTGTAATGTCTGTCAGTCATTGATCCATCTGTTCCTCTTTTCCTTTGGCTATGGTAATGTCTGTCAGTCATCGATCCATTTGTCACTCTTTTCCTTTGGCTACTGTAATGTCTGTCAGTCATCGATCCATCTGTCCCTCTTTTCCTTTGGCTACTGTAATGTCTGTCAGTCATCGATCCATCTGTGCCTCTTTTCTTTTGGCTACTGTAATGTCTGTCAGTCATCGATCCATCTATCCTCTTTTCCTTTGGCTAGTTTAATGTCTGTCAGTCATCGATCTATCTCTCTCTCTTTTCCTTTGGATACTGTAATGTATGTCAGTCATCGATCCATCTGTCCCTCTTTTCCTTTGGCTACTGTAATGTCTGTCAGTCATCCATCCATCTGTCCCTCTTTTCCTTTGGCTACTGTAATGTCTGTCAGTCATCGATCCATCTATCCCTCATTTCCTTTGGCTACAGTAATGTCTGTCAGTCATCGATCCATCTGTTCCTCTTTTCCTTTGGCTATGGTAATGTCTGTCAGTCATCGATCCATTTGTCACTCTTTTCCTTTGGCTACTGTAATGTTTGTCAGTCATCGATCCATCTGTTCCTCTTTTCTTTTGGCTACTGTAATGTCTGTCAGTCATCGATCCATTTATCCTCTTTTCCTTTGGCTACTGTAATGTCTGTTAGTCATCGATCCATCTGTCCCTCTTTTCCTTTGGCTACTGTAATGTCTGTCAGTCATCCATCCATCTGTCCCTCTTTTCCTTTGGCTACTGTAATGTCTGTCAGTCATCGATCCATCTATCCCTCATTTCTTTTGGCTACAGTAATGTCTGTCAGTCATCGATCCATTTGTCCCTCTTTTCCTTTGGCTACTGGAATGTCTGTCAGTCATCGATCCATGTGTCCCTCTTTTCCTTTGGCTACTGTAATGTCTGTCAGTCATCGATCCATCTGTCCCTCATTTACTTTGGCTACTTTAATGTCTGTCAGTCATTGATCCATCTGTTCCTGTTTTCCTTTGGCTACTGTAATGTCTGTCAGTCTTCGATCCATATGTCCCTCTTTTCCTTTGGCTACTGTAATGTCTGTCAGTCATTGACCCATCAGTTCCTTTTTTCCTTTGGCTACTGTAATGTCTGTCAGTCATCGATCCATTTGTCACTCTTTTCCTTTGGCTACTGTAATGTCTGTCAGTCATCGATCCATCTGTCCCTCATTTCCATTGGCTACTGTAATGTCTGTCAGTCATCGATCCATCTGTCCCTCTTTTCCTTTGGCTACTGTAATGTCTGTCAGTCATCGATCATTTTGTCCCCTTTTTCTTTGGCTACTGTAATGAGGGTCAGTCATCGATCCATCTATCTTTCATTTCCGTTGGCTACTGTAATATATGTCAGTCATCGATCCATCTGTCCCTCTTTTCCTTTGACTACCGTAATGTCTGTCAGTCATCGATCATTTGTCCACTTGTTCTTTGGCTACTGTAATGAGGGTCAGTCATCGATCCATCTATCTTTCATTTCCGTTGGCTACTGTAATATATGTCAGTCATCGATCCATCTGTCCCTCTTTTCCTTTGACTACTGTAATGTCTGTCAGTCATCGATCCATCTGTCCCTCTTTTCCTTTGGCTACTGTAATGTCTGTCAGTCATCGATCCATCTATCCTCTTTTCCTTTGGTTACTGTAATGTCTGTCAGTCATCGATCCATCTCTCCCTCTTTTCCTTTGGCTACTGTAATGTCTGTCAGTCATCGATTCATCTGTCCATCTTTTCCTTTGGCTACTGTAATGTCTGTCAGTCATCCATCCATCTGTCCCCCTTTTCCTTTGGCTACTGTAATGTCTGTCAGTCTTCGATCCATATGTCCCTCTTTTCCTTTGGCTACTGTAATGTCTGTCAGTCATTGATCCATCTGTTCCTTTTTTCCTTTGGCTATTGTAATGTCTGTCAGTCATCGATCCATTTGTCAATCTTTTCCTTTGGCTACTGTAATGTCTGTCAGTCATCGATCCATCTGTCCCTCTTTTCCTTTGGCTACTGTAATGTCTGTCAGTCATTGATCCATCTGTCCCTCATTTACTTTGGCTACAGTAATGTCTGTCAGTCATCGATCCATCTGTCCCTCTTTTCTTTTGGCTACTGTAATGTCTGTCAGTCATCGATCCATCTATCCCTCATTTCCTTTGGCTACAGTAATGTCTGTCAGTCATCGATCCATTTGTCCCTCTTTTCCTTTGGCTACTGTAATATATGTCAGTCATCGATCTATCTGTCCCTCTTTTCTTTTGGCTACTGTAATGTCTGTCAGTCATCGATCCATCTGTCCATCTTTTCTTTTGGCTACTGTAATGTCTGTCAGTCATCGATCCATCTGTCCCTCTTTTCCTTTGGCTACAGTAATGTCTGTCAGTCATCGATCCATCTGTCCCTCTTTTCTTTTGGCTACTGTAATGTCTGTCAGTCATCGATCCATCTATCCCTCATTTCCTTTGGCTACAGTAATGTCTGTCAGTCATCGATCCATTTGTCCCTCTTTTCCTTTGGCTACTGTAATATGTGTCAGTCATCGATCCATGTGTCCCTCTTTACCTTTGGCTACTGTAATGTCTGTCAGTCATTGATCCATCTGTCCCTCATTTACTTTTACTACTGTAATGTCTGTCAGTCAATGATCCTTCTGTCCTTCTTTTCCTTTGGCTACTGTAATGAGTGTCAGTCATCGATCCATCTATCCCTCATTTGCTTTGGCTACTGTAATGTCTGTCAGTCATCGATCCATCTGTCCATCATTTCCTTTGGCTAATGTAATGTCTGTCAGTTATCGATCCTTCTGTCCTTCTTTTCCTTTGACTACTGTAATGTCTGTCAGTTATCGATCCATCTGTCCCTCTTTTCCTTTGACTACTGTAATGTCTGTCAGTCATCGATCCATCTTTCCCTCTTTTCCTTTGGCTACTGTAATGTCTGTCAGTCATCGATCCATCTATCCTCTTTTCCTTTGGCTACTGTAATGTCTGTCAGTCATCGATCCATCTCTCCCTCTTTTCCTTTGGCTACTGTAATGTCTGTCAGTCATCCGTCCATCTCTCCCTCTTTTCCTTTGGCTACTGTAATGTCTGTCAGTCATTGATCCATCTGTTCTTTTTTTCCTTTGGCTACTGTAATGTCTGTCAGTCATCGATCCATTTGTCCCTCTTTTCCTTTGGCTACTGTAATGAGTGTCAGTCATCGATCCATCTATCCCTCATTTCCGTTTGCTACTGTAATATATGTCAGTCATCGATCCATCTGTCCCTCTTTTCCTTTGACTACTGTAATGTCTGTCAGTCATCGATCCATCTGCCCTCTTTTCCTTTGGCTACTGTAATGTCTGTCAGTCATCGATCCATTTCTCCCTCTTTTCCTTTGGCTAATGTAATGTCTGTCAGTCATCCATCCATCTGTCCCTCTTTTCCTTTGGCTACTGTAATGTCTGTCAGTCATCGATCCATCTATCCCTCATTTCCTTTGGCTACAGTAATGTCTGTCAGTCATCGATCCATTTGTCTCTCTTTTCCTTTGGCTACTGTAATATGTGTCAGTCATCGATCCATGTGTCCCTCTTTTCCTTTGGCTACTGTAATGTCTGTCAGTCATTGATCCATCTGTCCCTCATTTCCTTTGACTATTGTAATGTCTGTCAGTCATCGATCCATCTGTCCCTCATTTCCTTTGGCTACTGTAATGTCTGTCAGTCATCGATCCATCTGTCGCTCTTTTACTTTTACTACTGTAATGTCTGTCAGTCATCGAACATTTTGTCCCCTTTTCCTTTGGCTACTGTAATGAGTGTCAGTCATCTACAGTAATGTCTGTCAGTCATCGATCCATCTGTCCCTCATTTCCTTTGGCTACTGTAATGTCTGTCAGTCATCGATCCTTCTGTCCTTCTTTTCCTTTGACTACTGTAATGTCTGTCAGTCATAGATCCATCTGTCCCTCATTTCCTTTGGCTACTGTAATGTCTGTCAGTCATCGATCCATCTGTCCCTCTTTTCCTTTGGCTACTGTAATGTCTGTCAGTCATCGATCCATCTGTCCCTCTTTTACTTTGGCTACTGTAATGTCTGTCAGTCATCTATGCATTTGTCCCTCTTTTCCTTTGGCTACTGTAATGTCTGTCAGTCATCGATCCATATGTCCCTCTTTTCCTTAGGTTACTGTAATGTCTGTCAGTCATCGATCCATCTGTCCCTCTTTTCCTTTGGCTACTGTAATGTCTGTCAGTCATTGATCCATCCGTTCCTCTTTTCCTTTGGCTATGGTAATGTCTGTCAGTCATCGATCCATTTGTCACTCTTTTCCTTTGGCTACTGTAATGTCTGTCAGTCATCGATCCATCTGTCCCTCTTTTCCTTTGGCTACTGTAATGTCTGTCAGTCATCGATCCATCTGTGCCTCTTTTCTTTTGGCTACTGTAATGTCTGTCAGTCATCGATCCATCTATCCTCTTTTCCTTTGGCTACTTTAATGTCTGTCAGTCATCGATCTATCTCTCTCTCTTTTCCTTTGGATACTGTAATGTATGTCAGTCATCGATCCATATGTCCCTCTTTTCCTTTGGCTACTGTAATGTCTGTCAGTCATCGATCATTTTGTCCCCTTTTCCTTTGGCTACTGTAATGAGTGTCAGTCATCGATCCATCTATCCCTCATTTCCGATGGCTACTGTGATATATGTCAGTCATCGATCCATCTGTCCCTCATTTACTTTGGCTACTGTAATGTCTGTCAGTCATCTATGCATTTTCACTTTTTTCCTTTGACTACTGTAATGTCTGTCAGTCATCGATCATTTTGTCCCCTTTTCCTTTGGCTACTGTAATGAGTGTCAGTCATCGATCCATCTATCCCTCATTTCCGTTGGCTACTGTAATATATGTCAGTTATCGATCCATCTGTCCCTCTTTTCCTTTGACTACTGTAATGTCTGTCAGTCATCGATCCATCTTTCCCTCTTTTCCTTTGGCTACTGTAATGTCTGTCAGTCATCGATCCATCTATCCTCTTTTCCTTTGGCTACTGTAATGTCTGTCAGTCATCGATCCATTTGTCCCTCTTTTCCTTTGGCTACTGTAATGTCTGTCAGTCATCGATCCATGTGTCCCTCTTTTCCTTTGGCTACTGTAATGTCTGTCAGTCATCGATCCATCTGTCCCTCTTTTCTTTTGGCTACTATAATGTCTGTCAGTCATCGATCCATGTGTCCCTCTTTTCCTTTGGCTACTGTAATGTCTGTCAGTCATCGATCCATTTGTCCCTCTTTTCCTTTGGCTACTGTAATATGTGTCAGTCATCGATCCATGTGTCCCTCTTTTCCTTTGGCTACTGTAATGTCTGTCAGTCATTGATCCATCTGTCCCTCATTTCCGTTGACTATTGTAATGTCTGTCAGTTATCGATCCATCTGTCCCTCATTTCCTTTGGCCACTGTAATGTCTGTCAGTCATCGATCCATCTGTCCCTCTTTTACTTTTACTACTGTAATGTCTGTCAGTCAATGATCCTTCTGTCCTTCTTTTCCTTTGGCTACTGTAATGAGTGTCAGTCATCGATCCATCTATCCCTCATTTCCTTTGGCTACTGTAATGTCTGTCAGTCATCGATCCATCTGTCCATCATTTCCTTTGGCTAATGTAATGTCTGTCAGTTATCGATCCTTCTGTCCTTCTTTTCCTTTGACTACTGTAATGTCTTTCAGTTATCGATCCATCTGTCCCTCTTTTCCTTTGACTACTGTAATGTCTGTCAGTCATCGATCCATCTTTCCCTCTTTTCCTTTGGCTACTGTAATGTCTGTCAGTCATCGATCCATTTCTCCCTCTTTTCCTTTGGCTACTGTAATGTCTGTCAGTCATCGATCCATCTCTCCCTCTTTTCCTTTGGCTACTGTAATGTCTGTCAGTCATTGATCCATCTGTTCTTTTTTTCCTTTGGCTACTGTAATGTCTGTCAGTCATCGATCCATTTGTCCCTCTTTTCCTTTGGCTACCGTAATGAGTGTCAGTCATCGATCCATTTGTCTCTCTTTTCCTTTGGCTACTGTAATATGTGTCAGTCATCGATCCATCTGTCCCTCTTTTCCTTTGACTACTGTAATGTCTGTCAGTCATCGATCCACCTGCCCTCTTTTCCTTTGGCTACTGTAATGTCTGTCAGTCATCGATCCATCTCTCCCTCTTTTCCTTTGGCTAATGTAATGTCTGTCAGTCATCCATCCATCTGTCCCTCTTTTCCTTTGGCTACTGTAATGTCTGTCAGTCATCGATCCATCTATCCCTGATTTCCTTTGGCTACAGTAATGTCTGTCAGTCATCGATCCATTTGTCTCTCTTTTCCTTTGGCTACTGTAATATGTGTCAGTCATCGATCCATGTGTCCCTCTTTTCCTTTGGCTACTGTAATGTCTGTCAGTAATTGATCCATCTGTCCCTCATTTCCTTTGACTATTGTAATGTCTGTCATTCATCGATCCATCTGTCCCTCATTTCCTTTGGCTACTGTAATGTCTGTCAGTCATCGATCCATCTGTCCCTCTTTTACTTTTACTACTGTAATGTCTGTCAGTCATCGATCATTTTGTCCCCTTTTCCTTTGGCTACTGTAATGAGTGTCAGTCATCGATCCATCTATCCCTCATTTCCTTTGGCTACAGTAATGTCTGTCAGTCATCGATCCATCTGTCCCTCATTTCCTTTGGCTACTGTAATGTCTGTCAGTCATCGATCCTTCTGTCCTTCTTTTCCTTTGACTACTGTAATGTCTGTCAGTCATAGATCCATCTGTCCCTCATTTCCTTTGGCTACTGTAATGTCTGTCAGTCATCGATCCAGCTGTCCCTCTTTTCCTTTGGCTACTGTAATGTCTGTCAGTCATCGATCCATGTGTCCCTCTTTTACTTTGGCTACTGTAATGTCTGTCAGTCATCTATGCATTTGTCCCTCTTTTCCTTTGGCTACTGTAATGTCTGTCAGTCATCGATCCATATGTCCCTCTTTTCCTTAGGTTACTGTAATGTCTGTCAGTCATCGATCCATCTGTCCCTCATTTCCTTTGGCTACTGTAATGTCTGTCAGTCATTGATCCATCCGTTCCTCTTTTCCTTTGGCTATGGTAATGTCTGTCAGTCATCGATCCATTTGTCACTCTTTTCCTTTGGCTACTGTAATGTCTGTCAGTCATCGATCCATCTGTCCCTCTTTTCCTTTGGCTACTGTAATGTCTGTCAGTCATCGATCCATCTGTGCCTCTTTTCTTTTGGCTACTGTAATGTCTGTCAGTCATCGATCCATCTATCCTCTTTTCCTTTGGCTACTTTAATGTCTGTCAGTCATCGATCTATCTCTCTCTATTTGCCTTTGGATACTGTAATGTATGTCAGTCATCGATCCATCTGTCCCTCTTTTCCTTTGGCTACTGTAATGTCTGTCAGTCATCGATCATTTTGTCCCCTTTTCCTTTGGCTACTGTAATGAGTGTCAGTCATCGATCCATCTATCCCTCATTTCCGATGGCTACTGTGATATATGTCAGTCATCGATCCATCTGTCCCTCTTTTTCTTTGGCTACTGTAATGTCTGTCAGTCATCGATCCATCTGTCCCTCATTTACTTTGGCTACTGTAATGTCTGTCAGTCATCTATGCATTTTCCCTTTTTTCCTTTGACTACTGTAATGTCTGTCAGTCATCGATCATTTTGTCCCCTTTTCCTTTGGCTACTGTAATGAGTGTCAGTCATCGATCCATCTATCCCTCATTTCCGTTGGCTACTGTAATATATGTCAGTTATCGATCCATCTGTCCCTCTTTTCCTTTGACTACTGTAATGTCTGTCAGTCATCGATCCATCTTTCCCTCTTTTCCTTTGGCTACTCTAATGTCTGTCAGTCATCGATCCATCTATCCTCTTTTCCTTTGGCTACTGTAATGTCTGTCAGTCATCGATCCATCTCTCCCTCTTTTCCTTTGGCTACTGTAATGTCTGTCAGTCATCGATCCATCTCTCCCTCTTTTCCTTTGGCTACTGTAATGTCTGTCAGTCATCGATCCATCTGTCCCTCTTTTCCTTTGGCTACTGTAATGTCTGTCAGTCATCGATCCATCTATCCCTCATTTCCTTTGGCTACAGTAATGTCTGTCAGTCATCGATCCATTTGTCTCTCTTTTCCTTTGGCTACTGTAATATGTGTCAGTCATCGATCCATGTGTCCCTCTTTTCCTTTGGCTACTGTAATGTCTGTCAGTCATTGATCCATATGTCTCTCATTTCCTTTGACTATTGTAATGTCTGTCAGTCATCGATCCATCTGTCCCTCATTTCCTTTGGCTACTGTAATGTCTGTCAGTCATCGATCCATCTGTCCCTCTTTTACTTTTACTACTGTAATGTCTGTCAGTCATCGATCATTTTGTCCCCTTTTCCTTTGGCTACTGTAATGAGTGTCAGTCATCGATCCATCTATCCCTCATTTCCTATGGCTACAGTAATGTCTGTCAGTCATCGATCCATCTGTCCCTCATTTCATTTGGCTACTGTAATGTCTGTCAGTCATCGATCCTTCTGTCCTTCTTTTCCTTTGACTACTGTAATGTCTGTCAGTCATCGATCCATCTGTCCCTCTTTTCCTTTGGCTACTGTAATGTCTGTCAGTCATTGATCCATCCGTTCCTCTTTTCCTTTGGCTATGGTAATGTCTGTCAGTCATCGATCCATTTGTCACTCTTTTCCTTTGGCTACTGTAATGTCTGTCAGTCATCGATCCATCTGTCCCTCTTTTCCTTTGGCTACTGTAATGTCTGTCAGTCATCGATCCATCTGTGCCTCTTTTCTTTTGGCTACTGTAATGTCTGTCAGTCATCGATCCATCTATCCTCTTTTCCTTTGGCTACTTTAATGTCTGTCAGTCATCGATCTATCTCTTTCTCTTTTCCTTTGGATACTGTAATGTATGTCAGTCATCGATCCATCTGTCCCTCTTTTCCTTTGGCTACTGTAATGTCTGTCAGTCATCCATCCATCTGTCCCTCTTTTCCTTTGGCTACTGTAATGTCTGTCAGTCATCGATCCATCTATCCCTCATTTCCTTTGGCTACAGTAATGTCTGTCAGTCATCGATCCATGTGTCCCTCTTTTCCTTTGGCTACTGTAATGTCTGTCAGTCATCGATCCATGTGTCCCTCTTTTCCTTTGGCTACTGTAATTTCTGTCAGTCATCGATCCATCTGTCCCTCATTTCCTTTGGCTACTGTAATGTCTGTCAGTCATCTATGCATTTTCCCTCTTTTCCTTTGACTACTGTAATGTCTGTCAGTCATCGATCCATTTGTCCCTCTTTTCCATTGGCTACTGTAATGTCTGTCAGTCATCGATCCATGTGTCCCTCTTTTCCTTTGGCTACTGTAATGTCTGTCAGTCATCGATCCATCTGTCCCTCTTTTCCTTTGGCTACTGTAATGTCTGTCAGTCATCGATCCATCTCTCCCTCTTTTCCTTTGGCTACTGTAATGTCTGTCAGTCATCGATCCATCTGTCCCTCTTTTCCTTTGGCTACTGTAATGTCTGTCAGTCATCGATCCATCTGTCCCTCTTTTCCTTTGGCTACTGTAATGTCTGTCAGTCATCCATCCATCTGTCCCTCATTTATTTTGGCTACTGTAATGTCTGTCAGTCATCGATCCATCTGTCCCTCTTTTACTTTGGCTACTGTAATGTCTGTCAGTCATCTATGCATTTGTCCCTCTTTTCCTTTGGCTACTGTAATGTCTGTCAGTCATCGATCCATCTGTCCCTCTTTTCATTTGGCTACTGTAATGTCTGTCAGTCATCGATCCATCTTTCCCTCTTTTCCTTTGGCTACTGTAATGTCTGTCAGTCATCGATCCATCTATCCTCTTTTCCTTTGGCTACTTTAATGTCTGTCAGTCATCGATCCATCTCTCCCTCTTTTCCTTTGGCTACTGTAATGTCTGTCAGTCATCGATCCATCTGTCCCTCTTTTCCTTTGGCTACTGTAATGTCTGTCAGTCATCGATCCATCTATCCCTCATTTCCTTTGGCTACAGTAATGTCTGTCAGTCATCGATCCAGGTGTCCCTCTTTTCCTTTGGCTACTGTAATGTTTGTCAGTCATCGATCCATCTGTCCCTGATTTACTTTGGCTACTGTAATGTCTGTCAGTCATCTATGCATTTTCCCTCTTTTCCTTTGACTACTGTAATGTCTGTCAGTCATCGATCCATTTGTACCTCTTTTCCTTTGGCTACTGTAATGTCTGTCAGTCATCGATCCATGTGTCCCTCTTTTCCTTTGGCTACTGTAATGTCTGTCAGTCATCGATCCATCTGTCCCTCTTTTCCTTTGGCTACTGTAATGTCTGTCAGTCATCGATCCATCTCTCCCTCTTTTCCTTTGGCTACTGTAATGTCTGTCAGTCATTGATCCATCCGTTCCTCTTTTCCTTTGGCTATGGTAATGTCTGTCAGTCATCGATCCATTTGTCCCTCTTTTCCTTTGGCTACTGTAATGTCTGTCAGTCATCGATCCATCTGTCCCTCTTTTCCTTTGGCTACTGTAATGTCTGTCAGTCATCGATCCATCTGTCCCTCATTTATTTTGGCTACTGTAATGTCTGTCAGTCATCGATCCATCTGTCCCTCATTTATTTTGGCTACTGTAATGTCTGTCAATCATCGATCCATATGTCCCTCTTTTCCTTTGGCTACTGTAATGTCTGTCAGTCATCGATCCATCTATCCCTCATTTCCTTTGGCTACAGTAATGTCTGTCAGTCATCGATCCATTTGTCCCTCTTTTCCTTTGGCTACTGTAATGTCTGTCAGTCATCGATCCATGTGTCTCTCTTTTCCTTTGGCTACTGTAATGTCTGTCAGTCATCGATCCATCTGTCCCTCATTTCCTTTGGCTACTGTAATGTCTGTCAGTCATCGATCCATCTGTCCCTCTTTTACTTTTACTACTGTAATGTCTGTCAGTCATCGATCATTTTGTCCCCTTTTCCTTTGGCTACTGTAATGAGTGTCAGTCATCGATCCATCTATCCCTCATTTCCTTTGGCTACAGCAATGTCTGTCAGTCATCGATCCATCTGTCCCTCATTTCCTTTGGCTACTGTAATGTCTGTCAGTCATCGATCCTTCTGTCCTTCTTTTCCTTTGACTACTGTAATGTCTGTCAGTCATAGATCCATCTGTCCCTCATTTCCTTTGGCTACTGTAATGTCTGTCAGTCATCGATCCATCTGTCCCTCTTTTCCTTTGGCTACTGTAATGTCTGTCAGTCATCGATCCATGTGTCCCTCTTTTACTTTGGCTACTGTAATGTCTGTCAGTCATCTATGCATTTGTCCCTCTTTTCCTTTGGCTACTGTAATGTCTGTCAGTCATCGATCCATATGTCCCTCTTTTCCTTAGGTTACTGTAATGTCTGTCAGTCATCGATCCATCTGTCCCTCATTTCCTTTGGCTACTGTAATGTCTGTCAGTCATTGATCCATCCGTTCCCCTTTTCCTTTGGCTATGGTAATGTCTGTCAGTCATCGATCCATTTGTCACTCTTTTCCTTTGGCTACTGTAATGTCTGTCAGTCATCGATCCATCTGTCCCTCTTTTCCTTTGGCTACTGTAATGTCTGTCAGTCATCGATCCATCTGTGCCTCTTTTCTTTTGGCTACTGTAATGTCTGTCAGTCATCGATCCATCTATCCTCTTTTCCTTTGGCTACTTTAATGTCTGTCAGTCATCGATCTATCTCTCTCTATTTTCCTTTGGATACTGTAATGTATGTCAGTCATCGATCCATCTGTCCCTCTTTTCCTTTGGCTACTGTAATGTCTGTCAGTCATCGATCATTTTGTCCCCTTTTCCTTTGGCTACTGTAATGAGTGTCAGTCATCGATCCATCTATCCCTCATTTCCGATGGCTACTGTGATATATGTCAGTCATCGATCCATCTGTCCCTCTTTTTCTTTGGCTACTGTAATGTCTGTCAGTCATCGATCCATCTGTCCCTCATTTACTTAGGCTACTGTAATGTCTGTCAGTCATCTATGCATTTTCCCTTTTTTCCTTTGACTACTGTAATGTCTGTCAGTCATCGATCATTTTGTCCCCTTTTCCTTTGGCTACTGTAATGAGTGTCAGTCATCGATCCATCTATCCCTCATTTCCGTTGGCTACTGTAATATATGTCAGTTATCGATCCATCTGTCCCTCTTTTCCTTTGACTACTGTAATGTCTGTCAGTCATCGATCCATCTTTCCCTCTTTTCCTTTGGCTACTGTAATGTCTGTCAGTCATCGATCCATCTATCCCCTTTTCCTTTGGCTACTGTAATGTCTGTCAGTCATCGATCCATCTCTCCCTCTTTTCCTTTGGCTACTGTAATGTCTGTCAGTCATCGATCCATCTCTCCCTCTTTTCCTTTGGCTACTGTAATGTCTGTTAGTCATTGATCCATCTGTTCTTTTTTTCCTTTGGCTACTGTAATGTCTGTCAGTCATCGATCCATTTGTCCCTCTTTTCCTTTGGCTACTGTAATGAGTGTCAGTCATCGATCCATCTATCCCTCATTTCCGTTTGCTACTGTAATATATGTCAGTCAACGATCCATCTGTCCCTCTTTTCCTTTGACTACTGTAATGTCTGTCAGTCATCGATCCATCTGTCCCTCTTTTCCTTTGGCTACTGTAATGTCTGTCAGTCATCGATCCATCTATCCCTCATTTCCTTTGGCTACAGTAATGTCTGTCAGTCATCGATCCATTTGTCTCTCTTTTCCTTTGGCTACTGTAATATGTGTCAGTCATCGATCCATGTGTCCCTCTTTTCCTTTGGCTACTGTAATGTCTGTCAGTCATTGATCCATATGTCTCTCATTTCCTTTGACTATTGTAATGTCTGTCAGTCATCGATCCATCTGTCCCTCATTTCCTTTGGCTACTGTAATGTCTGTCAGTCATCGATCCATCTGTCCTCTTTTACTTTTACTACTGTAATGTCTGTCAGTCATCGATCATTTTGTCCCCTTTTCCTTTGGCTACTGTAATGAGTGTCAGTCATCGATCCATCTATCCCTCATTTCCTATGGCTACATTAATGTCTGTCAGTCATCGATCCATCTGTCCCTCATTTCCTTTGGCTACTGTAATGTCTGTCAGTCATCGATCCTTCTGTCCTTCTTTTCCTTTGACTACTGTAATGTCTGTCAGTCATCGATCCATCTGTCCCTCTTTTCCTTTGGCTACTGTAATGTCTGTCAGTCATTGATCCATCCGTTACTCTTTTCCTTTGGCTATGGTAATGTCTGTCAGTCATCGATCCATTTGTCACTCTTTTCCTTTGGCTACTGTAATGTCTGTCAGTCATCGATCCATCTGTCCCTCTTTTCCTTTGGCTACTGTAATGTCTGTCAGTCATCGATCCATATGTGCCTCTTTTCTTTTGGCTACTGTAATGTCTGTCAGTCATCGATCCATCTATCCTCTTTTCCTTTGGCTACTTTAATGTCTGTCAGTCATCGATCTATCTCTTTCTCTTTTCCGTTGGATACTGTAATGTATGTCAGTCATCGATCCATCTGTCCCTCTTTTCCTTTGGCTACTGTAATGTCTGTCAGTCATCCATCCATCTGTCCCTCTTTTCCTTTGGCTACTGTAATGTCCGTCAGTCATCGATCCATCTATCCCTCATTTCCTTTGGCTACAGTAATGTCTGTCAGTCATCGATCCATGTGTCCCTCTTTTCCTTTGGCTACTGTAATGTCTGTCAGTCATCGATCCATGTGTCCCTCTTTTCCTTTGGCTACTGTAATTTCTGTCAGTCATCGATCCATCTGTCCCTCATTTCCTTTGGCTACTGTAATGTCTGTCAGTCATCTATGCATTTTCCCTCTTTTCCTTTGACTACTGTAATGTCTGTCAGTCATCGATCCATTTGTCCCTCTTTTCCATTGGCTACTGTAATGTCTGTCAGTCATCGATCCATGTGTCCCTCCTTTCCTTTGGCTACTGTAATGTCTGTCAGTCATCGATCCATCTGTCCCTCTTTTCCTTTGGCTACTGTAATGTCTGTCAGTCATCGATCCATCTCTCCCTCTTTTCCTTTGGCTACTGTAATGTCTGTCAGTCATCGATCCATCTGTCCCTCTTTTCCTTTGGCTACTGTAATGTCTGTCAGTCATCGATCCATCTGTCCCTCTTTTCCTTTGGCTACTGTAATGTCTGTCAGTCATCGATCCATCTATCCCTCATTTCCTTTGGCTACAGTAATGTCTGTCAGTCATCGATCCATCTGTCCCTCTTTTACTTTGGCTACTGTAATGTCTGTCTGTCATCGATCCATCTTTCCCTCTTTTCCTTTGGCTACTGTAATGTCTGTCAGTCATCGATCCATCTATCCTCTTTTCCTTTGGCTACTTTAATGTATGTCAGTCATCGATCCATCTCTCCCTCTTTTCCTTTGGCTACTGTAATGTCTGTCAGTCATCGATCCATCTGTCCCTCTTTTCCTTTGGCTACTGTAATGTCTGTCTGTCATCGATCCATCTTTCCCTCTTTTCCTTTGGCTACTGTAATGTCTGTCAGTCATCGATCCATCTATCCTCTTTTCCTTTGGCTACTTTAATGTATGTCAGTCATCGATCCATCTCTCCCTCTTTTCCTTTGGCTACTGTAATGTCTGTCAGTCATCGATCCATCTGTCCCTCTTTTCCTTTGGCTACTGTAATGTCTGTCAGTCATCGATCCATCTATCCCTCATTTCCTTTGGCTACAGTAATGTCTGTCAGTCATCGATCCATGTGTCCCTCTTTTCCTTTGGAGACTGTAATGTCTGTCAGTCATCGATCCATGTGTCCCTCTTTTCCTTTGGCTACTGTAATGTTTGTCAGTCATCGATCCATCTGTCCCTGATTTACTTTGGCTACTGTAATGTCTGTCAGTCATCTATGCATTTTCCCTCTTTTCCTTTGACTACTGTAATGTCTGTCAGTCATCGATCCATTTGTCCCTCTTTTCCTTTGGCTACTGTAATGTCTGTCAGTCATCGATCCATGTGTCCCTCTTTTCCTTTGGCTACTGTAATGTCTGTCAGTCATCGATCCACCTGTCCCTCATTTCCTTTGGCTACTGTAATGTCTGTCAGTCATCGATCCATATATCCCTCTTTTCCTTTGGCTACTGTAATGTCTGTCAGTCATCGATCCATCTATCCCTCATTTCCTTTGGCTACAGTAATGTCTGTCAGTCATCGATCCATTTGTCCCTCTCTTCCTTTGGCTACTGTAATGTCTGTCAGTCATCGATCCATGTGTCCCTCTTTTCCTTTGGCTACTGTAATGTCTGTCAGTCATCGATCCATCTGTCCCTCATTTACTTTGGCTACTGTAATGTCTGTCAGTCATCTATGCATTTTCCCTCTTTTCCTTTGACTACTGTAATGTCTGTCAGTCATCGATCCATTTGTCACTCTTTTCCATTGGCTTCTGTAATGTCTGTCAGTCATCGATCCATGTGTCCCTCTTTTCCTTTGGCTACTGTAATGTCTGTCAGTCATCGATCCATCTGTCCCTCTTTTCCTTTGGCTACTGTAATGTCTGTCAGTCATCGATCCATCTCTCCCTCTTTTCCTTTGGCTACTGTAATGTCTGTCAGTCATTGATACATCCGTTCCTCTTTTCCTTTGGCTATGGTAATGTCTGTCAGTCATCGATCCATTTGTCCCTCTTTTCCTTTGGCTACTGTAATGTCTGTCAGTCATCGATCCATCTGTCCCTCTTTTCCTTTGGCTACTGTAATGTCTGTCAGTCATCGATCCATCTGTCCCTCATTTATTTTGGCTACTGTAATGTCTGTCAGTCATCGATCCATCTGTCCCTCTTTTACTTTGGCTACTGTAATGTCTGTCAGTCATCTATGCATTTGTCCCTCTTTTCCTTTGGCTACTGTAATGTCTGTCAATCATCGATCCATATGTCCCTCTTTTCCTTTGGCTACTGTAATGTCTGTCAGTCATCGATCCATCTATCCCTCATTTCCTTTGGCTACAGTAATGTCTGTCAGTCATCGATCCATGTGTCTCTCTTTTCCTTTGGCTACTGTAATGTCTGTCAGTCATCGATCCATCTGTCCCTCATTTACTTTGGCTACTGTAATGTCTGTCAGTCATCTATGCATTTTCCCTCTTTTCCTTTGACTACTGTAATGTCTGTCAGTCATCGATCGATTTGTCCCTCTTTTCCATTGGCTACTGTAATGTCTGTCAGTCATCGATCCATCTGTCCCTCTTTTCCTTTGGCTACTGTAATGTCTGTCAGTCATCGATCCATCTATCCCTCATTTCCTTTGGCTACAGTAATGTCTGTCAGTCATCGATCCATTTGTCTCTCTTTTCCTTTGGCTACTGTAATATGTGTCAGTCATCGATCCATGTGTCCCTCTTTTCCTTTGGCTACTGTAATGTCTGTCAGTCATTGATCCATATGTCTCTCATTTCCTTTGACTATTGTAATGTCTGTCAGTCATCGATCCATCTGTCCCTCATTTCCTTTGGCTACTGTAATGTCTGTCAGTCATCGATCCATCTGTCCTCTTTTACTTTTACTACTGTAATGTCTGTCAGTCATCGATCATTTTGTCCCCTTTTCCTTTGGCTACTGTAATGAGTGTCAGTCATCGATCCATCTATCCCTCATTTCCTATGGCTACATTAATGTCTGTCAGTCATCGATCCATCTGTCCCTCATTTCCTTTGGCTACTGTAATGTCTGTCAGTCATCGATCCTTCTGTCCTTCTTTTCCTTTGACTACTGTAATGTCTGTCAGTCATCGATCCATCTGTCCCTCTTTTCCTTTGGCTACTGTAATGTCTGTCAGTCATTGATCCATCCGTTACTCTTTTCCTTTGGCTATGGTAATGTCTGTCAGTCATCGATCCATTTGTCACTCTTTTCCTTTGGCTACTGTAATGTCTGTCAGTCATCGATCCATCTGTCCCTCTTTTCCTTTGGCTACTGTAATGTCTGTCAGTCATCGATCCATATGTGCCTCTTTTCTTTTGGCTACTGTAATGTCTGTCAGTCATCGATCCATCTATCCTCTTTTCCTTTGGCTACTTTAATGTCTGTCAGTCATCGATCTATCTCTTTCTCTTTTCCTTTGGATACTGTAATGTATGTCAGTCATCGATCCATCTGTCCCTCTTTTCCTTTGGCTACTGTAATGTCTGTCAGTCATCCATCCATCTGTCCCTCTTTTCCTTTGGCTACTGTAATGTCCGTCAGTCATCGATCCATCTATCCCTCATTTCCTTTGGCTACAGTAATGTCTGTCAGTCATCGATCCATGTGTCCCTCTTTTCCTTTGGCTACTGTAATGTCTGTCAGTCATCGATCCATGTGTCCCTCTTTTCCTTTGGCTACTGTAATTTCTGTCAGTCATCGATCCATCTGTCCCTCATTTCCTTTGGCTACTGTAATGTCTGTCAGTCATCTATGCATTTTCCCTCTTTTCCTTTGACTACTGTAATGTCTGTCAGTCATCGATCCATTTGTCCCTCTTTTCCATTGGCTACTGTAATGTCTGTCAGTCATCGATCCATGTGTCCCTCCTTTCCTTTGGCTACTGTAATGTCTGTCAGTCATCGATCCATCTGTCCCTCTTTTCCTTTGGCTACTGTAATGTCTGTCAGTCATCGATCCATCTCTCCCTCTTTTCCTTTGGCTACTGTAATGTCTGTCAGTCATCGATCCATCTGTCCCTCTTTTCCTTTGGCTACTGTAATGTCTGTCAGTCATCGATCCATCTGTCCCTCTTTTCCTTTGGCTACTGTAATGTCTGTCAGTCATCGATCCATCTATCCCTCATTTCCTTTGGCTACAGTAATGTCTGTCAGTCATCGATCCATCTGTCCCTCTTTTACTTTGGCTACTGTAATGTCTGTCAGTCATCTATGCATTTGTCCCTCTTTTCCTTTGGCTACTGTAATGTCTGTCAGTCATCGATCCATCTGTCCCTCTTTTCCTTTGGCTACTGTAATGTCTGTCTGTCATCGATCCATCTTTCCCTCTTTTCCTTTGGCTACTGTAATGTCTGTCAGTCATCGATCCATCTATCCTCTTTTCCTTTGGCTACTTTAATGTATGTCAGTCATCGATCCATCTCTCCCTCTTTTCCTTTGGCTACTGTAATGTCTGTCAGTCATCGATCCATCTGTCCCTCTTTTCCTTTGGCTACTGTAATGTCTGTCAGTCATCGATCCATCTATCCCTCATTTACTTTGGCTACTGTAATGTCTGTCAGTCATCTATGCATTTGTCCCTCTTTTCCTTTGGCTACTGTAATGTTTGTCAGTCATCGATCCATCTGTCCCTGATTTACTTTGGCTACTGTAATGTCTGTCAGTCATCTATGCATTTTCCCTCTTTTCCTTTGACTACTGTAATGTCTGTCAGTCATCGATCCATTTGTCCCTCTTTTCCTTTGGCTACTGTAATGTCTGTCAGTCATCGATCCATGTGTCCCTCTTTTCCTTTGGCTACTGTAATGTCTGTCAGTCATCGATCCATCTGTCCCTCTTTTCCTTTGGCTACTGTAATGTCTGTCAGTCATCGATCCATCTCTCCCTCTTTTCCTTTGGCTACTGTAATGTCTGTCAGTCATTGATACATCCGTTCCTCTTTTCCTTTGGCTATGGTAATGTCTGTCAGTCATCGATCCATTTGTCCCTCTTTTCCTTTGGCTACTGTAATGTCTGTCAGTCATCGATCCATCTGTCCCTCTTTTCCTTTGGCTACTGTAATGTCTGTCAGTCATCGATCCATCTGTCCCTCATTTATTTTGGCTACTGTAATGTCTGTCAGTCATCGATCCATCTGTCCCTCTTTTACTTTGGCTACTGTAATGTCTGTCAGTCATCTATGCATTTGTCCCTCTTTTCCTTTGGCTACTGTAATGTCTGTCAATCATCGATCCATATGTCCCTCTTTTCCTTTGGCTACTGTAATGTCTGTCAGTCATCGATCCATCTATCCCTCATTTCCTTTGGCTACAGTAATGTCTGTCAGTCATCGATCCATTTGTCCCTCTTTTCCTTTGGCTACTGTAATGTCTGTCAGTCATCGATCCATGTGTCTCTCTTTTCCTTTGGCTACTGTAATGTCTGTCAGTCATCGATCCATCTGTCCCTCATTTACTTTGGCTACTGTAATGTCTGTCAGTCATCTATGCATTTTCCCTCTTTTCCTTTGACTACTGTAATGTCTGTCAGTCATCGATCCATTTGTCCCTCTTTTCCTTTGGCTACTGTAATGTCTGTCAGTCATCGATCCATGTGTCCCTCTTTTCCTTTGGCTACTGTAATGTCTGTCAGTCATCGATCCACCTGTCCCTCATTTCCTTTGGCTACTGTAATGTCTGTCAGTCATCGATCCATATATCCCTCTTTTCCTTTGGCTACTGTAATGTCTGTCAGTCATCGATCCATCTATCCCTCATTTCCTTTGGCTACAGTAATGTCTGTCAGTCATCGATCCATTTGTCCCTCTCTTCCTTTGGCTACTGTAATGTCTGTCAGTCATCGATCCATGTGTCCCTCTTTTCCTTTGGCTACTGTAATGTCTGTCAGTCATCGATCCATCTGTCCCTCATTTACTTTGGCTACTGTAATGTCTGTCAGTCATCTATGCATTTTCCCTCTTTTCCTTTGACTACTGTAATGTCTGTCAGTCATCGATCCATTTGTCACTCTTTTCCATTGGCTTCTGTAATGTCTGTCAGTCATCGATCCATGTGTCCCTCTTTTCCTTTGGCTACTGTAATGTCTGTCAGTCATCGATCCATCTGTCCCTCTTTTCCTTTGGCTACTGTAATGTCTGTCAGTCATCGATCCATCTCTCCCTCTTTTCCTTTGGCTACTGTAATGTCTGTCAGTCATTGATACATCCGTTCCTCTTTTCCTTTGGCTATGGTAATGTCTGTCAGTCATCGATCCATTTGTCCCTCTTTTCCTTTGGCTACTGTAATGTCTGTCAGTCATCGATCCATCTGTCCCTCTTTTCCTTTGGCTACTGTAATGTCTGTCAGTCATCGATCCATCTGTCCCTCATTTATTTTGGCTACTGTAATGTCTGTCAGTCATCGATCCATCTGTCCCTCTTTTACTTTGGCTACTGTAATGTCTGTCAGTCATCTATGCATTTGTCCCTCTTTTCCTTTGGCTACTGTAATGTCTGTCAATCATCGATCCATATGTCCCTCTTTTCCTTTGGCTACTGTAATGTCTGTCAGTCATCGATCCATCTATCCCTCATTTCCTTTGGCTACAGTAATGTCTGTCAGTCATCGATCCATTTGTCCCTCTTTTCCTTTGGCTACTGTAATGTCTGTCAGTCATCGATCCATGTGTCTCTCTTTTCCTTTGGCTACTGTAATGTCTGTCAGTCATCGATCCATCTGTCCCTCATTTACTTTGGCTACTGTAATGTCTGTCAGTCATCTATGCATTTTCCCTCTTTTCCTTTGACTACTGTAATGTCTGTCAGTCATCGATCGATTTGTCCCTCTTTTCCATTGGCTACTGTAATGTCTGTCAGTCATCGATCCATCTGTCCCTCTTTTCCTTTGGCTACTGTAATGTCTGTCAGTCATCGATCCATCTATCCCTCATTTCCTTTGGCTACAGTAATGTCTGTCAGTCATCGATCCATTTGTCTCTCTTTTCCTTTGGCTACTGTAATATGTGTCAGTCATCGATCCATGTGTCCCTCTTTTCCTTTGGCTACTGTAATGTCTGTCAGTCATTGATCCATATGTCTCTCATTTCCTTTGACTATTGTAATGTCTGTCAGTCATCGATCCATCTGTCCCTCATTTCCTTTGGCTACTGTAATGTCTGTCAGTCATCGATCCATCTGTCATCTTTTACTTTTACTACTGTAATGTCTGTCAGTCATCGATCATTTTGTCCCCTTTTCCTTTGGCTACTGTAATGAGTGTCAGTCATCGATCCATCTATCCCTCATTTCCTATGGCTACATTAATGTCTGTCAGTCATCGATCCATCTGTCCCTCATTTCCTTTGGCTACTGTAATGTCTGTCAGTCATCGATCCTTCTGTCCTTCTTTTCCTTTGACTACTGTAATGTCTGTCAGTCATCGATCCATCTGTCCCTCTTTTCCTTTGGCTACTGTAATGTCTGTCAGTCATTGATCCATCCGTTACTCTTTTCCTTTGGCTATGGTAATGTCTGTCAGTCATCGATCCATTTGTCACTCTTTTCCTTTGGCTACTGTAATGTCTGTCAGTCATCGATCCATCTGTCCCTCTTTTCCTTTGGCTACTGTAATGTCTGTCAGTCATCGATCCATATGTGCCTCTTTTCTTTTGGCTACTGTAATGTCTGTCAGTCATCGATCCATCTATCCTCTTTTCCTTTGGCTACTTTAATGTCTGTCAGTCATCGATCTATCTCTTTCTCTTTTCCTTTGGATACTGTAATGTATGTCAGTCATCGATCCATCTGTCCCTCTTTTCCTTTGGCTACTGTAATGTCTGTCAGTCATCCATCCATCTGTCCCTCTTTTCCTTTGGCTACTGTAATGTCCGTCAGTCATCGATCCATCTATCCCTCATTTCCTTTGGCTACAGTAATGTCTGTCAGTCATCGATCCATGTGTCCCTCTTTTCCTTTGGCTACTGTAATGTCTGTCAGTCATCGATCCATGTGTCCCTCTTTTCCTTTGGCTACTGTAATTTCTGTCAGTCATCGATCCATCTGTCCCTCATTTCCTTTGGCTACTGTAATGTCTGTCAGTCATCTATGCATTTTCCCTCTTTTCCTTTGACTACTGTAATGTCTGTCAGTCATCGATCCATTTGTCCCTCTTTTCCATTGGCTACTGTAATGTCTGTCAGTCATCGATCCATGTGTCCCTCCTTTCCTTTGGCTACTGTAATGTCTGTCAGTCATCGATCCATCTGTCCCTCTTTTCCTTTGGCTACTGTAATGTCTGTCAGTCATCGATCCATCTCTCCCTCTTTTCCTTTGGCTACTGTAATGTCTGTCAGTCATCGATCCATCTGTCCCTCTTTTCCTTTGGCTACTGTAATGTCTGTCAGTCATCGATCCATCTGTCCCTCTTTTCCTTTGGCTACTGTAATGTCTGTCAGTCATCGATCCATCTATCCCTCATTTCCTTTGGCTACAGTAATGTCTGTCAGTCATCGATCCATCTGTCCCTCTTTTACTTTGGCTACTGTAATGTCTGTCAGTCATCTATGCATTTGTCCCTCTTTTCCTTTGGCTACTGTAATGTCTGTCAGTCATCGATCCATCTGTCCCTCTTTTCCTTTGGCTACTGTAATGTCTGTCTGTCATCGATCCATCTTTCCCTCTTTTCCTTTGGCTACTGTAATGTCTGTCAGTCATCGATCCATCTATCCTCTTTTCCTTTGGCTACTTTAATGTATGTCAGTCATCGATCCATCTCTCCCTCTTTTCCTTTGGCTACTGTAATGTCTGTCAGTCATCGATCCATCTGTCCCTCTTTTCCTTTGGCTACTGTAATGTCTGTCAGTCATCGATCCATCTATCCCTCATTTACTTTGGCTACTGTAATGTCTGTCAGTCATCTATGCATTTGTCCCTCTTTTCCTTTGGCTACTGTAATGTTTGTCAGTCATCGATCCATCTGTCCCTGATTTACTTTGGCTACTGTAATGTCTGTCAGTCATCTATGCATTTTCCCTCTTTTCCTTTGACTACTGTAATGTCTGTCAGTCATCGATCCATTTGTCCCTCTTTTCCTTTGGCTACTGTAATGTCTGTCAGTCATCGATCCATGTGTCCCTCTTTTCCTTTGGCTACTGTAATGTCTGTCAGTCATCGATCCATCTGTCCCTCTTTTCCTTTGGCTACTGTAATGTCTGTCAGTCATCGATCCATCTCTCCCTCTTTTCCTTTGGCTACTGTAATGTCTGTCAGTCATTGATACATCCGTTCCTCTTTTCCTTTGGCTATGGTAATGTCTGTCAGTCATCGATCCATTTGTCCCTCTTTTCCTTTGGCTACTGTAATGTCTGTCAGTCATCGATCCATCTGTCCCTCTTTTCCTTTGGCTACTGTAATGTCTGTCAGTCATCGATCCATCTGTCCCTCATTTATTTTGGCTACTGTAATGTCTGTCAGTCATCGATCCATCTGTCCCTCTTTTACTTTGGCTACTGTAATGTCTGTCAGTCATCTATGCATTTGTCCCTCTTTTCCTTTGGCTACTGTAATGTCTGTCAATCATCGATCCATATGTCCCTCTTTTCCTTTGGCTACTGTAATGTCTGTCAGTCATCGATCCATCTATCCCTCATTTCCTTTGGCTACAGTAATGTCTGTCAGTCATCGATCCATTTGTCCCTCTTTTCCTTTGGCTACTGTAATGTCTGTCAGTCATCGATCCATGTGTCTCTCTTTTCCTTTGGCTACTGTAATGTCTGTCAGTCATCGATCCATCTGTCCCTCATTTACTTTGGCTACTGTAATGTCTGTCAGTCATCTATGCATTTTCCCTCTTTTCCTTTGACTACTGTAATGTCTGTCAGTCATCGATCGATTTGTCCCTCTTTTCCATTGGCTACTGTAATGTCTGTCAGTCATCGATCCATCTGTCCCTCTTTTCCTTTGGCTACTGTAATGTCTGTCAGTCATCGATCCATCTGTCCCTCTTTTCCTTTGGCTACTGTAATGTCTGTCAATCATCGATCCATCTCTCCCTCTTTTCCTTTGGCTACTGTAATGTCTGTCAGTCATCGATCCATCTGTCCCTCTTTTCCTTTGGCTACTGTAATGTCTGTCAGTCATCGACCCATCTGTCCCTCTTTTCCTTTGGCTACTGTAATGTCTGTCAGTCATCGATCCATCTGTCCCTCTTTTCCTTTGGCTACAGTAATGTCTGTCAGTCATCGATCCATCTGTCCCTCTTTTACTTTGGCTACTGTAATGTCTGTCAGTCATCTATGCATTTGTCCCTCTTTTCCTTTGGCTACTGTAATGTCTGTCAGTCATCGATCCATCTGTCCCTCTTTTCCTTTGGCTACTGTAATGTCTGTCTGTCATCGATCCATCTTTCCCTCTTTTCCTTTGGCTACTGTAATGTCTGTCAGTCATCGATCCATCTATCCTCTTTTCCTTTGGCTACTTTAATGTATGTCAGTCATCGATCCATCTCTCCCTCTTTTCCTTTGGCTACTGTAATGTCTGTCAGTCATCGATCCATCTGTCCCTCTTTTCCTTTGGCTACTGTAATGTCTGTCAGTCATCGATCCATCTATCCCTCATTTACTTTGGCTACTGTAATGTCTGTCAGTCATCTATGCATTTGTCCCTCTTTTCCTTTGGCTACTGTAATGTTTGTCAGTCATCGATCCATCTGTCCCTGATTTACTTTGGCTACTGTAATGTCTGTCAGTCATCTATGCATTTTCCCTCTTTTCCTTTGACTACTGTAATGTCTGTCAGTCATCGATCCATTTGTCCCTCTTTTCCTTTGGCTACTGTAATGTCTGTCAGTCATCGATCCATGTGTCCCTCTTTTCCTTTGGCTACTGTAATGTCTGTCAGTCATCGATCCATCTGTCCCTCTTTTCCTTTGGCTACTGTAATGTCTGTCAGTCATCGATCCATCTCTCCCTCTTTTCCTTTGGCTACTGTAATGTCTGTCAGTCATTGATACATCCGTTCCTCTTTTCCTTTGGCTATGGTAATGTCTGTCAGTCATCGATCCATTTGTCCCTCTTTTCCTTTGGCTACTGTAATGTCTGTCAGTCATCGATCCATCTGTCCCTCTTTTCCTTTGGCTACTGTAATGTCTGTCAGTCATCGATCCATCTGTCCCTCATTTATTTTGGCTACTGTAATGTCTGTCAGTCATCGATCCATCTGTCCCTCTTTTACTTTGGCTACTGTAATGTCTGTCAGTCATCTATGCATTTGTCCCTCTTTTCCTTTGGCTACTGTAATGTCTGTCAATCATCGATCCATATGTCCCTCTTTTCCTTTGGCTACTGTAATGTCTGTCAGTCATCGATCCATCTATCCCTCATTTCCTTTGGCTACAGTAATGTCTGTCAGTCATCGATCCATTTGTCCCTCTTTTCCTTTGGCTACTGTAATGTCTGTCAGTCATCGATCCATGTGTCTCTCTTTTCCTTTGGCTACTGTAATGTCTGTCAGTCATCGATCCATCTGTCCCTCATTTACTTTGGCTACTGTAATGTCTGTCAGTCATCTATGCATTTTCCCTCTTTTCCTTTGACTACTGTAATGTCTGTCAGTCATCGATCCATTTGTCCCTCTTTTCCTTTGGCTACTGTAATGTCTGTCAGTCATCGATCCATGTGTCCCTCTTTTCCTTTGGCTACTGTAATGTCTGTCAGTCATCGATCCACCTGTCCCTCATTTCCTTTGGCTACTGTAATGTCTGTCAGTCATCGATCCATATATCCCTCTTTTCCTTTGGCTACTGTAATGTCTGTCAGTCATCGATCCATCTATCCCTCATTTCCTTTGGCTACAGTAATGTCTGTCAGTCATCGATCCATTTGTCCCTCTCTTCCTTTGGCTACTGTAATGTCTGTCAGTCATCGATCCATGTGTCCCTCTTTTCCTTTGGCTACTGTAATGTCTGTCAGTCATCGATCCATCTGTCCCTCATTTACTTTGGCTACTGTAATGTCTGTCAGTCATCTATGCATTTTCCCTCTTTTCCTTTGACTACTGTAATGTCTGTCAGTCATCGATCCATTTGTCACTCTTTTCCATTGGCTTCTGTAATGTCTGTCAGTCATCGATCCATGTGTCCCTCTTTTCCTTTGGCTACTGTAATGTCTGTCAGTCATCGATCCATCTGTCCCTCTTTTCCTTTGGCTACTGTAATGTCTGTCAGTCATCGATCCATCTCTCCCTCTTTTCCTTTGGCTACTGTAATGTCTGTCAGTCATTGATACATCCGTTCCTCTTTTCCTTTGGCTATGGTAATGTCTGTCAGTCATCGATCCATTTGTCCCTCTTTTCCTTTGGCTACTGTAATGTCTGTCAGTCATCGATCCATCTGTCCCTCTTTTCCTTTGGCTACTGTAATGTCTGTCAGTCATCGATCCATCTGTCCCTCATTTATTTTGGCTACTGTAATGTCTGTCAGTCATCGATCCATCTGTCCCTCTTTTACTTTGGCTACTGTAATGTCTGTCAGTCATCTATGCATTTGTCCCTCTTTTCCTTTGGCTACTGTAATGTCTGTCAATCATCGATCCATATGTCCCTCTTTTCCTTTGGCTACTGTAATGTCTGTCAGTCATCGATCCATCTATCCCTCATTTCCTTTGGCTACAGTAATGTCTGTCAGTCATCGATCCATTTGTCCCTCTTTTCCTTTGGCTACTGTAATGTCTGTCAGTCATCGATCCATGTGTCTCTCTTTTCCTTTGGCTACTGTAATGTCTGTCAGTCATCGATCCATCTGTCCCTCATTTACTTTGGCTACTGTAATGTCTGTCAGTCATCTATGCATTTTCCCTCTTTTCCTTTGACTACTGTAATGTCTGTCAGTCATCGATCGATTTGTCCCTCTTTTCCATTGGCTACTGTAATGTCTGTCAGTCATCGATCCATCTGTCCCTCTTTTCCTTTGGCTACTGTAATGTCTGTCAGTCATCGATCCATCTATCCCTCATTTCCTTTGGCTACAGTAATGTCTGTCAGTCATCGATCCATTTGTCTCTCTTTTCCTTTGGCTACTGTAATATGTGTCAGTCATCGATCCATGTGTCCCTCTTTTCCTTTGGCTACTGTAATGTCTGTCAGTCATTGATCCATATGTCTCTCATTTCCTTTGACTATTGTAATGTCTGTCAGTCATCGATCCATCTGTCCCTCATTTCCTTTGGCTACTGTAATGTCTGTCAGTCATCGATCCATCTGTCATCTTTTACTTTTACTACTGTAATGTCTGTCAGTCATCGATCATTTTGTCCCCTTTTCCTTTGGCTACTGTAATGAGTGTCAGTCATCGATCCATCTATCCCTCATTTCCTATGGCTACATTAATGTCTGTCAGTCATCGATCCATCTGTCCCTCATTTCCTTTGGCTACTGTAATGTCTGTCAGTCATCGATCCTTCTGTCCTTCTTTTCCTTTGACTACTGTAATGTCTGTCAGTCATCGATCCATCTGTCCCTCTTTTCCTTTGGCTACTGTAATGTCTGTCAGTCATTGATCCATCCGTTACTCTTTTCCTTTGGCTATGGTAATGTCTGTCAGTCATCGATCCATTTGTCACTCTTTTCCTTTGGCTACTGTAATGTCTGTCAGTCATCGATCCATCTGTCCCTCTTTTCCTTTGGCTACTGTAATGTCTGTCAGTCATCGATCCATATGTGCCTCTTTTCTTTTGGCTACTGTAATGTCTGTCAGTCATCGATCCATCTATCCTCTTTTCCTTTGGCTACTTTAATGTCTGTCAGTCATCGATCTATCTCTTTCTCTTTTCCTTTGGATACTGTAATGTATGTCAGTCATCGATCCATCTGTCCCTCTTTTCCTTTGGCTACTGTAATGTCTGTCAGTCATCCATCCATCTGTCCCTCTTTTCCTTTGGCTACTGTAATGTCCGTCAGTCATCGATCCATCTATCCCTCATTTCCTTTGGCTACAGTAATGTCTGTCAGTCATCGATCCATGTGTCCCTCTTTTCCTTTGGCTACTGTAATGTCTGTCAGTCATCGATCCATGTGTCCCTCTTTTCCTTTGGCTACTGTAATTTCTGTCAGTCATCGATCCATCTGTCCCTCATTTCCTTTGGCTACTGTAATGTCTGTCAGTCATCTATGCATTTTCCCTCTTTTCCTTTGACTACTGTAATGTCTGTCAGTCATCGATCCATTTGTCCCTCTTTTCCATTGGCTACTGTAATGTCTGTCAGTCATCGATCCATGTGTCCCTCCTTTCCTTTGGCTACTGTAATGTCTGTCAGTCATCGATCCATCTGTCCCTCTTTTCCTTTGGCTACTGTAATGTCTGTCAGTCATCGATCCATCTCTCCCTCTTTTCCTTTGGCTACTGTAATGTCTGTCAGTCATCGATCCATCTGTCCCTCTTTTCCTTTGGCTACTGTAATGTCTGTCAGTCATCGATCCATCTGTCCCTCTTTTCCTTTGGCTACTGTAATGTCTGTCAGTCATCGATCCATCTATCCCTCATTTCCTTTGGCTACAGTAATGTCTGTCAGTCATCGATCCATCTGTCCCTCTTTTACTTTGGCTACTGTAATGTCTGTCAGTCATCTATGCATTTGTCCCTCTTTTCCTTTGGCTACTGTAATGTCTGTCAGTCATCGATCCATCTGTCCCTCTTTTCCTTTGGCTACTGTAATGTCTGTCTGTCATCGATCCATCTTTCCCTCTTTTCCTTTGGCTACTGTAATGTCTGTCAGTCATCGATCCATCTATCCTCTTTTCCTTTGGCTACTTTAATGTATGTCAGTCATCGATCCATCTCTCCCTCTTTTCCTTTGGCTACTGTAATGTCTGTCAGTCATCGATCCATCTGTCCCTCTTTTCCTTTGGCTACTGTAATGTCTGTCAGTCATCGATCCATCTATCCCTCATTTACTTTGGCTACTGTAATGTCTGTCAGTCATCTATGCATTTGTCCCTCTTTTCCTTTGGCTACTGTAATGTTTGTCAGTCATCGATCCATCTGTCCCTGATTTACTTTGGCTACTGTAATGTCTGTCAGTCATCTATGCATTTTCCCTCTTTTCCTTTGACTACTGTAATGTCTGTCAGTCATCGATCCATTTGTCCCTCTTTTCCTTTGGCTACTGTAATGTCTGTCAGTCATCGATCCATGTGTCCCTCTTTTCCTTTGGCTACTGTAATGTCTGTCAGTCATCGATCCATCTGTCCCTCTTTTCCTTTGGCTACTGTAATGTCTGTCAGTCATCGATCCATCTCTCCCTCTTTTCCTTTGGCTACTGTAATGTCTGTCAGTCATTGATACATCCGTTCCTCTTTTCCTTTGGCTATGGTAATGTCTGTCAGTCATCGATCCATTTGTCCCTCTTTTCCTTTGGCTACTGTAATGTCTGTCAGTCATCGATCCATCTGTCCCTCTTTTCCTTTGGCTACTGTAATGTCTGTCAGTCATCGATCCATCTGTCCCTCATTTATTTTGGCTACTGTAATGTCTGTCAGTCATCGATCCATCTGTCCCTCTTTTACTTTGGCTACTGTAATGTCTGTCAGTCATCTATGCATTTGTCCCTCTTTTCCTTTGGCTACTGTAATGTCTGTCAATCATCGATCCATATGTCCCTCTTTTCCTTTGGCTACTGTAATGTCTGTCAGTCATCGATCCATCTATCCCTCATTTCCTTTGGCTACAGTAATGTCTGTCAGTCATCGATCCATTTGTCCCTCTTTTCCTTTGGCTACTGTAATGTCTGTCAGTCATCGATCCATGTGTCTCTCTTTTCCTTTGGCTACTGTAATGTCTGTCAGTCATCGATCCATCTGTCCCTCATTTACTTTGGCTACTGTAATGTCTGTCAGTCATCTATGCATTTTCCCTCTTTTCCTTTGACTACTGTAATGTCTGTCAGTCATCGATCGATTTGTCCCTCTTTTCCATTGGCTACTGTAATGTCTGTCAGTCATCGATCCATCTGTCCCTCTTTTCCTTTGGCTACTGTAATGTCTGTCAGTCATCGATCCATCTGTCCCTCTTTTCCTTTGGCTACTGTAATGTCTGTCAATCATCGATCCATCTCTCCCTCTTTTCCTTTGGCTACTGTAATGTCTGTCAGTCATCGATCCATCTGTCCCTCTTTTCCTTTGGCTACTGTAATGTCTGTCAGTCATCGACCCATCTGTCCCTCTTTTCCTTTGGCTACTGTAATGTCTGTCAGTCATCGATCCATCTGTCCCTCTTTTCCTTTGGCTACTGTAATGTCTGTCAGTCATCGATCATTTTGTCCCCTTTTCCTTTGGCTACTGTAATGAGTGTCAGTCATCGATCCATCTATCCCTCATTTCCGTTGGCTACTGTAATATATGTCAGTCATCGATCCATCTGTCCCTCTTTTCCTTTGGCTACTGTAATGTCTGTCAGTCATCGATCCATCTATCCCTCATTTCCTTTGGCTACAGTAATGTCTGTCAGTCATCGATCCATCTGTCCCTCTTTTACTTTGGCTACTGTAATGTCTGTCAGTCATCTATGCATTTGTCCCTCTTTTCCTTTGGCTACTGTAATGTCTGTCAGTCATCGATCCATCTGTCCCTCTTTTCCTTTGGCTACTGTAATGTCTGTCTGTCATCGATCCATCTTTCCCTCTTTTCCTTTGGCTACTGTAATGTCTGTCAGTCATCGATCCATCTATCCTCTTTTCCTTTGGCTACTTTAATGTATGTCAGTCATCGATCCATCTCTCCCTCTTTTCCTTTGGCTACTGTAATGTCTGTCAGTCATCGATCCATCTGTCCCTCTTTTCCTTTGGCTACTGTAATGTCTGTCAGTCATCGATCATTTTGTCCCCTTTTCCTTTGGCTACTGTAATGAGTGTCAGTCATCGATCCATCTATCCCTCATTTCCGTTGGCTACTGTAATATATGTCAGTTATCGATCCATCTGTCCCTCTTTTCCTTTGACTACTGTAATGTCTGTCAGTCATCGATCCATCTTTCCCTCTTTTCCTTTGGCTACTGTAATGTCTGTCAGTCATCGATCCATCTATCCCCTTTTCCTTTGGCTACTGTAATGTCTGTCAGTCATCGATCCATCTCTCCCTCTTTTCCTTTGGCTACTGTAATGTCTGTCAGTCATCGATCCATCTCTCCCTCTTTTCCTTTGGCTACTGTAATGTCTGTTAGTCATTGATCCATCTGTTCTTTTTTTCCTTTGGCTACTGTAATGTCTGTCAGTCATCGATCCATTTGTCCCTCTTTTCCTTTGGCTACTGTAATGAGTGTCAGTCATCGATCCATCTATCCCTCATTTCCGTTTGCTACTGTAATATATGTCAGTCATCGATCCATCTGTCCCTCTTTTCCTTTGACTACTGTAATGTCTGTCAGTCATCGATCCATCTGTCCCTCTTTTCCTTTGGCTACTGTAATGTCTGTCAGTCATCGATCCATCTATCCCTCATTTCCTTTGGCTACAGTAATGTCTGTCAGTCATCGATCCATTTGTCTCTCTTTTCCTTTGGCTACTGTAATATGTGTCAGTCATCGATCCATGTGTCCCTCTTTTCCTTTGGCTACTGTAATGTCTGTCAGTCATTGATCCATATGTCTCTCATTTCCTTTGACTATTGTAATGTCTGTCAGTCATCGATCCATCTGTCCCTCATTTCCTTTGGCTACTGTAATGTCTGTCAGTCATCGATCCATCTGTCCCTCTTTTACTTTTACTACTGTAATGTCTGTCAGTCATCGATCATTTTGTCCCCTTTTCCTTTGGCTACTGTAATGAGTGTCAGTCATCGATCCATCTATCCCTCATTTCCTATGGCTACATTAATGTCTGTCAGTCATCGATCCATCTGTCCCTCATTTCCTTTGGCTACTGTAATGTCTGTCAGTCATCGATCCTTCTGTCCTTCTTTTCCTTTGACTACTGTAATGTCTGTCAGTCATCGATCCATCTGTCCCTCTTTTCCTTTGGCTACTGTAATGTCTGTCAGTCATTGATCCATTCGTTACTCTTTTCCTTTGGCTATGGTAATGTCTGTCAGTCATCGATCCATTTGTCACTCTTTTCCTTTGGCTACTGTAATGTCTGTCAGTCATCGATCCATCTGTCCCTCTTTTCCTTTGGCTACTGTAATGTCTGTCAGTCATCGATCCATATGTGCCTCTTTTCTTTTGGCTACTGTAATGTCTGTCAGTCATCGATCCATCTATCCTCTTTTCCTTTGGCTACTTTAATGTCTGTCAGTCATCGATCTATCTCTTTCTCTTTTCCTTTGGATACTGTAATGTATGTCAGTCATCGATCCATCTGTCCCTCTTTTCCTTTGGCTACTGTAATGTCTGTCAGTCATCCATCCATCTGTCCCTCTTTTCCTTTGGCTACTGTAATGTCCGTCAGTCATCGATCCATCTATCCCTCATTTCCTTTGGCTACAGTAATGTCTGTCAGTCATCGATCCATGTGTCCCTCTTTTCCTTTGGCTACTGTAATGTCTGTCAGTCATCGATCCATGTGTCCCTCTTTTCCTTTGGCTACTGTAATTTCTGTCAGTCATCGATCCATCTGTCCCTCATTTCCTTTGGCTACTGTAATGTCTGTCAGTCATCTATGCATTTTCCCTCTTTTCCTTTGACTACTGTAATGTCTGTCAGTCATCGATCCATTTGTCCCTCTTTTCCATTGGCTACTGTAATGTCTGTCAGTCATCGATCCATGTGTCCCTCCTTTCCTTTGGCTACTGTAATGTCTGTCAGTCATCGATCCATCTGTCCCTCTTTTCCTTTGGCTACTGTAATGTCTGTCAGTCATCGATCCATCTCTCCCTCTTTTCCTTTGGCTACTGTAATGTCTGTCAGTCATCGATCCATCTGTCCCTCTTTTCCTTTGGCTACTGTAATGTCTGTCAGTCATCGATCCATCTGTCCCTCTTTTCCTTTGGCTACTGTAATGTCTGTCAGTCATCGATCCATCTATCCCTCATTTCCTTTGGCTACAGTAATGTCTGTCAGTCATCGATCCATCTGTCCCTCTTTTACTTTGGCTACTGTAATGTCTGTCAGTCATCTATGCATTTGTCCCTCTTTTCCTTTGGCTACTGTAATGTCTGTCAGTCATCGATCCATCTGTCCCTCTTTTCCTTTGGCTACTGTAATGTCTGTCTGTCATCGATCCATCTTTCCCTCTTTTCCTTTGGCTACTGTAATGTCTGTCAGTCATCGATCCATCTATCCTCTTTTCCTTTGGCTACTTTAATGTATGTCAGTCATCGATCCATCTCTCCCTCTTTTCCTTTGGCTACTGTAATGTCTGTCAGTCATCGATCCATCTGTCCCTCTTTTCCTTTGGCTACTGTAATGTCTGTCAGTCATCGATCCATCTATCCCTCATTTCCTTTGGCTACAGTAATGTCTGTCAGTCATCGATCCATGTGTCCCTCTTTTCCTTTGGAGACTGTAATGTCTGTCAGTCATCGATCCATGTGTCCCTCTTTTCCTTTGGCTACTGTAATGTTTGTCAGTCATCGATCCATCTGTCCCTGATTTACTTTGGCTACTGTAATGTCTGTCAGTCATCTATACATTTTCCCTCTTTTCCTTTGACTACTGTAATGTCTGTCAGTCATCGATCCATTTGTCCCTCTTTTCCTTTGGCTACTGTAATGTCTGTCAGTCATCGATCCATGTGTCCCTCTTTTCCTTTGGCTACTGTAATGTCTGTCAGTCATCGATCCATCTGTCCCTCTTTTCCTTTGGCTACTGTAATGTCTGTCAGTCATCGATCCATCTCTCCCTCTTTTCCTTTGGCTACTGTAATGTCTGTCAGTCATTGATACATCCGTTCCTCTTTTCCTTTGGCTATGGTAATGTCTGTCAGTCATCGATCCATTTGTCCCTCTTTTCCTTTGGCTACTGTAATGTCTGTCAGTCATCGATCCATCTGTCCCTCTTTTCCTTTGGCTACTGTAATGTCTGTCAGTCATCGATCCATCTGTCCCTCATTTATTTTGGCTACTGTAATGTCTGTCAGTCATCGATCCATCTGTCCCTCTTTTACTTTGGCTACTGTAATGTCTGTCAGTCATCTATGCATTTGTCTCTCTTTTCCTTTGGCTACTGTAATGTCTGTCAATCATCGATCCATATGTCCCTCTTTTCCTTTGGCTACTGTAATGTCTGTCAGTCATCGATCCATCTATCCCTCATTTCCTTTGGCTACAGTAATGTCTGTCAGTCATCGATCCATTTGTCCCTCTTTTCCTTTGGCTACTGTAATGTCTGTCAGTCATCGATCCATGTGTCTCTCTTTTCCTTTGGCTACTGTAATGTCTGTCAGTCATCGATCCATCTGTCCCTCATTTACTTTGGCTACTGTAATGTCTGTCAGTCATCTATGCATTTTCCCTCTTTTCCTTTGACTACTGTAATGTCTGTCAGTCATCGATCGATTTGTCCCTCTTTTCCATTGGCTACTGTAATGTCTGTCAGTCATCGATCCATCTGTCCCTCTTTTCCTTTGGCTACTGTAATGTCTGTCAGTCATCGATCCATCTGTCCCTCTTTTCCTTTGGCTACTGTAATGTCTGTCAGTCATCGATCCATCTCTCCCTCTTTTCCTTTGGCTACTGTAATGTCTGTCAGTCATCGATCCATCTGTCCCTCTTTTCCTTTGGCTACTGTAATGTCTGTCAGTCATCGACCCATCTGTCCCTCTTTTCCTTTGGCTACTGTAATGTCTGTCAGTCATCCATCCATCTGTCCCTCATTTATTTTGGCTACTGTAATGTCTGTCAGTCATCGATCCATCTGTCCTTCTTTTACTTTGGCTACTGTAATGTCTGTCAGTCATCGATCCATATATCCCTCTTTTCCTTTGGCTACTGTAATGTCTGTCAGTCATCGATCCATCTATCCCTCATTTCCTTTGGATACAGTAATGTCTGTCAGTCATCGATCCATTTGTCCCTCTTTTCCTTTGGCTACTGTAATGTCTGTCAGTCATCGATCCATGTGTCCCTCTTTTCCTTTGGCTACTCTAATGTCTGTCAGTCATCGATCCATCTGTCCCTCATTTACTTTGGCTACTGTAATGTCTGTCAGTCATCTATGCATTTTCCCTCTTTTCCTTTGACTACTGTAATGTCTGTCAGTCATCGATCCATTTGTCACTCTTTTCCATTGGCTTCTGTAATGTCTGTCAGTCATCGATCCATGTGTCCCTCTTTTCCTTTGGCTACTGTAATGTCTGTCAGTCATCGATCCATCTGTCCCTCGTTTCCTTTGGCTACTGTAATGTCTGTCAGTCATCGATCCATCTGTCCCTCTTTTCCTTTGGCTACTGTAATGTCTGTCAGTCATCGATCCATCTGTCCCTCTTTTCCTTTGGCTACTGTAATGTCTGTCAGTCATCCATCCATCTGTCCCTCATTTATTTTGGCTACTGTAATGTCTGTCAGTCATCGATCCATCTGTCCCTCTTTTACTTTGGCTACTGTAATGTCTGTCAGTCATCGATCCATCTGTCCCTCTTTTCCTTTGGCTACTGTAATGTCTGTCAGTCATCGATCCATCTTTCCCTCTTTTCCTTTGGCTACTGTAATGTCTGTCAGTCATCGATCCATCTATCCTCTTTTCCTTTGGCTACTTTAATGTATGTCAGTCATCGATCCATCTCTCCCTCTTTTCCTTTGGCTACTGTAATGTCTGTCAGTCATCGATCCATCTGTCCCTCTTTTCCTTTGGCTACTGTAATGTCTGTCAGTCATCGATCCATCTATCCCTCATTTCCTTTGGCTACAGTAATGTCTGTCAGTCATCGATCCATGTGTCCCTCTTTTCCTTTGGAGACTGTAATGTCTGTCAGTCATCGATCCATGTGTCCCTCTTTTCCTTTGGCTACTGTAATGTTTGTCAGTCATCGATCCATCTGTCCCTGATTTACTTTGGCTACTGTAATGTCTGTCAGTCATCTATGCATTTTCCCTCTTTTCCTTTGACTACTGTAATGTCTGTCAGTCATCGATCCATTTGTCCCTCTTTTCCTTTGGCTACTGTAATGTCTGTCAGTCATCGATCCATGTGTCCCTCTTTTCCTTTGGCTACTGTAATGTCTGTCAGTCATCGATCCATCTGTCCCTCTTTTCCTTTGGCTACTGTAATGTCTGTCAGTCATCGATCCATCTCTCCCTCTTTTCCTTTGGCTACTGTAATGTCTGTCAGTCATTGATACATCCATTCCTCTTTTCCTTTGGCTATGGTAATGTCTGTCAGTCATCGATCCATTTGTCCCTCTTTTCCTTTGGCTACTGTAATGTCTGTCAGTCATCGATCCATCTGTCCCTCTTTTCCTTTGGCTACTGTAATGTCTGTCAGTCATCGATCCATCTGTCCCTCATTTATTTTGGCTACTGTAATGTCTGTCAGTCATCGATCCATCTGTCCCTCTTTTACTTTGGCTACTGTAATGTCTGTCAGTCATCTATGCATTTGTCCCTCTTTTCCTTTGGCTACTGTAATGTCTGTCAATCATCGATCCATATGTCCCTCTTTTCCTTTGGCTACTGTAATGTCTGTCAGTCATCGATCCATCTATCCCTCATTTCCTTTGGCTACAGTAATGTCTGTCAGTCATCGATCAATTTGTCCCTCTTTTCCTTTGGCTACTGTAATGTCTGTCAGTCATCGATCCATGTGTCTCTCTTTTCCTTTGGCTACTGTAATGTCTGTCAGTCATCGATCCATCTGTCCCTCATTTACTTTGGCTACTGTAATGTCTGTCAGTCATCTATGCATTTTCCCTCTTTTCCTTTGACTACTGTAATGTCTGTCAGTCATCGATCGATTTGTCCCTCTTTTCCATTGGCTACTGTAATGTCTGTCAGTCATCGATCCATGTGTCCCTCTTTTCCTTTGGCTACTGTAATGTCTGTCAGTCATCGATCCATCTGTCCCTCTTTTCCTTTGGCTACTGTAATGTCTGTCAGTCATCGATCCATCTCTCCCTCTTTTCCTTTGGCTACTGTAATGTCTGTCAGTCATCGATCCATCTGTCCCTCTTTTCCTTTGGCTACTGTAATGTCTGTCAGTCATCGACCCATCTGTCCCTCTTTTCCTTTGGCTACTGTAATGTCTGTCAGTCATCCATCCATCTGTCCCTCATTTATTTTGGCTACTGTAATGTCTGTCAGTCATCGATCCATCTGTCCCTCTTTTACTTTGGCTACTGTAATGTCTGTCAGTCATCGATCCATATATCCCTCTTTTCCTTTGGCTACTGTAATGTCTGTCAGTCATCGATCCATCTATCCCTCATTTCCTTTGGCTACAGTAATGTCTGTCAGTCATCGATCCATTTGTCCCTCTTTTCCTTTGGCTACTGTAATGTCTGTCAGTCATCGATCCATGTGTCCCTCTTTTCCTTTGGCTACTGTAATGTCTGTCAGTCATCTATCCATCTGTCCCTCATTTACTTTGGCTACTGTAATGTCTGTCAGTCATCTATGCATTTTCCCTCTTTTCCTTTGACTACTGTAATGTCTGTCAGTCATCGATCCATTTGTCACTCTTTTCCATTGGCTTCTGTAATGTCTGTCAGTCATCGATCCATGTGTCCCTCTTTTCCTTTGGCTACTGTAATGTCTGTCAGTCATCGATCCATCTGTCCCTCGTTTCCTTTGGCTACTGTAATGTCTGTCAGTCATCGATCCATCTGTCCCTCTTTTCCTTTGGCTACTGTAATGTCTGTCAGTCATCGATCCATCTGTCCCTCTTTTCCTTTGGCTACTGTAATGTCTGTCAGTCATCCATCCATCTGTCCCTCATTTATTTTGGCTACTGTAATGTCTGTCAGTCATCGATCCATATGTCCCTCTTTTACTTTGGCTACTGTAATGTCTGTCAGTCATCGATCCATCTGTCCCTCTTTTCCTTTGGCTACTGTAATGTCTGTCAGTCATCGATCCATCTTTCCCTCTTTTCCTTTGGCTACTGTAATGTCTGTCAGTCATCGATCCATCTATCCTCTTTTCCTTTGGCTACTTTAATGTATGTCAGTCATCGATCCATCTCTCCCTCTTTTCCTTTGGCTACTGTAATGTCTGTCAGTCATCGATCCATCTGTCCCTCTTTTCCTTTGGCTACTGTAATGTCTGTCAGTCATCGATCCATCTATCCCTCATTTCCTTTGGCTACAGTAATGTCTGTCAGTCATCGATCCATGTGTCCCTCTTTTCCTTTGGAGACTGTAATGTCTGTCAGTCATCGATCCATGTGTCCCTCTTTTCCTTTGGCTACTGTAATGTTTGTCAGTCATCGATCCATCTGTCCCTGATTTACTTTGGCTACTGTAATGTCTGTCAGTCATCTATGCATTTTCCCTCTTTTCCTTTGACTACTGTAATGTCTGTCAGTCATCGATCCATTTGTCCCTCTTTTCCTTTGGCTACTGTAATGTCTGTCAGTCATCGACCCATGTGTCCCTCTTTTCCTTTGGCTACTGTAATGTCTGTCAGTCATCGATCCATCTGTCCCTCTTTTCCTTTGGCTACTGTAATGTCTGTCAGTCATCGATCCATCTCTCCCTCTTTTCCTTTGGCTACTGTAATGTCTGTCAGTCATTGATACATCCGTTCCTCTTTTCCTTTGGCTATGGTAATGTCTGTCAGTCATCGATCCATTTGTCCCTCTTTTCCTTTGGCTACTGTAATGTCTGTCAGTCATCGATCCATCTGTCCCTCTTTTCCTTTGGCTACTGTAATGTCTGTCAGTCATCGATCCATCTGTCCCTCATTTATTTTGGCTACTGTAATGTCTGTCAGTCATCGATCCATCTGTCCCTCTTTTACTTTGGCTACTGTAATGTCTGTCAGTCATCTATGCATTTGTCCCTCTTTTCCTTTGGCTACTGTAATGTCTGTCAATCATCGATCCATATGTCCCTCTTTTCCTTTGGCTACTGTAATGTCTGTCAGTCATCGATCCATCTATCCCTCATTTCCTTTGGCTACAGTAATGTCTGTCAGTCATCGATCCATTTGTCCCTCTTTTCCTTTGGTTACTGTAATGTCTGTCAGTCATCGATCCATGTGTCTCTCTTTTCCTTTGGCTACTGTAATGTCTGTCAGTCATCGATCCATCTGTCCCTCATTTACTTTGGCTACTGTAATGTCTGTCAGTCATCTATGCATTTTCCCTCTTTTCCTTTGACTACTCTAATGTCTGTCAGTCATCGATCGATTTGTCCCTCTTTTCCATTGGCTACTGTAATGTCTGTCAGTCATCGATCCATGTGTCCCTCTTTTCCTTTGGCTACTGTAATGTCTGTCAGTCATCGATCCATCTGTCCCTCTTTTCCTTTGGCTACTGTAATGTCTGTCAGTCATCGATCCATCTCTCCCTCTTTTCCTTTGGCTACTGTAATGTCTGTCAGTCATCGATCCATCTGTCCCTCTTTTCCTTTGGCTACTGTAATGTCTGTCAGTCATCGACCCATCTGTCCCTCTTTTCCTTTGGCTACTGTAATGTCTGTCAGTCATCCATCCATCTGTCCCTCATTTATTTTGGCTACTGTAATGTCTGTCAGTCATCGATCCATCTGTCCCTCTTTTACTTTGGCTACTGTAATGTCTGTCAGTCATCGATCCATATATCCCTCTTTTCCTTTGGCTACTGTAATGTCTGTCAGTCATCGATCCATCTATCCCTCATTTCCTTTGGCTACAGTAATGTCTGTCAGTCATCGATCCATTTGTCCCTCTTTTCCTTTGGCTACTGTAATGTCTGTCAGTCATCGATCCATGTGTCCCTCTTTTCCTTTGACTACTGTAATGTCTGTCAGTCATCGATCCATTTGTCACTCTTTTCCATTGGCTTCTGTAATGTCTGTCAGTCATCGATCCATGTGTCCCTCTTTTCCTTTGGCTACTGTAATGTCTGTCAGTCATCGATCCATCTGTCCCTCGTTTCCTTTGGCTACTGTAATGTCTGTCAGTCATCGATCCATCTGTCCCTCTTTTCCTTTGGCTACTGTAATGTCTGTCAGTCATCGATCCATCTGTCCCTCTTTTCCTTTGGCTACTGTAATGTCTGTCAGTCATCCATCCATCTGTCCCTCATTTATTTTGGCTACTGTAATGTCTGTCAGTCATCGATCCATCTGTCCCTCTTTTACTTTGGCTACTGTAATGTCTGTCAGTCATCTATGCATTTGTCCCTCTTTTCCTTTGGCTACTGTAATGTCTGTCAGTCATCGATCCATATGTCCCTCTTTTCCTTTGGCTACTGTAATGTCTGTCAGTCATCGATCCATCTGTCCCTCTTTTCCTTTGGCTACTGTAATGTCTGTCAGTCATTGATCCATCTGTTCCTCTTTTCCTTTGGCTATGGTAATGTCTGTCAGTCATCGATCCATCTGTCACTCTTTTCCTTTGGCTACTGTAATGTCTGTCAGTCATCGATCCATCTGTCCCTCTTTTCCTTTGGCTACTGTAATGTCTGTCAGTCATCGATCCATCTGTGCCTCTTTTCTTTTGGCTACTGTAATGTCTGTCAGTCATCGATCCATCTATCCTCTTTTCCTTTGGCTAGTTTAATGTCTGTCAGTCATCGATCTATCTCTCTCTCTTTTCCTTTGGATACTGTAATGTATGTCAGTCATCGATCCATCTGTCCCTCTTTTCCTTTGGCTACTGTAATGTCTGTCAGTCATCCATCCATCTGTCCCTCTTTTCCTTTGGCTACTGTAATGTCTGTCAGTCATCGATCCATCTATCCCTCATTTCCTTTGGCTACAGTAATGTCTGTCAGTCATCGATCCATTTGTCCCTCTTTTCCTTTGGCTACTGTAATGTCTGTCAGTCATCGATCCATGTGTCCCTCTTTTCCTTTGGCTACTGTAATGTCTGTCAGTCATCGATCCATCTGTCCCTCATTTCCTTTGGCTACTGTAATGTCTGTCAGTCATCTATGCATTTTCCCTCTTTTCCTTTGACTACTGTAATGTCTGTCAGTCATCGATCCATTTGTCCCTCTTTTCCATTGGCTACTGTAATGTCTGTCAGTAATCGATCCATGTGTCCCTCTTTTCCTTTGGCTACTGTAATGTCTGTCAGTCATCGATCCATCTGTTCCACTTTTCCTTTGGCTACTGTAATGTCTGTCAGTCATTGATCCATCCGTTCGTCTTTTCCTTTGGCTATGGTAATGTCTGTCAGTCATCGATCCATTTATCCCTCTTTTCCTTTGGCTACTGTAATGTCTGTCAGTCATCGATCCATCTGTCCCTCTTTTCCTTTGGCTACTGTAATGTCTGTCAGTCATCGATCCATCTGTCCCTCATTTATTTTGGCTACTGTAATGTCTGTCAGTCATCGATCCATCTGTCCCTCTTTTACTTTGGCTACTGTAATGTCTGTCAGTCATCTATGCATTTGTCCCTCTTTTCCTTTGGCTACTGTAATGTCTGTCAATCATCGATCCATATGTCCCTCTTTTCCTTTGGCTACTGTAATGTCTGTCAGTCATCGATCCATCTATCCCTCATTTCCTTTGGCTACAGTAATGTCTGTCAGTCATCGATCCATTTGTCCCTCTTTTCCTTTGGCTACTGTAATGTCTGTCAGTCATCGATCCATGTGTCTCTCTTTTCCTTTGGCTACTGTAATGTCTGTCAGTCATCGATCCATCTGTCCCTCATTTACTTTGGCTACTGTAATGTCTGTCAGTCATCTATGCATTTTCCCTCTTTTCCTTTGACTACTGTAATGTCTGTCAGTCATCGATCGATTTGTCCCTCTTTTCCATTGGCTACTGTAATGTCTGTCAGTCATCGATCCATGTGTCCCTCTTTTCCTTTGGCTACTGTAATGTCTGTCAGTCATCGATCCATCTGTCCCTCTTTTACTTTGGCTACTGTAATGTCTGTCAGTCATCGATCCATATATCCCTCTTTTCCTTTGGCTACTGTAATGTCTGTCAGTCATCGATCCATCTATCCCTCATTTCCTTTGGCTACAGTAATGTCTGTCAGTCATCGATCCATTTGTCCCTCTTTTCCTTTGGCTACTGTAATGTCTGTCAGTCATCGATCCATGTGTCCCTCTTTTCCTTTGGCTACTGTAATGTCTGTCAGTCATCGATCCATCTGTCCCTCATTTACTTTGGCTACTGTAATGTCTGTCAGTCATCTATGCATTTTCCCTCTTTTCCTTTGACTACTGTAATGTCTGTCAGTCATCGATCCATTTGTCACTCTTTTCCATTGGCTTCTGTAATGTCTGTCAGTCATCGATCCATGTGTCCCTCTTTTCCTTTGGCTACTGTAATGTCTGTCAGTCATCGATCCATCTGTCCCTCGTTTCCTTTGGCTACTGTAATGTCTGTCAGTCATCGATCCATCTGTCCCTCTTTTCCTTTGGCTACTGTAATGTCTGTCAGTCATCGATCCATCTGTCCCTCTTTTCCTTTGGCTACTGTAATGTCTGTCAGTCATCCATCCATCTGTCCCTCATTTATTTTGGCTACTGTAATGTCTGTCAGTCATCGATCCATCTGTCCCTCTTTTACTTTGGCTACTGTAATGTCTGTCAGTCATCTATGCATTTGTCCCTCTTTTCCTTTGGCTACTGTAATGTCTGTCAGTCATCGATCCATATGTCCCTCTTTTCCTTTGGCTACTGTAATGTCTGTCAGTCATCGTTCCATCTGTCCCTCTTTTCCTTTGGCTACTGTAATGTCTGTCAGTCATTGATCCATCTGTTCTTCTTTTCCTTTGGCTATGGTAATGTCTGTCAGTCATCGATCCATTTGTCACTCTTTTCCTTTGGCTACTGTAATGTCTGTCAGTCATCGATCCATCTGTCCCTCTTTTCCTTTGGCTACTGTAATGTCTGTCAGTCATCGATCCATCTGTGCCTCTTTTCTTTTGGCAACTGTAATGTCTGTCAGTCATCGATCCATCTATCCTCTTTTCCTTTGGCTAGTTTAATGTCTGTCAGTCATCGATCTATCTCTCTCTCTTTTCCTTTGGATACTGTAATGTATGTCAGTCATCGATCCATCTGTCCCTCTTTTCCTTTGGCTACTGTAATGTCTGTCAGTCATCCATCCATCTGTCCCTCTTTTCCTTTGGCTACTGTAATGTCTGTCAGTCATCGATCCATCTATCCCTCATTTCCTTTGGCTACAGTAATGTCTGTCAGTCATCGATCCATTTGTCCCTCTTTTCCTTTGGCTACTGTAATGTCTGTCAGTCATCGATCCATGTGTCACTCTTTTCCTTTGGCTACTGTAATGTCTGTCAGTCATCGATCCATCTGTCCCTCATTTCCTTTGGCTACTGTAATGTCTGTCAGTCATCTATGCATTTTCCCTCTTTTCCTTTGACTACTGTAATGTCTGTCAGTCATCGATCCATTTGTCCCTCTTTTCCATTGGCTACTGTAATGTCTGTCAGTCATCGATCCATGTGTCCCTCTTTTCCTTTGGCTACTGTAATGTCTGTCAGTCATCGATCCATCTGTTCCACTTTTCCTTTGGCTACTGTAATGTCTGTCAGTCATTGATCCATCCGTTCCTCTTTTCCTTTGGCTATGGTAATGTCTGTCAGTCAACGATCCATTTATCCCTCTTTTCCTTTGGCTACTGTAATGTCTGTCAGTCATCGATCCATCTGTCCCTCTTTTCCTTTGGCTACTGTAATGTCTGTCAGTCATCGATCCATCTGTCCCTCATTTATTTTGGCTACAGTAATGTCTGTCAGTCATCGATCCATCTGTCCCTCTTTTACTTTGGCTACTGTAATGTCTGTCAGTCATCTATGCATTTGTCCCTCTTTTCCTTTGGCTACTGTAATGTCTGTCAATCATCGATCCATATGTCCCTCTTTTCCTTTGGCTACTGTAATGTCTGTCAGTCATCGATCCATCTATCCCTCATTTCCTTTGGCTACAGTAATGTCTGTCAGTCATCGATCCATTTGTCCCTCTTTTCCTTTGGCTACTGTAATGTCTGTCAGTCATCGATCCATGTGTCTCTCTTTTCCTTTGGCTACTGTAATGTCTGTCAGTCATCGATCCATCTGTCCCTCATTTACTTTGGCTACTGTAATGTCTGTCAGTCATCTATGCATTTTCCCTCTTTTCCTTTGACTACTGTAATGTCTGTCAGTCATCGATCGATTTGTCCCTCTTTTCCATTGGCTAATGTAATGTCTGTCAGTCATCGATCCATGTGTCCCTCTTTTCCTTTGGCTACTGTAATGTCTGTCAGTCATCGATCCATCTGTCCCTCTTTTCCTTTGGCTACTGTAATGTCTGTCAGTCATCGATCCATCTCTCCCTCTTTTCCTTTGGCTACTGTAATGTCTGTCAGTCATCGATCCATCTGTCCCTCTTTTCCTTTGGCTACTGTAATGTCTGTCAGTCATCGACCCATCTGTCCCTCTTTTCCTTTGGCTACTGTAATGTCTGTCAGTCATCCATCCATCTGTCCCTCATTTATTTTGGCTACTGTAATGTCTGTCAGTCATCGATCCATCTGTCCCTCTTTTACTTTGGCTACTGTAATGTCTGTCAGTCATCGATCCATATATCCCTCTTTTCCTTTGGCTACTGTAATGTCTGTCAGTCATCGATCCATCTATCCCTCATTTCCTTTGGCTACAGTAATGTCTGTCAGTCATCGATCCATTTGTCCCTCTTTTCCTTTGGCTACTGTAATGTCTGTCAGTCATCGATCCATGTGTCCCTCTTTTCCTTTAGCTACTGTAATGTCTGTCAGTCATCGATCCATCTGTCCCTCATTTACTTTGGCTACTGTAATGTCTGTCAGTCATCTATGCATTTTCCCTCTTTTCCTTTGACTACTGTAATGTCTGTCAGTCATCGATCCATTTGTCACTCTTTTCCATTGGCTTCTGTAATGTCTGTCAGTCATCGATCCATGTGTCCCTCTTTTCCTTTGGCTACTGTAATGTCTGTCAGTCATCGATACATCTGTCCCTCGTTTCCTTTGGCTACTGTAATGTCTGTCAGTCATCGATCCATCTGTCCCTCTTTTCCTTTGGCTACTGTAATGTCTGTCAGTCATCGATCCATCTGTCCCTCTTTTCCTTTGGCTACTGTAATGTCTGTCAGTCATCCATCCATCTGTCCCTCATTTATTTTGGCTACTGTAATGTCTGTCAGTCATCGATCCATCTGTCCCTCTTTTACTTTGGCTACTGTAATGTCTGTCAGTCATCTATGCATTTGTCCCTCTTTTCCTTTGGCTACTGTAATGTCTGTCAGTCATCGATCCATATGTCCCTCTTTTCCTTTGGCTACTGTAATGTCTGTCAGTCATCGATCCATTTGTCACTCTTTTCCTTTGGCTACTGTAATGTCTGTCAGTCATCGATCCATCTGTCCCTCTTTTCCTTTGGCTACTGTAATGTCTGTCAGTCATCGATCCATCTGTGCCTCTTTTCTTTTGGCTACTGTAATGTCTGTCAGTCATCGATCCATCTATCCTCTTTTCCTTTGGCTAGTTTAATGTCTGTCAGTCATCGATCTATCTCTCTCTCTTTTCCTTTGGATACTGTAATGTATGTCAGTCATCGATCCATCTGTCCCTCTTTTCCTTTGGCTACTGTAATGTCTGTCAGTAACCCATCCATCTGTCCCTCTTTTCCTTTGGCTACTGTAATGTCTGTCAGTCATCGATCCATCTATCCCTCATTTCCTTTGGCTACAGTAATGTCTGTCAGTCATCGATCCATTTGTCCCTCTCTTCCTTTGGCTACTGTAATGTCTGTCAGTCATCGATCCATGTGTCCCTCTTTTCCATTGGCTACTGTAATGTCTGTCAGTCATCGATCCACCTGTCCCTCATTTCCTTTGGCTACTGTAATGTCTGTCAGTCATCTATGCATTTTCCCTCTTTTCCTTTGACTACTGTAATGTCTGTCAGTCATCGATCCATTTGTCACTCTTTTCCATTGGCTTCTGTAATGTCTGTCAGTCATCGATCCATGTGTCCCTCTTTTCCTTTGGCTACTGTAATGTCTGTCAGTCATCGATCCATCTGTCCCTCGTTTCCTTTGGCTACAGTAATGTCTGTCAGTCATCGATCCATTTGTCCCTCTTTTCCTTTGGCTACTGTAATGTCTGTCAGTTATCGATCCATGTGTCCCTCTTTTCCTTTGGCTACTGTAATGTCTGTCAGTCATCGATCCACCTGTCCCTCATTTCCTTTGGCTACTGTAATGTCTGTCAGTCATCGATCCATATATCCCTCTTTTCCTTTGGCTACTGTAATGTCTGTCAGTCATCGATCCATCTATCCCTCATTTCCTTTGGCTACAGTAATGTCTGTCAGTCATCGATCCATTTGTCCCTCTTTTCCTTTGGCTACTGTAATGTCTGTCAGTCATCGATCCATGTGTCCCTCTTTTCCTTTGGCTACTGTAATGTCTGTCAGTCATCGATCCATCTGTCCCTCATTTACTTTGGCTACTGTAATGTCTGTCAGTCATCTATGCATTTTCCCTCTTTTCCTTTGACTACTGTAATGTCTGTCAGTCATCGATCCATTTGTCACTCTTTTCCATTGGCTTCTGTAATGTCTGTCAGTCATCGATCCATGTGTCCCTCTTTTCCTTTGGCTACTGTAATGTCTGTCAGTCATCGATCCATCTGTCCCTCGTTTCCTTTGGCTACTGTAATGTCTGTCAGTCATCGATCCATCTGTCCCTCTTTTCCTTTGGCTACTGTAATGTCTGTCAGTCATCGATCCATCTGTCCCTCTTTTCCTTTGGCTACTGTAATGTCTGTCAGTCATCCATCCATCTGTCCCTCATTTATTTTGGCTACTGTAATGTCTGTCAGTCATCGATCCATCTGTCCCTCTTTTACTTTGGCTACTGTAATGTCCGTCAGTCATCTATGCATTTGTCCCTCTTTTCCTTTGGCTACTGTAATGTCTGTCAATCATCGATCCATATGTCCCTCTTTTCCTTTGGCTACTGTAATGTCTGTCAGTCATCGATCCATCTATCCCTCATTTCCTTTGGCTACAGTAATGTCTGTCAGTCATCGATCCATTTGTCCCTCTTTTCCTTTGGCTACTGTAATGTCTGTCAGTCATCGATCCATGTGTCTCTCTTTTCCTTTGGCTACTGTAATGTCTGTCAGTCATCGATCCATCTGTCCCTCATTTACTTTGGCTACTGTAATGTCTGTCAGTCATCTATGCATTTTCCCTCTTTTCCTTTGACTACTGTAATGTCTGTCAGTCATCGATCGATTTGTCCCTCTTTTCCATTGGCTACTGTAATGTCTATCAGTCATCGATCCATGTGTCCCTCTTTTCCTTTGGCTACTGTAATGTCTGTCAGTCATCGATCCATATGTCCCTCTTTTCCTTTGGCTACTGTAATGTCTGTCAGTCATCGATCCATCTCTCCCTCTTTTCCTTTGGCTACTGTAATGTCTGTCAGTCATCGATCCATCTGTCCCTCTTTTCCTTTGGCTACTGTAATGTCTGTCAGTCATCGACCCATCTGTCCCTCTTTTCCTTTGGCTACTGTAATGTCTGTCAGTCATCCATCCATCTGTCCCTCATTTATTTTGGCTACTGTAATGTCTGTCAGTCATCGATCCATCTGTCCCTCTTTTACTTTGGCTACTGTAATGTCTGTCAGTCATCGATCCATATATCCCTCTTTTCCTTTGGCTACTTTAATGTCTGTCAGTCATCGATCCATCTATCCCTCATTTCCTTTGGCTACAGTAATGTCTGTCAGTCATCGATCCATTTGTCCCTCTTTTCATTTGGCTACTGTAATGTCTGTCAGTCATCGATCCATGTGTCCCTCTTTTCCTTTGGCTACTGTAATGTCTGTCAGTCATCGATCCATCTGTCCCTCATTTACTTTGGCTACTGTAATGTCTGTCAGTCATCTATGCATTTTCCCTCTTTTCCTTTGACTACTGTAATGTCTGTCAGTCATCGATCCATTTGTCACTCTTTTCCATTGGCTTCTGTAATGTCTGTCAGTCATCGATCCATGTGTCCCTCTTTTCCTTTGGCTACTGTAATGTCTGTCAGTCATCGATACATCTGTCCCTCGTTTCCTTTGGCTACTGTAATGTCTGTCAGTCATCGATCCATCTGTCCCTCTTTTCCTTTGGCTACTGTAATGTCTGTCAGTCATCGATCCATCTGTCCCTCTTTTCCTTTGGCTACTGTAATGTCTGTCAGTCATCCATCCATCTGTCCCTCATTTATTTTGGCTACTGTAATGTCTGTCAGTCATCGATCCATCTGTCCCTCTTTTACTTTGGCTACTGTAATGTCTGTCAGTCATCTATGCATTTGTCCCTCTTTTCCTTTGGCTACTGTAATGTCTGTCAGTCATCGATCCATATGTCCCTCTTTTCCTTTGGCTACTGTAATGTCTGTCAGTCATCGATCCATTTGTCACTCTTTTCCTTTGGCTACTGTAATGTCTGTCAGTCATCGATCCATCTGTCCCTCTTTTCCTTTGGCTACTGTAATGTCTGTCAGTCATCGATCCATCTGTGCCTCTTTTCTTTTGGCTACTGTAATGTCTGTCAGTCATCGATCCATCTATCCTCTTTTCCTTTGGCTAGTTTAATGTCTGTCAGTCATCGATCTATCTCTCTCTCTTTTCCTTTGGATACTGTAATGTATGTCAGTCATCGATCCATCTGTCCCTCTTTTCCTTTGGCTACTGTAATGTCTGTCAGTAACCCATCCATCTGTCCCTCTTTTCCTTTGGCTACTGTAATGTCTGTCAGTCATCGATCCATCTATCCCTCATTTCCTTTGGCTACAGTAATGTCTGTCAGTCATCGATCCATTTGTCCCTCTCTTCCTTTGGCTACTGTAATGTCTGTCAGTCATCGATCCATGTGTCCCTCTTTTCCATTGGCTACTGTAATGTCTGTCAGTCATCGATCCACCTGTCCCTCATTTCCTTTGGCTACTGTAATGTCTGTCAGTCATCTATGCATTTTCCCTCTTTTCCTTTGACTACTGTAATGTCTGTCAGTCATCGATCCATTTGTCACTCTTTTCCATTGGCTTCTGTAATGTCTGTCAGTCATCGATCCATGTGTCCCTCTTTTCCTTTGGCTACTGTAATGTCTGTCAGTCATCGATCCATCTGTCCCTCGTTTCCTTTGGCTACAGTAATGTCTGTCAGTCATCGATCCATTTGTCCCTCTTTTCCTTTGGCTACTGTAATGTCTGTCAGTTATCGATCCATGTGTCCCTCTTTTCCTTTGGCTACTGTAATGTCTGTCAGTCATCGATCCACCTGTCCCTCATTTCCTTTGGCTACTGTAATGTCTGTCAGTCATCGATCCATATATCCCTCTTTTCCTTTGGCTACTGTAATGTCTGTCAGTCATCGATCCATCTATCCCTCATTTCCTTTGGCTACAGTAATGTCTGTCAGTCATCGATCCATTTGTCCCTCTTTTCCTTTGGCTACTGTAATGTCTGTCAGTCATCGATCCATGTGTCCCTCTTTTCCTTTGGCTACTGTAATGTCTGTCAGTCATCGATCCATCTGTCCCTCATTTACTTTGGCTACTGTAATGTCTGTCAGTCATCTATGCATTTTCCCTCTTTTCCTTTGACTACTGTAATGTCTGTCAGTCATCGATCCATTTGTCACTCTTTTCCATTGGCTTCTGTAATGTCTGTCAGTCATCGATCCATGTGTCCCTCTTTTCCTTTGGCTACTGTAATGTCTGTCAGTCATCGATCCATCTGTCCCTCGTTTCCTTTGGCTACTGTAATGTCTGTCAGTCATCGATCCATCTGTCCCTCTTTTCCTTTGGCTACTGTAATGTCTGTCAGTCATCGATCCATCTGTCCCTCTTTTCCTTTGGCTACTGTAATGTCTGTCAGTCATCCATCCATCTGTCCCTCATTTATTTTGGCTACTGTAATGTCTGTCAGTCATCGATCCATCTGTCCCTCTTTTACTTTGGCTACTGTAATGTCCGTCAGTCATCTATGCATTTGTCCCTCTTTTCCTTTGGCTACTGTAATGTCTGTCAATCATCGATCCATATGTCCCTCTTTTCCTTTGGCTACTGTAATGTCTGTCAGTCATCGATCCATCTATCCCTCATTTCCTTTGGCTACAGTAATGTCTGTCAGTCATCGATCCATTTGTCCCTCTTTTCCTTTGGCTACTGTAATGTCTGTCAGTCATCGATCCATGTGTCTCTCTTTTCCTTTGGCTACTGTAATGTCTGTCAGTCATCGATCCATCTGTCCCTCATTTACTTTGGCTACTGTAATGTCTGTCAGTCATCTATGCATTTTCCCTCTTTTCCTTTGACTACTGTAATGTCTGTCAGTCATCGATCGATTTGTCCCTCTTTTCCATTGGCTACTGTAATGTCTATCAGTCATCGATCCATGTGTCCCTCTTTTCCTTTGGCTACTGTAATGTCTGTCAGTCATCGATCCATATGTCCCTCTTTTCCTTTGGCTACTGTAATGTCTGTCAGTCATCGATCCATCTCTCCCTCTTTTCCTTTGGCTACTGTAATGTCTGTCAGTCATCGATCCATCTGTCCCTCTTTTCCTTTGGCTACTGTAATGTCTGTCAGTCATCGACCCATCTGTCCCTCTTTTCCTTTGGCTACTGTAATGTCTGTCAGTCATCCATCCATCTGTCCCTCATTTATTTTGGCTACTGTAATGTCTGTCAGTCATCGATCCATCTGTCCCTCTTTTACTTTGGCTACTGTAATGTCTGTCAGTCATCGATCCATATATCCCTCTTTTCCTTTGGCTACTTTAATGTCTGTCAGTCATCGATCCATCTATCCCTCATTTCCTTTGGCTACAGTAATGTCTGTCAGTCATCGATCCATTTGTCCCTCTTTTCATTTGGCTACTGTAATGTCTGTCAGTCATCGATCCATGTGTCCCTCTTTTCCTTTGGCTACTGTAATGTCTGTCAGTCATCGATCCATCTGTCCCTCATTTACTTTGGCTACTGTAATGTCTGTCAGTCATCTATGCATTTTCCCTCTTTTCCTTTGACTACTGTAATGTCTGTCAGTCATCGATCCATTTGTCACTCTTTTCCATTGGCTTCTGTAATGTCTGTCAGTCATCGATCCATGTGTCCCTCTTTTCCTTTGGCTACTGTAATGTCTGTCAGTCATCGATACATCTGTCCCTCGTTTCCTTTGGCTACTGTAATGTCTGTCAGTCATCGATCCATCTGTCCCTCTTTTCCTTTGGCTACTGTAATGTCTGTCAGTCATCGATCCATCTGTCCCTCTTTTCCTTTGGCTACTGTAATGTCTGTCAGTCATCCATCCATCTGTCCCTCATTTATTTTGGCTACTGTAATGTCTGTCAGTCATCGATCCATCTGTCCCTCTTTTACTTTGGCTACTGTAATGTCTGTCAGTCATCTATGCATTTGTCCCTCTTTTCCTTTGGCTACTGTAATGTCTGTCAGTCATCGATCCATATGTCCCTCTTTTCCTTTGGCTACTGTAATGTCTGTCAGTCATCGATCCATTTGTCACTCTTTTCCTTTGGCTACTGTAATGTCTGTCAGTCATCGATCCATCTGTCCCTCTTTTCCTTTGGCTACTGTAATGTCTGTCAGTCATCGATCCATCTGTGCCTCTTTTCTTTTGGCTACTGTAATGTCTGTCAGTCATCGATCCATCTATCCTCTTTTCCTTTGGCTAGTTTAATGTCTGTCAGTCATCGATCTATCTCTCTCTCTTTTCCTTTGGATACTGTAATGTATGTCAGTCATCGATCCATCTGTCCCTCTTTTCCTTTGGCTACTGTAATGTCTGTCAGTAACCCATCCATCTGTCCCTCTTTTCCTTTGGCTACTGTAATGTCTGTCAGTCATCGATCCATCTATCCCTCATTTCCTTTGGCTACAGTAATGTCTGTCAGTCATCGATCCATTTGTCCCTCTTTTCCTTTGGCTACTGTAATGTCTGTCAGTCATCGATCCATGTGTCCCTCTTTTCCATTGGCTACTGTAATGTCTGTCAGTCATCGATCCACCTGTCCCTCATTTCCTTTGGCTACTGTAATGTCTGTCAGTCATCTATGCATTTTCCCTCTTTTCCTTTGACTACTGTAATGTCTGTCAGTCATCGATCCATTTGTCACTCTTTTCCATTGGCTTCTGTAATGTCTGTCAGTCATCGATCCATGTGTCCCTCTTTTCCTTTGGCTACTGTAATGTCTGTCAGTCATCGATCCATCTGTCCCTCGTTTCCTTTGGCTACAGTAATGTCTGTCAGTCATCGATCCATTTGTCCCTCTTTTCCTTTGGCTACTGTAATGTCTGTCAGTTATCGATCCATGTGTCCCTCTTTTCCTTTGGCTACTGTAATGTCTGTCAGTCATCGATCCACCTGTCCCTCATTTCCTTTGGCTACTGTAATGTCTGTCAGTCATCGATCCATATATCCCTCTTTTCCTTTGGCTACTGTAATGTCTGTCAGTCATCGATCCATCTATCCCTCATTTCCTTTGGCTACAGTAATGTCTGTCAGTCATCGATCCATTTGTCCCTCTTTTCCTTTGGCTACTGTAATGTCTGTCAGTCATCGATCCATGTGTCCCTCTTTTCCTTTGGCTACTGTAATGTCTGTCAGTCATCGATCCATCTGTCCCTCATTTACTTTGGCTACTGTAATGTCTGTCAGTCATCTATGCATTTTCCCTCTTTTCCTTTGACTACTGTAATGTCTGTCAGTCATCGATCCATTTGTCACTCTTTTCCATTGGCTTCTGTAATGTCTGTCAGTCATCGATCCATGTGTCCCTCTTTTCCTTTGGCTACTGTAATGTCTGTCAGTCATCGATCCATCTGTCCCTCGTTTCCTTTGGCTACTGTAATGTCTGTCAGTCATCGATCCATCTGTCCCTCTTTTCCTTTGGCTACTGTAATGTCTGTCAGTCATCGATCCATCTGTCCCTCTTTTCCTTTGGCTACTGTAATGTCTGTCAGTCATCCATCCATCTGTCCCTCATTTATTTTGGCTACTGTAATGTCTGTCAGTCATCGATCCATCTGTCCCTCTTTTACTTTGGCTACTGTAATGTCTGTCAGTCATCTATGCATTTGTCCCTCTTTTCCTTTGGCTACTGTAATGTCTGTCAGTCATCGATCCATATGTCCCTCTTTTCCTTTGGCTACTGTAATGTCTGTCAGTCATCGATCCATTTGTCACTCTTTTCCTTTGGCTACTGTAATGTCTGTCAGTCATCGATCCATCTGTCCCTCTTTTCCTTTGGCTACTGTAATGTCTGTCAGTCATCGATCCATCTGTGCCTCTTTTCTTTTGGCTACTGTAATGTCTGTCAGTCATCGATCCATCTATCCTCTTTTCCTTTGGCTAGTTTAATGTCTGTCAGTCATCGATCTATCTCTCTCTCTTTTCCTTTGGATACTGTAATGTATGTCAGTCATCGATCCATCTGTCCCTCTTTTCCTTTGGCTACTGTAATGTCTGTCAGTAACCCATCCATCTGTCCCTCTTTTCCTTTGGCTACTGTAATGTCTGTCAGTCATCGATCCATCTATCCCTCATTTCCTTTGGCTACAGTAATGTCTGTCAGTCATCGATCCATTTGTCCCTCTTTTCCTTTGGCTACTGTAATGTCTGTCAGTCATCGATCCATGTGTCCCTCTTTTCCATTGGCTACTGTAATGTCTGTCAGTCATCGATCCACCTGTCCCTCATTTCCTTTGGCTACTGTAATGTCTGTCAGTCATCTATGCATTTTCCCTCTTTTCCTTTGACTACTGTAATGTCTGTCAGTCATCGATCCATTTGTCACTCTTTTCCATTGGCTTCTGTAATGTCTGTCAGTCATCGATCCATGTGTCCCTCTTTTCCTTTGGCTACTGTAATGTCTGTCAGTCATCGATCCATCTGTCCCTCGTTTCCTTTGGCTACAGTAATGTCTGTCAGTCATCGATCCATTTGTCCCTCTTTTCCTTTGGCTACTGTAATGTCTGTCAGTTATCGATCCATGTGTCCCTCTTTTCCTTTGGCTACTGTAATGTCTGTCAGTCATCGATCCACCTGTCCCTCATTTCCTTTGGCTACTGTAATGTCTGTCAGTCATCGATCCATATATCCCTCTTTTCCTTTGGCTACTGTAATGTCTGTCAGTCATCGATCCATCTATCCCTCATTTCCTTTGGCTACAGTAATGTCTGTCAGTCATCGATCCATTTGTCCCTCTTTTCCTTTGGCTACTGTAATGTCTGTCAGTCATCGATCCATGTGTCCCTCTTTTCCTTTGGCTACTGTAATGTCTGTCAGTCATCGATCCATCTGTCCCTCATTTACTTTGGCTACTGTAATGTCTGTCAGTCATCTATGCATTTTCCCTCTTTTCCTTTGACTACTGTAATGTCTGTCAGTCATCGATCCATTTGTCACTCTTTTCCATTGGCTTCTGTAATGTCTGTCAGTCATCGATCCATGTGTCCCTCTTTTCCTTTGGCTACTGTAATGTCTGTCAGTCATCGATCCATCTGTCCCTCGTTTCCTTTGGCTACTGTAATGTCTGTCAGTCATCGATCCATCTGTCCCTCTTTTCCTTTGGCTACTGTAATGTCTGTCAGTCATCGATCCATCTGTCCCTCTTTTCCTTTGGCTACTGTAATGTCTGTCAGTCATCCATCCATCTGTCCCTCATTTATTTTGGCTACTGTAATGTCTGTCAGTCATCGATCCATCTGTCCCTCTTTTACTTTGGCTACTGTAATGTCTGTCAGTCATCTATGCATTTGTCCCTCTTTTCCTTTGGCTACTGTAATGTCTGTCAATCATCGATCCATATGTCCCTCTTTTCCTTTGGCTACTGTAATGTCTGTCAGTCATCGATCCATCTATCCCTCATTTCCTTTGGCTACAGTAATGTCTGTCAGTCATCGATCCATTTGTCCCTCTTTTCCTTTGGCTACTGTAATGTCTGTCAGTCATCGATCCATGTGTCTCTCTTTTCCTTTGGCTACTGTAATGTCTGTCAGTCATCGATCCATCTGTCCCTCATTTACTTTGGCTACTGTAATGTCTGTCAGTCATCTATGCATTTTCCCTCTTTTCCTTTGACTACTGTAATGTCTGTCAGTCATCGATCGATTTGTCCCTCTTTTCCATTGGCTACTGTAATGTCTGTCAGTCATCGATCCATGTGTCCCTCTTTTCCTTTGGCTACTGTAATGTCTGTCAGTCATCGATCCATCTGTCCCTCTTTTCCTTTGGCTACTGTAATGTCTGTCAGTCATCGATCCATCTCTCCCTCTTTTCCTTTGGCTACTGTAATGTCTGTCAGTCATCGATCCATATGTCCCTCTTTTCCTTTGGCTACTGTATTGTCTGTCAGTCATCGACCCATCTGTCCCTCTTTTCCTTTGGCTACTGTAATGTCTGTCAGTCATCCATCCATCTGTCCCTCATTTATTTTGGCTACTGTAATGTCTGTCAGTCATCGATCCATCTGTCCCTCTTTTACTTTGGCTACTGTAATGTCTGTCAGTCATCGATCCATATATCCCTCTTTTCCTTTGGCTACTGTAATGTCTGTCAGTCATCGATCCATCTATCCCTCATTTCCTTTGGCTACAGTAATGTCTGTCAGTCATCGATCCATTTGTCCCTCTTTTCATTTGGCTACTGTAATGTCTGCCAGTCATCGATCCATGTGTCCCTCTTTTCCTTTGGCTACTGTAATGTCTGTCAGTCATCGATCCATCTGTCCCTCATTTACTTTGGCTACTGTAATGTCTGTCAGTCATCTATGCATTTTCCCTCTTTTCCTTTGACTACTGTAATGTCTGTCAGTCATCGATCCATTTGTCACTCTTTTCCATTGGCTTCTGTAATGTCTGTCAGTCATCGATCCATGTGTCCCTCTTTTCCTTTGGCTACTGTAATGTCTGTCAGTCATCGATCCATCTGTCCCTCGTTTCCTTTGGCTACTGTAATGTCTGTCAGTCATCGATCCATCTGTCCCTCTTTTCCTTTGGCTACTGTAATGTCTGTCAGTCATCGATCCATCTGTCCCTCTTTTCCTTTGGCTACTGTAATGTCTGTCAGTCATCCATCCATCTGTCCCTCATTTATTTTGGCTACTGTAATGTCTGTCAGTCATCGATCCATCTGTCCCTCTTTTACTTTGGCTACTGTAATGTCTGTCAGTCATCTATGCATTTGTCCCTCTTTTCCTTTGGCTACTGTAATGTCTGTCAGTCATCGATCCATATGTCCCTCTTTTCCTTTGGCTACTGTAATGTCTGTCAGTCATCGATCCATCTGTCCCTCTTTTCCTTTGGCTACTGTAATGTCTGTCAGTCATTGATCCATCTGTTCCTCTTTTCCTTTGGCTATGGTAAAGTCTGTCAGTCATCGATCCATTTGTCACTCTTTTCCTTTGGCTACTGTAATGTCTGTCAGTCATCGATCCATCTGTCCCTCTTTTCCTTTGGCTACTGTAATGTCTGTCAGTCATCGATCCATCTGTGCCTCTTTTCTTTTGGCTACTGTAATGTCTGTCAGTCATCGATCCATCTATCCTCTTTTCCTTTGGCTAGTTTAATGTCTGTCAGTCATCGATCTATCTCTCTCTCTTTTCCTTTGGATACTGTAATGTATGTCAGTCATCGATCCATCTGTCCCTCTTTTCCTTTGGCTACTGTAATGTCTGTCAGTAACCCATCCATCTGTCCCTCTTTTCCTTTGGCTACTGTAATGTCTGTCAGTCATCGATCCATCTATCCCTCATTTCCTTTGGCTACAGTAATGTCTGTCAGTCATCGATCCATTTGTCCCTCTTTTCCTTTGGCTACTGTAATGTCTGTCAGTCATCGATCCATGTGTCCCTCTTTTCCATTGGCTACTGTAATGTCTGTCAGTCATCGATCCACCTGTCCCTCATTTCCTTTGGCTACTGTAATGTCTGTCAGTCATCTATGCATTTTCCCTCTTTTCCTTTGACTACTGTAATGTCTGTCAGTCATCGATCCATTTGTCACTCTTTTCCATTGGCTTCTGTAATGTCTGTCAGTCATCGATCCATGTGTCCCTCTTTTCCTTTGGCTACTGTAATGTCTGTCAGTCATCGATCCATCTGTCCCTCGTTTCCTTTGGCTACAGTAATGTCTGTCAGTCATCGATCTATTTGTCCCTCTTTTCCTTTGGCTACTGTAATGTCTGTCAGTTATCGATCCATGTGTCCCTCTTTTCCTTTGGCTACTGTAATGTCTGTCAGTCATCGATCCACCTGTCCCTCATTTCCTTTGGCTACTGTAATGTCTGTCAGTCATCGATCCATATATCCCTCTTTTCCTTTGGCTACTGTAATGTCTGTCAGTCATCGATCCATCTATCCCTCATTTCCTTTGGCTACAGTAATGTCTGTCAGTCATCGATCCATTTGTCCCTCTTTTCCTTTGGCTACTGTAATGTCTGTCAGTCATCGATCCATGTGTCCCTCTTTTCCTTTGGCTACTGTAATGTCTGTCAGTCATCGATCCATCTGTCCCTCATTTACTTTGGCTACTGTAATGTCTGTCAGTCATCTATGCATTTTCCCTCTTTTCCTTTGACTACTGTAATGTCTGTCAGTCATCGATCCATTTGTCACTCTTTTCCATTGGCTTCTGTAATGTCTGTCAGTCATCGATCCATGTGTCCCTCTTTTCCTTTGGCTACTGTAATGTCTGTCAGTCATCGATCCATCTGTCCCTCGTTTCCTTTGGCTACTGTAATGTCTGTCAGTCATCGATCCATCTGTCCCTCTTTTCCTTTGGCTACTGTAATGTCTGTCAGTCATCGATCCATCTGTCCCTCTTTTCCTTTGGCTACTGTAATGTCTGTCAGTCATCCATCCATCTGTCCCTCATTTATTTTGGCTACTGTAATGTCTGTCAGTCATCGATCCATCTGTCCCTCTTTTACTTTGGCTACTGTAATGTCTGTCAGTCATCTATGCATTTGTCCCTCTTTTCCTTTGGCTACTGTAATGTCTGTCAATCATCGATCCATATGTCCCTCTTTTCCTTTGGCTACTGTAATGTCTGTCAGTCATCGATCCATCTATCCCTCATTTCCTTTGGCTACAGTAATGTCTGTCAGTCATCGATCCATTTGTCCCTCTTTTCCTTTGGCTACTGTAATGTCTGTCAGTCATCGATCCATGTGTCTCTCTTTTCCTTTGGCTACTGTAATGTCTGTCAGTCATCGATCCATCTGTCCCTCATTTACTTTGGCTACTGTAATGTCTGTCAGTCATCTATGCATTTTCCCTCTTTTCCTTTGACTACTGTAATGTCTGTCAGTCATCGATCGATTTGTCCCTCTTTTCCATTGGCTACTGTAATGTCTGTCAGTCATCGATCCATGTGTCCCTCTTTTCCTTTGGCTACTGTAATGTCTGTCAGTCATCGATCCATCTGTCCCTCTTTTCCTTTGGCTACTGTAATGTCTGTCAGTCATCGATCCATCTCTCCCTCTTTTCCTTTGGCTACTGTAATGTCTGTCAGTCATCGATCCATCTGTCCCTCTTTTCCTTTGGCTACTGTAATGTCTGTCAGTCATCGACCCATCTGTCCCTCTTTTCCTTTGGCTACTGTAATGTCTGTCAGTCATCCATCCATCTGTCCCTCATTTATTTTGGCTACTGTAATGTCTGTCAGTCATCGATCCATCTGTCCCTCTTTTACTTTGGCTACTGTAATGTCTGTCAGTCATCGATCCATATATCCCTCTTTTCCTTTGGCTACTGTAATGTCTGTCAGTCATCGATCCATCTATCCCTCATTTCCTTTGGCTACAGTAATGTCTGTCAGTCATCGATCCATTTGTCCCTCTTTTCATTTGGCTACTGTAATGTCTGTCAGTCATCGATCCATGTGTCCCTCTTTTCCTTTGGCTACTGTAATGTCTGTCAGTCATCGATCCATCTGTCCCTCATTTACTTTGGCTACTGTAATGTCTGTCAGTCATCTATGCATTTTCCCTCTTTTCCTTTGACTACTGTAATGTCTGTCAGTCATCGATCCATTTGTCACTCTTTTCCATTGGCTTCTGTAATGTCTGTCAGTCATCGATCCATGTGTCCCTCTTTTCCTTTGGCTACTGTAATGTCTGTCAGTCATCGATACATCTGTCCCTCGTTTCCTTTGGCTACTGTAATGTCTGTCAGTCATCGATCCATCTGTCCCTCTTTTCCTTTGGCTACTGTAATGTCTGTCAGTCATCGATCCATCTGTCCCTCTTTTCCTTTGGCTACTGTAATGTCTGTCAGTCATCCATCCATCTGTCCCTCATTTATTTTGGCTACTGTAATGTCTGTCAGTCATCGATCCATCTGTCCCTCTTTTACTTTGGCTACTGTAATGTCTGTCAGTCATCTATGCATTTGTCCCTCTTTTCCTTTGGCTACTGTAATGTCTGTCAGTCATCGATCCATATGTCCCTCTTTTCCTTTGGCTACTGTAATGTCTGTCAGTCATCGATCCATTTGTCACTCTTTTCCTTTGGCTACTGTAATGTCTGTCAGTCATCGATCCATCTGTCCCTCTTTTCCTTTGGCTACTGTAATGTCTGTCAGTCATCGATCCATCTGTGCCTCTTTTCTTTTGGCTACTGTAATGTCTGTCAGTCATCGATCCATCTATCCTCTTTTCCTTTGGCTAGTTTAATGTCTGTCAGTCATCGATCTATCTCTCTCTCTTTTCCTTTGGATACTGTAATGTATGTCAGTCATCGATCCATCTGTCCCTCTTTTCCTTTGGCTACTGTAATGTCTGTCAGTAACCCATCCATCTGTCCCTCTTTTCCTTTGGCTACTGTAATGTCTGTCAGTCATCGATCCATCTATCCCTCATTTCCTTTGGCTACAGTAATGTCTGTCAGTCATCGATCCATTTGTCCCTCTTTTCCTTTGGCTACTGTAATGTCTGTCAGTCATCGATCCATGTGTCCCTCTTTTCCATTGGCTACTGTAATGTCTGTCAGTCATCGATCCACCTGTCCCTCATTTCCTTTGGCTACTGTAATGTCTGTCAGTCATCTATGCATTTTCCCTCTTTTCCTTTGACTACTGTAATGTCTGTCAGTCATCGATCCATTTGTCACTCTTTTCCATTGGCTTCTGTAATGTCTGTCAGTCATCGATCCATGTGTCCCTCTTTTCCTTTGGCTACTGTAATGTCTGTCAGTCATCGATCCATCTGTCCCTCGTTTCCTTTGGCTACAGTAATGTCTGTCAGTCATCGATCCATTTGTCCCTCTTTTCCTTTGGCTACTGTAATGTCTGTCAGTTATCGATCCATGTGTCCCTCTTTTCCTTTGGCTACTGTAATGTCTGTCAGTCATCGATCCACCTGTCCCTCATTTCCTTTGGCTACTGTAATGTCTGTCAGTCATCGATCCATATATCCCTCTTTTCCTTTGGCTACTGTAATGTCTGTCAGTCATCGATCCATCTATCCCTCATTTCCTTTGGCTACAGTAATGTCTGTCAGTCATCGATCCATTTGTCCCTCTTTTCCTTTGGCTACTGTAATGTCTGTCAGTCATCGATCCATGTGTCCCTCTTTTCCTTTGGCTACTGTAATGTCTGTCAGTCATCGATCCATCTGTCCCTCATTTACTTTGGCTACTGTAATGTCTGTCAGTCATCTATGCATTTTCCCTCTTTTCCTTTGACTACTGTAATGTCTGTCAGTCATCGATCCATTTGTCACTCTTTTCCATTGGCTTCTGTAATGTCTGTCAGTCATCGATCCATGTGTCCCTCTTTTCCTTTGGCTACTGTAATGTCTGTCAGTCATCGATCCATCTGTCCCTCGTTTCCTTTGGCTACTGTAATGTCTGTCAGTCAACGATCCATCTGTCCCTCTTTTCCTTTGGCTACTGTAATGTCTGTCAGTCATCGATCCATCTGTCCCTCTTTTCCTTTGGCTACTGTAATGTCTGTCAGTCATCCATCCATCTGTCCCTCATTTATTTTGGCTACTGTAATGTCTGTCAGTCATCGATCCATCTGTCCCTCTTTTACTTTGGCTACTGTAATGTCTGTCAGTCATCTATGCATTTGTCCCTCTTTTCCTTTGGCTACTGTAATGTCTGTCAATCATCGATCCATATGTCCCTCTTTTCCTTTGGCTACTGTAATGTCTGTCAGTCATCGATCCATCTATCCCTCATTTCCTTTGGCTACAGTAATGTCTGTCAGTCATCGATCCATTTGTCCCTCTTTTCCTTTGGCTACTGTAATGTCTGTCAGTCATCGATCCATGTGTCTCTCTTTTCCTTTGGCTACTGTAATGTCTGTCAGTCATCGATCCATATGTCCCTCATTTACTTTGGCTACTGTAATGTCTGTCAGTCATCTATGCATTTTCCCTCTTTTCCTTTGACTACTGTAATGTCTGTCAGTCATCGATCGATTTGTCCCTCTTTTCCATTGGCTACTGTAATGTCTGTCAGTCATCGATCCATGTGTCCCTCTTTTCCTTTGGCTACTGTAATGTCTGTCAGTCATCGATCCATCTGTCCCTCTTTTCCTTTGGCTACTGTAATGTCTGTCAGTCATCGATCCATCTCTCCCTCTTTTCCTTTGGCTACTGTAATGTCTGTCAGTCATCGATCCATCTGTCCCTCTTTTCCTTTGGCTACTGTAATGTCTGTCAGTCATCGACCCATCTGTCCCTCTTTTCCTTTGGCTACTGTAATGTCTGTCAGTCATCCATCCATCTGTCCCTCATTTATTTTGGCTACTGTAATGTCTGTCAGTCATCGATCCATCTGTCCCTCTTTTACTTTGGCTACTGTAATGTCTGTCAGTCATCGATCCATATATCCCTCTTTTCCTTTGGCTACTGTAATGTCTGTCAGTCATCGATCCATCTATCCCTCATTTCCTTTGGCTACAGTAATGTCTGTCAGTCATCGATCCATTTGTCCCTCTTTTCATTTGGCTACTGTAATGTCTGTCAGTCATCGATCCATGTGTCCCTCTTTTCCTTTGGCTACTGTAATGTCTGTCAGTCATCGATCCATCTGTCCCTCATTTACTTTGGCTACTGTAATGTCTGTCAGTCATCTATGCATTTTCCCTCTTTTCCTTTGACTACTGTAATGTCTGTCAGTCATCGATCCATTTGTCACTCTTTTCCATTGGCTTCTGTAATGTCTGTCAGTCATCGATCCATGTGTCCCTCTTTTCCTTTGGCTACTGTAATGTCTGTCAGTCATCGATCCATCTGTCCCTCGTTTCCTTTGGCTACTGTAATGTCTGTCAGTCATCGATCCATCTGTCCCTCTTTTCCTTTGGCTACTGTAATGTCTGTCAGTCATCGATCCATCTGTCCCTCTTTTCCTTTGGCTACTGTAATGTCTGTCAGTCATCCATCCATCTGTCCCTCATTTATTTTGGCTACTGTAATGTCTGTCAGTCATCGATCCATCTGTCCCTCTTTTACTTTGGCTACTGTAATGTCTGTCAGTCATCTATGCATTTGTCCCTCTTTTCCTTTGGCTACTGTAATGTCTGTCAGTCATCGATCCATATGTCCCTCTTTTCCTTTGGCTACTGTAATGTCTGTCAGTCATCGATCCATCTGTCCCTCTTTTCCTTTGGCTACTGTAATGTCTGTCAGTCATTGATCCATCTGTTCCTCTTTTCCTTTGGCTATGGTAAAGTCTGTCAGTCATCGATCCATTTGTCACTCTTTTCCTTTGGCTACTGTAATGTCTGTCAGTCATCGATCCATCTGTCCCTCTTTTCCTTTGGCTACTGTAATGTCTGTCAGTCATCGATCCATCTGTGCCTCTTTTCTTTTGGCTACTGTAATGTCTGTCAGTCATCGATCCATCTATCCTCTTTTCCTTTGGCTAGTTTAATGTCTGTCAGTCATCGATCTATCTCTCTCTCTTTTCCTTTGGATACTGTAATGTATGTCAGTCATCGATCCATCTGTCCCTCTTTTCCTTTGGCTACTGTAATGTCTGTCAGTAACCCATCCATCTGTCCCTCTTTTCCTTTGGCTACTGTAATGTCTGTCAGTCATCGATCCATCTATCCCTCATTTCCTTTGGCTACAGTAATGTCTGTCAGTCATCGATCCATTTGTCCCTCTTTTCCTTTGGCTACTGTAATGTCTGTCAGTCATCGATCCATGTGTCCCTCTTTTCCTTTGGCTACTGTAATGTCTGTCAGTCATCGATCCACCTGTCCCTCATTTCCTTTGGCTACTGTAATGTCTGTCAGTCATCTATGCATTTTCCCTCTTTTCCTTTGACTACTGTAATGTCTGTCAGTCATCGATCCATTTGTCACTCTTTTCCATTGGCTTCTGTAATGTCTGTCAGTCATCGATCCATGTGTCCCTCTTTTCCTTTGGCTACTGTAATGTCTGTCAGTCATCGATCCATCTGTCCCTCGTTTCCTTTGGCTACAGTAATGTCTGTCAGTCATCGATCCATTTGTCCCTCTTTTCCTTTGGCTACTGTAATGTCTGTCAGTCATCGATCCATGTGTCCCTCTTTTCCTTTGGCTACTGTAATGTCTGTCAGTCATCGATCCACCTGTCCCTCATTTCCTTTGGCCACTGTAATGTCTGTCAGTCATCGATCCATATATCCCTCTTTTCCTTTGGCTACTGTAATGTCTGTCAGTCATCGATCCATCTATCCCTCATTTCCTTTGGCTACAGTAATGTCTGTCAGTCATCGATCCATTTGTCCCTCTCTTCCTTTGGCTACTGTAATGTCTGTCAGTCATCGATCCATGTGTCCCTCTTTTCCTTTGGCTACTGTAATTTCTGTCAGTCATCGATCCATCTGTCCCTCATTTACTTTGGCTACTGTAATGTCTGTCAGTCATCTATGCATTTTCCCTCTTTTCCTTTGACTACTGTAATGTCTGTCAGTCATCGATCCATTTGTCACTCTTTTCCATTGGCTTCTGTAATGTCTGTCAGTCATCGATCCATGTGTCCCTCTTTTCCTTTGGCTACTGTAATGTCTGTCAGTCATCGATCCATCTGTCCCTCGTTTCCTTTGGCTACTGTAATGTCTGTCAGTCATCGATCCATCTGTCCCTCTTTTCCTTTGGCTACTGTAATGTCTGTCAGTCATCGATCCATCTGTCCCTCTTTTCCTTTGGCTACTGTAATGTCTGTCAGTCATCCATCCATCTGTCCCTCATTTATTTTGGCTACTGTAATGTCTGTCAGTCATCGATCCATCTGTCCCTCTTTTACTTTGGCTACTGTAATGTCTGTCAGTCATCTATGCATTTGTCCCTCTTTTCCTTTGGCTACTGTAATGTCTGTCAGTCATCGATCCATATGTCCCTCTTTTCCTTTGGCTACTGTAATGTCTGTCAGTCATCGATCCATCTGTCCCTCTTTTCCTTTGGCTACTGTAATGTCTGTCAGTCATTGATCCATCTGTTCCTCTTTTCCTTTGGCTATGTTAATGTCTGTCAGTCATCGATCCATTTGTCACTCTTTTCCTTTGGCTACTGTAATGTCTGTCAGTCATCGATCCATCTGTCCCTCTTTTCCTTTGGCTACTGTAATGTCTGTCAGTCATCGATCCATCTGTGCCTCTTTTCTTTTGGCTACTGTAATGTCTGTCAGTCATCGATCCATCTATCCTCTTTTCCTTTGGCTAGTTTAATGTCTGTCAGTCATCGATCTATCTCTCTCTCTTTTCCTTTGGATACTGTAATGTATGTCAGTCATCGATCCATCTGTCCCTCTTTTCCTTTGGCTACTCTAATGTCTGTCAGTCATCTATGCATTTTCCCTCTTTTCCTTTGACTACTGTAATGTCTGTCAGTCATCGATCCATTTGTCACTCTTTTCCATTGGCTTCTGTTATGTCTGTCAGTCATCGATCCATGTGTCCCTCTTTTCCTTTGGCTACTGTAATGTCTGTCAGTCATCGATCCATCTGTCCCTCGTTTCCTTTGGCTACAGTAATGTCTGTCAGTCATCGATCCATTTGTCCCTCTTTTCCTTTGGCTACTGTAATGTCTGTCAGTCATCGATCCATGTGTCCCTCTTTTACTTTGGCTACTGTAATGTCTGTCAGTCATCGATCCACCTGTCCCTCATTTCCTTTGGCTACTGTAATGTCTGTCAGTCATCGATCCATATATCCCTCTTTTCCTTTGGCTACTGTAATGTCTGTCAGTCATCGATCCATCTATCCCTCATTTCCTTTGGCTACAGTAATGTCTGTCAGTCATCGATCCATTTGTTCCTCTCTTCCTTTGGCTACTGTAATGTCTGTCAGTCATCGATCCATGTGTCCCTCTTTTCCTTTGGCTACTGTAATGTCTGTCAGTCATCGATCCATCTGTCCCTCATTTACTTTGGCTACTGTAATGTCTGTCAGTCATCTATGCATTTTCCCTCTTTTCCTTTGACTACTGTAATGTCTGTCAGTCATCGATCCATTTGTCACTCTTTTCCATTGGCTTCTGTAATGTCTGTCAGTCATCGATCCATGTGTCCCTCTTTTCCTTTGGCTACTGTAATGTCTGTCAGTCATCGATCCATCTGTCCCTCGTTTCCTTTGGCTACTGTAATGTCTGTCAGTCATCGATCCATCTGTCCCTCTTTTCCTTTGGCTACTGTAATGTCTGTCAGTCATCGATCCATCTGTCCCTCTTTTCCTTTGGCTACTGTAATGTCTGTCAGTCATCCATCCATCTGTCCCTCATTTATTTTGGCTACTGTAATGTCTGTCAGTCATCGATCCATCTGTCCCTCTTTTACTTTGGCTACTGTAATGTCTGTCAGTCATCTATGCATTTGTCCCTCTTTTCCTTTGGCTACTGTAATGTCTGTCAGTCATCGATCCATATGTCCCTCTTTTCCTTTGGCTACTGTAATGTCTGTCAGTCATCGATCCATCTGTCCCTCTTTTCCTTTGGCTACTGTAATGTCTGTCAGTCATTGATCCATCTGTTCCTCTTTTCCTTTGGCTATGTTAATGTCTGTCAGTCATCGATCCATTTGTCCCTCTTTTCCTTTGGCTACTGTAATGTCTGTCAGTCATCGATCCATCTGTGCCTCTTTTCTTTTGGCTACTGTAATGTCTGTCAGTCATCGATCCATCTATCCTCTTTTCCTTTGGCTAGTTTAATGTCTGTCAGTCATCGACCTATCTCTCTCTCTTTTCCTTTGGATACTGTAATGTATGTCAGTCATCGATCCATCTGTCCCTCTTTTCCTTTGGCTACTGTAATGTCTGTCAGTCATCCATCCATCTGTCCCTCTTTTCCTTTGGCTACTGTAATGTCTGTCAGTCATCGATCCATCTATCCCTCATTTCCTTTGGCTACAGTAATGTCTGTCAGTCATCGATCCATTTGTCCCTCTTTTCCTTTGGCTACTGTAATGTCTGTCAGTCATCGATCCATGTGTCCCTCTTTTCCTTTGGCTACTGTAATGTCTGTCAGTCATCGATCCACCTGTCCCTCATTTCCTTTGGCTACTGTAATGTCTGTCAGTCATCGATCCATGTGTCCCTCTTTTCCTTTGGCTACTGTAATGTCTGTCAGTCATCGATCCATCTGTTCCACTTTTCCTTTGGCTACTGTAATGTCTGTCAGTCATCGATCCATCTCTCCCTCTTTTCCTTTGGCTACTGTAATGTCTGTCAGTCATCGATCCATCTGTCCCTCATTTACTTTGGCTACTGTAATGTCTGTCAGTCATCTATGCATTTTCCCTCTTTTCCTTTGACTACTGTAATGTCTGTCAGTCATCGATCCATTTGTCACTCTTTTCCATTGGCTTCTGTAATGTCTGTCAGTCATCGATCCATGTGTCCCTCTTTTCCTTTGGCTACTGTAATGTCTGTCAGTCATCGATCCATCTGTCCCTCGTTTCCTTTGGCTACTGTAATGTCTGTCAGTCATCGATCCATCTGTCCCTCTTTTCCTTTGGCTACTGTAATGTCTGTCAGTCATCGATCCATCTGTCCCTCTTTTCCTTTGGCTACTGTAATGTCTGTCAGTCATCCATCCATCTGTCCCTCATTTATTTTGGCTACTGTAATGTCTGTCAGTCATCGATCCATCTGTTCCTCTTTTACTTTGGCTACTGTAATGTCTGTCAGTCATCTATGCATTTGTCCCTCTTTTCCTTTGGCTACTGTAATGTCTGTCAATCATCGATCCATATGTCCCTCTTTTCCTTTGGCTACTGTAATGTCTGTCAGTCATCGATCCATCTATCCCTCATTTCCTTTGGCTACAGTAATGTCTGTCAGTCATCGATCCATTTGTCCCTCTTTTCCTTTGGCTACTGTAATGTCTGTCAGTCATCGATCCATGTGTCTCTCTTTTCCTTTGGCTACTGTAATGTCTGTCAGTCATCGATCCATCTGTCCCTCATTTACTTTGGCTACTGTAATGTCTGTCAGTCATCTATGCATTTTCCCTCTTTTCCTTTGACTACTGTAATGTCTGTCAGTCATCGATCGATTTGTCCCTCTTTTCCATTGGCTACTGTAATGTCTGTCAGTCATCGATCCATGTGTCCCTCTTTTCCTTTGGCTACTGTAATGTCTGTCAGTCATCGATCCATCTGTCCCTCTTTTCCTTTGGCTACTGTAATGTCTGTCAGTCATCGATCCATCTGTCCCTCTTTTCCTTTGGCTACTGTAATGTCTGTCAGTCATCGATCCATCTGTGCCTCTTTTCTTTTGGCTACTGTAATGTCTGTCAGTCATCGATCCATCTATCCTCTTTTCCTTTGGCTAGTTTAATGTCTGTCAGTCATCGATCTATCTCTCTCTCTTTTCCTTTGGATACTGTAATGTATGTCAGTCATCGATCCATCTGTCCCTCTTTTCCTTTGGCTACTGTAATGTCTGTCAGTCATCCATCCATCTGTCCCTCTTTTCCTTTGGCTACTGTAATGTCTGTCAGTCATCGATCCATCTATCCCTCATTTCCTTTGGCTATAGTAATGTCTGTCAGTCATCGATCCATTTGTCCCTCTTTTCCTTTGGCTACTGTAATGTCTGTCAGTCATCGATCCATGTGTCCCTCTTTTCCTTTGGCTACTGTAATGTCTGTCAGTCATCTATGCATTTTCCCTCTTTTCCTTTGACTACTGTAATGTCTGTCAGTCATCGATCCATTTGTCCCTCTTTTCCATTGGCTACTGTAATGTCTGTCAGTCATCGATCCATGTGTCCCTCTTTTCCTTTGGCTACTGTAATGTCTGTCAGTCATCGATCCATCTCTCCCTCTTTTCCTTTGGCTACTGTAATGTCTGTCAGTCATCGATCCATCTGTCCCTCTTTTCCTTTGGCTACTGTAATGTCTGTCAGTCATCGATCCATCTGTCCCTCTTTTCCTTTGGCTACTGTAATGTCTGTCAGTCATCGATCCATCTCTCCCTCTTTTCCTTTGGCTACTGTAATGTCTGTCAGTCATCGATCCATCTGTCCCTCTTTTCCTTTGGCTACTGTAATGTCTGTCAGTCATCGATCCATCTGTCCCTCTTTTCCTTTGGCTACTGTAATGTCTGTCAGTCATCCATCCATCTGTCCCTCATTTATTTTGGCTACTGTAATGTCTGTCAGTCATCGATCCATCTGTCCCTCTTTTACTTTGGCTACTGTAATGTCTGTCAGTCATCTATGCATTTGTCCCTCTTTTCCTTTGGCTACTGTAATGTCTGTCAGTCATCGATCCATATGTCCTCTTTTCCTTTGGCTACTGTAATGTCTGTCAGTCATCGATCCATCTGTCCCTCTTTTCCTTTGGCTACTGTAATGTCTGTCAGTCATTGATCCATCTGTTCCTCTTTTCCTTTGGCTATGGTAATGTCTGTCAGTCATCGATCCATTTGTCACTCTTTTCCTTTGGCTACTGTAATGTCTGTCAGTCATCGATCCATCTGTCCCTCTTTTCCTTTGGCTACTGTAATGTCTGTCAGTCATCGATCTATCTGTGCCTCTTTTCTTTTGGCTACTGTAATGTCTGTCAGTCATCGATCCATCTATCCTCTTTTCCTTTGGCTAGTTTAATGTCTGTCAGTCATCGATCTATCTCTCTCTCTTTTCCTTTGGATACTGTAATGTATGTCAGTCATCGATCCATCTGTCCCTTTTTTCCTTTGGCTACTGTAATGTCTGTCAGTCATCCATCCATCTGTCCCTCTTTTCCTTTGGCTACTGTAATGTCTGTCAGTCATCGATCCATCTATCCCTCATTTCCTTTGGCTACAGTAATGTCTGTCAGTCATCGATCCATTTGTCCCTCTTTTCCTTTGGCTACTGTAATGTCTGTCAGTCATCGATCCATGTGTCCCTCTTTTCCTTTGGCTACTGTAATGTCTGTCAGTCATCGATCCATCTGTCCCTCATTTCCTTTGGCTACTGTAATGTCTGTCAGTCATCTATGCATTTTCCCTCTTTTCCTTTGACTACTGTAATGTCTGTCAGTCATCGATCCATTTGTCCCTCTTTTCCATTGGCTACTGTAATGTCTGTCAGTCATCGATCCATGTGTCCCTCTTTTCCTTTGGCTACTGTAATGTCTGTCAGTCATCGATCCATCTGTCCCTCTTTTCCTTTGGCTACTGTAATGTCTGTCAGTCATCGATCCACCTGTCCCTCATTTCCTTTGGCTACTGTAATGTCTGTCAGTCATCTATGCATTTTCCCTCTTTTCCTTTGACTACTGTAATGTCTGTCAGTCATCGATCCATTTGTCACTCTTTTCCATTGGCTTCTGTAATGTCTGTCAGTCATCGATCCATCTGTCCCTCGTTTCCTTTGGCTACAGTAATGTCTGTCAGTCATCGATCCATTTGTCCCTCTTTTCCTTTGGCTACTGTAATGTCTGTCAGTCATCGATCCATGTGTCCCTCTTTTCCTTTGGCTACTGTAATGTCTGTCAGTCATCGATCCACCTGTCCCTCATTTCCTTTGGCCACTGTAATGTCTGTCAGTCATCGATCCATATATCCCTCTTTTCCTTTGGCTACTGTAATGTCTGTCAGTCATCGATCCATCTATCCCTCATTTCCTTTGGCTACAGTAATGTCTGTCAGTCATCGATCCATTTGTCCCTCTCTTCCTTTGGCTACTGTAATGTCTGTCAGTCATCGATCCATGTGTCCCTCTTTTCCTTTGGCTACTGTAATTTCTGTCAGTCATCGATCCATCTGTCCCTCATTTACTTTGGCTACTGTAATGTCTGTCAGTCATCTATGCATTTTCCCTCTTTTCCTTTGACTACTGTAATGTCTGTCAGTCATCGATCCATTTGTCACTCTTTTCCATTGGCTTCTGTAATGTCTGTCAGTCATCGATCCATGTGTCCCTCTTTTCCTTTGGCTACTGTAATGTCTGTCAGTCATCGATCCATCTGTCCCTCGTTTCCTTTGGCTACTGTAATGTCTGTCAGTCATCGATCCATCTGTCCCTCTTTTCCTTTGGCTACTGTAATGTCTGTCATTCATCGATCCATCTGTCCCTCTTTTCCTTTGGCTACTGTAATGTCTGTCAGTCATCCATCCATCTGTCCCTCATTTATTTTGGCTACTGTAATGTCTGTCAGTCATCGATCCATCTGTCCCTCTTTTACTTTGGCTACTGTAATGTCTGTCAGTCATCTATGCATTTGTCCCTCTTTTCCTTTGGCTACTGTAATGTCTGTCAGTCATCGATCCATATGTCCCTCTTTTCCTTTGGCTACTGTAATGTCTGTCAGTCATCGATCCATCTGTCCCTCTTTTCCTTTGGCTACTGTAATGTCTGTCAGTCATTGATCCATCTGTTCCTCTTTTCCTTTGGCTATGTTAATGTCTGTCAGTCATCGATCCATTTGTCACTCTTTTCCTTTGGCTACTGTAATGTCTGTCAGTCATCGATCCATCTGTCCCTCTTTTCCTTTGGCTACTGTAATGTCTGTCAGTCATCGATCCATCTGTGCCTCTTTTCTTTTGGCTACTGTAATGTCTGTCAGTCATCGATCCATCTATCCTCTTTTCCTTTGGCTAGTTTAATGTCTGTCAGTCATCGATCTATCTCTCTCTCTTTTCCTTTGGATACTGTAATGTATGTCAGTCATCGATCCATCTGTCCCTCTTTTCCTTTGGCTACTGTAATGTCTGTCAGTCATCTATGCATTTTCCCTCTTTTCCTTTGACTACTGTAATGTCTGTCAGTCATCGATCCATTTGTCATTCTTTTCCATTGGCTTCTGTAATGTCTGTCAGTCATCGATCCATGTGTCCCTCTTTTCCTTTGGCTACTGTAATGTCTGTCAGTCATCGATCCATCTGTCCCTCGTTTCCTTTGGCTACAGTAATGTCTGTCAGTCATCGATCCATTTGTCCCTCTTTTCCTTTGGCTACTGTAATGTCTGTCAGTCATCGATCCATGTGTCCCTCTTTTCCTTTGGCTACTGTAATGTCTGTCAGTCATCGATCCACCTGTCCCTCATTTCCTTTGGCTACTGTAATGTCTGTCAGTCATCGATCCATATATCCCTCTTTTCCTTTGGCTACTGTAATGTCTGTCAGTCATCGATCCATCTATCCCTCATTTCCTTTGGCTACAGTAATGTCTGTCAGTCATCGATCCATTTGTCCCTCTCTTCCTTTGGCTACTGTAATGTCTGTCAGTCATCGATCCATGTGTCCCTCTTTTCCTTTGGCTACTGTAATGTCTGTCAGTCATCGATCCATCTGTCCCTCATTTACTTTGGCTACTGTAATGTCTGTCAGTCATCTATGCATTTTCCCTCTTTTCCTTTGACTACTGTAATGTCTGTCAGTCATCGATCCATTTGTCACTCTTTTCCATTGGCTTCTGTAATGTCTGTCAGTCATCGATCCATGTGTCCCTCTTTTCCTTTGGCTACTGTAATGTCTGTCAGTCATCGATCCATCTATCCCTCGTTTCCTTTGGCTACTGTAATGTCTGTCAGTCATCGATCCATCTGTCCCTCTTTTCCTTTGGCTACTGTAATGTCTGTCAGTCATCGATCCATCTGTCCCTCTTTTCCTTTGGCTACTGTAATGTCTGTCAGTCATCCATCCATCTGTCCCTCATTTATTTTGGCTACTGTAATGTCTGTCAGTCATCGATCCATCTGTCCCTCTTTTACTTTGGCTACTGTAATGTCTGTCAGTCATCTATGCATTTGTCCCTCTTTTCCTTTGGCTACTGTAATGTCTGTCAGTCATCGATCCATATGTCCCTCTTTTCCTTTGGCTACTGTAATGTCTGTCAGTCATCGATCCATCTGTCCCTCTTTTCCTTTGGCTACTGTAATGTCTGTCAGTCATTGATCCATCTGTTCCTCTTTTCCTTTGGCTATGTTAATGTCTGTCAGTCATCGATCCATTTGTCACTCTTTTCCTTTGGCTACTGTAATGTCTGTCAGTCATCGATCCATCTGTCCCTCTTTTCCTTTGGCTACTGTAATGTCTGTCAGTCATCGATCCATCTGTGCCTCTTTTCTTTTGGCTACTGTAATGTCTGTCAGTCATCGATCCATCTATCCTCTTTTCCTTTGGCTAGTTTAATGTCTGTCAGTCATCGATCTATCTCTCTCTCTTTTCCTTTGGATACTGTAATGTATGTCAGTCATCGATCCATCTGTCCCTCTTTTCCTTTGGCTACTGTAATGTCTGTCAGTCATCCATCCATCTGTCCCTCTTTTCCTTTGGCTACTGTAATGTCTGTCAGTCATCGATCCATCTATCCCTCATTTCCTTTGGCTACAGTAATGTCTGTCAGTCATCGATCCATTTGTCCCTCTTTTCCTTTGGCTACTGTAATGTCTGTCAGTCATCGATCCATGTGTCCCTCTTTTCCTTTGGCTACTGTAATGTCTGTCAGTCATCGATCCACCTGTCCCTCATTTCCTTTGGCTACTGTAATGTCTGTCAGTCATCGATCCATGTGTCCCTCTTTTCCTTTGGCTACTGTAATGTCTGTCAGTCATCGATCCATCTGTTCCACTTTTCCTTTGGCTACTGTAATGTCTGTCAGTCATCGATCCATCTCTCCCTCTTTTCCTTTGGCTACTGTAATGTCTGTCAGTCATCGATCCATCTGTCCCTCATTTACTTTGGCTACTGTAATGTCTGTCAGTCATCTATGCATTTTCCCTCTTTTCCTTTGACTACTGTAATGTCTGTCAGTCATCGATCCATTTGTCACTCTTTTCCATTGGCTTCTGTAATGTCTGTCAGTCATCGATCCATGTGTCCCTCTTTTCCTTTGGCTACTGTAATGTCTGTCAGTCATCGATCCATCTGTCCCTCGTTTCCTTTGGCTACTGTAATGTCTGTCAGTCATCGATCCATCTGTCCCTCTTTTCCTTTGGCTACTGTAATGTCTGTCAGTCATCGATCCATCTGTCCCTCTTTTCCTTTGGCTACTGTAATGTCTGTCAGTCATCCATCCATCTGTCCCTCATTTATTTTGGCTACTGTAATGTCTGTCAGTCATCGATCCATCTGTCCCTCTTTTACTTTGGCTACTGTAATGTCTGTCAGTCATCTATGCATTTGTCCCTCTTTTCCTTTGGCTACTGTAATGTCTGTCAATCATCGATCCATATGTCCCTCTTTTCCTTTGGCTACTGTAATGTCTGTCAGTCATCGATCCATCTATCCCTCATTTCCTTTGGCTACAGTAATGTCTGTCAGTCATCGATCCATTTGTCCCTCTTTTCCTTTGGCTACTGTAATGTCTGTCAGTCATCGATCCATGTGTCTCTCTTTTCCTTTGGCTACTGTAATGTCTGTCAGTCATCGATCCATCTGTCCCTCATTTACTTTGGCTACTGTAATGTCTGTCAGTCATCTATGCATTTTCCCTCTTTTCCTTTGACTACTGTAATGTCTGTCAGTCATCGATCGATTTGTCCCTCTTTTCCATTGGCTACTGTAATGTCTGTCAGTCATCGATCCATGTGTCCCTCTTTTCCTTTGGCTACTGTAATGTCTGTCAGTCATCGATCCATCTGTCCCTCTTTTCCTTTGGCTACTGTAATGTCTGTCAGTCATCGATCCATCTGTCCCTCTTTTCCTTTGGCTACTGTAATGTCTGTCAGTCATCGATCCATCTGTGCCTCTTTTCTTTTGGCTACTGTAATGTCTGTCAGTCATCGATCCATCTATCCTCTTTTCCTTTGGCTAGTTTAATGTCTGTCAGTCATCGATCTATCTCTCTCTCTTTTCCTTTGGATACTGTAATGTATGTCAGTCATCGATCCATCTGTCCCTCTTTTCCTTTGGCTACTGTAATGTCTGTCAGTCATCCATCCATCTGTCCCTCTTTTCCTTTGGCTACTGTAATGTCTGTCAGTCATCGATCCATCTATCCCTCATTTCCTTTGGCTATAGTAATGTCTGTCAGTCATCGATCCATTTGTCCCTCTTTTCCTTTGGCTACTGTAATGTCTGTCAGTCATCGATCCATGTGTCCCTCTTTTCCTTTGGCTACTGTAATGTCTGTCAGTCATCTATGCATTTTCCCTCTTTTCCTTTGACTACTGTAATGTCTGTCAGTCATCGATCCATTTGTCCCTCTTTTCCATTGGCTACTGTAATGTCTGTCAGTCATCGATCCATGTGTCCCTCTTTTCCTTTGGCTACTGTAATGTCTGTCAGTCATCGATCCATCTGTTCCACTTTTCCTTTGGCTACTGTAATGTCTGTCAGTCATCGATCCATCTCTCCCTCTTTTCCTTTGGCTACTGTAATGTCTGTCAGTCATCGATCCATCTGTCCCTCTTTTCCTTTGGCTACTGTAATGTCTGTCAGTCATCGATCCATCTGTCCCTCTTTTCCTTTGGCTACTGTAATGTCTGTCAGTCATCGATCCATCTCTCCCTCTTTTCCTTTGGCTACTGTAATGTCTGTCAGTCATCGATCCATCTGTCCCTCTTTTCCTTTGGCTACTGTAATGTCTGTCAGTCATCGATCCATCTGTCCCTCTTTTCCTTTGGCTACTGTAATGTCTGTCAGTCATCCATCCATCTGTCCCTCATTTACTTTGGCTACTGTAATGTCTGTCAGTCATCTATGCATTTTCCCTCTTTTCCTTTGACTACTGTAATGTCTGTCAGTCATCGATCCATTTGTCACTCTTTTCCATTGGCTTCTGTAATGTCTGTCAGTCATCGATCCATGTGTCCCTCTTTTCCTTTGGCTACTGTAATGTCTGTCAGTCATCGATCCATCTGTCCCTCGTTTCCTTTGGCTACTGTAATGTCTGTCAGTCATCGATCCATCTGTCCCTCTTTTCCTTTGGCTACTGTAATGTCTGTCATTCATCGATCCATCTGTCCCTCTTTTCCTTTGGCTACTGTAATGTCTGTCAGTCATCCATCCATCTGTCCCTCATTTATTTTGGCTACTGTAATGTCTGTCAGTCATCGATCCATCTGTCCCTCTTTTACTTTGGCTACTGTAATGTCTGTCAGTCATCTATGCATTTGTCCCTCTTTTCCTTTGGCTACTGTAATGTCTGTCAGTCATCGATCCATATGTCCCTCTTTTCCTTTGGCTACTGTAATGTCTGTCAGTCATCGATCCATCTGTCCCTCTTTTCCTTTGGCTACTGTAATGTCTGTCAGTCATTGATCCATCTGTTCCTCTTTTCCTTTGGCTATGTTAATGTCTGTCAGTCATCGATCCATTTGTCACTCTTTTCCTTTGGCTACTGTAATGTCTGTCAGTCATCGATCCATCTGTCCCTCTTTTCCTTTGGCTACTGTAATGTCTGTCAGTCATCGATCCATCTGTGCCTCTTTTCTTTTGGCTACTGTAATGTCTGTCAGTCATCGATCCATCTATCCTCTTTTCCTTTGGCTAGTTTAATGTCTGTCAGTCATCGATCTATCTCTCTCTCTTTTCCTTTGGATACTGTAATGTATGTCAGTCATCGATCCATCTGTCCCTCTTTTCCTTTGGCTACTGTAATGTCTGTCAGTCATCTATGCATTTTCCCTCTTTTCCTTTGACTACTGTAATGTCTGTCAGTCATCGATCCATTTGTCATTCTTTTCCATTGGCTTCTGTAATGTCTGTCAGTCATCGATCCATGTGTCCCTCTTTTCCTTTGGCTACTGTAATGTCTGTCAGTCATCGATCCATCTGTCCCTCGTTTCCTTTGGCTACAGTAATGTCTGTCAGTCATCGATCCATTTGTCCCTCTTTTCCTTTGGCTACTGTAATGTCTGTCAGTCATCGATCCATGTGTCCCTCTTTTCCTTTGGCTACTGTAATGTCTGTCAGTCATCGATCCACCTGTCCCTCATTTCCTTTGGCTACTGTAATGTCTGTCAGTCATCGATCCATATATCCCTCTTTTCCTTTGGCTACTGTAATGTCTGTCAGTCATCGATCCATCTATCCCTCATTTCCTTTGGCTACAGTAATGTCTGTCAGTCATCGATCCATTTGTCCCTCTCTTCCTTTGGCTACTGTAATGTCTGTCAGTCATCGATCCATGTGTCCCTCTTTTCCTTTGGCTACTGTAATGTCTGTCAGTCATCGATCCATCTGTCCCTCATTTACTTTGGCTACTGTAATGTCTGTCAGTCATCTATGCATTTTCCCTCTTTTCCTTTGACTACTGTAATGTCTGTCAGTCATCGATCCATTTGTCACTCTTTTCCATTGGCTTCTGTAATGTCTGTCAGTCATCGATCCATGTGTCCCTCTTTTCCTTTGGCTACTGTAATGTCTGTCAGTCATCGATCCATCTATCCCTCGTTTCCTTTGGCTACTGTAATGTCTGTCAGTCATCGATCCATCTGTCCCTCTTTTCCTTTGGCTACTGTAATGTCTGTCAGTCATCGATCCATCTGTCCCTCTTTTCCTTTGGCTACTGTAATGTCTGTCAGTCATCCATCCATCTGTCCCTCATTTATTTTGGCTACTGTAATGTCTGTCAGTCATCGATCCATCTGTCCCTCTTTTACTTTGGCTACTGTAATGTCTGTCAGTCATCTATGCATTTGTCCCTCTTTTCCTTTGGCTACTGTAATGTCTGTCAGTCATCGATCCATATGTCCCTCTTTTCCTTTGGCTACTGTAATGTCTGTCAGTCATCGATCCATCTGTCCCTCTTTTCCTTTGGCTACTGTAATGTCTGTCAGTCATTGATCCATCTGTTCCTCTTTTCCTTTGGCTATGTTAATGTCTGTCAGTCATCGATCCATTTGTCACTCTTTTCCTTTGGCTACTGTAATGTCTGTCAGTCATCGATCCATCTGTCCCTCTTTTCCTTTGGCTACTGTAATGTCTGTCAGTCATCGATCCATCTGTGCCTCTTTTCTTTTGGCTACTGTAATGTCTGTCAGTCATCGATCCATCTATCCTCTTTTCCTTTGGCTAGTTTAATGTCTGTCAGTCATCGATCTATCTCTCTCTCTTTTCCTTTGGATACTGTAATGTATGTCAGTCATCGATCCATCTGTCCCTCTTTTCCTTTGGCTACTGTAATGTCTGTCAGTCATCCATCCATCTGTCCCTCTTTTCCTTTGGCTACTGTAATGTCTGTCAGTCATCGATCCATCTATCCCTCATTTCCTTTGGCTACAGTAATGTCTGTCAGTCATCGATCCATTTGTCCCTCTTTTCCTTTGGCTACTGTAATGTCTGTCAGTCATCGATCCATGTGTCCCTCTTTTCCTTTGGCTACTGTAATGTCTGTCAGTCATCGATCCACCTGTCCCTCATTTCCTTTGGCTACTGTAATGTCTGTCAGTCATCGATCCATGTGTCCCTCTTTTCCTTTGGCTACTGTAATGTCTGTCAGTCATCGATCCATCTGTTCCACTTTTCCTTTGGCTACTGTAATGTCTGTCAGTCATCGATCCATCTCTCCCTCTTTTCCTTTGGCTACTGTAATGTCTGTCAGTCATCGATCCATCTGTCCCTCATTTACTTTGGCTACTGTAATGTCTGTCAGTCATCTATGCATTTTCCCTCTTTTCCTTTGACTACTGTAATGTCTGTCAGTCATCGATCCATTTGTCACTCTTTTCCATTGGCTTCTGTAATGTCTGTCAGTCATCGATCCATGTGTCCCTCTTTTCCTTTGGCTACTGTAATGTCTGTCAGTCATCGATCCATCTGTCCCTCGTTTCCTTTGGCTACTGTAATGTCTGTCAGTCATCGATCCATCTGTCCCTCTTTTCCTTTGGCTACTGTAATGTCTGTCAGTCATCGATCCATCTGTCCCTCTTTTCCTTTGGCTACTGTAATGTCTGTCAGTCATCCATCCATCTGTCCCTCATCTATTTTGGCTACTGTAATGTCTGTCAGTCATCGATCCATCTGTCCCTCTTTTACTTTGGCTACTGTAATGTCTGTCAGTCATCTATGCATTTGTCCCTCTTTTCCTTTGGCTACTGTAATGTCTGTCAATCATCGATCCATATGTCCCTCTTTTCCTTTGGCTACTGTAATGTCTGTCAGTCATCGATCCATCTATCCCTCATTTCCTTTGGCTACAGTAATGTCTGTCAGTCATCGATCCATTTGTCCCTCTTTTCCTTTGGCTACTGTAATGTCTGTCAGTCATCGATCCATGTGTCTCTCTTTTCCTTTGGCTACTGTAATGTCTGTCAGTCATCGATCCATCTGTCCCTCATTTACTTTGGCTACTGTAATGTCTGTCAGTCATCTATGCATTTTCCCTCTTTTCCTTTGACTACTGTAATGTCTGTCAGTCATCGATCGATTTGTCCCTCTTTTCCATTGGCTACTGTAATGTCTGTCAGTCATCGATCCATGTGTCCCTCTTTTCCTTTGGCTACTGTAATGTCTGTCAGTCATCGATCCATCTGTCCCTCTTTTCCTTTGGCTACTGTAATGTCTGTCAGTCATCGATCCATCTGTCCCTCTTTTCCTTTGGCTACTGTAATGTCTGTCAGTCATCGATCCATCTGTGCCTCTTTTCTTTTGGCTACTGTAATGTCTGTCAGTCATCGATCCATCTATCCTCTTTTCCTTTGGCTAGTTTAATGTCTGTCAGTCATCGATCTATCTCTCTCTCTTTTCCTTTGGATACTGTAATGTATGTCAGTCATCGATCCATCTGTCCCTCTTTTCCTTTGGCTACTGTAATGTCTGTCAGTCATCCATCCATCTGTCCCTCTTTTCCTTTGGCTACTGTAATGTCTGTCAGTCATCGATCCATCTATCCCTCATTTCCTTTGGCTATAGTAATGTCTGTCAGTCATCGATCCATTTGTCCCTCTTTTCCTTTGGCTACTGTAATGTCTGTCAGTCATCGATCCATGTGTCCCTCTTTTCCTTTGGCTACTGTAATGTCTGTCAGTCATCTATGCATTTTCCCTCTTTTCCTTTGACTACTGTAATGTCTGTCAGTCATCGATCCATTTGTCCCTCTTTTCCATTGGCTACTGTAATGTCTGTCAGTCATCGATCCATGTGTCCCTCTTTTCCTTTGGCTACTGTAATGTCTGTCAGTCATCGATCCATCTGTTCCACTTTTCCTTTGGCTACTGTAATGTCTGTCAGTCATCGATCCATCTCTCCCTCTTTTCCTTTGGCTACTGTAATGTCTGTCAGTCATCGATCCATCTGTCCCTCTTTTCCTTTGGCTACTGTAATGTCTGTCAGTCATCGATCCATCTGTCCCTCTTTTCCTTTGGCTACTGTAATGTCTGTCAGTCATCGATCCATCTCTCCCTCTTTTCCTTTGGCTACTGTAATGTCTGTCAGTCATCGATCCATCTGTCCCTCTTTTCCTTTGGCTACTGTAATGTCTGTCAGTCATCGATCCATCTGTCCCTCTTTTCCTTTGGCTACTGTAATGTCTGTCAGTCATCCATCCATCTGTCCCTCATTTATTTTGGCTACTGTAATGTCTGTCAGTCATCGATCCATCTGTCCCTCTTTTACTTTGGCTACTGTAATGTCTGTCAGTCATCTATGCATTTGTCCCTCTTTTCCTTTGGCTACTGTAATGTCTGTCAGTCATCGATCCATATGTCCTCTTTTCCTTTGGCTACTGTAATGTCTGTCAGTCATCGATCCATCTGTCCCTCTTTTCCTTTGGCTACTGTAATGTCTGTCAGTCATCGATCCATCTGTCCCTCATTTACTTTGGCTACTGTAATGTCTGTCAGTCATCTATGCATTTTCCCTCTTTTCCTTTGACTACTGTAATGTCTGTCAGTCATCGATCGATTTGTCCCTCTTTTCCATTGGCTACTGTAATGTCTGTCAGTCATCGATCCATGTGTCCCTCTTTTCCTTTGGCTACTGTAATGTCTGTCAGTCATCGATCCATCTGTCCCTCTTTTCCTTTGGCTACTGTAATGTCTGTCAGTCATCGATCCATCTGTCCCTCTTTTCCTTTGGCTACTGTAATGTCTGTCAGTCATCGATCCATCTGTGCCTCTTTTCTTTTGGCTACTGTAATGTCTGTCAGTCATCGATCCATCTATCCTCTTTTCCTTTGGCTAGTTTAATGTCTGTCAGTCATCGATCTATCTCTCTCTCTTTTCCTTTGGATACTGTAATGTATGTCAGTCATCGATCCATCTGTCCCTCTTTTCCTTTGGCTACTGTAATGTCTGTCAGTCATCCATCCATCTGTCCCTCTTTTCCTTTGGCTACTGTAATGTCTGTCAGTCATCGATCCATCTATCCCTCATTTCCTTTGGCTATAGTAATGTCTGTCAGTCATCGATCCATTTGTCCCTCTTTTCCTTTGGCTACTGTAATGTCTGTCAGTCATCGATCCATGTGTCCCTCTTTTCCTTTGGCTACTGTAATGTCTGTCAGTCATCTATGCATTTTCCCTCTTTTCCTTTGACTACTGTAATGTCTGTCAGTCATCGATCCATTTGTCCCTCTTTTCCATTGGCTACTGTAATGTCTGTCAGTCATCGATCCATGTGTCCCTCTTTTCCTTTGGCTACTGTAATGTCTGTCAGTCATCGATCCATCTGTTCCACTTTTCCTTTGGCTACTGTAATGTCTGTAAGTCATCGATCCATCTCTCCCTCTTTTCCTTTGGCTACTGTAATGTCTGTCAGTCATCGATCCATCTGTCCCTCTTTTCCTTTGGCTACTGTAATGTCTGTCAGTCATCGATCCATCTGTCCCTCTTTTCCTTTGGCTACTGTAATGTCTGTCAGTCATCGATCCATCTCTCCCTCTTTTCCTTTGGCTACTGTAATGTCTGTCAGTCATCGATCCATCTGTCCCTCTTTTCCTTTGGCTACTGTAATGTCTGTCAGTCATCGATCCATCTGTCCCTCTTTTCCTTTGGCTACTGTAATGTCTGTCAGTCATCCATCCATCTGTCCCTCATTTATTTTGGCTACTGTAATGTCTGTCAGTCATCGATCCATCTGTCCCTCATTTATTTTGGCTACTGTAATGTCTGTCAGTCATCGATCCATCTGTCCCTCTTTTACTTTGGCTACTGTAATGTCTGTCAGTCATCTATGCATTTGTCCCTCTTTTCCTTTGGCTACTGTAATGTCTGTCAATCATCGATCCATATGTCCCTCTTTTCCTTTGGCTACTGTAATATCTGTCAGTCATCGATCCATCTATCCCTCATTTCCTTTGGCTACAGTAATGTCTGTCAGTCATCGATCCATTTGTCCCTCTTTTCCTTTGGCTACTGTAATGTCTGTCAGTCATCGATCCATGTGTCTCTCTTTTCCTTTGGCTACTGTAATGTCTGTCAGTCATCGATCCATCTGTCCCTCATTTACTTTGGCTACTGTAATGTCTGTCAGTCATCTATGCATTTTCCCTCTTTTCCTTTGACTACTGTAATGTCTGTCAGTCATCGATCGATTTGTCCCTCTTTTCCATTGGCTACTGTAATGTCTGTCAGTCATCGATCCATGTGTCCCTCTTTTCCTTTGGCTACTGTAATGTCTGTCAGTCATCGATCCATCTGTCCCTCTTTTCCTTTGGCTACTGTAATGTCTGTCAGTCATCGATCCATCTGTCCCTCTTTTCCTTTGGCTACTGTAATGTCTGTCAGTCATCGATCCATCTGTGCCTCTTTTCTTTTGGCTACTGTAATGTCTGTCAGTCATCGATCCATCTATCCTCTTTTCCTTTGGCTAGTTTAATGTCTGTCAGTCATCGATCTATCTCTCTCTCTTTTCCTTTGGATACTGTAATGTATGTCAGTCATCGATCCATCTGTCCCTCTTTTCCTTTGGCTACTGTAATGTCTGTCAGTCATCCATCCATCTGTCCCTCTTTTCCTTTGGCTACTGTAATGTCTGTCAGTCATCGATCCATCTATCCCTCATTTCCTTTGGCTATAGTAATGTCTGTCAGTCATCGATCCATTTGTCCCTCTTTTCCTTTGGCTACTGTAATGTCTGTCAGTCATCGATCCATGTGTCCCTCTTTTCCTTTGGCTACTGTAATGTCTGTCAGTCATCTATGCATTTTCCCTCTTTTCCTTTGACTACTGTAATGTCTGTCAGTCATCGATCCATTTGTCCCTCTTTTCCATTGGCTACTGTAATGTCTGTCAGTCATCGATCCATGTGTCCCTCTTTTCCTTTGGCTACTGTAATGTCTGTCAGTCATCGATCCATCTGTTCCACTTTTCCTTTGGCTACTGTAATGTCTGTCAGTCATCGATCCATCTCTCCCTCTTTTCCTTTGGCTACTGTAATGTCTGTCAGTCATCGATCCATCTGTCCCTCTTTTCCTTTGGCTACTGTAATGTCTGTCAGTCATCGATCCATCTGTCCCTCTTTTCCTTTGGCTACTGTAATGTCTGTCAGTCATCGATCCATCTCTCCCTCTTTTCCTTTGGCTACTGTAATGTCTGTCAGTCATCGATCCATCTGTCCCTCTTTTCCTTTGGCTACTGTAATGTCTGTCAGTCATCGATCCATCTGTCCCTCTTTTCCTTTGGCTAATGTAATGTCTGTCAGTCATCCATCCATCTGTCCCTCATTTATTTTGGCTACTGTAATGTCTGTCAGTCATCGATCCATCTGTCCCTCTTTTACTTTGGCTACTGTAATGTCTGTCAGTCATCTATGCATTTGTCCCTCTTTTCCTTTGGCTACTGTAATGTCTGTCAGTCATCGATCCATATGTCCTCTTTTCCTTTGGCTACTGTAATGTCTGTCAGTCATCGATCCATCTGTCCCTCTTTTCCTTTGGCTACTGTAATGTCTGTCAGTCATTGATCCATCTGTTCCTCTTTTCCTTTGGCTATGGTAATGTCTGTCAGTCATCGATCCATTTGTCACTCTTTTCCTTTGGCTACTGTAATGTCTGTCAGTCATCGATCCATCTGTCCCTCTTTTCCTTTGGCTACTGTAATGTCTGTCAGTCATCGATCTATCTGTGCCTCTTTTCTTTTGGCTACTGTAATGTCTGTCAGTCATCGATCCATCTATCCTCTTTTCCTTTGGCTAGTTTAATGTCTGTCAGTCATCGATCTATCTCTCTCTCTTTTCCTTTGGATACTGTAATGTATGTCAGTCATCGATCCATCTGTCCCTTTTTTCCTTTGGCTACTGTAATGTCTGTCAGTCATCCATCCATCTGTCCCTCTTTTCCTTTGGCTACTGTAATGTCTGTCAGTCATCGATCCATCTATCCCTCATTTCCTTTGGCTACAGTAATGTCTGTCAGTCATCGATCCATTTGTCCCTCTTTTCCTTTGGCTACTGTAATGTCTGTCAGTCATCGATCCATGTGTCCCTCTTTTCCTTTGGCTACTGTAATGTCTGTCAGTCATCGATCCATCTGTCCCTCATTTCCTTTGGCTACTGTAATGTCTGTCAGTCATCTATGCATTTTCCCTCTTTTCCTTTGACTACTGTAATGTCTGTCAGTCATCGATCCATTTGTCCCTCTTTTCCATTGGCTACTGTAATGTCTGTCAGTCATCGATCCATGTGTCCCTCTTTTCCTTTGGCTACTGTAATGTCTGTCAGTCATCGATCCATCTGTCCCTCTTTTCCTTTGGCTACTGTAATGTCTGTCAGTCATCGATCCATCTCTCCCTCTTTTCCTTTGGCTACTGTAATGTCTGTCAGTCATCGATCCATCTGTCCCTCTTTTCCTTTGGCTACTGTAATGTCTGTCAGTCATCGATCCATCTGTCCCTCTTTTCCTTTGGCTACTGTAATGTCTGTCAGTCATCGATCCATCTGTGCCTCTTTTCCTTTGGCTACTGTAATGTCTGTCAGTCATCGATCCATCTATCCTCTTTTCCTTTGGCTACTTTAATGTCTGTCAGTCATCGATCCATCTCTCCCTCTTTTCCTTTGGCTACTGTAATGTCTGTCAGTCATCGATCCATCTTTTCCGCTTTTCCTTTGGCTACTGTAATGTCTGTCAGTCATCGATCCATCTATCCCTCATTTCCTTTGGCTACAGTAATGTCTGTCAGTCATCGATCCATTTGTCCCTCTTCTCCTTTGGAGACTGTAATGTCTGTCAGTCATCGATCCATGTGTCCCTCTTTTCCTTTGGCTACTGTAATGTTTGTCAGTCATCGATCCATCTGTCCCTGATTTACTTTGGCTACTGTAATGTCTGTCAGTCATCGATCCATTTGTCCCTCTTTTCCTTTGGCTACTGTAATGTCTGTCAGTCATCGATCCATGTGTCCCTCTTTTCCTTTGGCTACTGTAATGTCTGTCAGTCATCGATCCATCTGTCCCTCTTTTCCTTTGGCTACTGTAATGTCTGTCAGTCAATGATCCATCTCTCCCTCTTTTCCTTTGGCTACTGTAATGTCTGTCAGTCATCGATCCATCTGTCCCTCTTTTACTTTGGCTACTGTAATGTCTGTCAGTCATCTATGCATTTGTCCCTCTTTTCCTTTGGCTACTGTAATGTCTGTCAGTCATCGATCCATATGTCCCTCTTTTCCTTTGGCTACTGTAATGTCTGTCAGTCATCGATCCATCTATCCCTCATTTCCTTTGGCTACAGTAATGTCTGTCAGTCATCGATCCATGTGTCCCTCTTTTCCTTTGGCTACTGTAATGTCTGTCAGTCATCGATCCATCTGTCCCTCATTTACTTTGGCTACTGTAATGTCTGTAAGTCATCTATGCATTTTCCCTCTTTTCCTTTGGCTACTGTAATGTCTGTCAGTCATCGATCCATGTGTCCCTCTTTTCCTTTGGCTACTGTAATGTCTGTCAGTCATCGATCCATCTCTCCCTCTTTTCCTTTGGCTACTGTAATGTCTGTCAGTCATCGATCCATCTGTCCCTCTTTTCCTTTGGCTACTGTAATGTCTGTCAGTCATCGACCCATCTGTCCCTCTTTTCCTTTGGCTACTGTAATGTCTGTCAGTCATCCATCCATCTGTCCCTCATTTATTTTGGCTACTGTAATGTCTGTCAGTCATCGATCCATCTGTCCCTCTTTTACTTTGGCTACTGTAATGTCTGTCAGTCATCTATGCATTTGTCCCTCATTTCCTTTGGCTACAGTAATGTCTGTCAGTCATCGATCCATTTGTCCCTCTTTTCCTTTGGCTACTGTAATGTCTGTCAGTCATCGATCCATTTGTCCCTCTTTTCCTTTGGCTACTGTAATGTCTGTCAGTCATCGATCCATCTGTCCCTCATTTACTTTGGCTACTGTAATGTCTGTCAGTCATCTATGCATTTTCCCTCTTTTCCTTTGACTACTGTAATGTCTTTCAGTCATCGATCCATTTGTCCGTCTTTTCCATTGGCTACTGTAATGTCTGTCAGTCATCGATCCATGTGTCCCTCTTTTCCTTTGGCTACTGTAATGTCTGTCAGTCATCGATCCATCTATCACTCATTTCCTTTGGCTACAGTAATGTCTGTCAGTCATCGATCCATTTGTCCCTCTTCTCCTTTGGAGACTGTAATGTCTGTCAGTCATCGATCCATGTGTCCCTCTTTTCCTTTGGCTACTGTAATGTTTGTCAGTCATCGATCCATCTGTCCCTGATTTACTTTGGCTACTGTAATGTCTGTCAGTCATCGATTCATTTGTCCCTCTTTTCCTTTGGCTACTGTAATGTCTGTCAGTCATCGATCCATGTGTCCCTCTTTTCCTTTGGCTACTGTAATGTCTGTCAGTCATCGATCCATCTGTCCCTCTTTTCCTTTGGCTACTGTAATGTCTGTCAGTCATCGATCCATCTCTCCCTCTTTTCCTTTGGCTACTGTAATGTCTGTCAGTCATCGATCCATCTGTCCCTCTTTTCCTTTGGCTACTGTAATGTCTGTCAGTCATCGATCCATCTGTCCCTCTTTTACTTTGGCTACTGTAATGTCTGTCAGTCATCTATGCATTTGTCCCTCTTTTCCTTTAGCTACTGTAATGTCTGTCAGTCATCGATCCATATGTCCCTCTTTTCCTTTGGCTACTGTAATGTCTGTCAGTCATCGATCCATCTATCCCTCATTTCCTTTGGCTACAGTAATGTCTGTCAGTCATCGATCCATGTGTCCCTCTTTTCCTTTGGCTACTGTAATGTCTGTCAGTCATCGATCCATCTGTCCCTCATTTACTTTGGCTACTGTAATGTCTGTCAGTCATCTATGCATTTTCCCTCTTTTCCTTTGACTACTGTAATGTCTGTCAGTCATCGATCCATTTGTCCCTCTTTTCCATTGGCTACTGTAATGTCTGTCAGTCATCGATCCATGTGTCCCTCTTTTCCTGTGGCTACTGTAATGTCTGTCAGTCATCGATCCATCTCTCCCTCTTTTCCTTTGGCTACTGTAATGTCTGTCAGTCATCGATCCATCTGTCCCTCTTTTCCTTTGGCTACTGTAATGTCTGTCAGTCATCGACCCATCTGTCCCTCTTTTCCTTTGGCTACTGTAATGTCTGTCAGTCATCCATCCATCTGTCCCTCATTTATTTTGGCTACTGTAATGTCTGTCAGTCATCGATCCATCTGTCCCTCTTTTACTTTGGCTACTGTAATGTCTGTCAGTCATCTATGCATTTGTCCCTCTTTTCCTTTGGCTACTGTAATGTCTGTCAGTCATCGATCCATATGTCCCTCTTTTCCTTTGGCTACTGTAATGTCTGTCAGTCATCGATCCATCTATCCCTCATTTCCTTTGGCTACAGTAATGTCTGTCAGTCATCGATCCATTTGTCCCTCTTTTCCTTTGTCTACTGTAATGTCTGTCAGTCATCGATCCATTTGTCCCTCTTTTCCTTTGGCTACTGTAATGTCTGTCAGTCATCGATCCATCTGTCCCTCATTTACTTTGGCTACTGTAATTTCTGTCAGTCATCTATGCATTTTCCCTCTTTTCCTTTGACTACTGTAATGTCTTTCAGTCATCGATCCATTTGTCCCTCTTTTCCATTGGCTACTGTAATGTCTGTCAGTCATCGATCCATGTGTCCCTCTTTTCCTTTGGCTACTGTAATGTCTCTCAGTCATCGATCCATCTGTCCCTCTTTTCCTTTGGCTACTGTAATGTCTGTCAATCATCGATCCATCTCTCTCTCTTTTCCTTTGGCTACTGTAATGTCTGTCAGTCATCGATCCATCTATCCCTCATTTCCTTTGGCTACAGTAATGTCTGTCAGTCATCGATCCATTTGTCCCTCTTTTCCTTTGGCTACTGTAATGTCTGTCAGTCATCGATCCATGTGTCCCTCTTTTCCTTTGGCTACTGTAATGTCTGTCAGTCATCTATGCATTTGTCCCTCTTTTCCTTTGGCTACTGTAATGTCTGTCAGTCATCGATCCATATGTCCCTCTTTTCCTTTGGCTACTGTAATGTCTGTCAGTCATCGATCCATCTATCCCTCATTACCTTTGGCTACAGTAATGTCTGTCAGTCATCGATCCATTTGTCCCTCTTTTCCTTTGGCTACTGTAATGTCTGTCAGTCATTGATCCATGTGTCCCTCTTTTCCTTTGGCTACTGTAATGTCTGTCAGTCATCGATCCATCTGTCCCTCATTTACTTTGCCTACTGTAATGTCTGTCAGTCATCTATGCATTTTCCCTCTTTTCCTTTGACTACTGTAATGTCTGTCAGTCATCGATCCATTTGTCCCTCTTTTCCTTTGGCTACTGTAATGTCTGTCAGTCATCGATCCATGTGTCTCTCTTTTCCTTTGGCTACTGTAATGTCTGTCAGTCATCGATCCATCTGTCCCTCTTTTCCTTTGGCTACTGTAATGTCTGTCAGTCATCGATTCATCTCTCCCTCTTTTCCTTTGGCTACTGTAATGTCTGTCAGTCATCGATCCATCTGTCCCTCTTTTCCTTTGGCTACTGTAATGTCTGTCAGTCATCGATCCATCTGTCCCTCTTTTCCTTTGGCTACTGTAATGTCTGTCAGTCATCCATCCATCTGTCCCTCATTTATTTTGTCTACTGTAATGTCTGTCAGTCATCGATCCATCTCTCCCTCTTTTCCTTTGGCTACTGTAATGTCTGTCAGTCATCGATCCATCTGTCCCTCTTTTCCTTTGGCTACAGTAATGTCTGTCAGTCATCGATCCATCTGTCCCTCCTTTCCTTTGGCTACTGTAATGTCTGTCAGTCATCCATCCATCTGTCCCTCATTTATTTTGGCTACTGTAATGTCTGTCAGTCATCGATCCATCTGTCCCTCTTTTCCTTTGGCTACTGTAATGTCTGTCAGTCATCGATCCATATGTCCCTCTTTTCCTTTGGCTACTGTAATGTCTGTCAGTCATCGATCCATCTATCCCTCATTTCCTTTGGCTACAGTAATGTCTGTCAGTCATCGATCCATTTGTACCTCTTTTCCTTTGGCTACTGTAATGTCTGTCAGTCATCGATCCATGTGTCCCTCTTTTCCTTTGGCTACTGTAATGTCTGTCAGTCATCGATCCATCTGTCCCTCTTTTCCTTTGGCTACTGTAATGTCTGTCAGTCATCGACCCAACTGTCCCTCTTTTCCTTTGGCTACTGTAATGTCTGTCAGTCATCCATCCATCTGTCCCTCATTTATTTTGGCTACTGTAATGTCTGTCAGTCATCGATCCATCTGTCCCTCTTTTACTTTGGCTACTGTAATGTCTGTCAGTCATCTATGCATTTGTCCCTCTTTTCCTTTGGCTACTGTAATGTCTGTCAGTCATCGATCCATATGTCCCTCTTTTCCTTTGGCTACTGTAATGTCTGTCAGTCATCGATCCATCTATCCCTCATTTCCTTTGGCTACAGTAATGTCTGTCAGTCATCGATCCATTTGTCCCTCTTTTCCTTTGTCTACTGTAATGTCTGTCAGTCATCGATCCATTTGTCCCTCTTTTCCTTTGGCTACTGTAATGTCTGTCAGTCATCGATCCATCTGTCCCTCATTTACTTTGGCTACTGTAATTTCTGTCAGTCATCTATGCATTTTCCCTCTTTTCCTTTGACTACTGTAATGTCTTTCAGTCATCGATCCATTTGTCCCTCTTTTCCATTGGCTACTGTAATGTCTGTCAGTCATCGATCCATGTGTCCCTCTTTTCCTTTGGCTACTGTAATGTCTCTCAGTCATCGATCCATCTGTCCCTCTTTTCCTTTGGCTACTGTAATGTCTGTCAATCATCGATCCATCTCTCTCTCTTTTCCTTTGGCTACTGTAATGTCTGTCAGTCATCGATCCATCTATCCCTCATTTCCTTTGGCTACAGTAATGTCTGTCAGTCATCGATCCATTTGTCCCTCTTTTCCTTTGGCTACTGTAATGTCTGTCAGTCATCGATCCATGTGTCCCTCTTTTCCTTTGGCTACTGTAATGTCTGTCAGTCATCTATGCATTTGTCCCTCTTTTCCTTTGGCTACTGTAATGTCTGTCAGTCATCGATCCATATGTCCCTCTTTTCCTTTGGCTACTGTAATGTCTGTCAGTCATCGATCCATCTATCCCTCATTTCCTTTGGCTACAGTAATGTCTGTCAGTCATCGATCCATTTGTCCCTCTTTTCCTTTGGCTACTGTAATGTCTGTCAGTCATTGATCCATGTGTCCCTCTTTTCCTTTGGCTACTGTAATGTCTGTCAGTCATCGATCCATCTGTCCCTCATTTACTTTGCCTACTGTAATGTCTGTCAGTCATCTATGCATTTTCCCTCTTTTCCTTTGACTACTGTAATGTCTGTCAGTCATCGATCCATTTGTCCCTCTTTTCCTTTGGCTACTGTAATGTCTGTCAGTCATCGATCCATGTGTCTCTCTTTTCCTTTGGCTACTGTAATGTCTGTCAGTCATCGATCCATCTGTCCCTCTTTTCCTTTGGCTACTGTAATGTCTGTCAGTCATCGATTCATCTCTCCCTCTTTTCCTTTGGCTACTGTAATGTCTGTCAGTCATCGATCCATCTGTCCCTCTTTTCCTTTGGCTACTGTAATGTCTGTCAGTCATCGATCCATCTGTCCCTCTTTTCCTTTGGCTACTGTAATGTCTGTCAGTCATCCATCCATCTGTCCCTCATTTATTTTGTCTACTGTAATGTCTGTCAGTCATCGATCCATCTCTCCCTCTTTTCCTTTGGCTACTGTAATGTCTGTCAGTCATCGATCCATCTGTCCCTCTTTTCCTTTGGCTACAGTAATGTCTGTCAGTCATCGATCCATCTGTCCCTCCTTTCCTTTGGCTACTGTAATGTCTGTCAGTCATCCATCCATCTGTCCCTCATTTATTTTGGCTACTGTAATGTCTGTCAGTCATCGATCCATCTGTCCCTCTTTTCCTTTGGCTACTGTAATGTCTGTCAGTCATCGATCCATATGTCCCTCTTTTCCTTTGGCTACTGTAATGTCTGTCAGTCATCGATCCATCTATCCCTCATTTCCTTTGGCTACAGTAATGTCTGTCAGTCATCGATCCATTTGTACCTCTTTTCCTTTGGCTACTGTAATGTCTGTCAGTCATCGATCCATGTGTCCCTCTTTTCCTTTGGCTACTGTAATGTCTGTCAGTCATCGATCCATCTGTCCCTCATTTACTTTGGCTACTGTAATGTCTGTCAGTCATCTATGCATTTTCCCTCTTTTCCTTTGACTACTGTAATGTCTGTCAGTCATCGATCCATTTGTCCCTCTTTTCCATTGGCTACTGTAATGTCTGTCAGTCATCGATCCATGTGTCCCTCTTTTCCTTTGGCTACTGTAATGTCTGTCAGTCATCGATCCATCTCTCCCTCTTTTCCTTTGGCTACTGTAATGTCTGTCAGTCATCGATCCATCTGTCCCTCTTTTCCTTTGGCTACTGTAATGTCTGTCAGTCATCGACCCATCTGTCCCTCTTTTCCTTTGGCTACTGTAATGTCTGTCAGTCATCCATCCATCTGTCCCTCATTTATTTTGGCTACTGTAATGTCTGTCAGTCATCGATCCATCTGTCCCTCTTTTACTTTGGCTACTGTAATGTCTGTCAGTCATCTATGCATTTGTCCCTCTTTTCCTTTGGCTACTGTAATGTCTGTCAGTCATCGATCCATATGTCCCTCTTTTCCTTTGGCTACTGTAATGTCTGTCAGTCATCGATCCATTTATCCCTCATTTCCTTTGGCTACAGTAATGTCTGTCAGTCATCGATCCATTTGTCCCTCTTTTCCTTTGGCTACTGTAATGTCTGTCAGTCATCGATCCATTTGTCCCTCTTTTCCTTTGGCTACTGTAATGTCTGTCAGTCATCGATCCATCTGTCCCTCATTTACTTTGGCTACTGTAATGTCTGTCAGTCATCTATGCATTTTCCCTCTTTTCCTTTGACTACTGTAATGTCTTTCAGTCATCGATCCATTTGTCCCTCTTTTCCATTGGCTACTGTAATGTCTGTCAGTCATCGATCCATGTGTCCCTCTTTTCCTTTGGCTACTGTAATGTCTGTCAGTCATCGATCCATCTGTCCCTCTTTTCCTTTGGCTACTGTAATGTCTGTCAATCATCGATCCATCTCTCCCTCTTTTCCTTTGGCTACTGTAATGTCTGTCAGTCATCGATCCATCTATCCCTCATTTCCTTTGGCTACAGTAATGTCTGTCAGTCATCGATCCATTTGTCCCTCTTTTCCTTTGGCTACTGTAATGTCTGTCAGTCATCGATCCATGTGTCCCTCTTTTCCTTTGGCTACTGTAATGTCTGTCAGTCATCTATGCATTTGTCCCTCTTTTCCTTTGGCTACTGTAATGTCTGTCAGTCATCGATCCATATGTCCCTCTTTTCCTTTGGCTACTGTAATGTCTGTCAGTCATCGATCCATCTATCCCTCATTTCCTTTGGCTACAGTAATGTCTGTCAGTCATCGATCCATTTGTCCCTCTTTTCCTTTGGCTACTGTAATGTCTGTCAGTCATCGATCCATGTGTCCCTCTTTTCCTTTGGCTACTGTAATGTCTGTCAGTCATCGATCCATCTGTCCCTCATTTACTTTGCCTACTGTAATGTCTGTCAGTCATCTATGCATTTTCCCTCTTTTCCTTTGACTACTGTAATGTCTGTCAGTCATCGATCCATTTGTCCCTCTTTTCCTTTGGCTACTGTAATGTCTGTCAGTCATCGATCCATGTGTCTCTCTTTTCCTTTGGCTACTGTAATGTCTGTCAGTCATCGATCCATCTGTCCCTCTTTTCCTTTGGCTACTGTAATGTCTGTCAGTCATCGATCCATCTCTCCCTCTTTCCCTTTGGCTACTGTATTGTCTGTCAGTCATCGATCCATCTGTCCCTCTTTTCCTTTGGCTACTGTAATGTCTGTCAATCATCGATCCATCTGTCCCTCTTTTCCTTTGGCTACTGTAATGTCTGTCAGTCATCCATCCATCTGTCCCTCATTTATTTTGGCTACTGTAATGTCTGTCAGTCATCGATCCATCTCTCCCTCTTTTCCTTTGGCTACTGTAATGTCTGTCAGTCATCGATCCATATGTCCCTCTTTTCCTTTGGCTACTGTAATGTCTGTCAGTCATCGATCCATCTATCCCTCATTTCCTTTGGCTACAGTAATGTCTGTCAGTCATCGATCCATTTGTCCCTCTTTTCCTTTGGCTACTGTAATGTCTGTCAGTCATCGATCCATGTGTCCCTCTTTTCCTTTGGCTACTGTAATGTCTGTCAGTCATCGATCCATCTGTCCCTCATTTACTTTGCCTACTGTAATGTCTGTCAGTCATCTATGCATTTTCCCTCTTTTCCTTTGACTACTGTAATGTCTGTCAGTCATCGATCCATTTGTCCCTCTTTTCCTTTGGCTACTGTAATGTCTGTCAGTCATCGATCCATCTGTCCCTCTTTTCCTTTGGCTACTGTAATGTCTGTCAGTCATCCATCCATCTGTCCCTCATTTATTTTGTCTACTGTAATGTCTGTCAGTCATCGATCCATCTCTCCCTCTTTTCCTTTGGCTACTGTAATGTCTGTCAGTCATCGATCCATCTGTCCCTCTTTTCCTTTGGCTACAGTAATGTCTGTCAGTCATCGATCCATCTGTCCCTCCTTTCCTTTGGCTACTGTAATGTCTGTCAGTCATCCATCCATCTGTCCCTCATTTATTTTGGCTACTGTAATGTCTGTCAGTCATCGATCCATCTGTCCCTCTTTTCCTTTGGCTACTGTAATGTCTGTCAGTCATCGATCCATATGTCCCTCTTTTCCTTTGGCTACTGTAATGTCTGTCAGTCATCGATCCATCTATCCCTCATTTCCTTTGGCTACAGTAATGTCTGTCAGTCATCGATCCATTTGTACCTCTTTTCCTTTGGCTACTGTAATGTCTGTCAGTCATCGATCCATGTGTCCCTCTTTTCCTTTGGCTACTGTAATGTCTGTCAGTCATCGATCCATCTGTCCCTCATTTACTTTGGCTACTGTAATGTCTGTCAGTCATCTATGCATTTTCCCTCTTTTCCTTTGACTACTGTAATGTCTGTCAGTCATCGATCCATTTGTCCCTCTTTTCCATTGGCTACTGTAATGTCTGTCAGTCATCGATCCATGTGTCCCTCTTTTCCTTTGGCTACTGTAATGTCTGTCAGTCATCGATCCATCTCTCCCTCTTTTCCTTTGGCTACTGTAATGTCTGTCAGTCATCGATCCATCTGTCCCTCTTTTCCTTTGGCTACTGTAATGTCTGTCAGTCATCGACCCATCTGTCCCTCTTTTCCTTTGGCTACTGTAATGTCTGTCAGTCATCCATCCATCTGTCCCTCATTTATTTTGGCTACTGTAATGTCTGTCAGTCATCGATCCATCTGTCCCTCTTTTACTTTGGCTACTGTAATGTCTGTCAGTCATCTATGCATTTGTCCCTCTTTTCCTTTGGCTACTGTAATGTCTGTCAGTCATCGATCCATATGTCCCTCTTTTCCTTTGGCTACTGTAATGTCTGTCAGTCATCGATCCATTTATCCCTCATTTCCTTTGGCTACAGTAATGTCTGTCAGTCATCGATCCATTTGTCCCTCTTTTCCTTTGGCTACTGTAATGTCTGTCAGTCATCGATCCATTTGTCCCTCTTTTCCTTTGGCTACTGTAATGTCTGTCAGTCATCGATCCATCTGTCCCTCATTTACTTTGGCTACTGTAATGTCTGTCAGTCATCTATGCATTTTCCCTCTTTTCCTTTGACTACTGTAATGTCTTTCAGTCATCGATCCATTTGTCCCTCTTTTCCATTGGCTACTGTAATGTCTGTCAGTCATCGATCCATGTGTCCCTCTTTTCCTTTGGCTACTGTAATGTCTGTCAGTCATCGATCCATCTGTCCCTCTTTTCCTTTGGCTACTGTAATGTCTGTCAATCATCGATCCATCTCTCCCTCTTTTCCTTTGGCTACTGTAATGTCTGTCAGTCATCGATCCATCTATCCCTCATTTCCTTTGGCTACAGTAATGTCTGTCAGTCATCGATCCATTTGTCCCTCTTTTCCTTTGGCTACTGTAATGTCTGTCAGTCATCGATCCATGTGTCCCTCTTTTCCTTTGGCTACTGTAATGTCTGTCAGTCATCTATGCATTTGTCCCTCTTTTCCTTTGGCTACTGTAATGTCTGTCAGTCATCGATCCATATGTCCCTCTTTTCCTTTGGCTACTGTAATGTCTGTCAGTCATCGATCCATCTATCCCTCATTTCCTTTGGCTACAGTAATGTCTGTCAGTCATCGATCCATTTGTCCCTCTTTTCCTTTGGCTACTGTAATGTCTGTCAGTCATCGATCCATGTGTCCCTCTTTTCCTTTGGCTACTGTAATGTCTGTCAGTCATCGATCCATCTGTCCCTCATTTACTTTGCCTACTGTAATGTCTGTCAGTCATCTATGCATTTTCCCTCTTTTCCTTTGACTACTGTAATGTCTGTCAGTCATCGATCCATTTGTCCCTCTTTTCCTTTGGCTACTGTAATGTCTGTCAGTCATCGATCCATGTGTCTCTCTTTTCCTTTGGCTACTGTAATGTCTGTCAGTCATCGATCCATCTGTCCCTCTTTTCCTTTGGCTACTGTAATGTCTGTCAGTCATCGATCCATCTCTCCCTCTTTCCCTTTGGCTACTGTATTGTCTGTCAGTCATCGATCCATCTGTCCCTCTTTTCCTTTGGCTACTGTAATGTCTGTCAATCATCGATCCATCTGTCCCTCTTTTCCTTTGGCTACTGTAATGTCTGTCAGTCATCCATCCATCTGTCCCTCATTTATTTTGGCTACTGTAATGTCTGTCAGTCATCGATCCATCTCTCCCTCTTTTCCTTTGGCTACTGTAATGTCTGTCAGTCATCGATCCATATGTCCCTCTTTTCCTTTGGCTACTGTAATGTCTGTCAGTCATCGATCCATCTATCCCTCATTTCCTTTGGCTACAGTAATGTCTGTCAGTCATCGATCCATTTGTCCCTCTTTTCCTTTGGCTACTGTAATGTCTGTCAGTCATCGATCCATGTGTCCCTCTTTTCCTTTGGCTACTGTAATGTCTGTCAGTCATCGATCCATCTGTCCCTCATTTACTTTGCCTACTGTAATGTCTGTCAGTCATCTATGCATTTTCCCTCTTTTCCTTTGACTACTGTAATGTCTGTCAGTCATCGATCCATTTGTCCCTCTTTTCCTTTGGCTACTGTAATGTCTGTCAGTCATCGATCCATGTGTCTCTCTTTTCCTTTGGCTACTGTAATGTCTGTCAGTCATCGATCCATCTGTCCCTCTTTTCCTTTGGCTACTGTAATGTCTGTCAGTCATCGATCCATCTCTCCCTCTTTCCCTTTGGCTACTGTAATGTCTGTCAGTCATCGATCCATCTGTCCCTCTTTTCCTTTGGCTACTGTAATGTCTGTCAATCATCGATCCATCTGTCCCTCTTTTCCTTTGGCTACTGTAATGTCTGTCAGTCATCCATCCATCTGTCCCTCATTTATTTTGGCTACTGTAATGTCTGTCAGTCATCGATCCATCTCTCCCTCTTTTCCTTTGGCTACTGTAATGTCTGTCAGTCATCGATCCATCTGTCCCTCTTTTCCTTTGGCTACTGTAATGTCTGTCAGTCATCGATCCATCTGTCCCTCCTTTCCTTTGGCTACTGTAATGTCTGTCAGTCATCCATCCATCTGTCCCTCATTTATTTTGGCTACTGTAATGTCTGTCAGTCATCGATCCATCTGTCCCTCTTTTCCTTTGGCTACTGTAATGTCTGTCAGTCATCGATCCATATGTCCCTCTTTTCCTTTGGCTACTGTAATGTCTGTCAGTCATCGATCCATCTGTCCCTCTTTTACTTTGGCTACTGTAATGTCTGTCAGTCATCTATGCATTTGTCCCTCTTTTCCTTTGGCTACTGTAATGTCTGTCAGTCATCGATCCATATGTCCCTCTTTTCCTTTGGCTACTGTAATGTCTGTCAGTCATCGATCCATCTATCCCTCATTTCCTTTGGCTACAGTAATGTCTGTCAGTCATCGATCCATTTGTCCCTCTTTTCCTCTGGCTACTGTAATGTCTGTCAGTCATCGATCCATTTGTCCCTCTTTTCCTTTGGCTACTGTAATGTCTGTCAGTCATCGATCCATCTGTCCCTCATTTACTTTGGCTACTGTAATTTCTGTCAGTCATCTATGCATTTTCCCTCTTTTCCTTTGACTACTGTAATGTCTTTCAGTCATCGATCCATTTGTCCCTCTTTTCCATTGGCTACTGTAATGTCTGTCAGTCATCGATCCATGTGTCCCTCTTTTCCTTTGGCTACTGTAATGTCTCTCAGTCATCGATCCATCTGTCCCTCTTTTCCTTTGGCTACTGTAATGTCTGTCAATCATCGATCCATCTCTCTCTCTTTTCCTTTGGCTACTGTAATGTCTGTCAGTCATCGATCCATCTATCCCTCATTTCCTTTGGCTACAGTAATGTCTGTCAGTCATCGATCCATTTGTCCCTCTTTTCCTTTGGTTACTGTAATGTCTGTCAGTCATCGATCCATGTGTCCCTCTTTTCCTTTGGCTACTGTAATGTCTGTCAGTCATCTATGCATTTGTCCCTCTTTTCCTTTGGCTACTGTAATGTCTGTCAGTCATCGATCCATATGTCCCTCTTTTCCTTTGGCTACTGTAATGTCTGTCAGTCATCGATCCATCTATCCCTCATTTCCTTTGGCTACAGTAATGTCTGTCAGTCATCGATCCATTTGTCCCTCTTTTCCTTTGGCTACTGTAATGTCTGTCAGTCATTGATCCATGTGTCCCTCTTTTCCTTTGGCTACTGTAATGTCTGTCAGTCATCGATCCATCTGTCCCTCATTTACTTTGCCTACTGTAATGTCTGTCAGTCATCTATGCATTTTCCCTCTTTTCCTTTGACTACTGTAATGTCTGTCAGTCATCGATCCATTTGTCCCTCTTTTCCTTTGGCTACTGTAATGTCTGTCAGTCATCGATCCATGTGTCTCTCTTTTCCTTTGGCTACTGTAATGTCTGTCAGTCATCGATCCATCTGTCCCTCTTTTCCTTTGGCTACTGTAATGTCTGTCAGTCATCGATTCATCTCTCCCTCTTTTCCTTTGGCTACTGTAATGTCTGTCAGTCATCGATCCATCTGTCCCTCTTTTACTTTGGCTACTGTAATGTCTGTCAGTCATCGATCCATCTGTCCCTCTTTTCCTTTGGCTACTGTAATGTCTGTCAGTCATCCATCCATCTGTCCCTCATTTATTTTGGCTACTGTAATGTCTGTCAGTCATCGATCCATCTCTCCCTCTTTTCCTTTGGCTACTGTAATGTCTGTCAGTCATCGATCCATCTGTCCCTCTTTTCCTTTGGCTACAGTAATGTCTGTCAGTCATCGATCCATCTGTCCCTCCTTTCCTTTGGCTACTGTAATGTCTGTCAGTCATCCATCCATCTGTCCCTCATTTATTTTGGCTACTGTAATGTCTGTCAGTCATCGATCCATCTGTCCCTCTTTTACTTTGGCTACTGTAATGTCTGTCAGTCATCGATCCATATGTCCCTCTTTTCCTTTGGCTACTGTAATGTCTGTCAGTCATCGATCCATCTATCCCTCATTTCCTTTGGCTACAGTAATGTCTGTCAGTCATCGATCCATTTGTACCTCTTTTCCTTTGGCTACTGTAATATCTGTCAGTCATCGATCCATGTGTCCCTCTTTTCCTTTGGCTACTGTAATGTCTGTCAGTCATCGATCCATCTGTCCCTCATTTACTTTGGCTACTGTAATGTCTGTCAGTCATCTATGCATTTTCCCTCTTTTCCTTTGACTACTGTAATGTCTGTCAGTCATCGATCCATTTGTCCCTCTTTTCCATTGGCTACTGTAATGTCTGTCAGTCATCGATCCATGTGTCCCTCTTTTCCTTTGGCTACTGTAATGTCTGTCAGTCATCGATCCATCTCTCCCTCTTTTCCTTTGGCTACTGTAATGTCTGTCAGTCATCGATCCATCTGTCCCTCTTTTCCTTTGGCTACTGTAATGTCTGTCAGTCATCGACCCATCTGTCCCTCTTTTCCTTTGGCTACTGTAATGTCTGTCAGTCATCCATCCATCTGTCCCTCATTTATTTTGGCTACTGTAATGTCTGTCAGTCATCGATCCATCTGTCCCTCTTTTACTTTGGCTACTGTAATGTCTGTCAGTCATCTATGCATTTGTCCCTCTTTTCCTTTGGCTACTGTAATGTCTGTCAGTCATCGATCCATATGTCCCTCTTTTCCTTTGGCTACTGTAATGTCTGTCAGTCAACGATCCATCTATCCCTCATTTCCTTTGGCTACAGTAATGTCTGTCAGTCATCGATCCATTTGTCCCTCTTTTCCTTTGGCTACTGTAATGTCTGTCAGTCATCGATCCATTTGTCCCTCTTTTCCTTTGGCTACTGTAATGTCTGTCAGTCATCGATCCATCTGTCCCTCATTTACTTTGGCTACTGTAATGTCTGTCAGTCATCTATGCATTTTCCCTCTTTTCCTTTGACTACTGTAATGTCTTTCAGTCATCGATCCATTTGTCCCTCTTTTCCATTGGCTACTGTAATGTCTGTCAGTCATCGATCCATGTGTCCCTCTTTTCCTTTGGCTACTGTAATGTCTGTCAGTCATCGATCCATCTGTCCCTCTTTTCCTTTGGCTACTGTAATGTCTGTCAATCATCGATCCATCTCTCCCTCTTTTCCTTTGGCTACTGTAATGTCTGTCAGTCATCGATCCATCTATCCCTCATTTCCTTTGGCTACAGTAATGTCTGTCAGTCATCGATCCATTTGTCCCTCTTTTCCTTTTGCTACTGTAATGTCTGTCAGTCATCGATCCATGTGTCCCTCTTTTCCTTTGGCTACTGTAATGTCTGTCAGTCATCTATGCATTTGTCCCTCTTTTCCTTTGGCTACTGTAATGTCTGTCAGTCATCGATCCATATGTCCCTCTTTTCCTTTGGCTACTGTAATGTCTGTCAGTCATCGATCCATCTATCCCTCATTTCCTTTGGCTACAGTAATGTCTGTCAGTCATCGATCCATTTGTCTCTCTTTTCCTTTGGCTACTGTAATGTCTGTCAGTCATCGATCCATGTGTCCCTCTTTTCCTTTGGCTACTGTAATGTCTGTCAGTCATCGATCCATCTGTCCCTCATTTACTTTGCCTACTGTAATGTCTGTCAGTCATCTATGCATTTACCCTCTTTTCCTTTGACTACTGTAATGTCTGTCAGTCATCGATCCATTTGTCCCTCTTTTCCTTTGGCTACTGTAATGTCTGTCAGTCATCGATCCATGTGTCTCTCTTTTCCTTTGGCTACTGTAATGTCTGTCAGTCATCGATCCATCTGTCCCTCTTTTCCTTTGGCTACTGTAATGTCTGTCAGTCATCGATCCATCTCTCCCTCTTTCCCTTTGGCTACTGTAATGTCTGTCAGTCATCGATCCATCTGTCCCTCTTTTCCTTTGGCTACTGTAATGTCTGTCAATCATCGATCCATCTGTCCCTCTTTTCCTTTGGCTACTGTAATGTCTGTCAGTCATCCATCCATCTGTCCCTCATTTATTTTGGCTACTGTAATGTCTGTCAGTCATCGATCCATCTCTCCCTCTTTTCCTTTGGCTACTGTAATGTCTGTCAGTCATCGATCCATCTGTCCCTCTTTTCCTTTGGCTACTGTAATGTCTGTCAGTCATCGATCCATCTGTCCCTCCTTTCCTTTGGCTACTGTAATGTCTGTCAGTCATCCATCCATCTGTCCCTCATTTATTTTGGCTACTGTAATGTCTGTCAGTCATCGATCCATCTGTCCCTCTTTTCCTTTGGCTACTGTAATGTCTGTCAGTCATCGATCCATATGTCCCTCTTTTCCTTTGGCTACTGTAATGTCTGTCAGTCATCGATCCATCTATCCCTCATTTCCTTTGGCTACAGTAATGTCTGTCAGTCATCGATCCATTTGTACCTCTTTTCCTTTGGCTACTGTAATGTCTGTCAGTCATCGATCCATGTGTCCCTCTTTTCCTTTGGCTACTGTAATGTCTGTCAGTCATCGATCCATCTGTCCCTCATTTACTTTGGCTACTGTAATGTCTGTCAGTCATCTATGCATTTTCCCTCTTTTCCTTTGACTACTGTAATGTCTGTCAGTCATCGATCCATTTGTCCCTCTTTTCCATTGGCTACTGTAATGTCTGTCAGTCATCGATCCATGTGTCCCTCTTTTCCTTTGGCTACTGTAATGTCTGTCAGTCATCGATCCATCTGTCCCTCTTTTCCTTTGGCTACTGTAATGTCTGTCAGTCATCGATCCATCTCTCCCTCTTTTCCTTTGGCTACTGTAATGTCTGTCAGTCATCGATCCATCTGTCCCTCTTTTCCTTTGGCTACTGTAATGTCTGTCAGTCATCGACCCATCTGTCCCGCTTTTCCTTTGGCTACTGTAATGTCTGTCAGTCATCCATCCATCTGTCCCTCATTTATTTTGGCTACTGTAATGTCTGTCAGTCATCGATCCATCTGTCCCTCTTTTACTTTGGCTACTGTAATGTCTGTCAGTCATCTATGCATTTGTCCCTCTTTTCCTTTGGCTACTGTAATGTCTGTCAGTCATCGATCCATATGTCCCTCTTTTCCTTTGGCTACTGTAATGTCTGTCAGTCATCGATCCATCTATCCCTCATTTCCTTTGGCTACAGTAATGTCTGTCAGTCATCGATCCATTTGTCCCTCTTTTCCTTTGGCTACTGTAATGTCTGTCAGTCATCGATCCATTTGTCCCTCTTTTCCTTTGGCTACTGTAATGTCTGTCAGTCATCGATCCATCTGTCCCTCATTTACTTTGGCTACTGTAATGTCTGTCAGTCATCTATGCATTTTCCCTCTTTTCCTTTGACTACTGTAATGTCTTTCAGTCATCGATCCATTTGTCCCTCTTTTCCATTGGCTACTGTAATGTCTGTCAATCATCGATCCATCTCTCCCGCTTTTCCTTTGGCTACTGTAATGTCTGTCAGTCATCGATCCATCTATCCCTCATTTCCTTTGGCTACAGTAATATCTGTCAGTCATCGATCCATTTGTCCCTCTTTTCCTTTGGCTACTGTAATGTCTGTCAGTCATCGATCCATGTGTCCCTCTTTTCCTTTGGCTACTGTAATGTCTGTCAGTCATCTATGCATTTGTCCCTCTTTTCCTTTGGCTACTGCAATGTCTGTCAGTCATCGATCCATATGTCCCTCTTTTCCTTTGGCTACTGTAATGTCTGTCAGTCATCGATCCATCTATCCCTCATTTCCTTTGGCTACAGTAATGTCTGTCAGTCATCGATCCATTTGTCCCTCTTTTCCTTTGGCTACTGTAATGTCTGTCAGTCATCGATCCATGTGTCCCTCTTTTCCTTTGGCTACTGTAATGTCTGTCAGTCATCGATCCATCTGTCCCTCATTTACTTTGCCTACTGTAATGTCTGTCAGTCATCTATGCATTTTCCCTCTTTTCCGTTGACTACTGTAATGTCTGTCAGTCATTGATCCATTTGTCCCTCTTTTCCTTTGGCTACTGTAATGTCTGTCAGTCATCGATCCATGCGTCCCTCTTTTCCTTTGGCTACTGTAATGTCTGTCAGTCATCGATCCATCTGTCCCTCTTTTCCTTTGGCTACTGTAATGTCTGTCAGTCATCGATCCATCTCTCCCTCTTTTCCTTTGGCTACTGTAATGTCTGTCAGTCATCGATCCATCTGTCCCTCTTTTCCTTTGGCTACTGTAATGTCTGTCAGTCATCGATCCATCTGTCCCTCTTTTCCTTTGGCTACTGTAATGTCTGTCAGTCATCCATCCATCTGTCCCTCATTTATTTTGGCTACTGTAATGTCTGTCAGTCATCGATCCATCTCTCCCTCTTTTCCTTTGGCTACTGTAATGTCTGTCAGTCATCGATCCATCTGTCCCTCTTTTCCTTTGGCTACTGTAATGTCTGTCAGTCATCGATCCATCTGTCCCTCCTTTCCTTTGGCTACTGTAATGTCTGTCAGTCATCCATCCATCTGTCCCTCATTTATTTTGGCTACTGTAATGTCTGTCAGTCATCGATCCATCTGTCCCTCTTTTCCTTTGGCTACTGTAATGTCTGTCAGTCATCGATCCATCTATCCTCTTTTCCTTTGGCTACTTTAATGTCTGTCAGTCATCGATCCATCTCTCCCTCTTTTCCTTTGGCTACTTTAATGTTTGTCAGTCATCGATCCATCTCTCCCTCTTTTCCTTTGGCTACTGTAATGTCTGTCAGTCATCGATCCATCTTTTCCGCTTTTCCTTTGGCTACTGTAATGTCTGTCAGTCATCGATCCATCTATCCCTCATTTCCTTTGGCTACAGTAATGTCTGTCAGTCATCGATCCATTTGTCCCTCTTCTCCTTTGGAGACTGTAATGTCTGTCAGTCATCGATCCATGTGTCCCTCTTTTCCTTTGGCTACTGTAATGTTTGTCAGTCATCGATCCATCTGTCCCTGATTTACTTTGGCTACTGTAATGTCTGTCAGTCATCGATCCATTTGTCCCTCTTTTCCATTGGCTACTGTAATGTCTGTCAGTCATCGATCCATCTATCCCTCATTTCCTTTGGCTACAGTAATGTCTGTCAGTCATCGATCCATTTGTACCTCTTTTCCTTTGGCTACTGTAATGTCTGTCAGTCATCGATCCATGTGTCCCTCTTTTCCTTTGGCTACTGTAATGTCTGTCAGTCATCGATCCATCTGTCCCTCATTTACTTTGGCTACTGTAATGTCTGTCAGTCATCTATGCATTTTCCCTCTTTTCCTTTGACTACTGTAATGTCTGTCAGTCATCGATCCATTTGTCCCTCTTTTCCATTGGCTACTGTAATGTCTGTCAGTCATCGATCCATATGTCCCTCTTTTCCTTTGGCTACTGTAATGTCTGTCAGTCATCGATCCATCTATCCCTCATTTCCTTTGGCTACAGTAATGTCTGTCAGTCATCGATCCATTTGTCTCTCTTTTCCTTTGGCTACTGTAATGTCTGTCAGTCATCGATCCATGTGTCCCTCTTTTCCTTTGGCTACTGTAATGTCTGTCAGTCATCGATCCATCTGTCCCTCATTTACTTTGCCTACTGTAATGTCTGTCAGTCATCTATGCATTTACCCTCTTTTCCTTTGACTACTGTAATGTCTGTCAGTCATCGATCCATTTGTCCCTCTTTTCCTTTGGCTACTGTAATGTCTGTCAGTCATCGATCCATGTGTCTCTCTTTTCCTTTGGCTACTGTAATGTCTGTCAGTCATCGATCCATCTGTCCCTCTTTTCCTTTGGCTACTGTAATGTCTGTCAGTCATCGATCCATCTCTCCCTCTTTTCCTTTGGCTACTGTAATGTCTGTCAGTCATCGATCCATCTGTCCCTCTTTTCCTTTGGCTACTGTAATGTCTGTCAATCATCGATCCATCTGTCCCTCTTTTCCTTTGGCTACTGTAATGTCTGTCAGTCATCCATCCATCTGTCCCTCATTTATTTTGGCTACTGTAATGTCTGTCAGTCATCGATCCATCTCTCCCTCTTTTCCTTTGGCTACTGTAATGTCTGTCAGTCATCGATCCATCTGTCCCTCTTTTCCTTTGGCTACTGTAATGTCTGTCAGTCATCGATCCATCTGTCCCTCCTTTCCTTTGGCTACTGTAATGTCTGTCAGTCATCCATCCATCTGTCCCTCATTTATTTTGGCTACTGTAATGTCTGTCAGTCATCGATCCATCTGTCCCTCTTTTCCTTTGGCTACTGTAATGTCTGTCAGTCATCGATCCATATGTCCCTCTTTTCCTTTGGCTACTGTAATGTCTGTCAGTCATCGATCCATCTATCCCTCATTTCCTTTGGCTACAGTAATGTCTGTCAGTCATCGATCCATTTGTACCTCTTTTCCTTTGGCTACTGTAATGTCTGTCAGTCATCGATCCATGTGTCCCTCTTTTCCTTTGGCTACTGTAATGTCTGTCAGTCATCGATCCATCTGTCCCTCATTTACTTTGGCTACTGTAATGTCTGTCAGTCATCTATGCATTTTCACTCTTTTCCTTTGACTACTGTAATGTCTGTCAGTCATCGATCCATTTGTCCCTCTTTTCCATTGGCTACTGTAATGTCTGTCAGTCATCGATCCATGTGTCCCTCTTTTCCTTTGGCTACTGTAATGTCTGTCAGTCATCGATCCATCTGTCCCTCTTTTCCTTTGGCTACTGTAATGTCTGTCAGTCATCGATCCATCTCTCCCTCTTTTCCTTTGGCTACTGTAATGTCTGTCAGTCATCGATCCATCTGTCCCTCTTTTCCTTTGGCTACTGTAATGTCTGTCAGTCATCGACCCATCTGTCCCGCTTTTCCTTTGGCTACTGTAATGTCTGTCAGTCATCCATCCATCTGTCCCTCATTTATTTTGGCTACTGTAATGTCTGTCAGTCATCGATCCATCTGTCCCTCTTTTACTTTGGCTACTGTAATGTCTGTCAGTCATCTATGCATTTGTCCCTCTTTTCCTTTGGCTACTGTAATGTCTGTCAGTCATCGATCCATATGTCCCTCTTTTCCTTTGGCTACTGTAATGTCTGTCAGTCATCGATCCATCTATCCCTCATTTCCTTTGGCTACAGTAATGTCTGTCAGTCATCGATCCATTTGTCCCTCTTTTCCTTTGGCTACTGTAATGTCTGTCAGTCATCGATCCATTTGTCCCTCTTTTCCTTTGGCTACTGTAATGTCTGTCAGTCATCGATCCATCTGTCCCTCATTTACTTTGGCTACTGTAATGTCTGTCAGTCATCTATGCATTTTCCCTCTTTTCCTTTGACTACTGTAATGTCTTTCAGTCATCGATCCATTTGTCCCTCTTTTCCATTGGCTACTGTAATGTCTGTCAATCATCGATCCATCTCTCCCGCTTTTCCTTTGGCTACTGTAATGTCTGTCAGTCATCGATCCATCTATCCCTCATTTCCTTTGGCTACAGTAATATCTGTCAGTCATCGACCCATTTGTCCCTCTTTTCCTTTGGCTACTGTAATGTCTGTCAGTCATCGATCCATGTGTCCCTCTTTTCCTTTGGCTACTGTAATGTCTGTCAGTCATCTATGCATTTGTCCCTCTTTTCCTTTGGCTACTGCAATGTCTGTCAGTCATCGATCCATATGTCCCTCTTTTCCTTTGGCTACTGTAATGTCTGTCAGTCATCGATCCATCTATCCCTCATTTCCTTTGGCTACAGTAATGTCTGTCAGTCATCGATCCATTTGTCCCTCTTTTCCTTTGGCTACTGTAATGTCTGTCAGTCATCGATCCATGTGTCCCTCTTTTCCTTTGGCTACTGTAATGTCTGTCAGTCATCGATCCATCTGTCCCTCATTTACTTTGCCTACTGTAATGTCTGTCAGTCATCTATGCATTTTCCCTCTTTTCCGTTGACTACTGTAATGTCTGTCAGTCATTGATCCATTTGTCCCTCTTTTCCTTTGGCTACTGTAATGTCTGTCAGTCATCGATCCATGCGTCCCTCTTTTCCTTTGGCTACTGTAATGTCTGTCAGTCATCGATCCATCTGTCCCTCTTTTCCTTTGGCTACTGTAATGTCTGTCAGTCATCGATCCATCTCTCCCTCTTTTCCTTTGGCTACTGTAATGTCTGTCAGTCATCGATCCATCTGTCCCTCTTTTCCTTTGGCTACTGTAATGTCTGTCAGTCATCGATCCATCTGTCCCTCTTTTCCTTTGGCTACTGTAATGTCTGTCAGTCATCCATCCATCTGTCCCTCATTTATTTTGGCTACTGTAATGTCTGTCAGTCATCGATCCATCTCTCCCTCTTTTCCTTTGGCTACTGTAATGTCTGTCAGTCATCGATCCATCTGTCCCTCTTTTCCTTTGGCTACTGTAATGTCTGTCAGTCATCGATCCATCTGTCCCTCCTTTCCTTTGGCTACTGTAATGTCTGTCAGTCATCCATCCATCTGTCCCTCATTTATTTTGGCTACTGTAATGTCTGTCAGTCATCGATCCATCTGTCCCTCTTTTCCTTTGGCTACTGTAATGTCTGTCAGTCATCGATCCATCTATCCTCTTTTCCTTTGGCTACTTTAATGTCTGTCAGTCATCGATCCATCTCTCCCTCTTTTCCTTTGGCTACTTTAATGTTTGTCAGTCATCGATCCATCTCTCCCTCTTTTCCTTTGGCTACTGTAATGTCTGTCAGTCATCGATCCATCTTTTCCGCTTTTCCTTTGGCTACTGTAATGTCTGTCAGTCATCGATCCATCTATCCCTCATTTCCTTTGGCTACAGTAATGTCTGTCAGTCATCGATCCATTTGTCCCTCTTCTCCTTTGGAGACTGTAATGTCTGTCAGTCATCGATCCATGTGTCCCTCTTTTCCTTTGGCTACTGTAATGTTTGTCAGTCATCGATCCATCTGTCCCTGATTTACTTTGGCTACTGTAATGTCTGTCAGTCATCGATCCATTTGTCCCTCTTTTCCATTGGCTACTGTAATGTCTGTCAGTCATCGATCCATCTATCCCTCATTTCCTTTGGCTACAGTAATGTCTGTCAGTCATCGATCCATTTGTACCTCTTTTCCTTTGGCTACTGTAATGTCTGTCAGTCATCGATCCATGTGTCCCTCTTTTCCTTTGGCTACTGTAATGTCTGTCAGTCATCGATCCATCTGTCCCTCATTTACTTTGGCTACTGTAATGTCTGTCAGTCATCTATGCATTTTCCCTCTTTTCCTTTGACTACTGTAATGTCTGTCAGTCATCGATCCATTTGTCCCTCTTTTCCATTGGCTACTGTAATGTCTGTCAGTCATCGATCCATGTGTCCCTCTTTTCCTTTGGCTACTGTAATGTCTGTCAGTCATCGATCCATCTGTCCCTCTTTTCCTTTGGCTACTGTAATGTCTGTCAGTCATCGATCCATCTCTCCCTCTTTTCCTTTGGCTACTGTAATGTCTGTCAGTCATCGATCCATCTGTCCCTCTTTTCCTTTGGCTACTGTAATGTCTGTCAGTCATCGACCCATCTGTCCCGCTTTTCCTTTGGCTACTGTAATGTCTGTCAGTCATCCATCCATCTGTCCCTCATTTATTTTGGCTACTGTAATGTCTGTCAGTCATCGATCCATCTGTCCCTCTTTTACTTTGGCTACTGTAATGTCTGTCAGTCATCTATGCATTTGTCCCTCTTTTCCTTTGGCTACTGTAATGTCTGTCAGTCATCGATCCATATGTCCCTCTTTTCCTTTGGCTACTGTAATGTCTGTCAGTCATCGATCCATCTATCCCTCATTTCCTTTGGCTACAGTAATGTCTGTCAGTCATCGATCCATTTGTCCCTCTTTTCCTTTGGCTACTGTAATGTCTGTCAGTCATCGATCCATTTGTCCCTCTTTTCCTTTGGCTACTGTAATGTCTGTCAGTCATCGATCCATCTGTCCCTCATTTACTTTGGCTACTGTAATGTCTGTCAGTCATCTATGCATTTTCCCTCTTTTCCTTTGACTACTGTAATGTCTTTCAGTCATCGATCCATTTGTCCCTCTTTTCCATTGGCTACTGTAATGTCTGTCAATCATCGATCCATCTCTCCCGCTTTTCCTTTGGCTACTGTAATGTCTGTCAGTCATCGATCCATCTATCCCTCATTTCCTTTGGCTACAGTAATGTCTGTCAGTCATCGATCCATTTGTCCCTCTTTTCCTTTGGCTACTGTAATGTCTGTCAGTCATCGATCCATGTGTCCCTCTTTTCCTTTGGCTACTGTAATGTCTGTCAGTCATCTATGCATTTGTCCCTCTTTTCCTTTGGCTACTGCAATGTCTGTCAGTCATCGATCCATATGTCCCTCTTTTCCTTTGGCTACTGTAATGTCTGTCAGTCATCGATCCATCTATCCCTCATTTCCTTTGGCTACAGTAATGTCTGTCAGTCATCGATCCATTTGTCCCTCTTTTCCTTTGGCTACTGTAATGTCTGTCAGTCATCGATCCATGTGTCCCTCTTTTCCTTTGGCTACTGTAATGTCTGTCAGTCATCGATCCATCTGTCCCTCATTTACTTTGCCTACTGTAATGTCTGTCAGTCATCTATGCATTTTCCCTCTTTTCCTTTGACTACTGTAATGTCTGTCAGTCATTGATCCATTTGTCCCTCTTTTCCTTTGGCTACTGTAATGTCTGTCAGTCATCGATCCATGCGTCCCTCTTTTCCTTTGGCTACTGTAATGTCTGTCAGTCATCGATCCATCTGTCCCTCTTTTCCTTTGGCTACTGTAATGTCTGTCAGTCATCGATCCATCTCTCCCTCTTTTCCTTTGGCTACTGTAATGTCTGTCAGTCATCGATCCATCTGTCCCTCTTTTCCTTTGGCTACTGTAATGTCTGTCAGTCATCGATCCATCTGTCCCTCTTTTCCTTTGGCTACTGTAATGTCTGTCAGTCATCCATCCATCTGTCCCTCATTTATTTTGGCTACTGTAATGTCTGTCAGTCATCGATCCATCTCTCCCTCTTTTCCTTTGGCTACTGTAATGTCTGTCAGTCATCGATCCATCTGTCCCTCTTTTCCTTTGGCTACTGTAATGTCTGTCAGTCATCGATCCATCTGTCCCTCCTTTCCTTTGGCTACTGTAATGTCTGTCAGTCATCCATCCATCTGTCCCTCATTTATTTTGGCTACTGTAATGTCTGTCAGTCATCGATCCATCTGTCCCTCTTTTCCTTTGGCTACTGTAATGTCTGTCAGTCATCGATCCATCTATCCTCTTTTCCTTTGGCTACTTTAATGTCTGTCAGTCATCGATCCATCTCTCCCTCTTTTCCTTTGGCTACTTTAATGTTTGTCAGTCATCGATCCATCTCTCCCTCTTTTCCTTTGGATACTGTAATGTCTGTCAGTCATCGATCCATCTTTTCCGCTTTTCCTTTGGCTACTGTAATGTCTGTCAGTCATCGATCCATCTATCCCTCATTTCCTTTGGCTACAGTAATGTCTGTCAGTCATCGATCCATTTGTCCCTCTTCTCCTTTGGAGACTGTAATGTCTGTCAGTCATCGATCCATGTGTCCCTCTTTTCCTTTGGCTACTGTAATGTTTGTCAGTCATCGATCCATCTGTCCCTGATTTACTTTGGCTACTGTAATGTCTGTCAGTCATCGATCCATTTGTCCCTCTTTTCCATTGGCTACTGTAATGTCTGTCAGTCATCGATCCATGTGTCCCTCTTTTCCTTTGGCTACTGTAATGTCTGTCAGTCATCGATCCATCTGTCCCTCTTTTCCTATGGCTACTGTAATGTCTGTCAGTCATCGATCCATCTGTCCCTCTTTTCCTTTGGCTACTGTAATGTCTGTCAGTCATCGATCCATCTCTCCCTCTTTTCCTTTGGCTACTGTAATGTCTGTCAGTCATCGATCCATCTATCCCTCATTTCCTTTGGCTACAGTAATGTCTGTCAGTCATCGATCCATGTGTCCCTCTTTTCCTTTGGCTACTGTAATGTCTGTCAGTCATCGATCCATTTGTCCCACATTTACTTTGGCTACTGTAATGTCTGTCAGTCATCTATGCATTTTCCCTCTTTTCCTTTGACTACTGTAATGTCTGTCAGTCATCGATCCATTTGTCCCTCTTTTCCATTGGCTACTGTAATGTCTGTCAGTCATCGATCCATGTGTCCCTCTTTTCCTTTGGCTACTGTAATGTCTGTCAGTCATCGATCCATCTCTCCCTCTTTTCCTTTGGCTACTGTAATGTCTGTCAGTCATCGATCCATCTGTCCCTCTTTTCCTTTGGCTACTGTAATGTCTGTCAGTCATCGACCCATCTGTCCCTCTTTTCCTTTGGCTACTGTAATGTCTGTCAGTCATCCATCCATCTGTCCCTCATTTATTTTGGCTACTGTAATGTCTGTCAATCATCGATCCATGTGTCTCTCTTTTCCTTTGGCTACTGTAATGTCTGTCAGTCATCGATCCATCTGTCCCTCTTTTCCTTTGGCTACTGTAATGTCTGTCAGTCATCGATCCATCTGTCCCTCTTTTCCTTTGGCTACTGTAATGTCTGTCAGTCATCCATCCATCTGTCCCTCATTTATTTTGGCTACTGTAATGTCTGTCAGTCATCGATCCATCTCTCCCTCTTTTCCTTTGGCTACTGTAATGTCTGTCAGTCATCGATCCATCTGTCCCTCTTTTCCTTTGGCTACAGTAATGTCTGTCAGTCATCGATCCATCTGTCCCTCCTTTCCTTTGGCTACTGTAATGTCTGTCAGTCATCCATCCATCTGTCCCTCATTTATTTTGGCTACTGTAATGTCTGTCAGTCATCGATCCATCTGTCCCTCTTTTCCTTTGGCTACTGTAATGTCTGTCAGTCATCGATCCATATGTCCCTCTTTTCCTTTGGCTACTGTAATGTCTGTCAGTCATCGATCCATCTATCCCTCATTTCCTTTGGCTACAGTAATGTCTGTCAGTCATCGATCCATTTGTACCTCTTTTCCTTTGGCTACTGTAATGTCTGTCAGTCATCGATCCATGTGTCCCTCTTTTCCTTTGGCTACTGTAATGTCTGTCAGTCATCGATCCATCTGTCCCTCATTTACTTTGGCTACTGTAATGTCTGTCAGTCATCTATGCATTTTCCCTCTTTTCCTTTGACTACTGTAATGTCTGTCAGTCATCGATCCATTTGTCCCTCTTTTCCATTGGCTACTGTAATGTCTGTCAGTCATCGATCCATGTGTCCCTCTTTTCCTTTGGCTACTGTAATGTCTGTCAGTCATCGATCCATCTCTCCCTCTTTTCCTTTGGCTACTGTAATGTCTGTCAGTCATCGATCCATCTGTCCCTCTTTTCCTTTGGCTACTGTAATGTCTGTCAGTCATCGACCCATCTGTCCCTCTTTTCCTTTGGCTACTGTAATGTCTGTCAGTCATCGATCCATCTGTCCCTCATTTACTTTGGCTACTGTAATGTCTGTCAGTCATCTATGCATTTTCCCTCTTTTCCTTTGACTACTGTAATGTCTTTCAGTCATCGATCCATTTGTCCCTCTTTTCCATTGGCTACTGTAATGTCTGTCAGTCATCGATCCATGTGTCCCTCTTTTCCTTTGGCTACTGTAATGTCTGTCAGTCATCGATCCATCTGTCCCTCTTTTCCTTTGGCTACTGTAATGTCTGTCAATCATCGATCCATCTCTCCCTCTTTTCCTTTGGCTACTGTAATGTCTGTCAGTCATCGATCCATCTATCCCTCATTTCCTTTGGCTACAGTAATGTCTGTCAGTCATCGATCCATTTGTCCCTCTTTTCCTTTGGCTACTGTAATGTCTGTCAGTCATCGATCCATGTGTCCCTCTTTTCCTTTGGCTACTGTAATGTCTGTCAGTCATCTATGCATTTGTCCCTCTTTTCCTTTGGCTACTGTAATGTCTGTCAGTCATCGATCCATATGTCCCTCTTTTCCTTTGGCTACTGTAATGTCTGTCAGTCATCGATCCATCTATCCTTCATTTCCTTTGGCTATAGTAATGTCTGTCAGTCATCGATCCATTTGTCCCTCTTTTCCTTTGGCTACTGTAATGTCTGTCAGTCATCGATCCATGTGTCCCTCCTTTCCTTTGGCTACTGTAATGTCTGTCAGTCATCGATCCATCTGTCCCTCATTTACTTTGCCTACTGTAATGTCTGTCAGTCATCTATGCATTTTCCCTCTTTTCCTTTGGCTACAGTAATGTCTGTCAGTCATCGATCCATCTATCCCTCATTTCCTTTGGCTACAGTAATGTTTGTCAGTCATCGATCCATGTGTCCCTGTTTTCCTTTGGCTACTGTAATGTCTGTCAGTCATCGATCCATCTGTCCCACATTTACTTTGGCTAATGTAATGTCTGTCAGTCATCTATGCATTTTCCCTCTTTTCCTTTGACTACTGTAATGTCTGTCAGTCATCGATCCATTTGTCCCTCTTTTCCATTGGCTACTGTAATGTCTGTCAGTCATCGATCCATGTGTCCCTCATTTCCTTTGGCTACTGTAATGTCTGTCAGTCATCGACCCATCTCTCCCTCTTTTCCTTTGGCTACTGTAATGTCTGTCAGTCATCGATCCATCTGTCCCTCTTTTCCTTTGGCTACTGTAATGTCTGTCAGTCATCCATCCATCTGTCCCTCATTTATTTTGGCTACTGTAATGTCTGTCAGTCATCGATCCATGTGTCTCTCTTTTCCTTTGGCTACTGTAATGTCTGTCAGTCATCGATCCATCTGTCCCTCTTTTCCTTTGGCTACTGTAATGTCTGTCAGTCATCGATTCATCTCTCCCTCTTTTCCTTTGGCTACTGTAATGTCTGTCAGTCATCGATCCATCTGTCCCTCTTTTCCTTTGGCTACTGTAATGTCTGTCAGTCATCGATCCATCTGTCCCTCTTTTCCTTTGGCTACTGTAATGTCTGTCAGTCATCCATCCATCTGTCCCTCATTTATTTTGGCTACTGTAATGTCTGTCAGTCATCGATCCATCTCTCCCTCTTTTCCTTTGGCTACTGTAATGTCTGTCAGTCATCGATCCATCTGTCCCTCTTTTCCTTTGGCTACAGTAATGTCTGTCAGTCATCGATCCATCTGTCCCTCCTTTCCTTTGGCTACTGTAATGTCTGTCAGTCATCCATCCATCTGTCCCTCATTTATTTTGGCTACTGTAATGTCTGTCAGTCATCGATCCATCTGTCCCTCTTTTCCTTTGGCTACTGTAATGTCTGTCAGTCATCGATCCATATGTCCCTCTTTTCCTTTGGCTACTGTAATGTCTGTCAGTCATCGATACATCTATCCTTCATTTCCTTTGGCTACAGTAATGTCTGTCAGTCATCGATCCATTTGTCCCTCTTTTCCTTTGGCTACTGTAATGTCTGTCAGTCATCGATCCATGTGTCCCTCCTTTCCTTTGGCTACTGTAATGTCTGTCAGTCATCGATCCATCTGTCCCTCATTTACTTTGCCTACTGTAATGTCTGTCAGTCATCTATGCATTTTCCCTCTTTTCCTTTGGCTACAGTAATGTCTGTCAGTCATCGATCCATCTATCCCTCATTTCCTTTGGCTACAGTAATGTCTGTCAGTCATCGATCCATGTGTCCCTCTTTTCCTTTGGCTACTGTAATGTCTGTCAGTCATCGATCCATCTGTCCCACATTTACTTTGGCTACTGTAATGTCTGTCAGTCATCTATGCATTTTCCCTCTTTTCCTTTGACTACTGTAATGTCTGTCAGTCATCGATCCATTTGTCCCTCTTTTCCATTGGCTACTGTAATGTCTGTCAGTCATCGATCCATGTGTCCCTCTTTTCCTTTGGCTACTGTAATGTCTGTCAGTCATCGATCCATCTCTCCCTCTTTTCCTTTGGCTACTGTAATGTCTGTCAGTCATCGATCCATCTGTCCCTCTTTTCCTTTGGCTACTGTAATGTCTGTCAGTCATCGACCCATCTGTCCCTCTTTTCCTTTGGCTACTGTAATGTCTGTCAGTCATCCATCCATCTGTCCCTCATTTATTTTGGCTACTGTAATGTCTGTCAGTCATCGATCCATGTGTCTCTCTTTTCCTTTGGCTACTGTAATGTCTGTCAGTCATCGATCCATCTGTCCCTCTTTTCCTTTGGCTACTGTAATGTCTGTCAGTCATCGATTCATCTCTCCCTCTTTTCCTTTGGCTACTGTAATGTCTGTCAGTCATCGATCCATCTGTCCCTCTTTTCCTTTGGCTACTGTAATGTCTGTCAGTCATCGATCCATCTGTCCCTCTTTTCCTTTGGCTACTGTAATGTCTGTCAGTCATCCATCCATCTGTCCCTCATTTATTTTGGCTACTGTAATGTCTGTCAGTCATCGATCCATCTCTCCCTCTTTTCCTTTGGCTACTGTAATGTCTGTCAGTCATCGATCCATCTGTCCCTCTTTTCCTTTGGCTACAGTAATGTCTGTCAGTCATCGATCCATCTGTCCCTCCTTTCCTTTGGCTACTGTAATGTCTGTCAGTCATCCATCCATCTGTCCCTCATTTATTTTGGCTACTGTAATGTCTGTCAGTCATCGATCCATCTGTCCCTCTTTTCCTTTGGCTACTGTAATGTCTGTAAGTCATCGATCCATATGTCCCTCTTTTCCTTTGGCTACTGTAATGTCTGTCAGTCATCGATCCATCTATCCCTCATTTCCTTTGGCTACAGTAATGTCTGTCAGTCATCGTTCCATTTGTACCTCTTTTCCTTTGGCTACTGTAATGTCTGTCAGTCATCGATCCATGTGTCCCTCTTTTCCTTTGGCTACTGTAATGTCTGTCAGTCATCGATCCATCTGTCCCTCATTTACTTTGGCTACTGTAATGTCTGTCAGTCATCTATGCATTTTCCCTCTTTTCCTTTGACTACTGTAATGTCTGTCAGTCATCGATCCATTTGTCCCTCTTTTCCATTGGCTACTGTAATGTCTGTCAGTCATCGATCCATGTGTCCCTCTTTTCCTTTGGCTACTGTAATGTCTGTCAGTCATCGATCCATCTCTCCCTCTTTTCCTTTGGCTACTGTAATGTCTGTCAGTCATCGATCCATCTGTCCCTCTTTTCCTTTGGCTACTGTAATGTCTGTCAGTCATCGACCCATCTGTCCCTCTTTTCCTTTGGCTACTGTAATGTCTGTCAGTCATCCATCCATCTGTCCCTCATTTATTTTGGCTACTGTAATATCTGTCAGTCATCGATCCATCTGTCCCTCTTTTACTTTGGCTACTGTAATGTCTGTCAGTCATCTATGCATTTGTCCCTCTTTTCCTTTGGCTACTGTAATGTCTGTCAGTCATCGATCCATATGTCCCTCTTTTCCTTTGGCTACTGTAATGTCTGTCAGTCATCGATCCATCTATCACTCATTTCCTTTGGCTACAGTAATGTCTGTCAGTCATCGATCCATTTGTCCCTCTTTTCCTTTGGCTACTGTAATGTCTGTCAGTCATCGATCCATTTGTCCCTCTTTTCCTTTGGCTACTGTAATGTCTGTCAGTCATCGATCCATCTGTCCCTCATTTACTTTGGCTACTGTAATGTCTGTCAGTCATCTATGCATTTTCCCTCTTTTCCTTTGACTACTGTAATGTCTTTCAGTCATCGATCCATTTGTCCCTCATTTCCATTGGCTACTGTAATGTCTGTCAGTCATCGATCCATGTGTCCCTCTTTTCCTTTGGCTACTGTAATGTCTGTCAGTCATCGATCCATCTGTCCCTCTTTTCCTTTGGCTACTGTAATGTCTGTCAATCATCGATCCATCTCTCCCTCTTTTCCTTTGGCTACTGTAATGTCTGTCAGTCATCGATCCATCTATCCCTCATTTCCTTTGGCTACAGTAATGTCTGTCAGTCATCGATCCATTTGTCCCTCTTTTCCTTTGGCTACTGTAATGTCTGTCAGTCATCGATCCATGTGTCCCTCTTTTCCTTTGGCTACTGTAATGTCTGTCAGTCATCTATGCATTTGTCCCTCTTTTCCTTTGGCTACTGTAATGTCTGTCAGTCATCGATCCATATGTCCCTCTTTTCCTTTGGCTACTGTAATGTCTGTCAGTCATCGATCCATCTATCCCTCATTTCCTTTGGCTACAGTAATGTCTGTCAGTCATCGATCCATTTGTCCCTCTTTTCCTTTGGCTACTGTAATGTCTGTCAGTCATCGATCCATGTGTCCCTCTTTTCCTTTGGCTACTGTAATGTCTGTCAGTCATCGATCCATCTGTCCCTCATTTACTTTGCCTACTGTAATGTCTGTCAGTCATCTATGCATTTTCCCTCTTTTCCTTTGACTACTGTAATGTCTGTCAGTCATCGATCCATTTGTCCCTCTTTTCCTTTGGCTACTGTAATGTCTGTCAGTCATCGATCCATGTGTCTCTCTTTTCCTTTGGCTACTGTAATGTCTGTCAGTCATCGATCCATCTGTCCCTCTTTTCCTTTGGCTACTGTAATGTTTGTCAGTCATCGATCCATCTCTCCCTCTTTTCCTTTGGCTACTGTAATGTCTGTCAGTCATCGATCCATCTGTCCCTCTTTTCCTTTGGCTACTGTAATGTCTGTCAATCATCGATCCATCTGTCCCTCTTTTCCTTTGGCTACTGTAATGTCTGTCAGTCATCCATCCATCTGTCCCTCATTTATTTTGGCTACTGTAATGTCTGTCAGTCATCGATCCATCTCTCCCTCTTTTCCTTTGGCTACTGTAATGTCTGTCAGTCATCGATCCATCTGTCCCTCTTTTCCTTTGGCTACTGTAATGTCTGTCAGTCATCGATCCATCTGTCCCTCCTTTCCTTTGGCTACTGTAATGTCTGTCAGTCATCCATCCATCTGTCCCTCATTTATTTTGGCTACTGTAATGTCTGTCAGTCATCGATCCATCTGTCCCTCTTTTCCTTTGGCTACTGTAATGTCTGTCAGTCATCGATCCATATGTCCCTCTTTTCCTTTGGCTACTGTAATGTCTGTCAGTCATCGATCCGTCTATCCCTCATTTCCTTTGGCTACAGTAATGTCTGTCAGTCATCGATCCATTTGTACCTCTTTTCCTTTGGCTACTGTAATGTCTGTCAGTCATCGATCCATGTGTCCCTCTTTTCCTTTGGCTACTGTAATGTCTGTCAGTCATCGATCCATCTGTCCCTCATTTACTTTGGCTACTGTAATGTCTGTCAGTCATCTATGCATTTTCCCTCTTTTCCTTTGACTACTGTAATGTCTGTCAGTCATCGATCCATTTGTCCCTCTTTTCCATTGGCTACTGTAATGTCTGTCAGTCATCGATCCATGTGTCCCTCTTTTCCTTTGGCTACTGTAATGTCTGTCAGTCATCGATCCATCTGTCCCTCTTTTCCTTTGGCTACTGTAATGTCTGTCAGTCATCGATCCATCTCTCCCTCTTTTCCTTTGGCTACTGTAATGTCTGTCAGTCATCGATCCATCTGTCCCTCTTTTCCTTTGGCTACTGTAATGTCTGTCAGTCATCGACCCATCTGTCCCTCTTTTCCTTTGGCTACTGTAATGTCTGTCAGTCATCCATCCATCTGTCCCTCATTTATTTTGGCTACTGTAATGTCAGTCAGTCATCTATGCATTTGTCCCTCTTTTCCTTTGGCTACTGTAATGTCTGTCAGTCATCGATCCATCTATCCCTCATTTCCTTTGGCTACAGTAATGTCTGTCAGTCATCGATCCATTTGTCCCTCTTTTCCTTTGGCTACTGTAATGTCTGTCAGTCATCGATCCATTTGTCCCTCTTTTCCTTTGGCTACTGTAATGTCTGTCAGTCATCGATCCATCTGTCCCTCATTTACTTTGGCTACTGTAATGTCTGTCAGTCATCTATGCATTTTCCCTCTTTTCCTTTGACTACTGTAATGTCTTTCAGTCATCGATCCATTTGTCCCTCTTTTCCATTGGCTACTGTAATGTCTGTCAATCATCGATCCATCTCTCCCTCTTTTCCTTTGGCTACTGTAATGTCTGTCAGTCATCGATCCATCTATCCCTCATTTCCTTTGGCTACAGTAATGTCTGTCAGTCATCGATCCATTTGTCCCTCTTTTCCTTTGGCTACTGTAATGTCTGTCAGTCATCGATCCATGTGTCCCTCTTTTCCTTTGGCTACTGTAATGTCTGTCAGTCATCTATGCATTTGTCCCTCTTTTCCTTTGGCTACTGTAATGTCTGTCAGTCATCGATCCATATGTCCCTCTTTTCCTTTGGCTACTGTAATGTCTGTCAGTCATCGATCCATCTATCCCTCATTTCCTTTGGCTACAGTAATGTCTGTCAGTCATCGATCCATTTGTCCCTCTTTTCCTTTGGCTACTGTAATGTCTGTCAGTCATCGATCCATGTGTCCCTCTTTTCCTTTGGCTACTGTAATGTCTGTCAGTCATCGATCCATCTGTCCCTCATTTACTTTGCCTACTGTAATGTCTGTCAGTCATCTATGCATTTTCCCTCTTTTCCTTTGACTACTGTAATGTCTGTCAGTCATTGATCCATTTGTCCCTCTTTTCCTTTGGCTACTGTAATGTCTGTCAGTCATCGATCCATGCGTCCCTCTTTTCCTTTGGCTACTGTAATGTCTGTCAGTCATCGATCCATCTGTCCCTCTTTTCCTTTGGCTACTGTAATGTCTGTCAGTCATCGATCCATCTCTCCCTCTTTTCCTTTGGCTACTGTAATGTCTGTCAGTCATCGATCCATCTGTCCCTCTTTTCCTTTGGCTACTGTAATGTCTGTCAGTCATCGATCCATCTGTCCCTCTTTTCCTTTGGCTACTGTAATGTCTGTCAGTCATCCATCCATCTGTCCCTCATTTATTTTGGCTACTGTAATGTCTGTCAGTCATCGATCCATCTCTCCCTCTTTTCCTTTGGCTACTGTAATGTCTGTCAGTCATCGATCCATCTGTCCCTCTTTTCCTTTGGCTACTGTAATGTCTGTCAGTCATCGATCCATCTGTCCCTCCTTTCCTTTGGCTACTGTAATGTCTGTCAGTCATCCATCCATCTGTCCCTCATTTATTTTGGCTACTGTAATGTCTGTCAGTCATCGATCCATCTGTCCCTCTTTTCCTTTGGCTACTGTAATGTCTGTCAGTCATCGATCCATCTATCCTCTTTTCCTTTGGCTACTTTAATGTCTGTCAGTCATCGATCCATCTCTCCCTCTTTTCCTTTGGCTACTTTAATGTCTGTCAGTCATCGATCCATCTCTCCCTCTTTTCCTTTGGCTACTGTAATGTCTGTCAGTCATCGATCCATCTTTTCCGCTTTTCCTTTGGCTACTGTAATGTCTGTCAGTCATCGATCCATCTATCCCTCATTTCCTTTGGCTACAGTAATGTCTGTCAGTCATCGATCCATTTGTCCCTCTTCTCCTTTGGAGACTGTAATGTCTGTCAGTCATCGATCCATGTGTCCCTCTTTTCCTTTGGCTACTGTAATGTTTGTCAGTCATCGATCCATCTGTCCCTGATTTACTTTGGCTACTGTAATGTCTGTCAGTCATCGATCCATTTGTCCCTCTTTTCCTTTGGCTACTGTAATGTCTGTCTGTCATCGATCCATGTGTCCCTCTTTTCCTTTGGCTACTGTAATGTCTGTCAGTCATCGATCCATCTGTCCCTCTTTTCCTTTGGCTACTGTAATGTCTGTCAGTCATCGATCCATCTCTCCCTCTTTTCCTTTGGCTACTGTAATGTCTGTCAGTCATCGATCCATCTGTCCCTCTTTTCCTTTGGCTACTGTAATGTCTGTCAGTCATCGATCCATCTCTCCCTCTTTTCCTTTGGCTACTGTAATGTCTGTCAGTCATCGATCCATCTATCCCTCATTTCCTTTGGCTACAGTAATGTCTGTCAGTCATCGATCCATTTGTCCCTCTTTTCCTTTGGCTACTGTAATGTCTGTCAGTCATCGATCCATTTGTCCCTCTTTTCCTTTGGCTACTGTAATGTCTGTCAGTCATCGATCCATCTGTCCCTCATTTACTTTGGCTACTGTAATGTCTGTCAGTCATCTATGCATTTTCCCTCTTTTCCTTTGACTACTGTAATGTCTTTCAGTCATCGATCCATTTGTCCCTCATTTCCATTGGCTACTGTAATGTCTGGCAGTCATCGATCCATGTGTCCCTCTTTTCCTTTGGCTACTGTAATGTCTGTCAGTCATCGATCCATCTGTCCCTCTTTTCCTTTGGCTACTGTAATGTCTGTCAATCATCGATCCATCTCTCCCTCTTTTCCTTTGGCTACTGTAATGTCTGTCAGTCATCGATCCATCTATCCCTCATTTCCTTTGGCTACAGTAATGTCTGTCAGTCATCGATCCATTTGTCCCTCTTTTCCTTTGGCTACTGTAATGTCTGTCAGTCATCGATCCATGTGTCCCTCTTTTCCTTTGGCTACTGTAATGTCTGTCAGTCATCTATGCATTTGTCCCTCTTTTCCTTTGGCTACTGTAATGTCTGTCAGTCATCGATCCATATGTCCCTCTTTTCCTTTGGCTACTGTAATGTCTGTCAGTCATCGATCCATCTATCCCTCATTTCCTTTGGCTACAGTAATGTCTGTCAGTCATCGATCCATTTGTCCCTCTTTTCCTTTGGCTACTGTAATGTCTGTCAGTCATCGATCCATGTGTCCCTCTTTTCCTTTGGCTACTGTAATGTCTGTCAGTCATCGATCCATCTGTCCCTCATTTACTTTGCCTACTGTAATGTCTGTCAGTCATCTATGCATTTTCCCTCTTTTCCTTTGACTACTGTAATGTCTGTCAGTCATCGATCCATTTGTCCCTCTTTTCCTTTGGCTACTGTAATGTCTGTCAGTCATCGATCCATGTGTCTCTCTTTTCCTTTGGCTACTGTAATGTCTGTCAGTCATCGATCCATCTGTCCCTCTTTTCCTTTGGCTACTGTAATGTCTGTCAGTCATCGATCCATCTCTCCCTCTTTTCCTTTGGCTACTGTAATGTCTGTCAGTCATCGATCCATCTGTCCCTCTTTTCCTTTGGCTACTGTAATGTCTGTCAATCATCGATCCATCTGTCCCTCTTTTCCTTTGGCTACTGTAATGTCTGTCAGTCATCCATCCATCTGTCCCTCATTTATTTTGGCTACTGTAATGTCTGTCAGTCATCGATCCATCTCTCCCTCTTTTCCTTTGGCTACTGTAATGTCTGTCAGTCATCGATCCATCTGTCCCTCTTTTCCTTTGGCTACTGTAATGTCTGTCAGTCATCGATCCATCTGTCCCTCCTTTCCTTTGGCTACTGTAATGTCTGTCAGTCATCCATCCATCTGTCCCTCATTTATTTTGGCTACTGTAATGTCTGTCAGTCATCGATCCATCTGTCCCTCTTTTCCTTTGGCTACTGTAATGTCTGTCAGTCATCGATCCATATGTCCCTCTTTTCCTTTGGCTACTGTAATGTCTGTCAGTCATCGATCCGTCTATCCCTCATTTCCTTTGGCTACAGTAATGTCTGTCAGTCATCGATCCATTTGTACCTCTTTTCCTTTGGCTACTGTAATGTCTGTCAGTCATCGATCCATGTGTCCCTCTTTTCCTTTGGCTACTGTAATGTCTGTCAGTCATCGATCCATCTGTCCCTCATTTACTTTGGCTACTGTAATGTCTGTCAGTCATCTATGCATTTTCCCTCTTTTCCTTTGACTACTGTAATGTCTGTCAGTCATCGATCCATTTGTCCCTCTTTTCCATTGGCTACTGTAATGTCTGTCAGTCATCGATCCATGTGTCCCTCTTTTCCTTTGGCTACTGTAATGTCTGTCAGTCATCGATCCATCTGTCCCTCTTTTCCTTTGGCTACTGTAATGTCTGTCAGTCATCGATCCATCTCTCCCTCTTTTCCTTTGGCTACTGTAATGTCTGTCAGTCATCGATCCATCTGTCCCTCTTTTCCTTTGGCTACTGTAATGTCTGTCAGTCATCGACCCATCTGTCCCTCTTTTCCTTTGGCTACTGTAATGTCTGTCAGTCATCCATCCATCTGTCCCTCATTTATTTTGGCTACTGTAATCTCTGTCAGTCATCGATCCATCTGTCCCTCTTTTACTTTGGCTACTGTAATGTCTGTCAGTCATCTATGCATTTGTCCCTCTTTTCCTTTGGCTACTGTAATGTCTGTCAGTCATCGATCCATCTATCCCTCATTTCCTTTGGCTACAGTAATGTCTGTCAGTCATCGATCCATTTGTCCCTCTTTTCCTTTGGCTACTGTAATGTCTGTCAGTCATCGATCCATTTGTCCCTCTTTTCCTTTGGCTACTGTAATGTCTGTCAGTCATCGATCCATCTGTCCCTCATTTACTTTGGCTACTGTAATGTCTGTCAGTCATCTATGCATTTTCCCTCTTTTCCTTTGACTACTGTAATGTCTTTCAGTCATCGATCCATTTGTCCCTCTTTTCCATTGGCTACTGTAATGTCTGTCAATCATCGATCCATCTCTCCCTCTTTTCCTTTGGCTACTGTAATGTCTGTCAGTCATCGATCCATCTATCCTCTTTTCCTTTGGCTACTTTAATGTCTGTCAGTCATCGATCCATCTCTCCCTCTTTTCCTTTGGCTACTTTAATGTCTGTCAGTCATCGATCCATCTCTCCCTCTTTTCCTTTGGCTACTGTAATGTCTGTCAGTCATCGATCCATCTTTTCCGCTTTTCCTTTGGCTACTGTAATGTCTGTCAGTCATCGATCCATCTATCCCTCATTTCCTTTGGCTACAGTAATGTCTGTCAGTCATCGATCCATTTGTCCCTCTTCTCCTTTGGAGACTGTAATGTCTGTCAGTCATCGATCCATGTGTCCCTCTTTTCCTTTGGCTACTGTAATGTTTGTCAGTCATCGATCCATCTGTCCCTGATTTACTTTGGCTACTGTAATGTCTGTCAGTCATCGATCCATTTGTCCCTCTTTTCCTTTGGCTACTGTAATGTCTGTCTGTCATCGATCCATGTGTCCCTCTTTTCCTTTGGCTACTGTAATGTCTGTCAGTCATCGATCCATCTGTCCCTCTTTTCCTTTGGCTACTGTAATGTCTGTCAGTCATCGATCCATCTCTCCCTCTTTTCCTTTGGCTACTGTAATGTCTGTCAGTCATCGATCCATCTGTCCCTCTTTTCCTTTGGCTACTGTAATGTCTGTCAGTCATCGATCCATCTCTCCCTCTTTTCCTTTGGCTACTGTAATGTCTGTCAGTCATCGATCCATCTATCCCTCATTTCCTTTGGCTACAGTAATGTCTGTCAGTCATCGATCCATTTGTCCCTCTTTTCCTTTGGCTACTGTAATGTCTGTCAGTCATCGATCCATTTGTCCCTCTTTTCCTTTGGCTACTGTAATGTCTGTCAGTCATCGATCCATCTGTCCCTCATTTACTTTGGCTACTGTAATGTCTGTCAGTCATCTATGCATTTTCCCTCTTTTCCTTTGACTACTGTAATGTCTTTCAGTCATCGATCCATTTGTCCCTCATTTCCATTGGCTACTGTAATGTCTGTCAGTCATCGATCCATGTGTCCCTCTTTTCCTTTGGCTACTGTAATGTCTGTCAGTCATCGATCCATCTGTCCCTCTTTTCCTTTGGCTACTGTAATGTCTGTCAATCATCGATCCATCTCTCCCTCTTTTCCTTTGGCTACTGTAATGTCTGTCAGTCATCGATCCATCTATCCCTCATTTCCTTTGGCTACAGTAATGTCTGTCAGTCATCGATCCATTTGTCCCTCTTTTCCTTTGGCTACTGTAATGTCTGTCAGTCATCGATCCATGTGTCCCTCTTTTCCTTTGGCTACTGTAATGTCTGTCAGTCATCTATGCATTTGTCCCTCTTTTCCTTTGGCTACTGTAATGTCTGTCAGTCATCGATCCATATGTCCCTCTTTTCCTTTGGCTACTGTAATGTCTGTCAGTCATCGATCCATCTATCCCTCATTTCCTTTGGCTACAGTAATGTCTGTCAGTCATCGATCCATTTGTCCCTCTTTTCCTTTGGCTACTGTAATGTCTGTCAGTCATCGATCCATGTGTCCCTCTTTTCCTTTGGCTACTGTAATGTCTGTCAGTCATCGATCCATCTGTCCCTCATTTACTTTGCCTACTGTAATGTCTGTCAGTCATCTATGCATTTTCCCTCTTTTCCTTTGACTACTGTAATGTCTGTCAGTCATCGATCCATTTGTCCCTCTTTTCCTTTGGCTACTGTAATGTCTGTCAGTCATCGATCCATGTGTCTCTCTTTTCCTTTGGCTACTGTAATGTCTGTCAGTCATCGATCCATCTGTCCCTCTTTTCCTTTGGCTACTGTAATGTCTGTCAGTCATCGATCCATCTCTCCCTCTTTTCCTTTGGCTACTGTAATGTCTGTCAGTCATCGATCCATCTGTCCCTCTTTTCCTTTGGCTACTGTAATGTCTGTCAATCATCGATCCATCTGTCCCTCTTTTCCTTTGGCTACTGTAATGTCTGTCAGTCATCCATCCATCTGTCCCTCATTTATTTTGGCTACTGTAATGTCTGTCAGTCATCGATCCATCTCTCCCTCTTTTCCTTTGGCTACTGTAATGTCTGTCAGTCATCGATCCATCTGTCCCTCTTTTCCTTTGGCTACTGTAATGTCTGTCAGTCATCGATCCATCTGTCCCTCCTTTCCTTTGGCTACTGTAATGTCTGTCAGTCATCCATCCATCTGTCCCTCATTTATTTTGGCTACTGTAATGTCTGTCAGTCATCGATCCATCTGTCCCTCTTTTCCTTTGGCTACTGTAATGTCTGTCAGTCATCGATCCATATGTCCCTCTTTTCCTTTGGCTACTGTAATGTCTGTCAGTCATCGATCCGTCTATCCCTCATTTCCTTTGGCTACAGTAATGTCTGTCAGTCATCGATCCATTTGTACCTCTTTTCCTTTGGCTACTGTAATGTCTGTCAGTCATCGATCCATGTGTCCCTCTTTTCCTTTGGCTACTGTAATGTCTGTCAGTCATCGATCCATCTGTCCCTCATTTACTTTGGCTACTGTAATGTCTGTCAGTCATCTATGCATTTTCCCTCTTTTCCTTTGACTACTGTAATGTCTGTCAGTCATCGATCCATTTGTCCCTCTTTTCCATTGGCTACTGTAATGTCTGTCAGTCATCGATCCATGTGTCCCTCTTTTCCTTTGGCTACTGTAATGTCTGTCAGTCATCGATCCATCTGTCCCTCTTTTCCTTTGGCTACTGTAATGTCTGTCAGTCATCGATCCATCTCTCCCTCTTTTCCTTTGGCTACTGTAATGTCTGTCAGTCATCGATCCATCTGTCCCTCTTTTCCTTTGGCTACTGTAATGTCTGTCAGTCATCGACCCATCTGTCCCTCTTTTCCTTTGGCTACTGTAATGTCTGTCAGTCATCCATCCATCTGTCCCTCATTTATTTTGGCTACTGTAATGTCTGTCAGTCATCGATCCATCTGTCCCTCTTTTACTTTGGCTACTGTAATGTCTGTCAGTCATCTATGCATTTGTCCCTCTTTTCCTTTGGCTACTGTAATGTCTGTCAGTCATCGATCCATCTATCCCTCATTTCCTTTGGCTACAGTAATGTCTGTCAGTCATCGATCCATTTGTCCCTCTTTTCCTTTGGCTACTGTAATGTCTGTCAGTCATCGATCCATTTGTCCCTCTTTTCCTTTGGCTACTGTAATGTCTGTCAGTCATCGATCCATCTGTCCCTCATTTACTTTGGCTACTGTAATGTCTGTCAGTCATCTATGCATTTTCCCTCTTTTCCTTTGACTACTGTAATGTCTTTCAGTCATCGATCCATTTGTCCCTCTTTTCCATTGGCTACTGTAATGTCTGTCAATCATCGATCCATCTCTCCCTCTTTTCCTTTGGCTACTGTAATGTCTGTCAGTCATCGATCCATCTATCCCTCATTTCCTTTGGCTACAGTAATGTCTGTCAGTCATCGATCCATTTGTCCCTCTTTTCCTTTGGCTACTGTAATGTCTGTCAGTCATCGATCCATGTGTCCCTCTTTTCCTTTGGCTACTGTAATGTCTGTCAGTCATCTATGCATTTGTCCCTCTTTTCCTTTGGCTACTGTAATGTCTGTCAGTCATCGATCCATATGTCCCTCTTTTCCTTTGGCTACTGTAATGTCTGTCAGTCATCGATCCATCTATCCCTCATTTCCTTTGGCTACAGTAATGTCTGTCAGTCATCGATCCATTTGTCCCTCTTTTCCTTTGGCTACTGTAATGTCTGTCAGTCATCGATCCATGTGTCCCTCTTTTCCTTTGGCTACTGTAATGTCTGTCAGTCATCGATCCATCTGTCCCTCATTTACTTTGCCTACTGTAATGTCTGTCAGTCATCTATGCATTTTCCCTCTTTTCCTTTGACTACTGTAATGTCTGTCAGTCATTGATCCATTTGTCCCTCTTTTCCTTTGGCTACTGTAATGTCTGTCATGCATCGATCCATGCGTCCCTCTTTTCCTTTGGCTACTGTAATGTCTGTCAGTCATCGATCCATCTGTCCCTCTTTTCCTTTGGCTACTGTAATGTCTGTCAGTCATCGATCCATCTCTCCCTCTTTTCCTTTGGCTACTGTAATGTCTGTCAGTCATCGATCCATCTGTCCCTCTTTTCCTTTGGCTACTGTAATGTCTGTCAGTCATCGATCCATCTGTCCCTCTTTTCCTTTGGCTACTGTAATGTCTGTCAGTCATCCATCCATCTGTCCCTCATTTATTTTGGCTACTGTAATGTCTGTCAGTCATCGATCCATCTCTCCCTCTTTTCCTTTGGCTACTGTAATGTCTGTCAGTCATCGATCCATCTGTCCCTCTTTTCCTTTGGCTACTGTAATGTCTGTCAGTCATCGATCCATCTGTCCCTCCTTTCCTTTGGCTACTGTAATGTCTGTCAGTCATCCATCCATCTGTCCCTCATTTATTTTGGCTACTGTAATGTCTGTCAGTCATCGATCCATCTGTCCCTCTTTTCCTTTGGCTACTGTAATGTCTGTCAGTCATCGATCCATCTATCCTCTTTTCCTTTGGCTACTTTAATGTCTGTCAGTCATCGATCCATCTCTCCCTCTTTTCCTTTGGCTACTTTAATGTCTGTCAGTCATCGATCCATCTCTCCCTCTTTTCCTTTGGCTACTGTAATGTCTGTCAGTCATCGATCCATCTTTTCCGCTTTTCCTTTGGCTACTGTAATGTCTGTCAGTCATCGATCCATCTATCCCTCATTTCCTTTGGCTACAGTAATGTCTGTCAGTCATCGATCCATTTGTCCCTCTTCTCCTTTGGAGACTGTAATGTCTGTCAGTCATCGATCCATGTGTCCCTCTTTTCCTTTGGCTACTGTAATGTTTGTCAGTCATCGATCCATCTGTCCCTGATTTACTTTGGCTACTGTAATGTCTGTCAGTCATCGATCCATTTGTCCCTCTTTTCCTTTGGCTACTGTAATGTCTGTCTGTCATCGATCCATGTGTCCCTCTTTTCCTTTGGCTACTGTAATGTCTGTCAGTCATCGATCCATCTGTCCCTCTTTTCCTTTGGCTACTGTAATGTCTGTCAGTCATCGATCCATCTCTCCCTCTTTTCCTTTGGCTACTGTAATGTCTGTCAGTCATCGATCCATCTGTCCCTCTTTTCCTTTGGCTACTGTAATGTCTGTCAGTCATCGATCCATCTCTCCCTCTTTTCCTTTGGCTACTGTAATGTCTGTCAGTCATCGATCCATCTATCCCTCATTTCCTTTGGCTACAGTAATGTCTGTCAGTCATCGATCCATGTGTCCCTCTTTTCCTTTGACTACTGTAATGTCTGTCAGTCATCGATCCATCTGTCCCACATTTACTTTGGCTACTGTAATGTCTGTCAGTCATCTATGCATTTTCCCTCTTTTCCTTTGACTACTGTAATGTCTGTCAGTCATCGATCCATTTGTCCCTCTTTTCCATTGGCTACTGTAATGTCTGTCAGTCATCGATCCATGTGTCCCTCTTTTCCTTTGGCTACTGTAATGTCTGTCAGTCATCGATCCATCTCTCCCTCTTTTCCTTTGGCTACTGTAATGTCTGTCAGTCATCGATCCATCTGTCCCTCTTTTCCTTTGGCTACTGTAATGTCTGTCAGTCATCGACCCATCTGTCCCTCTTTTCCTTTGGCTACTGTAATGTCTGTCAGTCATCCATCCATCTGTCCCTCATTTATTTTGGCTACTGTAATGTCTGTCAGTCATCGATCCATTTGTCCCTCTTTTACTTTGGCTACTGTAATGTCTGTCAGTCATCTATGCATTTGTCCCTCTTTTCCTTTGGCTACTGTAATGTCTGTCAGTCATCGATCCATATGTCCCTCTTTTCCTTTGGCTACTGTAATGTCTGTCAGTCATCGATCCATCTATCCCTCATTTCCTTTGGCTACAGTAATGTCTGTCAGTCATCGATCCATTTGTCCCTCTTTTCCTTTGGCTACTGTAATGTCTGTCAGTCATCGATCCATTTGTCCCTCTTTTCCTTTGGCTACTGTAATGTCTGTCAGTCATCGATCCATCTGTCCCTCATTTACTTTGGCTACTGTAATGTCTGTCAGTCATCTATGCATTTTCCCTCTTTTCCTTTGTCTACTGTAATGTCTTTCAGTCATCGATCCATTTGTCCCTCTTTTCCATTGGCTACTGTAATGTCTGTCAGTCATCGATCCATGTGTCCCTCTTTTCCTTTGGCTACTGTAATGTCTGTCAGTCATCGATCCATCTGTCCCTCTTTTCCTTTGGCTACTGTAATGTCTGTCAATCATCGATCCATCTCTCCCTCTTTTCCTTTGGCTACAGTAATGTCTGTCAGTCATCGATCCATGTGTCCCTCTTTTCCTTTGGCTACTGTAATGTCTGTCAGTCATCTATGCATTTGTCCCTCTTTTCCTTTGGCTACTGTAATGTCTGTCAGTCATCGATCCATATGTCCCTCTTTTCCTTTGGCTACTGTAATGTCTGTCAGTCATCGATCCATCTATCCCTCATTTCCTTTGGCTACAGTAATGTCTGTCAGTCATCGATCCATTTGTCCCTCTTTTCCTTTGGCTACTGTAATGTCTGTCAGTCATCGATCCATCTCTCCCTCTTTTCCTTTGGCTACTGTAATGTCTGTCAGTCATCGATCCATCTGTCCCTCATTTACTTTGCCTACTGTAATGTCTGTCAGTCATCTATGCATTTTCCCTCTTTTCCTTTGACTACTGTAATGTCTGTCAGTCATCGACCCATTTGTCCCTCTTTTCCTTTGGCTACTGTAATGTCTGTCAGTCATCGATCCATGTGTCTCTCTTTTCCTTTGGCTACTGTAATGTCTGTCAGTCATCGATCCATCTGTCCCTCTTTTCCTTTGGCTACTGTAATGTCTGTCAGTCATCGATCCATCTCTTCCTCTTTTCCTTTGGCTACTGTAATGTCTGTCAGTCATCGATCCATCTGTCCCTCTTTTCCTTTGGCTACTGTAATGTCTGTCAGTCATCCATCCATCTGTCCCTCATTTATTTTGGCTACTGTAATGTCTGTCAGTCATCGATCCATCTCTCCCTCTTTTCCTTTGGCTACTGTAATGTCTGTCAGTCATCGATCCATCTGTCCCTCTTTTCCTTTGGCTACAGTAATGTCTGTCAGTCATCGATCCATATGTCCCTCTTTTCCTTTGGCTACTGTAATGTCTGTCAGTCATCGATCCATCTATCCCTCATTTCCTTTGGCTACAGTAATGTCTGTCAGTCATCGATCCATTTGTACCTCTTTTCCTTTGGCTACTGTAATGTCTGTCAGTCATCGATCCATGTGTCCCTCTTTTCCTTTGGCTACTGTAATGTCTGTCAGTCATCGATCCATCTGTCCCTCATTTACTTTGGCTACTGTAATGTCTGTCAGTCATCTATGCATTTTCCCTCTTTTCCTTTGGCTACTGTAATGTCTGTCAGTCATCGATCCATTTGTCCCTCTTTCCCATTGGCTACTGTAATGTCTGTCAGTCATCGATCCATGTGTCCCTCTTTTCCTTTGGCTACTGTAATGTCTGTCAGTCATCGATCCATCTGTCCCTCTTTTCCTTTGGCTACTGTAATGTCTGTCAGTCATCGATCCATCTGTCCCTCTTTTACTTTGGCTACTGTAATGTCTGTCAGTCATCTATGCATTTGTCCCTCTTTTCCTTTGGCTACTGTAATGTCTGTCAGTCATCGATCCATATGTCCCTCTTTTCCTTTGGCTACTGTAATGTCTGTCAGTCATCGATCCATCTATCCCTCATTTCCTTTGGCTACAGTAATGTATGTCAGTCATCGATCCATGTGTCCCTCTTTTCCTTTGGCTACTGTAATGTCTGTCAGTCATCGATCCATCTGTCCCACATTTACTTTGGCTACTGTAATGTCTGTCAGTCATCTATGCATTTTCCCTCTTTTCCTTTGACTACTGTAATGTCTGTCAGTCATCGATCCATTTGTCCCTCTTTTCCATTGGCTACTGTAATGTCTGTCAGTCATCGATCCATGTGTCCCTCTTTTCCTTTGGCTACTGTAATGTCTGTCAGTCATCGATCCATCTCTCCCTCTTTTCCTTTGGCTACTGTAATGTCGTCAGTCATCGATCCATCTGTCCCTCTTTTCCTTTGGCTACTGTAATGTCTGTCAGTCATCGACCCATCTGTCCCTCTTTTCCTTTGGCTACTGTAATGTCTGTCAGTCATCCATCCATCTGTCCCTCATTTATTTTGGCTACTGTAATGTCTGTCAGTCATCGATCCATCTGTCCCTCTTTTACTTTGGCTACTGTAATGTCTGTCAGTCATCTATGCATTTGTCCCTCTTTTCCTTTGGCTACTGTAATGTCTGTCAGTCATCGATCCATATGTCCCTCTTTTCCTTTGGCTACTGTAATGTCTGTCAGTCATCGATCCATCTATCCCTCATTTCCTTTGGCTACAGTAATGTCTGTCAGTCATCGATCCATTTGTCCCTCTTTTCCTTTGGCTACTGTAATGTCTGTCAGTCATCGATCCATTTGTCCCTCTTTTCCTTTGGCTACTGTAATGTCTGTCAGTCATCGATCCATCTGTCCCTCATTTACTTTGGCTACTGTAATGTCTGTCAGTCATTTATGCATTTTCCCTCTTTTCCTTTGACTACTGTAATGTCTTTCAGTCATCGATCCATTTGTCCCTCTTTTCCATTGGCTACTGTAATGTCTGTCAGTCATCGATCCATGTGTCCCTCTTTTCCTTTGGCTACTGTAATGTCTGTCAGTCATCGATCCATCTGTCCCTCTTTTCCTTTGGCTACTGTAATGTCTGTCAATCATCGATCCATCTCTCCCTCTTTTCCTTTGGCTACTGTAATGTCTGTCAGTCATCGATCCATCTATCCCTCATTTCCTTTGGCTACAGTAATGTCTGTCAGTCATCGATCCATTTGTCCCTCTTTTCCTTTGGCTACTGTAATGTCTGTCAGTCATCGATCCATGTGTCCCTCTTTTCCTTTGGCTACTGTAATGTCTGTCAGTCATCTATGCATTTGTCCCTCTTTTCCTTTGGCTACTGTAATGTCTGTCAGTCATCGATCCATATGTCCCTTTTTTCCTTTGGCTACTGTAATGTCTGTCAGTCATCGATCCATCTATCCCTCATTTCCTTTGGCTACAGTAATGTCTGTCAGTCATCGATCCATTTGTCCCTCTTTTCCTTTGGCTACTGTAATGTCTGTCAGTCATCGATCCATGTGTCCCTCTTTTCCTTTGGCTACTGTAATGTCTGTCAGTCATCGATCCATCTGTCCCTCATTTACTTTGCCTACTGTAATGTCTGTCAGTCATCTATGCATTTTCCCTCTTTTCCTTTGACTACTGTAATGTCTGTCAGTCATCGACCCATTTGTCCCTCTTTTCCTTTGGCTACTGTAATGAGTGTCAGTCATCGATCCATCTATCCCTCTTTTCCTTTGACTACTGTAATGTCTGTCAGTCATCGATCCATCTGTCCCTCTTTTCCTTTGGCTACTGTAATGTCTATCAGTCATCGATCCATCTCTCCCTCTTTTCCTTTGGCTAATGTAATGTCTGTCAGTCATCGATCCATCTGTCCCTCTTTTCCTTTGGCTACTGTAATGTCTGTCAGTCATCGATCCATCTATCCCTCTTTTCCTTTGGCTACTGTAATGTCTGTCAGTCATTGATCCATCAGTTCCTTTTTTCCTTTGGCTACTGTAATGTCTGTCAGTCATCGATCCATTTGTCACTCTTTTCCTTTGGCTACTGTAATGTCTGTCAGTCATCGATCCATCTGTCCCTCATTTCCATTGGCTACTGTAATGTCTGTCAGTCATCGATCCATCTATCCCTCTTTTCCTTTGGCTACTGTAATGTCTGTCAGTCATCGATCCATCTATCCTCTTTTCCTTTGGTTACTGTAATGTCTGTCAGTCATCGATCCATCTGTCCCTCTTTTCCTTTGGCTACTGTAATGTCTGTCAGTCATCCATCCATCTGTCCCCCTTTTCCTTTGGCTACTGTAATGTCTGTTAGTCTTCGATCCATATGTCCCTCTTTTCCTTTGGCTACTGTAATGTCTGTCAGTCATTGATCCATCTGTTCCTTTTTTCCTTTGGCTACTGTAATGTCTGTCAGTCATCGATCCATCTATCTTTCATTTCCGTTGGCTACTGTAATATATGTCAGTCATCGATCCATCTGTCCCTCTTTTCCTTTGACTACTGTAATGTCTGTCAGTCATCGATCCATCTGTCCCTCTTTTCCTTTGGCTACTGTAATGTCTGTCAGTCATCGATCCATCTATCCTCTTTTCCTTTGGCTACTGTAATGTCTGTCAGTCATCGATCCATCTGTCCCTCTTTTCCTTTGGCTACTGTAATGTCTGTCAGTCATCCATCCATCTGTCCCCCTTTTCCTTTGGCTACTGTAATGTCTGTCAGTCATTGATCCATCAGTTCCTTTTTTCCTTTGGCTACTGTAATGTCTGTCAGTCATCGATCCATTTGTCACTCTTTTCCTTTGGCTACTGTAATGTCTGTCAGTCATCGATCCATCTGTCCCTCATTTCCATTGGCTACTGTAATGTCTGTCAGTCATCGATCCATCTATCCCTCTTTTCCTTTGGCTACTGTAATGTCTGTCAGTCATCGATCCATCTATCCTCTTTTCCTTTGGTTACTGTAATGTCTGTCAGTCATCGATCCATCTGTCCCTCTTTTCCTTTGGCTACTGTAATGTCTGTCAGTCATCCATCCATCTGTCCCCCTTTTCCTTTGGCTACTGTAATGTCTGTTAGTCTTCGATCCATATGTCCCTCTTTTCCTTTGGCTACTGTAATGTCTGTCAGTCATTGATCCATCTGTTCCTTTTTTCCTTTGGCTACTGTAATGTCTGTCAGTCATCGATCCATCTATCTTTCATTTCCGTTGGCTACTGTAATATATGTCAGTCATCGATCCATCTGTCCCTCTTTTCCTTTGACTACTGTAATGTCTGTCAGTCATCGATCCATCTGTCCCTCTTTTCCTTTGGCTACTGTAATGTCTGTCAGTCATCGATCCATCTATCCTCTTTTCCTTTGGCTACTGTAATGTCTGTCAGTCATCGATCCATCTGTCCCTCTTTTCCTTTGGCTACTGTAATGTCTGTCAGTCATCCATCCATCTGTCCCCCTTTTCCTTTGGCTACTGTAATGTCTGTTAGTCTTCGATCCATCTGTCCCTCTTTTCCTTTGGCTACTGTAATGTCTGTCAGTCATCCATCCATCTGTCCCTCTTTTCCTTTGGCTACTGTAATGTCTATCAGTCATCGATCCATCTCTCCCTCTTTTCCTTTGGCTAATGTAATGTCTGTCAGTCATCGATCCATCTGTCCCTCTTTTCCTTTGGCTACTGTAATGTCTGTCAGTCATCGATCCATCTATCCCTCTTTTCCTTTGGCTACTGTAATGTCTGTCAGTCATTGATCCATCAGTTCCTTTTTTCCTTTGGCTACTGTAATGTCTGTCAGTCATCGATCCATTTGTCACTCTTTTCCTTTGGCTACTGTAATGTCTGTCAGTCATCGATCCATCTGTCCCTCATTTCCATTGGCTACTGTAATGTCTGTCAGTCATCGATCCATCTATCCCTCTTTTCCTTTGGCTACTGTAATGTCTGTCAGTCATCGATCCATCTATCCTCTTTTCCTTTGGTTACTGTAATGTCTGTCAGTCATCGATCCATCTGTCCCTCTTTTCCTTTGGCTACTGTAATGTCTGTCAGTCATCCATCCATCTGTCCCCCTTTTCCTTTGGCTACTGTAATGTCTGTTAGTCTTCGATCCATATGTCCCTCTTTTCCTTTGGCTACTGTAATGTCTGTCAGTCATTGATCCATCTGTTCCTTTTTTCCTTTGGCTACTGTAATGTCTGTCAGTCATCGATCCATCTATCTTTCATTTCCGTTGGCTACTGTAATATATGTCAGTCATCGATCCATCTGTCCCTCTTTTCCTTTGACTACTGTAATGTCTGTCAGTCATCGATCCATCTGTCCCTCTTTTCCTTTGGCTACTGTAATGTCTGTCAGTCATCGATCCATCTATCCTCTTTTCCTTTGGCTACTGTAATGTCTGTCAGTCATCGATCCATCTGTCCCTCTTTTCCTTTGGCTACTGTAATGTCTGTCAGTCATCCATCCATCTGTCCCCCTTTTCCTTTGGCTACTGTAATGTCTGTCAGTCATTGATCCATCAGTTCCTTTTTTCCTTTGGCTACTGTAATGTCTGTCAGTCATCGATCCATTTGTCACTCTTTTCCTTTGGCTACTGTAATGTCTGTCAGTCATCGATCCATCTGTCCCTCATTTCCATTGGCTACTGTAATGTCTGTCAGTCATCGATCCATCTATCCCTCTTTTCCTTTGGCTACTGTAATGTCTGTCAGTCATCGATCCATCTATCCTCTTTTCCTTTGGTTACTGTAATGTCTGTCAGTCATCGATCCATCTGTCCCTCTTTTCCTTTGGCTACTGTAATGTCTGTCAGTCATCCATCCATCTGTCCCCCTTTTCCTTTGGCTACTGTAATGTCTGTTAGTCTTCGATCCATATGTCCCTCTTTTCCTTTGGCTACTGTAATGTCTGTCAGTCATTGATCCATCTGTTCCTTTTTTCCTTTGGCTACTGTAATGTCTGTCAGTCATCGATCCATCTATCTTTCATTTCCGTTGGCTACTGTAATATATGTCAGTCATCGATCCATCTGTCCCTCTTTTCCTTTGACTACTGTAATGTCTGTCAGTCATCGATCCATCTGTCCCTCTTTTCCTTTGGCTACTGTAATGTCTGTCAGTCATCGATCCATCTATCCTCTTTTCCTTTGGCTACTGTAATGTCTGTCAGTCATCGATCCATCTGTCCCTCTTTTCCTTTGGCTACTGTAATGTCTGTCAGTCATCCATCCATCTGTCCCCCTTTTCCTTTGGCTACTGTAATGTCTGTTAGTCTTCGATCCATATGTCCCTCTTTTCCTTTGGCTACTGTAATGTCTGTCAGTCATTGATCCATCTGTTCCTTTTTTCCTTTGGCTACTGTAATGTCTGTCAGTCATCGATCCATCTATCTTTCATTTCCGTTGGCTACTGTAATATATGTCAGTCATCGATCCATCTGTCCCTCTTTTCCTTTGACTACTGTAATGTCTGTCAGTCATCGATCCATCTGTCCCTCTTTTCCTTTGGCTACTGTAATGTCTGACAGTCATCGATCCATCTATCCTCTTTTCCTTTGGTTACTGTAATGTCTGTCAGTCATCGATCCATCTCTCCCTCTTTTCCTTTGGCTACTGTAATGTCTGGCAGTCATCGATCCATCTGTCCCTCTTTTCCTTTGGCTACTGTAATGTCTGTCAGTCATCCATCCATCTTTCCCCCTTTTCCTTTGGCTACTGTAAAGTCTGTTAGTCTTCGATCCATATGTCCCTCTTTTCCTTTGGCTACTGTAATGTCTGTCAGTCATTGATCCATCTGTTCCTTTTTTCCTTTGGCTACTGTAATGTCTGTCAGTCATCGATCCATTTGTCACTCTTTTCCTTTGGCTACTGTAATGTCTGTCAGTCATCGATCCATCTGTCCCTCATTTCCTTTGGCTACTGTAATGTCTGTCAGTCATCGATCCATCTGTCCCTCTTTTCCTTTGGCTACTGTAATGTCTGTCAGTCATTGATCCATCTGTCCCTCATTTACTTTGGCTACTGTAATGTCTGTCAGTCATCTATGCATTTTCCCTCTTTTCCTTTGGCTACTGTAATGTCTGTCAGTCATCGATCCATCTCTCCCTCTTTTCCTTTGGCTACTGTAATGTCTGTCAGTCATTGATCCATCTGTTATTTTTTTTCCTTTGGCTACTGTAATGTCTGTCAGTCATCGATCCATTTTTCTCTCTTTTCCTTTGGCTACTGTAATGAGTGTCAGTCATCGATCCATCTATCCCTCATTTCCGTTGTCTACTGTAATATATGTCAGTCATCGATACATCTTTCTCTCTTTTCCTTTGACTACTGTAATGTCTGTCAGTCATCGATCCATCTGTCCCTCTTTTCCTTTGGCTACTGTAATGTCTATCAGTCATCGATCCATCTCTCCCTCTTTTCCTTTGGCTAATGTAATGTCTGTCAGTCATCCATCCATCTGTCCCTCTTTTCCTTTGGCTACTGTAATGTCTGTCAGTCATCGATCCATCTATCCCTCTTTTCCTTTGGCTACTGTAATGTCTGTCAGTCATTGATCCATCAGTTCCTTTTTTCCTTTGGCTACTGTAATGTCTGTCAGTCATCGATCCATTTGTCACTCTTTTCCTTTGGCTACTGTAATGTCTGTCAGTCATCGATCCATATGTCCCTCATTTCCATTGGCTACTGTAATGTCTGTCAGTCATCGATCCATCTGTCCCTCTTTTCCTTTGGCTACTGTAATGTCTGTCAGTCATCGATCCATCTATCATCTTTTCCTTTGGTTACTGTAATGTCTGTCAGTCATCGATCCATCTCTCCCTCTTTTCCTTTGGCTACTGTAATGTCTGTCAGTCAACGATCCATCTGTCCCTCTTTTCCTTTGGCTACTGTAATGTCTGTCAGTCATCCATCCATCTGTCCCCCTTTTCCTTTGGCTACTGTAATGTCTGTTAGTCTTCGATCCATATGTCCCTCATTTACTTTGGCTACTGTAATGTCTGTCAGTCATCTATGCATTTTCCCTCTTTTCCTTTGGCTACTGTAATGTCTGTCAGTCATCGATCCATCTCTCCCTCTTTTCCTTTGGCTACTGTAATGTCTGTCAGTCATTGATCCATCTGTTATTTTTTTTCCTTTGGCTGCTGTAATGTCTGTCAGTCATCGATCCATTTTTCACTCTTTTCCTTTGGCTACTGTAATGAGTGTCAGTCATCGATCCATCTATCCCTCATTTCCGTTGTCTACTGTAATATATGTCAGTCATCGATCCATCTTTCTCTCTTTTCCTTTGACTACTGTAATGTCTGTCAGTCATCGATCCATCTGTCCCTCTTTTCCTTTGGCTACTGTAATGTCTATCAGTCATCGATCCATCTCTCCCTCTTTTCCTTTGGCTAATGTAATGTCTGTCAGTCATCCATCCATCTGTCCCTCTTTTCCTTTGGCTACTGTAATGTCTGTCAGTCATCGATCCATCTATCCCTCTTTTCCTTTGGCTACTGTAATGTCTGTCAGTCATTGATCCATCAGTTCCTTTTTTCCTTTGGCTACTGTAATGTCTGTCAGTCATCGATCCATCTATCCCTCTTTTCCTTTGGCTACTGTAATGTCTGTCAGTCATTGATCCATCAGTTCCTTTTTTCCTTTGGCTACTGTAATGTCTGTCAGTCATCGATCCATTTGTCACTCTTTTCCTTTGGCTACTGTAATGTCTGTCAGTCATCGATCCATCTGTCCCTCATTTCCATTGGCTACTGTAATGTCTGTCAGTCATCGATCCATCTATCCCTCTTTTCCTTTGGCTACTGTAATGTCTGTCAGTCATCGATCCATCTATCCTCTTTTCCTTTGGTTACTGTAATGTCTGTCAGTCATCGATCCATCTGTCCCTCTTTTCCTTTGGCTACTGTAATGTCTGTCAGTCATCCATCCATCTGTCCCCCTTTTCCTTTGGCTACTGTAATGTCTGTTAGTCTTCGATCCATCTGTCCCTCTTTTCCTTTGACTACTGTAATGTCTGTCAGTCATTGATCCATCTGTCCCTCTTTTCCTTTGGCTACTGTAATGTCTGTCAGTCATCGATCCATCTATCCTCTTTTCCTTTGGCTACTGTAATGTCTGTCAGTCATCGATCCATCTGTCCCTCTTTTCCTTTGGCTACTGTAATGTCTGTCAGTCATCCATCCATCTGTTCCCCTTTTCCTTTGGCTACTGTAATGTCTGTTAGTCTTCGATCCATATGTCCCTCTTTTCCTTTGGCTACTGTAATGTCTGTCAGTCATTGATCCATCTGTTCCTTTTTTCCTTTGGCTACTGTAATGTCTGTCAGTCATCGATCCATCTATCTTTCATTTCCGTTGGCTACTGTAATATATGTCAGTCATAGATCCATCTGTCCCTCATTTCCTTTGGCTACTGTAATGTCTGTCAGTCATCGATCCATCTGTCCCTCTTTTGCTTTGGCTACTGTAATGTCTGTCAGTCATCTATGCATTTGTCCCTCTTTTCCTTTGGCTACTGCATTGTCTGTCAGTCATCGATCCATCTGTCCCTCATTTCCTTTGACTATTGTAATGTCTGTCAGTCATCGATCCATCTGCCCCTCATTTCCTTTGGCTACTGTAATGTCTGTCAGTCTTCGATCCATCTGTCCCTCATTTCCTTTGACTACTATAATGTATGTCAGTCATCGATCCATCTGTCCCTCTTTTCCTTTGGCTACTGTAGTGTCTCTCACTCATCGAACCATCTGTCCCTCTTTTCCGTTGACTACTGTAATGTCTGTCAGTCATCGATAATTGTGTTCCCTTTTCCTTTGACTACTGTAATGAGTGTCAATCATCGATCCATCTATCCCTCATTTCCTTTGGCTACTGTAATATATATCAGTCTTCGATCCATCTGTCCCTCTTTTCCGTTGACTACTGTAATGTATGTCAGTCATCGATCCTTCTGTTCCTCTTTTCCTTTGGCTACTGTAATGTCTGTCTGTCATCCATCCATCTGTCCCTCCTTTCCGTTGGCTACTGTAATTTCTGTCAGTCATCGATCCATTTGTCCCTCTTTTCCTTTGGCTACTCTAATGTCTGTCAGTCATCGATCCATCTGTCCCTCTTTTCCTTTGGCTACTGTAATGTCTCTCACTCAAAGAACCATCTGTCCCTCTTTTCCGTTGACTACTGTAATGTCTGTCGGTCATCGAACCATCTGTCCCTCTTTTCCTTTGGCTACTGTAATGTCTGTCAGTCATCCATCCATCTGTCCCTCTTTTCCTTTGGCTACTGTAATATCTGTCAGTCATCGATCCATCTATCCCTCATTTCCTTTGGCTACTGTAATGTCTGTCAGTCATCGATCCATTTGTCCCTCTTTTCCTTTTGGCTACTGTAATGTCTGTCAGTCATCGATCCATGTGTCCCTCTTTTCCTTTGGCTACTGTAATGTCTGTCAGTCATCGATCAATCTGTCCCTCATATCCTTTGACAATTGTAATGTCTGTCAGTCATCGATCCATCTGTCCCTCATTTCCTTTGGCTACTGTAATATATGTCAGTCATCGATCCATCTGTCCCTCATTTTCTTTGACTACTGGAATGTCTGTCAGTCATCGATCCATCTGTCCCTCTTTTCCTTTGATTACTGCAATGTCTGTCAGTCATCGATCCATCCGTCCCTCCTTTCCTTTGTCTACTGTAATTTCTGTCAGTCATCGATCCATCTGTCCCTCTTTTCCTTTGGCTACTGTAATTTCTGTCAGTCATCGATCCATCTGTCCCTCTCTTCCTTTGGCTACTGTAATGTCTTTCAATCATTGATCCATTTGTCCCTCTTTTCCTTTGACTACTGTAATGTCTGTCAGTCATAGATCAATCTGTCCCTCTTTTGCTTTGGCTACTGTAATGTCTGTCAGTCATCTATGCATTTGTCCCTCTTTTCCTTTGGCTACTGCAATGTCTGTCAGTCATCGATCCATCTGTCCCTCATTTCCTTTGACTATTGTAATGTCTGTCAGTCATCGATCCATCTGCCCCTCATTTCCTTTGGCTACTGTAATGTCTGTCAGTCTTCGATCCATCTGTCCCTCTTTTCCTTTGACTACTGTAATGCTTGTCAGTCATCGATCCATCTGTCCCTCTTTTCCTTTGGCTACTGTAGTGTCTCTCACTCATCGAACCATCTGTCCCTCTTTTCCGTTGACTACTGTAATGTCTGTCAGTCATCGATAATTTTGTTCCCTTTTCCTTTGACTACTGTAATGAGTGTCAATCATCGATCCATCTATCCCTCATTTCCTTTGGCTACTGTAATATATATCAGTCTTCGATCCATCTGTCCCTCTTTTCCGTTGACTACTGTAATGTATGTCAGTCATCGATCCTTCTGTTCCTCTTTTCCTTTGGCTACTGTAATGTCTGTCAGTCATAGATCCATCTGTCCCTCTTTTCGTTGACTACTGTAATGTCTGTCAGTCATCGAACCATCTGTCCCTCTTTTCCTTTGGCTACTGTAATGTCTGTCAGTCATAGATCCATCTGTCCCTCATTTCCTTTGGCTACTGTAATGTCTGTCAGTCATCGATCCATCTGTCCTTCTTTTCCTTTGGCTACTGTAATGTCTGTCAGTCATCTATCCATCTGTCCCTCATTTACTTTGGCTACTGTAATGTCTGTCAGTCATAAATCCATCTGTCCCTCTTTTGCTTTGGCTACTGTAATGTCTGTCAGTCATCTATGCATTTGTCCCTCTTTTGCTTTGGCTACTGTAATGTCTGTCAGTCATCGATCCATCTGTCCCTCTTTTCCTTTGGCTATTGTAGTGTCTCTCACTCATCGAACCATCTGTCCCTCTTTTCCGTTGACTACTGTAATGTCTGTCAGTCATCGATCCATCTGTCCCTCTTTTCCTTTGGCTACTGTAATGTTTGTCAGTCTTCGATCCATCTGTCCCTCTTTTCCTTTGGCTACTGTAGTGTCTCTCACTCATCGAACCATCTGTCCCTCTTTTCCGTTGACTACTGTAATGTCTGTCAGTCATCGATCATTTTGTACCCTTTTCCTTTGACTACTGTAATGAGTGTCAATTATCGATCCATCTATCCCTCATTTCCTTTGGCTACTGTAATATATATCAGTCTTCGATCCATCTGTCCCTCTTTTCCGTTGACTACTGTAATGTCTGTCAGTCATCGATCCTTCTGTTCCTCTTTTCCTTTGGCTACTGTAATGTCTGTCTGTCATCCATCCATCTGTCCCTCCTTTCCGTTGGCTACTGTAATTTCTGTCAGTCATCGATCCATCTGTCCCTCTTTTCCTTTGGCTACTGTAATGTCTGTCAGTCATCGATCCATCTCTCCCTCTTTTCCTTTGGCTACTGTAATGTCTGTCAGTCATCGATCCATTTGTTCCTCTTTTCCTTTGGCTACTCTAATGTCTGTCAGTCATCGATCCATCTGTCCCTCTTTTCCTTTGGCTACTGTAATGTCTCTCACTCAAAGAACCATCTGTCCCTCTTTTCCGTTGACTACTGTAATGTCTGTCAGTCATCGAACCATCTGTCCATCTTTTCCTTTGGCTACTGTAATGTCTGTCAGTCATCCATCCATCTGTCCCTCTTTTCCTTTGGCTACTGTAATATCTGTCAGTCATCGATCCATCTATCCCTCATTTCCTTTGGCTACTGTAATGTCTGTCAGTCATCGATCCACTTGTCCCTCTTTTCCTTTTGGCTACTGTAATGTCTGTCAGTCATCGATCCATGTGTCCCTCTTTTCCTTTGGCTACTGTAATGTCTGTCAGTCATCGATCAATCTGTCCCTCATATCCTTTGACTATTGTAATGTCTGTCAGTCATCGATCCATCTGTCCCTCATTTCCTTTGGCTACTGTAATATATGTCAGTCATCGATCCATCTGTCCCTCATTTCCTTTGACTACTGGAATGTCTGTCAGTCATCGATCCATCTGTCCCTCTTTTCCTTTGGCTACTGTAATTTCTGTCAGTCATCGATCCATCTGTCCCTCTCTTCCTTTGGCTACTGTAATGTCTATCAGTCATTGATCCATTTGTCCCTCTTTTCCTTTGACTACTGTAATGTCTGTCAGTCATAGATCAATCTGTCCCTCATTTCCTTTGGCTACTGTAATGTCTGTCAGTCATCAATCCTTCTGTCCCTCTTTTCCTTTGGCTACTGTAGTGTCTCTCACTCATCGAACCATCTGTCCCTCTTTTCCGTTGACTACTGTAATGTCTGTCAGTCTTCGATCCATCTGTCCCTCTTTTCCTTTGGCTACTGTAATGTCTGTCAGTCATCGATCCATGTGTCCCTCTTTTCCTTTGGCTACTTTATTGTCTGTCAGTCATCGATCCCTCTCTCCCTCTTTTCCTTTGGCTACTGTAATGTCTGTCAGTCATCGATCCATTTGTCCCTTTTTTCCTTTGGCTACTGTAATGTCTGTCAGTCATCGATCCATCTGTCCCTCTTTTCCTTTGGCTACTGTAATGTCTCTCACTCAAAGAACCATCTGTCCCTCTTTTCGTTGACTACTGTAATGTCTGTCAGTCATCGAACCATCTGTCCCTCTTTTCCTTTGGCTACTGTAATGTCTGTCAGTCATAGATCCATCTGTCCCTCATTTCCTTTGGCTACTGTAATGTCTGTCAGTCATCGATCCATCTGTCCCTCTTTTGCTTTGGCTACTGTAATGTCTGTCAGTCATCTATGCATTTGTCCCTCTTTTCCTTTGGCTACTGCATTGTCTGTCAGTCATCGATCCATCTGTCCCTCATTTCCTTTGACTATTGTAATGTCTGTCAGTCATCGATCCATCTGCCCCTCATTTCCTTTGGCTACTGTAATGTCTGTCAGTCTTCGATCCATCTGTCCCTCATTTCCTTTGACTACTATAATGTATGTCAGTCATCGATCCATCTGTCCCTCTTTTCCTTTGGCTACTGTAGTGTCTCTCACTCATCGAACCATCTGTCCCTCTTTTCCGTTGACTCCTGTAATGTCTGTCAGTCATCGATAATTTTGTTCCCTTTTCCTTTGACTACTGTAATGAGTGTCAATCATCGATCCATCTATCCCTCATTTCCTTTGGCTACTGTAATATATATCAGTCTTCGATCCATCTGTCCCTCTTTTCCGTTGACTACTGTAATGTATGTCAGTCATCGATCCTTCTGTTCCTCTTTTCCTTTGGCTACTGTAATGTCTGTCTGTCATCCATCCATCTGTCCCTCCTTTCCGTTGGCTACTGTAATTTCTGTCAGTCATCGATCCATTTGTCCCTCTTTTCCTTTGGCTACTCTAATGTCTGTCAGTCATCGATCCATCTGTCCCTCTTTTCCTTTGGCTACTGTAATGTCTCTCACTCAAAGAACCATCTGTCCCTCTTTTCCGTTGACTACTGTAATGTCTGTCGGTCATCGAACCATCTGTCCCTCTTTTCCTTTGGCTACTGTAATGTCTGTCAGTCATCCATCCATCTGTCCCTCTTTTCCTTTGGCTACTGTAATATCTGTCAGTCATCGATCCATCTATCCCTCATTTCCTTTGGCTACAGTAATGTCTGTCAGTCATCGATCCATTTGTCCCTCTTTTCCTTTTGGCTACTGTAATGTCTGTCAGTCATCGATCCATGTGTCCCTCTTTTCCTTTGGCTACTGTAATGTCTGTCAGTCATCGATCAATCTGTCCCTCATATCCTTTGACAATTGTAATGTCTGTCAGTCATCGATCCATCTGTCCCTCATTTCCTTTGGCTACTGTAATATATGTCAGTCATCGATCCATCTGTCCCTCATTTTCTTTGACTACTGGAATGTCTGTCAGTCATCGATCCATCTGTCCCTCTTTTCCTTTGATTACTGCAATGTCTGTCAGTCATCGATCCATCCGTCCCTCCTTTCCTTTGTCTACTGTAATTTCTGTCAGTCATCGATCCATCTGTCCCTCTTTTCCTTTGGCTACTGTAATTTCTGTCAGTCATCGATCCATCTGTCCCTCTCTTCCTTTGGCTACTGTAATGTCTTTCAATCATCGATCCATTTGTCCCTCTTTTCCTTTGACTACTGTAATGTCTGTCAGTCATAGATCAATCTGTCCCTCTTTTGCTTTGGCTACTGTAATGTCTGTCAGTCATCTATGCATTTGTCCCTCTTTTCCTTTGGCTACTGCAATGTCTGTCAGTCATCGATCCATCTGTCCCTCATTTCCTTTGACTATTGTAATGTCTGTCAGTCATCGATCCATCTGCCCCTCATTTCCTTTGGCTACTGTAATGTCTGTCAGTCTTCGATCCATCTGTCCCTCTTTTCCTTTGACTACTGTAATGCTTGTCAGTCATCGATCCATCTGTCCCTCTTTTCCTTTGGCTACTGTAGTGTCTCTCACTCATCGAACCATCTGTCCCTCTTTTCCTTTGGCTACTGTAATGTCTGTCAGTCATCGATCAATCTGTCCCTCATATCCTTTGACTATTGTAATGTCTGTCAGTCATCGATCCATCTGTCCCTCATTTCCTTTGGCTACTGTAATATATGTCAGTCATCGATCCATCTGTCCCTCATTTCCTTTGACTACTGGAATGTCTGTCAGTCATCGATCCATCTGTCCCTCTTTTCCTTTGGCTACTGTAATTTCTGTCAGTCATCGATCCATCTGTCCCTCTCTTCCTTTGGCTACTGTAATGTCTATCAGTCATCGATCCATTTGTCCCTCTTTTCCTTTGACTACTGTAATGTCTGTCAGTCATAGATCAATCTGTCCCTCATTTCCTTTGGCTACTGTAATGTCTGTCAGTCATCGATCCTTCTGTCCCTCTTTTCCTTTGGCTACTGTAGTGTCTCTCACTCATCGAACCATCTGTCCCTCTTTTCCGTTGACTACTGTAATGTCTGTCAGTCTTCGATCCATCTGTCCCTCTTTTCCTTTGGCTACTGTAATGTCTGTCAGTCATCGATCCATGTGTCCCTCTTTTCCTTTGGCTACTTTATTGTCTGTCAGTCATCGATCCCTCTCTCCCTCTTTTCCTTTGGCTACTGTAATGTCTGTCAGTCATCGATCCATTTGTCCCTTTTTTCCTTTGGCTACTGTAATGTCTGTCAGTCATCGATCCATCTGTCCCTCTTTTCCTTTGGCTACTGTAATGTCTCTCACTCAAAGAACCATCTGTCCCTCTTTTCGTTGACTACTGTAATGTCTGTCAGTCATCGAAACATCTGTCCCTCTTTTCCTTTGGCTACTGTAATGTCTGTCAGTCATAGATCCATCTGTCCCTCATTTCCTTTGGCTACTGTAATGTCTGTCAGTCATCGATCCATCTGTCCCTCTTTTGCTTTGGCTACTGTAATGTCTGTCAGTCATCTATGCATTTGTCCCTCTTTTCCTTTGGCTACTGCATTGTCTGTCAGTCATCGATCCATCTGTCCCTCATTTCCTTTGACTATTGTAATGTCTGTCAGTCATCGATCCATCTGCCCCTCATTTCCTTTGGCTACTGTAATGTCTGTCAGTCTTCGATCCATCTGTCCCTCATTTCCTTTGACTACTATAATGTATGTCAGTCATCGATCCATCTGTCCCTCTTTTCCTTTGGCTACTGTAGTGTCTCTCACTCATCGAACCATCTGTCCCTCTTTTCCGTTGACTACTGTAATGTCTGTCAGTCATCGATAATTTTGTTCCCTTTTCCTTTGACTACTGTAATGAGTGTCAATCATCGATCCATCTATCCCTCATTTCCTTTGGCTACTGTAATATATATCAGTCTTCGATCCATCTGTCCCTCTTTTCCGTTGACTACTGTAATGTATGTCAGTCATCGATCCTTCTGTTCCTCTTTTCCTTTGGCTACTGTAATGTCTGTCTGTCATCCATCCATCTGTCCCTCCTTTCCGTTGGCTACTGTAATTTCTGTCAGTCATCGATCCATTTGTCCCTCTTTTCCTTTGGCTACTCTAATGTCTGTCAGTCATCGATCCATCTGTCCCTCTTTTCCTTTGGCTACTGTAATGTCTCTCACTCAAAGAACCATCTGTCCCTCTTTTCCGTTGACTACTGTAATGTCTGTCGGTCATCGAACCATCTGTCCCTCTTTTCCTTTGGCTACTGTAATGTCTGTCAGTCATCCATCCATCTGTCCCTCTTTTCCTTTGGCTACTGTAATATCTGTCAGTCATCGATCCATCTATCCCTCATTTCCTTTGGCTACTGTAATGTCTGTCAGTCATCGATCCATTTGTCCCTCTTTTCCTTTTGGCTACTGTAATGTCTGTCAGTCATCGATCCATGTGTCCCTCTTTTCCTTTGGCTACTGTAATGTCTGTCAGTCATCGATCAATCTGTCCCTCATATCCTTTGACAATTGTAATGTCTGTCAATCATCGATCCATCTGTCCCTCATTTCCTTTGGCTACTGTAATATATGTCAGTCATCGATCCATCTGTCCCTCATTTTCTTTGACTACTGGAATGTCTGTCAGTCATCGATCCATCTGTCCCTCTTTTCCTTTGATTACTGCAATGTCTGTCAGTCATCGATCCATCCGTCCCTCCTTTCCTTTGTCTACTGTAATTTCTGTCAGTCATCGATCCATCTGTCCCTCTTTTCCTTTGGCTACTGTAATTTCTGTCAGTCATCGATCCATCTGTCCCTCTCTTCCTTTGGCTACTGTAATGTCTTTCAATCATCGATCCATTTGTCCCTCTTTTCCTTTGACTACTGTAATGTCTGTCAGTCATAGATCAATCTGTCCCTCTTTTGCTTTGGCTACTGTAATGTCTGTCAGTCATCTATGCATTTGTCCCTCTTTTCCTTTGGCTACTGCAATGTCTGTCAGTCATCGATCCATCTGTCCCTCATTTCCTTTGACTATTGTAATGTCTGTCAGTCATCGATCCATCTGCCCCTCATTTCCTTTGGCTACTGTAATGTCTGTCAGTCTTCGATCCATCTGTCCCTCTTTTCCTTTGACTACTGTAATGCTTGTCAGTCATCGATCCATCTGTCCCTCTTTTCCTTTGGCTACTGTAGTGTCTCTCACTCATCGAACCATCTGTCCCTCTTTTCCGTTGACTACTGTAATGTCTGTCAGTCATCGATAATTTTGTTCCCTTTTCCTTTGACTACTGTAATGAGTGTCAATCATCGATCCATCTATCCCTCATTTCCTTTGGCTACTGTAATATATATCAGTCTTCGATCCATCTGTCCCTCTTTTCCGTTGACTACTGTAATGTATGTCAGTCATCGATCCTTCTGTTCCTCTTTTCCTTTGGCTACTGTAATGTCTGTCAGTCATAGATCCATCTGTCCCTCTTTTCGTTGACTACTGTAATGTCTGTCAGTCATCGAACCATCTGTCCCTCTTTTCCTTTGGCTACTGTAATGTCTGTCAGTCATAGATCCATCTGTCCCTCATTTCCTTTGGCTACTGTAATGTCTGTCAGTCATCGATCCATCTGTCCTTCTTTTCCTTTGGCTACTGTAATGTCTGTCAGTCATCTATCCATCTGTCCCTCATTTACTTTGGCTACTGTAATGTCTGTCAGTCATAAATCCATCTGTCCCTCTTTTGCTTTGGCTACTGTAATGTCTGTCAGTCATCTATGCATTTGTCCCTCTTTTGCTTTGGCTACTGTAATGTCTGTCAGTCATCGATCCATCTGTCCCTCTTTTCCTTTGGCTATTGTAGTGTCTCTCACTCATCGAACCATCTGTCCCTCTTTTCCGTTGACTACTGTAATGTCTCTCACTCATCGAACCATCTGTCCCTCTTTTCCGTTGACTACTGTAATGTCTGTCAGTCATCGATCATTTTGTACCCTTTTCCTTTGACTACTGTAATGAGTGTCAATTATCGATCCATCTATCCCTCATTTCCTTTGGCTACTGTAATATATATCAGTCTTCGATCCATCTGTCCCTCTTTTCCGTTGACTACTGTAATGTCTGTCAGTCATCGATCCTTCTGTTCCTCTTTTCCTTTGGCTACTGTAATGTCTGTCTGTCATCCATCCATCTGTCCCTCCTTTCCGTTGGCTACTGTAATTTCTGTCAGTCATCGATCCATCTGTCCCTCTTTTCCTTTGGCTACTGTAATGTCTGTCAGTCATCGATCCATCTCTCCCTCTTTTCCTTTGGCTACTGTAATGTCTGTCAGTCATCGATCCATTTGTTCCTCTTTTCCTTTGGCTACTCTAATGTCTGTCAGTCATCGATCCATCTGTCCCTCTTTTCCTTTGGCTACTGTAATGTCTCTCACTCAAAGAACCATCTGTCCCTCTTTTCCGTTGACTACTGTAATGTCTGTCAGTCATCGAACCATCTGTCCATCTTTTCCTTTGGCTACTGTAATGTCTGTCAGTCATCCATCCATCTGTCCCTCTTTTCCTTTGGCTACTGTAATATCTGTCAGTCATCGATCCATCTATCCCTCATTTCCTTTGGCTACTGTAATGTCTGTCAGTCATCGATCCACTTGTCCCTCTTTTCCTTTTGGCTACTGTAATGTCTGTCAGTCATCGATCCATGTGTCCCTCTTTTCCTTTGGCTACTGTAATGTCTGTCAGTCATCGATCAATCTGTCCTTCATATCCTTTGACTATTGTAATGTCTGTCAGTCATCGATCCATCTGTCCCTCATTTCCTTTGGCTACTGTAATATATGTCAGTCATCGATCCATCTGTCCCTCATTTCCTTTGACTACTGGAATGTCTGTCAGTCATCGATCCATCTGTCCCTCTTTTCCTTTGATTACTGTAATGTCTGTCAGTCATCGATCCATCCGTCCCTCCTTTCCTTTGTCTACTGTAATTTCTGTCTGTGATCGATCCATCTGTCCCTCTTTTCCTTTGGCTACTGTAATTTCTGTCAGTCATCGATCCATCTGTCCCTCTCTTCCTTTGGCTACTGTAATGTCTGTCAGTCATAGATCAATCTGTCCCTCATTTCCTTTGGCTACTGTAATGTCTGTCAGTCATCGATCCTTCTGTCCCTCTTTTCCTTTGGCTCCTGTAGTGTCTCTCACTCATCGAACCATCTGTCCCTCTTTTCCGTTGACTACTGTAATGTCTGTCAGTCTTCGATCCATCTGTCCCTCTTTTCCTTTGGCTACTGTAATGTCTGTCAGTCATCGATCCATGTGTCCCTCTTTTACTTTGGCTACTGTAATGTCTGTCAGTCATCTATGCATTTGTCCCTCTTTTCCTTTGGCTACTGTAATGTCTGACAGTCATCGATCCATGTGTCCCTCATTTCCGTTGACTATTGTAATGTCTGTCAGTCATCGATCCATCTGTCCCTCATTTCCTTTGGCTACTGTAATGTCTGTCAGTCTTCGATCCATCTGTCCCTCTTTTCCGTTGACTACTGTAATGTCTGTCAGTCATCGATCCATCTGTCCCTCTTTTCCTTTGGCTACTGTAGTGTCTCTCACTCATCGAACCATCTGTCCCTCTTTTCCGTTGACTACTGTAATGTCTGTCAGTCATCGATCCATCTGTCCCTCTTTTCCTTTGGCTACTGTAATGTCTGTCAGTCATCGATCCATGTGTCCCTCTTTTCCTTTGGCTACTGTAATGTCTGTCAGTCATCGATCCATCTGTTCCTCTTTTCCTTTGGCTACTGTAATGTCTGTCTGTCATCCATCCATCTGTCCCTCTTTTCCTTTGGCTACTGTAATTTCTGCCAGTCATCGATCCATCTGTCCCTCTTTTCCTTTGGCTACTTTAATGTCTGTCAGTCATCGATCCATCTCTCCCTCTTTTCCTTTGGCTACTCTAATGTCTGTCAGTCATCGATCCATTTGTCCCTCTTTTCCTTTGGCTACTGTAATGTCTGTCAGTCATCGATCCATCTGTCCCTCCTTTCCTTTGGCTGCTGTAATATCTCTCACTCAAAGAACCATCTGTCGCTCTTTTCCTTGACTACTGTAATGTCTGTCAGTCATCGAACCATCTGTCCCTCTTTTCCTTTGGCTACTGTAATGTCTGTCAGTCATCCATCCATCTTTCCCTCTTTTCCTTTCGATACTGTAATATTTGTCAGTCATCGATCCATCTATCCCTCATTTCCTTTGGCTACTGTAATGTGTGTCAGTCATCGATCCATTTGTCCCTCTTTTCCTTTGGCTACTGTAATGTCTGTCAGTCATCGATCCATCTGTCCCTCATTTCCTTTGACTATTGTAATGTCTGTCAGTCATCGATCCATCTGTCCCTCATTTCCTTTGGCTACTGTAAGGTCTGTCAGTCATCGATCCATCTGTCCCTCTTTTTCTTTGACTACTGTAATATCTGTCAGTCATCGATCATTTTGTCCCCTATTCCTTTGGCTACTGTAATGAGTGTAAGTCATCGATCCATATATCCCTCATTTCCTTTGGCTACTGTAATATATGTCAGTCATCGATCCATCTGTCCCTCTTTTCTTTTAGCTACTGTAATGTCTGTCAGTCATCGATCCATCTGTCCCTCTTTTCCTTTGACTACTGTAATGTCTGTCAGTAATCGATCCATCTGTCCCTCTTTTCCTTTGGCTACTGTAATGTCTGTCAGTCATCGATCCATGTGTCCCTCTTTTCCTTTGGCTACTGTAATGTCTGTCAGTCATCGATCCATCTGTCCCTCTTTTCCTTTGGCTACTGTAATGTCTGTCAGTCATCGATCTATCTGTCCCTCTTTTCCTTTGGCTACTGTAATGTCTTTCAGTCATCGATCCATCTGTCCCTCTTTTTCTTTGGCTACTTTAATGTCTGTCAGTCATCGATCCATCTGTCCCTCATTTCCTTTGCCTACTGTAATGTATGTCAGTCATCGCTCCATCTGTCCTTCTTTTCCTTTGACTACTGTAATGTCTGTCAATCATAGATCCATCTGTCCCTCATTTCCTTTGACTACTGTAATGTCTGTCAGTCATCGATCCATATGTCCTTCTTTTCCTATCGCTACTGTAATGTCTGTCAGTCATCGATCCATCTGTCCCTCATTTACTTTGACTACTTTAATGTCTCTCAGTCATCGATCCATCTGTCCCTCTTTTACTTTGGCTACTGTAATGTCTCTCAGTCATCGATCCATTTGTCCCTCTTTTCCTTTGGCTACTGTAATGTCTGTAAGTCATCGATCTATTTGTCCCTCTTTTCCTTTGGCTACTGTAATGTCTGTCATGCATCGATCCATATGTCCCTCTTTTCCTTTGGCTACTGTAATGTCTGTCAGTCATTGATTCATCTGTTCCTCTTTTTCTTTGGCTACTGTAATGTCTGTCAGTCATCGATCCATCTGTCCCTCTTTTCCTTTGGCTACTGTAATGTCTGTCAGTCATCGATCCATCTGTCCCTCTTTTCCTTTGGCTACTGTAATGTATGTCAGTCATCAATCCATCTGTCCCTCATTTCCTTTGGCTACTGTAATGTCTGTCAGTCTTCGATCCATCTGTCCCTCTTTTCCGTTGACTACTGTAATGTCTGTCAGTCATCGATCCATCTGTCCCTCTTTTCCTTTGGCTACTGTAGTGTCTCTCACTCATCGAACCATCTGTCCCTCTTTTCCGTTGACTACTGTAATGTCTGTCAGTCATCGATCCATCTGTCCCTCTTTTCCTTTGGCTACTGTAATGTCTGTCAGTCATCGATCCATGTGTCCCTCTTTTCCTTTGGCTACTGTAATGTCTGTCAGTCATCGATCCATCTGTTCCTCTTTTCCTTTGGCTACTGTAATGTCTGTCTGTCATCCATCCATCTGTCCCTCTTTTCCTTTGGCTACTGTAATTTCTGCCAGTCATCGATCCATCTGTCCCTCTTTTCCTTTGGCTACTTTAATGTCTGTCAGTCATCGATCCATCTCTCCCTCTTTTCCTTTGGCTACTCTAATGTCTGTCAGTCATCGATCCATTTGTCCCTCTTTTCCTTTGGCTACTGTAATGTCTGTCAGTCATCGATCCATCTGTCCCTCCTTTCCTTTGGCTGCTGTAATATCTCTCACTCAAAGAACCATCTGTCGCTCTTTTCCTTGACTACTGTAATGTCTGTCAGTCATCGATCCATCTGTCCCTCCTTTCCTTTGGCTGCTGTAATATCTCTCACTCAAAGAACCATCTGTCGCTCTTTTCCTTGACTACTGTAATGTCTGTCAGTCATCTATGCATTTGTCCCTCTTTTCCTTTGGCTACTGCATTGTCTGTCAGTCATCGATCCATCTGTCCCTCATTTCCTTTGACTATTGTAATGTCTGTCAGTCATCGATCCATCTGCCCCTCATTTCCTTTGGCTACTGTAATGTCTGTCAGTCTTCGATCCATCTGTCCCTCATTTCCTTTGACTACTATAATGTATGTCAGTCATCGATCCATCTGTCCCTCTTTTCCTTTGGCTACTGTAGTGTCTCTCACTCATCGAACCATCTGTCCCTCTTTTCCGTTGACTACTGTAATGTCTGTCAGTCATCGATAATTTTGTTCCCTTTTCCTTTGACTACTGTAATGAGTGTCAATCATCGATCCATCTATCCCTCATTTCCTTTGGCTACTGTAATATATATCAGTCTTCGATCCATCTGTCCCTCTTTTCCGTTGACTACTGTAATGTATGTCAGTCATCGATCCTTCTGTTCCTCTTTTCCTTTGGCTACTGTAATGTCTGTCTGTCATCCATCCATCTGTCCCTCCTTTCCGTTGGCTACTGTAATTTCTGTCAGTCATCGATCCATTTGTCCCTCTTTTCCTTTGGCTACTCTAATGTCTGTCAGTCATCGATCCATCTGTCCCTCTTTTCCTTTGGCTACTGTAATGTCTCTCACTCAAAGAACCATCTGTCCCTCTTTTCCGTTGACTACTGTAATGTCTGTCGGTCATCGAACCATCTGTCCCTCTTTTCCTTTGGCTACTGTAATGTCTGTCAGTCATCCATCCATCTGTCCCTCTTTTCCTTTGGCTACTGTAATATCTGTCAGTCATCGATCCATCTATCCCTCATTTCCTTTGGCTACTGTAATGTCTGTCAGTCATCGATCCATTTGTCCCTCTTTTCCTTTTGGCTACTGTAATGTCTGTCAGTCATCGATCCATGTGTCCCTCTTTTCCTTTGGCTACTGTAATGTCTGTCAGTCATCGATCAATCTGTCCCTCATATCCTTTGACAATTGTAATGTCTGTCAGTCATCGATCCATCTGTCCCTCATTTCCTTTGGCTACTGTAATATATGTCAGTCATCGATCCATCTGTCCCTCATTTTCTTTGACTACTGGAATGTCTGTCAGTCATCGATCCATCTGTCCCTCTTTTCCTTTGATTACTGCAATGTCTGTCAGTCATCGATCCATCCGTCCCTCCTTTCCTTTGTCTACTGTAATTTCTGTCAGTCATCGATCCATCTGTCCCTCTTTTCCTTTGGCTACTGTAATTTCTGTCAGTCATCGATCCATCTGTCCCTCTCTTCCTTTGGCTACTGTAATGTCTTTCAATCATCGATCCATTTGTCCCTCTTTTCCTTTGACTACTGTAATGTCTGTCAGTCATAGATCAATCTGTCCCTCTTTTGCTTTGGCTACTGTAATGTCTGTCAGTCATCTATGCATTTGTCCCTCTTTTCCTTTGGCTACTGCAATGTCTGTCAGTCATCGATCCATCTGTCCCTCATTTCCTTTGACTATTGTAATGTCTGTCAGTCATCGATCCATCTGCCCCTCATTTCCTTTGGCTACTGTAATGTCTGTCAGTCTTCGATCCATCTGTCCCTCTTTTCCTTTGACTACTGTAATGCTTGTCAGTCATCGATCCATCTGTCCTTCTTTTCCTTTGGCTACTGTAGTGTCTCTCACTCATCGAACCATCTGTCCCTCTTTTCCGTTGACTACTGTAATGTCTGTCAGTCATCGATAATTTTGTTCCCTTTTCCTTTGACTACTGTAATGAGTGTCAATCATCGATCCATCTATCCCTCATTTCCTTTGGCTACTGTAATATATATCAGTCTTCGATCCATCTGTCCCTCTTTTCCGTTGACTACTGTAATGTATGTCAGTCATCGATCCTTCTGTTCCTCTTTTCCTTTGGCTACTGTAATGTCTGTCAGTCATAGATCCATCTGTCCCTCTTTTCGTTGACTACTGTAATGTCTGTCAGTCATCGAACCATCTGTCCCTCTTTTCCTTTGGCTACTGTAATGTCTGTCAGTCATAGATCCATCTGTCCCTCATTTCCTTTGGCTACTGTAATGTCTGTCAGTCATCGATCCATCTGTCCTTCTTTTCCTTTGGCTACTGTAATGTCTGTCAGTCATCTATCCATCTGTCCCTCATTTACTTTGGCTACTGTAATGTCTGTCAGTCATAAATCCATCTGTCCCTCTTTTGCTTTGGCTACTGTAATGTCTGTCAGTCATCTATGCATTTGTCCCTCTTTTGCTTTGGCTACTGTAATGTCTGTCAGTCATCGATCCATCTGTCCCTCTTTTCCTTTGGCTATTGTAGTGTCTCTCACTCATCGAACCATCTGTCCCTCTTTTCCGTTGACTACTGTAATGTCTGTCAGTCATCGATCCATCTGTCCCTCTTTTCCTTTGGCTACTGTAATGTTTGTCAGTCTTCGATCCATCTGTCCCTCTTTTCCTTTGACTACTGTAATGTCTGTCAGTCATCGATCCATCTGTCCCTCTTTTCCTTTGGCTACTGTAGTGTCTCTCACTCATCGAACCATCTGTCCCTCTTTTCCGTTGACTACTGTAATGTCTGTCAGTCATCGATCATTTTGTACCCTTTTCCTTTGACTACTGTAATGAGTGTCAATTATCGATCCATCTATCCCTCATTTCCTTTGGCTACTGTAATATATATCAGTCTTCGATCCATCTGTCCCTCTTTTCCGTTGACTACTGTAATGTCTGTCAGTCATCGATCCTTCTGTTCCTCTTTTCCTTTGGCTACTGTAATGTCTGTCTGTCATCCATCCATCTGTCCCTCCTTTCCGTTGGCTACTGTAATTTCTGTCAGTCATCGATCCATCTGTCCCTCTTTTCCTTTGGCTACTGTAATGTCTGTCAGTCATCGATCCATCTCTCCCTCTTTTCCTTTGGCTACTGTAATGTCTGTCAGTCATCGATCCATTTGTTCCTCTTTTCCTTTGGCTACTCTAATGTCTGTCAGTCATCGATCCATCTGTCCCTCTTTTCCTTTGGCTACTGTAATGTCTCTCACTCAAAGAACCATCTGTCCCTCTTTTCCGTTGACTACTGTAATGTCTGTCAGTCATCGAACCATCTGTCCATCTTTTCCTTTGGCTACTGTAATGTCTGTCAGTCATCCATCCATCTGTCCCTCTTTTCCTTTGGCTACTGTAATATCTGTCAGTCATCGATCCATCTATCCCTCATTTCCTTTGGCTACTGTAATGTCTGTCAGTCATCGATCCACTTGTCCCTCTTTTCCTTTTGGCTACTGTAATGTCTGTCAGTCATCGATCCATGTGTCCCTCTTTTCCTTTGGCTACTGTAATGTCTGTCAGTCATCGATCAATCTGTCCCTCATATCCTTTGACTATTGTAATGTCTGTCAGTCATCGATCCATCTGTCCCTCATTTCCTTTGGCTACTGTAATATATGTCAGTCATCGATCCATCTGTCCCTCATTTCCTTTGACTACTGGAATGTCTGTCAGTCATCGATCCATCTGTCCCTCTTTTCCTTTGATTACTGTAATGTCTGTCAGTCATCGATCCATCCGTCCCTCCTTTCCTTTGTCTACTGTAATTTCTGTCTGTGATCGATCCATCTGTCCCTCTTTTCCTTTGGCTACTGTAATTTCTGTCAGTCATCGATCCATCTGTCCCTCTCTTCCTTTGGCTACTGTAATGTCTGTCAGTCATAGATCAATCTGTCCCTCATTTCCTTTGGCTACTGTAATGTCTGTCAGTCATCGATCCTTCTGTCCCTCTTTTCCTTTGGCTACTGTAGTGTCTCTCACTCATCGAACCATCTGTCCCTCTTTTCCGTTGACTACTGTACTGTCTGTCAGTCTTCGATCCATCTGTCCCTCTTTTCCTTTGGCTACTGTAATGTCTGTCAGTCATCGATCCATGTGTCCCTCTTTTACTTTGGCTACTGTAATGTCTGTCAGTCATCTATGCATTTGTCCCTCTTTTCCTTTGGCTACTGTAATGTCTGACAGTCATCGATCCATGTGTCCCTCATTTCCGTTGACTATTGTAATGTCTGTCAGTCATCGATCCATCTGTCCCTCTTTTCCTTTGGCTACTGTAATGTCTGTCTGTCATCCATCCATCTGTCCCTCTTTTCCTTTGGCTACTGTAATTTCTGCCAGTCATCGATCCATCTGTCCCTCTTTTCCTTTGGCTACTTTAATGTCTGTCAGTCATCGATCCATCTCTCCCTCTTTTCCTTTGGCTACTCTAATGTCTGTCAGTCATCGATCCATTTGTCCCTCTTTTCCTTTGGCTACTGTAATGTCTGTCAGTCATCGATCCATCTGTCCCTCCTTTCCTTTGGCTGCTGTAATATCTCTCACTCAAAGAACCATCTGTCGCTCTTTTCCTTGACTACTGTAATGTCTGTCAGTCATCGAACCATCTGTCCCTCTTTTCCTTTGGCTACTGTAATGTCTGTCAGTCATCCATCCATCTTTCCCTCTTTTCCTTTCGATACTGTAATATTTGTCAGTCATCGATCCATCTATCCCTCATTTCCTTTGGCTACTGTAATGTGTGTCAGTCATCGATCCATTTGTCCCTCTTTTCCTTTGGCTACTGTAATGTCTGTCAGTCATCGATCCATCTGTCCCTCATTTCCTTTGACTATTGTAATGTCTGTCAGTCATCGATCCATCTGTCCCTCATTTCCTTTGGCTACTGTAAGGTCTGTCAGTCATCGATCCATCTGTCCCTCTTTTTCTTTGACTACTGTAATATCTGTCAGTCATCGATCATTTTGTCCCCTATTCCTTTGGCTACTGTAATGAGTGTAAGTCATCGATCCATATATCCCTCATTTCCTTTGGCTACTGTAATATATGTCAGTCATCGATCCATCTGTCCCTCTTTTCTTTTAGCTACTGTAATGTCTGTCAGTCATCGATCCATCTGTCCCTCTTTTCCTTTGACTACTGTAATGTCTGTCAGTAATCGATCCATCTGTCCCTCTTTTCCTTTGGCTACTGTAATGTCTGTCAGTCATCGATCCATGTGTCCCTCTTTTCCTTTGGCTACTGTAATGTCTGTCAGTCATCGATCCATCTGTCCCTCTTTTCCTTTGGCTACTGTAATGTCTGTCAGTCATCGATCTATCTGTCCCTCTTTTCCTTTGGCTACTGTAATGTCTTTCAGTCATCGATCCATCTGTCCCTCTTTTTCTTTGGCTACTTTAATGTCTGTCAGTCATCGATCCATCTGTCCCTCATTTCCTTTGCCTACTGTAATGTATGTCAGTCATCGCTCCATCTGTCCTTCTTTTCCTTTGACTACTGTAATGTCTGTCAATCATAGATCCATCTGTCCCTCATTTCCTTTGACTACTGTAATGTCTGTCAGTCATCGATCCATATGTCCTTCTTTTCCTTTCGCTACTGTAATGTCTGTCAGTCATCGATCCATCTGTCCCTCATTTACTTTGACTACTTTAATGTCTCTCAGTCATCGATCCATCTGTCCCTCTTTTACTTTGGCTACTGTAATGTCTCTCAGTCATCGATCCATTTGTCCCTCTTTTCCTTTGGCTACTGTAATGTCTGTAAGTCATCGATCTATTTGTCCCTCTTTTCCTTTGGCTACTGTAATGTCTGTCATGCATCGATCCATATGTCCCTCTTTTCCTTTGGCTACTGTAATGTCTGTCAGTCATTGATTCATCTGTTCCTCTTTTTCTTTGGCTACTGTAATGTCTGTCAGTCATCGATCCATCTGTCCCTCTTTTCCTTTGGCTACTGTAATGTCTGTCAGTCATCGATCCATCTGTCCCTCTTTTCCTTTGGCTACTGTAATGTATGTCAGTCATCAATCCATCTGTCCCTCATTTCCTTTGGCTACTGTAATGTCTGTCAGTCTTCGATCCATCTGTCCCTCTTTTCCGTTGACTACTGTAATGTCTGTCAGTCATCGATCCATCTGTCCCTCTTTTCCTTTGGCTACTGTAGTGTCTCTCACTCATCGAACCATCTGTCCCTCTTTTCCGTTGACTACTGTAATGTCTGTCAGTCATCGATCCATCTGTCCCTCTTTTCCTTTGGCTACTGTAATGTCTGTCAGTCATCGATCCATGTGTCCCTCTTTTCCTTTGGCTACTGTAATGTCTGTCAGTCATCGATCCATCTGTTCCTCTTTTCCTTTGGCTACTGTAATGTCTGTCTGTCATCCATCCATCTGTCCCTCTTTTCCTTTGGCTACTGTAATTTCTGCCAGTCATCGATCCATCTGTCCCTCTTTTCCTTTGGCTACTTTAATGTCTGTCAGTCATCGATCCATCTCTCCCTCTTTTCCTTTGGCTACTCTAATGTCTGTCAGTCATCGATCCATTTGTCCCTCTTTTCCTTTGGCTACTGTAATGTCTGTCAGTCATCGATCCATCTGTCCCTCCTTTCCTTTGGCTGCTGTAATATCTCTCACTCAAAGAACCATCTGTCGCTCTTTTCCTTGACTACTGTAATGTCTGTCAGTCATCGATCCATCTGTCCCTCCTTTCCTTTGGCTGCTGTAATATCTCTCACTCAAAGAACCATCTGTCGCTCTTTTCCTTGACTACTGTAATGTCTGTCAGTCATCTATGCATTTGTCCCTCTTTTCCTTTGGCTACTGCATTGTCTGTCAGTCATCGATCCATCTGTCCCTCATTTCCTTTGACTATTGTAATGTCTGTCAGTCATCGATCCATCTGCCCCTCATTTCCTTTGGCTACTGTAATGTCTGTCAGTCTTCGATCCATCTGTCCCTCATTTCCTTTGACTACTATAATGTATGTCAGTCATCGATCCATCTGTCCCTCTTTTCCTTTGGCTACTGTAGTGTCTCTCACTCATCGAACCATCTGTCCCTCTTTTCCGTTGACTACTGTAATGTCTGTCAGTCATCGATAATTTTGTTCCCTTTTCCTTTGACTACTGTAATGAGTGTCAATCATCGATCCATCTATCCCTCATTTCCTTTGGCTACTGTAATATATATCAGTCTTCGATCCATCTGTCCCTCTTTTCCGTTGACTACTGTAATGTATGTCAGTCATCGATCCTTCTGTTCCTCTTTTCCTTTGGCTACTGTAATGTCTGTCTGTCATCCATCCATCTGTCCCTCCTTTCCGTTGGCTACTGTAATTTCTGTCAGTCATCGATCCATTTGTCCCTCTTTTCCTTTGGCTACTCTAATGTCAGTCAGTCATCGATCCATCTGTCCCTCTTTTCCTTTGGCTACTGTAATGTCTCTCACTCAAAGAACCATCTGTCCCTCTTTTCCGTTGACTACTGTAATGTCTGTCGGTCATCGAACCATCTGTCCCTCTTTTCCTTTGGCTACTGTAATGTCTGTCAGTCATCCATCCATCTGTCCCTCTTTTCCTTTGGCTACTGTAATATCTGTCAGTCATCGATCCATCTATCCCTCATTTCCTTTGGCTACTGTAATGTCTGTCAGTCATCGATCCATTTGTCCCTCTTTTCCTTTTGGCTACTGTAATGTCTGTCAGTCATCGATCCATGTGTCCCTCTTTTCCTTTGGCTACTGTAATGTCTGTCAGTCATCGATCAATCTGTCCCTCATATCCTTTGACAATTGTAATGTCTGTCAGTCATCGATCCATCTGTCCCTCATTTCCTTTGGCTACTGTAATATATGTCAGTCATCGATCCATCTGTCCCTCATTTTCTTTGACTACTGGAATGTCTGTCAGTCATCGATCCATCTGTCCCTCTTTTCCTTTGATTACTGCAATGTCTGTCAGTCATCGATCCATCCGTCCCTCCTTTCCTTTGTCTACTGTAATTTCTGTCAGTCATCGATCCATCTGTCCCTCTTTTCCTTTGGCTACTGTAATTTCTGTCAGTCATCGATCCATCTGTCCCTCTCTTCCTTTGGCTACTGTAATGTCTTTCAATCATCGATCCATTTGTCCCTCTTTTCCTTTGACTACTGTAATGTCTGTCAGTCATAGATCAATCTGTCCCTCTTTTGCTTTGGCTACTGTAATGTCTGTCAGTCATCTATGCATTTGTCCCTCTTTTCCTTTGGCTACTGCAATGTCTGTCAGTCATCGATCCATCTGTCCCTCATTTCCTTTGACTATTGTAATGTCTGTCAGTCATCGATCCATCTGCCCCTCATTTCCTTTGGCTACTGTAATGTCTGTCAGTCTTCGATCCATCTGTCCCTCTTTTCCTTTGACTACTGTAATGCTTGTCAGTCATCGATCCATCTGTCCCTCTTTTCCTTTGGCTACTGTAGTGTCTCTCACTCATCGAACCATCTGTCCCTCTTTTCCGTTGACTACTGTAATGTCTGTCAGTCATCGATAATTTTGTTCCCTTTTCCTTTGACTACTGTAATGAGTGTCAATCATCGATCCATCTATCCCTCATTTCCTTTGGCTACTGTAATATATATCAGTCTTCGATCCATCTGTCCCTCTTTTCCGTTGACTACTGTAATGTATGTCAGTCATCGATCCTTCTGTTCCTCTTTTCCTTTGGCTACTGTAATGTCTGTCAGTCATAGATCCATCTGTCCCTCTTTTCGTTGACTACTGTAATGTCTGTCAGTCATCGAACCATCTGTCCCTCTTTTCCTTTGGCTACTGTAATGTCTGTCAGTCATAGATCCATCTGTCCCTCATTTCCTTTGGCTACTGTAATGTCTGTCAGTCATCGATCCATCTGTCCTTCTTTTCCTTTGGCTACTGTAATGTCTGTCAGTCATCTATCCATCTGTCCCTCATTTACTTTGGCTACTGTAATGTCTGTCAGTCATAAATCCATCTGTCCCTCTTTTGCTTTGGCTACTGTAATGTCTGTCAGTCATCTATGCATTTGTCCCTCTTTTGCTTTGGCTACTGTAATGTCTGTCAGTCATCGATCCATCTGTCCCTCTTTTCCTTTGGCTATTGTAGTGTCTCTCACTCATCGAACCATCTGTCCCTCTTTTCCGTTGACTACTGTAATGTCTGTCAGTCATCGATCCATCTGTCCCTCTTTTCCTTTGGCTACTGTAATGTTTGTCAGTCTTCGATCCATCTGTCCCTCTTTTCCTTTGACTACTGTAATGTCTGTCAGTCATCGATCCATCTGTCCCTCTTTTCCTTTGGCTACTGTAGTGTCTCTCACTCATCGAACCATCTGTCCCTCTTTTCCGTTGACTACTGTAATGTCTGTCAGTCATCGATCATTTTGTACCCTTTTCCTTTGACTACTGTAATGAGTGTCAATTATCGATCCATCTATCCCTCATTTCCTTTGGCTACTGTAATATATATCAGTCTTCGATCCATCTGTCCCTCTTTTCCGTTGACTACTGTAATGTCTGTCAGTCATCGATCCTTCTGTTCCTCTTTTCCTTTGGCTACTGTAATGTCTGTCTGTCATCCATCCATCTGTCCCTCCTTTCCGTTGGCTACTGTAATTTCTGTCAGTCATCGATCCATCTGTCCCTCTTTTCCTTTGGCTACTGTAATGTCTGTCAGTCATCGATCCATCTCTCCCTCTTTTCCTTTGGCTACTGTAATGTCTGTCAGTCATCGATCCATTTGTTCCTCTTTTCCTTTGGCTACTCTAATGTCTGTCAGTCATCGATCCATCTGTCCCTTTTTTCCTTTGGCTACTGTAATGTCTCTCACTCAAAGAACCATCTGTCCCTCTTTTCCGTTGACTACTGTAATGTCTGTCAGTCATCGAACCATCTGTCCATCTTTTCCTTTGGCTACTGTAATGTCTGTCAGTCATCCATCCATCTGTCCCTCTTTTCCTTTGGCTACTGTAATATCTGTCAGTCATCGATCCATCTATCCCTCATTTCCTTTGGCTACTGTAATGTCTGTCAGTCATCGATCCACTTGTCCCTCTTTTCCTTTTGGCTACTGTAATGTCTGTCAGTCATCGATCCATGTGTCCCTCTTTTCCTTTGGCTACTGTAATGTCTGTCAGTCATCGATCAATCTGTCCCTCATATCCTTTGACTATTGTAATGTCTGTCAGTCATCGATCCATCTGTCCCTCATTTCCTTTGGCTACTGTAATATATGTCAGTCATCGATCCATCTGTCCCTCATTTCCTTTGACTACTGGAATGTCTGTCAGTCATCGATCCATCTGTCCCTCTTTTCCTTTGATTACTGTAATGTCTGTCAGTCATCGATCCATCCGTCCCTCCTTTCCTTTGTCTACTGTAATTTCTGTCTGTGATCGATCCATCTGTCCCTCTTTTCCTTTGGCTACTGTAATTTCTGTCAGTCATCGATCCATCTGTCCCTCTCTTCCTTTGGCTACTGTAATGTCTGTCAGTCATAGATCAATCTGTCCCTCATTTCCTTTGGCTACTGTAATGTCTGTCAGTCATCGATCCTTCTGTCCCTCTTTTCCTTTGGCTACTGTAGTGTCTCTCACTCATCGAACCATCTGTCCCTCTTTTCCGTTGACTACTGTACTGTCTGTCAGTCTTCGATCCATCTGTCCCTCTTTTCCTTTGGCTACTGTAATGTCTGTCAGTCATCGATCCATGTGTCCCTCTTTTACTTTGGCTACTGTAATGTCTGTCAGTCATCTATGCATTTGTCCCTCTTTTCCTTTGGCTACTGTAATGTCTGACAGTCATCGATCCATGTGTCCCTCATTTCCGTTGACTATTGTAATGTCTGTCAGTCATCGATCCATCTGTCCCTCATTTCCTTTGGCTACTGTAATGTCTGTCAGTCTTCGATCCATCTGTCCCTCTTTTCCGTTGACTACTGTAATGTCTGTCAGTCATCGATCCATCTGTCCCTCTTTTCCTTTGGCTACTGTAGTGTCTCTCACTCATCGAACCATCTGTCCCTCTTTTCCGTTGACTACTGTAATGTCTGTCAGTCATCGATCCATCTGTCCCTCTTTTCCTTTGGCTACTGTAATGTCTGTCAGTCATCGATCCATGTGTCCCTCTTTTCCTTTGGCTACTGTAATGTCTGTCAGTCATCGATCCATCTGTTCCTCTTTTCCTTTGGCTACTGTAATGTCTGTCTGTCATCCATCCATCTGTCCCTCTTTTCCTTTGGCTACTGTAATTTCTGCCAGTCATCGATCCATCTGTCCCTCTTTTCCTTTGGCTACTTTAATGTCTGTCAGTCATCGATCCATCTCTCCCTCTTTTCCTTTGGCTACTGTAATGTCTGTCAGTCATCGATCCATCTGTCCCTCTTTTCCTTTGGCTACTGTAATGTCTGTCAGTCATCGATCCATCTGTCCCTCCTTTCCTTTGGCTGCTGTAATATCTCTCACTCAAAGAACCATCTGTCGCTCTTTTCCTTGACTACTGTAATGTCTGTCAGTCATCGAACCATCTGTCCCTCTTTTCCTTTGGCTACTGTAATGTCTGTCAGTCATCCATCCATCTTTCCCTCTTTTCCTTTGGCTACTGTAATGTGTGTCAGTCATCGATCCATTTGTCCCTCTTTTCCTTTGGCTACTGTAATGTCTGTCAGTCATCGATCCATCTGTCCCTCATTTCCTTTGACTATTGTAATGTCTGTCAGTCATCGATCCATCTGTCCCTCATTTCCTTTGGCTACTGTAAGGTCTGTCAGTCATCGATCCATCTGTCCCTCTTTTTCTTTGACTACTGTAATATCTGTCAGTCATCGATCATTTTGTCCCCTATTCCTTTGGCTACTGTAATGAGTGTAAGTCATCGATCCATATATCCCTCATTTCCTTTGGCTACTGTAATATATGTCAGTCATCGATCCATCTGTCCCTCTTTTCTTTTAGCTACTGTAATGTCTGTCAGTCATCGATCCATCTGTCCCTCTTTTCCTTTGACTACTGTAATGTCTGTCAGTAATCGATCCATCTGTCCCTCTTTTCCTTTGGCTACTGTAATGTCTGTCAGTCATCGATCCATGTGTCCCTCTTTTCCTTTGGCTACTGTAATGTCTGTCAGTCATCGATCCATCTGTCCCTCTTTTCCTTTGGCTACTGTAATGTCTGTCAGTCATCGATCTATCTGTCCCTCTTTTCCTTTGGCTACTGTAATGTCTTTCAGTCATCGATCCATCTGTCCCTCTTTTTCTTTGGCTACTGTAATGTCTGTCAGTCATCGATCCATCTGTCCCTCATTTCCTTTGCCTACTGTAATGTATGTCAGTCATCGCTCCATCTGTCCTTCTTTTCCTTTGACTACTGTAATGTCTGTCAATCATAGATCCATCTGTCCCTCATTTCCTTTGACTACTGTAATGTCTGTCAGTCATCGATCCATATGTCCTTCTTTTCCTTTCGCTACTGTAATGTCTGTCAGTCATCGATCCATCTGTCCCTCATTTACTTTGACTACTTTAATGTCTCTCAGTCATCGATCCATCTGTCCCTCTTTTACTTTGGCTACTGTAATGTCTCTCAGTCATCGATCCATTTGTCCCTCTTTTCCTTTGGCTACTGTAATGTCTGTAAGTCATCGATCTATTTGTCCCTCTTTTCCTTTGGCTACTGTAATGTCTGTCATGCATCGATCCATATGTCCCTCTTTTCCTTTGGCTACTGTAATGTCTGTCAGTCATTGATTCATCTGTTCCTCTTTTTCTTTGGCTACTGTAATGTCTGTCAGTCATCGATCCATCTGTCCCTCTTTTCCTTTGGCTACTGTAATGTCTGTCAGTCATCGATCCATCTGTCCCTCTTTTCCTTTGGCTACTGTAATGTATGTCAGTCATCAATCCATCTGTCCCTCATTTCCTTTGGCTACTGTAATGTCTGTCAGTCTTCGATCCATCTGTCCCTCTTTTCCGTTGACTACTGTAATGTCTGTCAGTCATCGATCCATCTGTCCCTCTTTTCCTTTGGCTACTGTAGTGTCTCTCACTCATCGAACCATCTGTCCCTCTTTTCCGTTGACTACTGTAATGTCTGTCAGTCATCGATCCATCTGTCCCTCTTTTCCTTTGGCTACTGTAATGTCTGTCAGTCATCGATCCATGTGTCCCTCTTTTCCTTTGGCTACTGTAATGTCTGTCAGTCATCGATCCATCTGTTCCTCTTTTCCTTTGGCTACTGTAATGTCTGTCTGTCATCCATCCATCTATCCCTCTTTTCCTTTGGCTACTGTAATTTCTGCCAGTCATCGATCCATCTGTCCCTCTTTTCCTTTGGCTACTTTAATGTCTGTCAGTCATCGATCCATCTCTCCCTCTTTTCCTTTGGCTACTCTAATGTCTGTCAGTCATCGATCCATTTGTCCCTCTTTTCCTTTGGCTACTGTAATGTCTGTCAGTCATCGATCCATCTGTCCCTCCTTTCCTTTGGCTGCTGTAATATCTCTCACTCAAAGAACCATCTGTCGCTCTTTTCCTTGACTACTGTAATGTCTGTCAGTCATCGAACCATCTGTCCCTCTTTTCCTTTGGCTACTGTAATGTCTGTCAGTCATCCATCCATCTTTCCCTCTTTTCCTTTCGATACTGTAATATTTGTCAGTCATCGATCCATCTATCCCTCATTTCCTTTGGCTACTGTAATGTGTGTCAGTCATCGATCCATTTGTCCCTCTTTTCCTTTGGCTACTGTAATGTCTGTCAGTCATCGATCCATCTGTCCCTCATTTCCTTTGACTATTGTAATGTCTGTCAGTCATCGATCCATCTGTCCCTCATTTCCTTTGGCTACTGTAAGGTCTGTCAGTCATCGATCCATCTGTCCCTCTTTTTCTTTGACTACTGTAATATCTGTCAGTCATCGATCATTTTGTCCCCTATTCCTTTGGCTACTGTAATGAGTGTAAGTCATCGATCCATATATCCCTCATTTCCTTTGGCTACTGTAATATATGTCAGTCATCGATCCATCTGTCCCTCTTTTCTTTTAGCTACTGTAATGTCTGTCAGTCATCGATCCATCTGTCCCTCTTTTCCTTTGACTACTGTAATGTCTGTCAGTAATCGATCCATCTGTCCCTCTTTTCCTTTGGCTACTGTAATGTCTGTCAGTCATCGATCCATGTGTCCCTCTTTTCCTTTGGCTACTGTAATGTCTGTCAGTCATCTATCCATCTGTCCCTCTTTTCCTTTGGCTACTGTAATGTCTGTCAGTCATCGATCTATCTGTCCCTCTTTTCCTTTGGCTACTGTAATGTCTTTCAGTCATCGATCCATCTGTCCCTCTTTTTCTTTGGCTACTGTAATGTCTGTCAGTCATCGATCCATCTGTCCCTCATTTCCTTTGCCTACTGTAATGTATGTCAGTCATCGCTCCATCTGTCCTTCTTTTCCTTTGACTACTGTAATGTCTGTCAATCATAGATCCATCTGTCCCTCATTTCCTTTGACTACTGTAATGTCTGTCAGTCATCGATCCATATGTCCTTCTTTTCCTTTCGCTACTGTAATGTCTGTCAGTCATCGATCCATCTGTCCCTCATTTACTTTGACTACTGTAATGTCTCTCAGTCATCGATCCATCTGTCCCTCTTTTACTTTGGCTACTGTAATGTCTCTCAGTCATCGATCCATTTGTCCCTCTTTTCCTTTGGCTACTGTAATGTCTGTAAGTCATCGATCTATTTGTCCCTCTTTTCCTTTGGCTACTGTAATGTCTGTCATGCATCGATCCATATGTCCCTCTTTTCCTTTGGCTACTGTAATGTCTGTCAGTCATTGATTCATCTGTTCCTCTTTTTCTTTGGCTACTGTAATGTCTGTCAGTCATCGATCCATCTGTCCCTCTTTTCCTTTGGCTACTGTAATGTCTGTCAGTCATCGATCCATCTGTCCCTCTTTTCCTTTGGCTACTGTAATGTATGTCAGTCATCAATCCATCTGTCCCTCATTTCCTTTGGCTACTGTATTGTCTGTCAGTCTTCGATCCATCTGTCCCTCTTTTCCGTTGACTACTGTAATGTCTGTCAGTCATCGATCCATCTGTCCCTCTTTTCCTTTGGCTACTGTAGTGTCTCTCACTCATCAAACCATCTGTCCCTCTTTTCCGTTGACTACTGTAATGTCTGTCAGTCATCGATCCATCTGTCCCTCTTTTCCTTTGGCTACTGTAATGTCTGTCAGTCATCGATCCATGTGTCCCTCTTTTCCTTTGGCTACTGTAATGTCTGTCAGTCATCGATCCATCTGTTCCTCTTTTCCTTTGGCTACTGTAATGTCTGTCTGTCATCCATCCATCTGTCCCTCTTTTCCTTTGGCTACTGTAATTTCTGCCAGTCATCGATCCATCTGTCCCTCTTTTCCTTTGGCTACTTTAATGTCTGTCAGTCATCGATCCATCTCTCCCTCTTTTCCTTTGGCTACTGTAATGTCTGTCAGTCATCGATCCATCTGTCCCTCCTTTCCTTTGGCTGCTGTAATATCTCTCACTCAAAGAACCATCTGTCGCTCTTTTCCTTGACTACTGTAATGTCTGTCAGTCATCGAACCATCTGTCCCTCTTTTCCTTTGGCTACTGTAATGTCTGTCAGTCATCCATCCATCTTTCCCTCTTTTCCTTTCGATACTGTAATATTTGTCAGTCATCGATCCATCTATCCCTCATTTCCTTTGGCTACTGTAATGTGTGTCAGTCATCGATCCATTTGTCCCTCTTTTCCTTTGGCTACTGTAATGTCTGTCAGTCATCGATCCATCTGTCCCTCATTTCCTTTGACTATTGTAATGTCTGTCAGTCATCGATCCATCTGTCCCTCATTTCCTTTGGCTACTGTAAGGTCTGTCAGTCATCGATCCATCTGTCCCTCTTTTTCTTTGACTACTGTAATATCTGTCAGTCATCGATCATTTTGTCCCCTATTCCTTTGGCTACTGTAATGAGTGTAAGTCATCGATCCATATATCCCTCATTTCCTTTGGCTACTGTAATATTTGTCAGTCATCGATCCATCTGTCCCTCTTTTCTTTTAGCTACTGTAATGTCTGTCAGTCATCGATCCATCTGTCCCTCTTTTCCTTTGACTACTGTAATGTCTGTCAGTAATCGATCCATCTGTCCCTCTTTTCCTTTGGCTACTGTAATGTCTGTCAGTCATCGATCCATGTGTCCCTCTTTTCCTTTGGCTACTGTAATGTCTGTCAGTCATCGATCCATCTGTCCCTCTTTTCCTTTGGCTACTGTAATGTCTGTCAGTCATCGATCTATCTGTCCCTCTTTTCCTTTGGCTACTGTAATGTCTTTCAGTCATCGATCCATCTGTCCCTCTTTTTCTTTGGCTACTGTAATGTCTGTCAGTCATCGATCCATCTGTCCCTCATTTCCTTTGCCTACTGTAATGTATGTCAGTCATCGCTCCATCTGTCCTTCTTTTCCTTTGACTACTGTAATGTCTGTCAATCATAGATCCATCTGTCCCTCATTTCCTTTGACTACTGTAATGTCTGTCAGTCATCGATCCATATGTCCTTCTTTTCCTTTCGCTACTGTAATGTCTGTCAGTCATCGATCCATCTGTCCCTCTTTTACTTTGGCTACTGTAATGTCTCGCAGTCATCGATCCATTTGTCCCTCTTTTCCTTTGGCTACTGTAATGTCTGTAAGTCATCGATCTATTTGTCCCTCTTTTCCTTTGGCTACTGTAATGTCTGTCATGCATCGATCCATATGTCCCTCTTTTCCTTTGGCTACTGTAATGTCTGTCAGTCATTGATTCATCTGTTCCTCTTTTTCTTTGGCTACTGTAATGTCTGTCAGTCATCGATCCATCTGTCCCTCTTTTCCTTTGGCTACTGTAATGTCTGTCAGTCATCGATCCATCTGTCCCTCTTTTCCTTTGGCTACTGTAATGTATGTCAGTCATCAATCCATCTGTCCCTCATTTCCTTTGGCTACTGTAATGTCTGTCAGTCTTCGATCCATCTGTCCCTCTTTTCCGTTGACTACTGTAATGTCTGTCAGTCATCGATCCATCTGTCCCTCTTTTCCTTTGGCAACTGTAGTGTCTCTCACTCATCAAACCATCTGTCCCTCTTTTCCGTTGACTACTGTAATGTCTGTCAGTCATCGATCCATCTGTCCCTCTTTTCCTTTGGCTACTGTAATGTCTGTCAGTCATCGATCCACGTGTCCCTCTTTTCCTTTGGCTACTGTAATGTCTGTCAGTCATCGATCCATCTGTTCCTCTTTTCCTTTGGCTACTGTAATGTCTGTCTGTCATCCATCCATCTGTCCCTCTTTTCCTTTGGCTACTGTAATTTCTGCCAGTCATCGATCCATCTGTCCCTCTTTTCCTTTGGCTACTTTAATGTCTGTCAGTCATCGATCCATCTCTCCCTCTTTTCCTTTGGCTACTCTAATGTCTGTCAGTCATCGATCCATTTGTCCCTCTTTTCCTTTGGCTACTGTAATGTCTGTCAGTCATCGATCCATCTGTCCCTCCTTTCCTTTGGCTGCTGTAATATCTCTCCCTCAAAGAACCATCTGTCGCTCTTTTCCTTGACTACTGTAATGTCTGTCAGTCATCGAACCATCTGTCCCTCTTTTCCTTTGGCTACTGTAATGTCTGTCAGTCATCCATCCATCTTTCCCTCTTTTCCTTTCGATACTGTAATATTTGTCAGTCATCGATCCATCTATCCCTCATTTCCTTTGGCTACTGTAATGTGTGTCAGTCATCGATCCATTTGTCCCTCTTTTCCTTTGGCTACTGTAATGTCTGTCAGTCATCGATCCATCTGTCCCTCATTTCCTTTGACTATTGTAATGTCTGTCAGTCATCGATCCATCTGTCCCTCATTTCCTTTGACTACTGTAATATCTGTCAGTCATCGATCATTTTGTCCCCTATTCCTTTGGCTACTGTAATGAGTGTAAGTCATCGATCCATATATCCCTCATTTCCTTTGGCTACTGTAATATATGTCAGTCATCGATCCATCTGTCCCTCTTTTCTTTTAGCTACTGTAATGTCTGTCAGTCATCGATCCATCTGTCCCTCTTTTCCTTTGACTACTGTAATGTCTGTCAGTAATCGATCCATCTGTCCCTCTTTTCCTTTGGCTACTGTAATGTCTGTCAGTCATCGATCCATCTGTCCCTCTTTTTCTTTGACTACTGTAATATCTGTCAGTCATCGATCATTTTGTCCCCTATTCCTTTGGCTACTGTAATGAGTGTAAGTCATCGATCCATATATCCCTCATTTCCTTTGGCTACTGTAATATATGTCAGTCATCGATCCATCTGTCCCTCTTTTCTTTTAGCTACTGTAATGTCTGTCAGTCATCGATCCATCTGTCCCTCTTTTCCTTTGACTACTGTAATGTCTGTCAGTAATCGATCCATCTGTCCCTCTTTTCCTTTGGCTACTGTAATGTCTGTCAGTCATCGATCCATGTGTCCCTCTTTTCCTTTGGCTACTGTAATGTCTGTCAGTCATCGATCCATCTGTCCCTCTTTTCCTTTGGCTACTGTAATGTCTGTCAGTCATCGATCTATCTGTCCCTCTTTTCCTTTGGCTACTGTAATGTCTTTCAGTCATCGATCCATCTGTCCCTCTTTTTCTTTGGCTACTGTAATGTCTGTCAGTCATCGATCCATCTGTCCCTCATTTCCTTTGCCTACTGTAATGTATGTCAGTCATCGCTCCATCTGTCCTTCTTTTCCTTTGACTACTGTAATGTCTGTCAATCATAGATCCATCTGTCCCTCATTTCCTTTGACTACTGTAATGTCTGTCAGTCATCGATCCATATGTCCTTCTTTTCCTTTCGCTACTGTAATGTCTGTCAGTCATCGATCCATCTGTCCCTCATTTACTTTGACTACTGTAATGTCTCTCAGTCATCGATCCATCTGTCCCTCTTTTACTTTGGCTACTGTAATGTCTCTCAGTCATCGATCCATTTGTCCCTCTTTTCCTTTGGCTACTGTAATGTCTGTAAGTCATCGATCTATTTGTCCCTCTTTTCCTTTGGCTACTGTAATGTATGTCAGTCATCAATCCATCTATCCCTCATTTCCTTTGGCTACTATAATGTCTGTCAGTCATCGATCCATTTGTCCCTCTTTACCTTTGCTACTGTAATGTCTCTCACTCATCGAACCATCTGTCCCTCTTTTCCGTTGACTACTGTAATGTATGTCAGTCATCGATCCATCTGTCCCTCTTTTCGGTTGACTACTGTAATGTCTGTCAGTCATCGATCCATCTGTCCCTCTTTTCCGTTTGCTACTGTAATGTATGTCAGTCATCAATCCATCTATCCCTCATTTCCTTTGGCTACTGTAATTTCTGTCAGTCATCGATCCATCTGTCCCTCTTTTCCTTTGGCTACTTTAATGTCTGTCAGTCATCGATCCATCTCTCCCTCTTTTCCGTTGACTTCTGTAATTTTCTGTCAGTCTTCGATCCATCTGTCCCTCTTTTCCTTTGGCTACTGTAATGTCTGTCAGTCATCGATCCATGTGTCCCTCTTTTACTTTGGCTACTGTAATGTCTGTCAGTCATCTATGCATTTGTCCCTCTTTTCCTTTGGCTACTGTAATGTCTGACAGTCATCGATCCATGTGTCCCTCATTTCCGTTGACTATTGTAATGTCTGTCAGTCATCGATCCATCTGTCCCTCATTTCCTTTGGCTACTGTAATGTCTGTCAGTCTTCGATCCATCTGTCCCTCTTTTCCGTTGACTACTGTAATGTCTGTCAGTCATCGATCCATCTGTCCCTCTTTTCCTTTGGCTACTGTAGTGTCTATCACTCATCGAACCATCTGTCCCTCTTTTCCGTTGACTACTGTAATGTCTGTCAGTCATCGATCCATCTGTCCCTCATTTCCTTTGCCTACTGTAATGTATGTCAGTCATCGCTCCATCTGTCCTTCTTTTCCTTTGACTACTGTAATGTCTGTCAATCATAGATCCATCTGTCCCTCATTTCCTTTGACTACTGTAATGTCTGTCAGTCATCGATCCATATGTCCTTCTTTTCCTTTCGCTACTGTAATGTCTGTCAGTCATCGATCCATCTGTCCCTCATTTACTTTGACTACTGTAATGTCTCTCAGTCATCGATCCATCTGTCCCTCTTTTACTTTGGCTACTGTAATGTCTCTCAGTCATCGATCCATTTGTCCCTCTTTTCCTTTGGCTACTGTAATGTCTGTAAGTCATCGATCTATTTGTCCCTCTTTTCCTTTGGCTACTGTAATGTCTGTCATGCAACGATCCATATGTCCCTCTTTTCCTTTGGCTACTGTAATGTCTGTCAGTCATTGATTCATCTGTTCCTCTTTTTCTTTGGCTACTGTAATGTCTGTCAGTCATCGATCCATCTGTCCCTCTTTTCCTTTGGCTACTGTAATGTCTGTCAGTCATCGATCCATCTGTCCCTCTTTTCCTTTGGCTACTGTAATGTATGTCAGTCATCAATCCATCTATCCCTCATTTCCTTTGGCTACTATAATGTCTGTCAGTCATCGATCCATTTGTCCCTCTTTACCTTTGCTACTGTAATGTCTCTCACTCATCGAACCATCTGTCCCTCTTTTCCGTTGACTACTGTAATGTCTGTCAGTCATCGATCCATCTGTCCCTCTTTTCGGTTGACTACTGTAATGTCTGTCAGTCATCGATCCATCTGTCCCTCTTTTCCGTTTGCTACTGTAATGTATGTCAGTCATCAATCCATCTATCCCTCATTTCCTTTGGCTACTGTAATTTCTGTCAGTCATCGATCCATCTGTCCCTCTTTTCCTTTGGCTACTTTAATGTCTGTCAGTCATCGATCCATCTCTCCCTCTTTTCCGTTGACTACTGTAATGTCTGTCAGTCTTCGATCCATCTGTCCTTCTTTTCCTTTGGCTACTGTAATGTCTGTCAGTCATCGATCCATGTGTCCCTCTTTTACTTTGGCTACTGTAATGTCTGTCAGTCATCTATGCATTTGTCCCTCTTTTCCTTTGGCTACTGTAATGTCTGACAGTCATCGATCCATGTGTCCCTCATTTCCGTTGACTATTGTAATGTCTGTCAGTCATCGATCCATCTGTCCCTCATTTCCTTTGGCTACTGTAATGTCTGTCAGTCTTCGATCCATCTGTCCCTCTTTTCCGTTGACTACTGTAATGTCTGTCAGTCATCGATCCATCTGTCCCTCTTTTCCTTTGGCTACTGTAGTGTCTCTCACTCATCGAACCATCTGTCCCTCTTTTCCTTTGGCTACTGTAATGTCTGTCAGTCATCGATCCATGTGTCCCTCTTTTCCTTTGGCTACTGTAATGTCTGTCAGTCATCGATCCATCTGTCCCTCTTTTCCTTTGGCTACTGTAATGTCTGTCAGTCATCGATCTATCTGTCCCTCTTTTCCTTTGGCTACTGTAATGTCTTTCAGTCATCGATCCATCTGTCCCTCTTTTTCTTTGGCTACTGTAATGTCTGTCAGTCATCGATCCATATGTCCTTCTTTTCCTTTCGCTACTGTAATGTCTGTCAGTCATCGATCCATCTGTCCCTCATTTACTTTGACTACTGTAATGTCTCTCAGTCATCGATCCATCTGTCCCTCTTTTACTTTGGCTACTGTAATGTCTCTCAGTCATCGATCCATTTGTCCCTCTTTTCCTTTGGCTACTGTAATGTCTGTAAGTCATCGATCTATTTGTCCCTCTTTTCCTTTGGCTACTGTAATGTCTGTCATGCATCGATCCATATGTCCCTCTTTTCCTTTGGCTACTGTAATGTTTGTCAGTCATTGATTCATCTGTTCCTCTTTTTCTTTGGCTACTGTAATGTCTGTCAGTCATCGATCCATCTGTCCCTCTTTTCCTTTGGCTACTGTAATGTCTGTCAGTCATCGATCCATCTGTCCCTCTTTTCCTTTGGCTACTGTAATGTATGTCAGTCATCAATCCATCTATCCCTCATTTCCTTTGGCTACTATAATGTCTGTCAGTCATCGATCCATTTGTCCCTCTTTACCTTTGCTACTGTAATGTCTCTCACTCATCGAACCATCTGTCCCTCTTTTCCGTTGACTACTGTAATGTATGTCAGTCATCGATCCATCTGTCCCTCTTTTCGGTTGACAGCTGTAATGTCTGTCAGTCATCGATCCATCTGTCCCTCTTTTCCGTTTGCTACTGTAATGTATGTCAGTCATCAATCCATCTATCCCTCATTTCCTTTGGCTACTGTAATTTCTGTCAGTCATCGATCCATCTGTCCCTCTTTTCCTTTGGCTACTTTAATGTCTGTCAGTCATCGATCCATCTCTCCCTCTTTTCCGTTGACTACTGTAATGTCTGTCAGTCTTCGATCCATCTGTCCCTCTTTTCCTTTGGCTACTGTAATGTCTGTCAGTCATCGATCCATGTGTCCCTCTTTTACTTTGGCTACTGTAATGTCTGTCAGTCATCTATGCATTTGTCCCTCTTTTCCTTTGGCTACTGTAATGTCTGACAGTCATCGATCCATGTGTCCCTCATTTCCGTTGACTATTGTAATGTCTGTCAGTCATCGATCCATCTGTCCCTCATTTCCTTTGGCTACTGTAATGTCTGTCAGTCTTCGATCCATCTGTCCCTCTTTTCCGTTGACTACTGTAATGTCTGTCAGTCATCGATCCATCTGTCCCTCTTTTCCTTTGGCTACTGTAGTGTCTATCACTCATCGAACCATCTGTCCCTCTTTTCCGTTGACTACTGTAATGTCTGTCAGTCATCGATCCATCTGTCCCTCTTTTCATTTGGCTACTGTAATGTCTGTCAGTCATCGATCCATGTGTCCCTCTTTTCCTTTGGCTACTGTAATGTCTGTCAGTCATCGATCCATCTGTTCCTCTTTTCCTTTGGCTACTGTAATGTCTGTCTGTCATCCATCCATCTGTCCCTCTTTTCCTTTGGCTACTGTAATTTCTGCCAGTCATCGATCCATCTGTCCCTCTTTTCCTTTGGCTACTTTAATGTCTGTCAATCATCGATCCATCTCTCCCTCTTTTCCTTTGGCTACTCTAATGTCTGTCAGTCATCGATCCATTTGTCCCTCTTTTCCTTTGGCTACTGTAATGTCTGTCAGTCATCGATCCATCTGTCCCTCCTTTCCTTTGGCTGCTGTAATGTCTCTCACTCAAAGAACCATCTGTCGCTCTTTTCCTTGACTACTGTAATGTCTGTCAGTCATCGAACCATCTGTCCCTCTTTTCCTTTGGCTACTGTAATGTCTGTCAGTCATCCATCCATCTTTCCCTCCTTTCCTTTCGCTACTGTAATATTTGTCAGTCATCGATCCATCTATCCCTCATTTCCTTTGGCTACTGTAATGTGTGTCAGTCATCGATCCATTTGTCCCTCTTTTCCTTTGGCTACTGTAATGTCTGTCAGTCATCGATCCATCTGTCCCTCATTTCCTTTGACTATTGTAATGTCTGTCAGTCATCGATCCATCTGTCCCTCATTTCCTTTGGCTACTGTAAGGTCTGTCAGTCATCGATCCATCTGTCCCTCTTTTTCTTTGACTACTGTAATATCTGTCAGTCATCGATCATTTTGTCCCCTATTCCTTTGGCTACTGTAATGAGTGTAAGTCATCGATCCATATATCCCTCATTTCCTTTGGCTACTGTAATATATGTCAGTCATCGATCCATCTGTCCCTCTTTTCTTTTAGCTACTGTAATGTCTGTCAATCATCGATCCATCTGTCCCTCTTTTCCTTTGACTACTGTAATGTCTGTCAGTAATCGATCCATCTGTCCCTCTTTTTCTTTGGCTACTGTAATGTCTGTCAGTCATCGATCCATGTGTCCCTCTTTTCCTTTGGCTACTGTAATGTCTGTCAGTCATCGATCCATCTGTCCCTCTTTTCCTTTGGCTACTGTAATGTCTGTCAGTCATCGATCTATCTGTCCCTCTTTTCCTTTGGCTACTGTAATGTCTTTCAGTCATCGATCCATCTGTCCCTCTTTTTCTTTGGCTACTGTAATGTCTGTCAGTCATAGATCCATCTGTCCCTCATTTCCTTTGACTACTGTAATGTCTGTCAGTCATCGATCCATATGTCCTTCTTTTCCTTTCGCTACTGTAATGTCTGTCAGTCATCGATCCATCTGTCCCTCATTTACTTTGACTACTGTAATGTCTCTCAGTCATCGATCCATCTGTCCCTCTTTTACTTTGGCTACTGTAATGTCTCTCAGTCATCGATCCATTTGTTCCTCTTTTCCTTTGGCTACTGTAATGTCTGTAAGTCATCGATCTATTTGTCCCTCTTTTCCTTTGGCTACTGTAATGTCTGTCATGCATCGATCCATATGTCCCTCTTTTCCTTTGGCTACTGTAATGTCTGTCAGTCATTGATTCATCTGTTCCTCTTTTTCTTTGGCTACTGTAATGTCTGTCAGTCATCGATCCATCTGTCCCTCTTTTCCTTTGGCTACTGTAATGTCTGTCAGTCATCGATCCATCTGTCCCTCTTTTCCTTTGGCTACTGTAATGTATGTCAGTCATCAATCCATCTATCCCTCATTTCCTTTGGCTACTATAATGTCTGTCAGTCATCGATCCATTTGTCCCTCTTTTCCTTTGCTACTGTAATGTCTCTCACTCATCGAACTATCTGTCCCTCTTTTCCGTTGACTACTGTAATGTATGTCAGTCATCGATCCATCTGTCCCTCTTTTCGGTTGACTACTGTAATGTCTGTCAGTCATCGAACCATCTGTCCCTCTTTTCCTTTGGCTACTGTAATGTCTGTCAGTCATCCATCCATCTTTCCCTCTTTTCCTTTCGATACTGTAATATTTGTCAGTCATCGATCCATCTATCCCTCATTTCCTTTGGCTACTGTAATGTGTGTCAGTCATCGATCCATTTGTCCCTCTTTTCCTTTGGCTACTGTAATGTCTGTCAGTCATCGATCCATCTGTCCCTCATTTCCTTTGACTATTGTAATGTCTGTCAGTCATCGATCCATCTGTCCCTCATTTCCTTTGGCTACTGTAAGGTCTGTCAGTCATCGATCCATCTGTCCCTCTTTTTCTTTGACTACTGTAATATCTGTCAGTCATCGATCATTTTGTCCCCTATTCCTTTGGCTACTGTAATGAGTGTAAGTCATCGATCCATATATCCCTCATTTCCTTTGGCTACTGTAATATATGTCAGTCATCGATCCATCTGTCCCTCTTTTCTTTTAGCTACTGTAATGTCTGTCAGTCATCGATCCATCTGTCCCTCTTTTCCTTTGACTACTGTAATGTCTGTCAGTAATCGATCCATCTGTCCCTCTTTTCCTTTGGCTACTGTAATGTCTGTCAGTCATCGATCCATGTGTCCCTCTTTTCCTTTGGCTACTGTAATGTCTGTCAGTCATCGATCCATCTGTCCCTCTTTTCCTTTGGCTACTGTAATGTCTGTCAGTCATCGATCTATCTGTCCCTCTTTTCCTTTGGCTACTGTAATGTCTTTCAGTCATCGATCCATCTGTCCCTCTTTTTCTTTGGCTACTGTAATGTCTGTCAGTCATCGATCCATCTGTCCCTCATTTCCTTTGCCTACTGTAATGTATGTCAGTCATCGCTCCATCTGTCCTTCTTTTCCTTTGACTACTGTAATGTCTGTCAATCATAGATCCATCTGTCCCTCATTTCCTTTGACTACTGTAATGTCTGTCAGTCATCGATCCATATGTCCTTCTTTTCCTTTCGCTACTGTAATGTCTGTCAGTCATCGATCCATCTGTCCCTCATTTACTTTGACTACTGTAATGTCTCTCAGTCATCGATCCATCTGTCCCTCTTTTACTTTGGCTACTGTAATGTCTCTCAGTCATCGATCCATTTGTCCCTCTTTTCCTTTGGCTACTGTAATGTCTGTAAGTCATCGATCTATTTGTCCCTCTTTTCCTTTGGCTACTGTAATGTCTGTCATGCATCGATCCATATGTCCCTCTTTTCCTTTGGCTACTGTAATGTCTGTCAGTCATTGATTCATCTGTTCCTCTTTTTCTTTGGCTACTGTAATGTCTGTCAGTCATCGATCCATCTGTCCCTCTTTTCCTTTGGCTACTGTAATGTCTGTCAGTCATCGATCCATCTGTCCCTCTTTTCCTTTGGCTACTGTAATGTATGTCAGTCATCAATCCATCTGTCCCTCATTTCCTTTGGCTACTGTAATGTCTGTCAGTCTTCGATCCATCTGTCCCTCTTTTCCGTTGACTACTGTAATGTCTGTCAGTCATCGATCCATCTGTCCCTCTTTTCCTTTGGCTACTGTAGTGTCTCTCACTCATCAAACCATCTGTCCCTCTTTTCCGTTGACTACTGTAATGTCTGTCAGTCATCGATCCATCTGTCCCTCTTTTCCTTTGGCTACTGTAATGTCTGTCAGTCATCGATCCATGTGTCCCTCTTTTCCTTTGGCTACTGTAATGTCTGTCAGTCATCGATCCATCTGTTCCTCTTTTCCTTTGGCTACTGTAATGTCTGTCTGTCATCCATCCATCTGTCCCTCTTTTCCTTTGGCTACTGTAATTTCTGCCAGTCATCGATCCATCTGTCCCTCTTTTCCTTTGGCTACTTTAATGTCTGTCAGTCATCGATCCATCTCTCCCTCTTTTCCTTTGGCTACTCTAATGTCTGTCAGTCATCGATCCATTTGTCCCTCTTTTCCTTTGGCTACTGTAATGTCTGTCAGTCATCGATCCATCTGTCCCTCCTTTCCTTTGGCTGCTGTAATATCTCTCACTCAAAGAACCATCTGTCGCTCTTTTCCTTGACTACTGTAATGTCTGTCAGTCATCGAACCATCTGTCCCTCTTTTCCTTTGGCTACTGTAATGTCTGTCAGTCATCCATCCATCTTTCCCTCTTTTCCTTTCGATACTGTAATATTTGTCAGTCATCGATCCATCTATCCCTCATTTCCTTTGGCTACTGTAATGTGTGTCAGTCATCGATCCATTTGTCCCTCTTTTCCTTTGGCTACTGTAATGTCTGTCAGTCATCGATCCATCTGTCCCTCATTTCCTTTGACTATTGTAATGTCTGTCAGTCATCGATCCATCTGTCCCTCATTTCCTTTGGCTACTGTAAGGTCTGTCAGTCATCGATCCATCTGTCCCTCTTTTTCTTTGACTACTGTAATATCTGTCAGTCATCGATCATTTTGTCCCCTATTCCTTTGGCTACTGTAATGAGTGTAAGTCATCGATCCATATATCCCTCATTTCCTTTGGCTACTGTAATATATGTCAGTCATCGATCCATCTGTCCCTCTTTTCTTTTAGCTACTGTAATGTCTGTCAGTCATCGATCCATCTGTCCCTCTTTTCCTTTGACTACTGTAATGTCTGTCAGTAATCGATCCATCTGTCCCTCTTTTCCTTTGGCTACTGTAATGTCTGTCAGTCATCGATCCATGTGTCCCTCTTTTCCTTTGGCTACTGTAATGTCTGTCAGTCATCGATCCATCTGTCCCTCTTTTCCTTTGGCTACTGTAATGTCTGTCAGTCATCGATCTATCTGTCCCTCTTTTCCTTTGGCTACTGTAATGTCTTTCAGTCATCGATCCATCTGTCCCTCTTTTTCTTTGGCTACTGTAATGTCTGTCAGTCATCGATCCATCTGTCCCTCATTTCCTTTGCCTACTGTAATGTATGTCAGTCATCGCTCCATCTGTCCTTCTTTTCCTTTGACTACTGTAATGTCTGTCAATCATAGATCCATCTGTCCCTCATTTCCTTCGACTACTGTAATGTCTGTCAGTCATCGATCCATATGTCCTTCTTTTCCTTTCGCTACTGTAATGTCTGTCAGTCATCGATCCATCTGTCCCTCATTTACTTTGACTACTGTAATGTCTCTCAGTCATCGATCCATCTGTCCCTCTTTTACTTTGGCTACTGTAATGTCTCTCAGTCATCGATCCATTTGTCCCTCTTTTCCTTTGGCTACTGTAATGTCTGTAAGTCATCGATCTATTTGTCCCTCTTTTCCTTTGGCTACTGTAATGTCTGTCATGCATCGATCCATATGTCCCTCTTTTCCTTTGGCTACAGTAATTTCTGTCAGTCATTGATTCATCTGTTCCTCTTTTTCTTTGGCTACTGTAATGTCTGTCAGTCATCGATCCATCTGTCCCTCTTTTCCTTTGGCTACTGTAATGTCTGTCAGTCATCGATCCATCTGTCCCTCTTTTCCTTTGGCTACTGTAATGTATGTCAGTCATCAATCCATCTATCCCTCATTTCCTTTGGCTACTATAATGTCTGTAGGTCATCGATCCATTTGTCCCTCTTTACCTTTGCTACTGTAATGTCTCTCACTCATCGAACCATCTTTCCCTCTTTTCCGTTGACTACTGTAATGTATGTCAGTCATCGATCCATCTGTCCCTCTTTTCGGTTGACTACTGTAATGTCTGTCAGTCATCGATCCATCTGTCCCTCTTTTCCGTTTGCTACTGTAATGTATGTCAGTCATCAATCCATCTATCCCTCATTTCCTTTGGCTACTGTAATTTCTGTCAGTCATCGATCCATCTGTCCCTCTTTTCCTTTGGCTACTTTAATGTCTGTCAGTCATCGATCCATCTCTCCCTCTTTTCCGTTGACTACTGTAATTTTCTGTCAGTCTTCGATCCATCTGTCCCTCTTTTCCTTTGGCTACTGTAATGTCTGTCAGTCATCGATCCATGTGTCCCTCTTTTACTTTGGCTACTGTAATGTCTGTCAGTCATCTATGCATTTGTCCCTCTTTTCCTTTGGCTACTGTAATGTCTGACAGTCATCGATCCATGTGTCCCTCATTTCCGTTGACTATTGTAATGTCTGTCAGTCATCGATCCATCTGTCCCTCATTTCCTTTGGCTACTGTAATGTCTGTCAGTCTTCGATCCATCTGTCCCTCTTTTCCGTTGACTACTGTAATGTCTGTCAGTCATCGATCCATCTGTCCCTCTTTTCCTTTGGCTACTGTAGTGTCTATCACTCATCGAACCATCTGTCCCTCTTTTCCGTTGACTACTGTAATGTCTGTCAGTCATCGATCCATCTGTCCCTCATTTCCTTTGCCTACTGTAATGTATGTCAGTCATCGCTCCATCTGTCCTTCTTTTCCTTTGACTACTGTAATGTCTGTCAATCATAGATCCATCTGTCCCTCATTTCCTTTGACTACTGTAATGTCTGTCAGTCATCGATCCATATGTCCTTCTTTTCCTTTCGCTACTGTAATGTCTGTCAGTCATCGATCCATCTGTCCCTCATTTACTTTGACTACTGTAATGTCTCTCAGTCATCGATCCATCTGTCCCTCTTTTACTTTGGCTACTGTAATGTCTCTCAGTCATCGATCCATTTGTCCCTCTTTTCCTTTGGCTACTGTAATGTCTGTAAGTCATCGATCTATTTGTCCCTCTTTTCCTTTGGCTACTGTAATGTCTGTCATGCAACGATCCATATGTCCCTCTTTTCCTTTGGCTACTGTAATGTCTGTCAGTCATTGATTCATCTGTTCCTCTTTTTCTTTGGCTACTGTAATGTCTGTCAGTCATCGATCCATCTGTCCCTCTTTTCCTTTGGCTACTGTAATGTCTGTCAGTCATCGATCCATCTGTCCCTCTTTTCCTTTGGCTACTGTAATGTATGTCAGTCATCAATCCATCTATCCCTCATTTCCTTTGGCTACTATAATGTCTGTCAGTCATCGATCCATTTGTCCCTCTTTACCTTTGCTACTGTAATGTCTCTCACTCATCGAACCATCTGTCCCTCTTTTCCGTTGACTACTGTAATGTATGTCAGTCATCGATCCATCTGTCCCTCTTTTCGGTTGACTACTGTAATGTCTGTCAGTCATCGATCCATCTGTCCCTCTTTTCCGTTTGCTACTGTAATGTATGTCAGTCATCAATCCATCTATCCCTCATTTCCTTTGGCTACTGTAATTTCTGTCAGTCATCGATCCATCTGTCCCTCTTTTCCTTTGGCTACTTTAATGTCTGTCAGTCATCGATCCATCTCTCCCTCTTTTCCGTTGACTACTGTAATTTTCTGTCAGTCTTCGATCCATCTGTCCCTCTTTTCCTTTGGCTACTGTAATGTCTGTCAGTCATCGATCCATGTGTCCCTCTTTTACTTTGGCTACTGTAATGTCTGTCAGTCATCTATGCATTTGTCCCTCTTTTCCTTTGGCTACTGTAATGTCTGACAGTCATCGATCCATGTGTCCCTCATTTCCGTTGACTATTGTAATGTCTGTCAGTCATCGATCCATCTGTCCCTCATTTCCTTTGGCTACTGTAATGTCTGTCAGTCTTCGATCCATCTGTCCCTCTTTTCCGTTGACTACTGTAATGTCTGTCAGTCATCGATCCATCTGTCCCTCTTTTCCTTTGGCTACTGTAGTGTCTATCACTCATCGAACCATCTGTCCCTCTTTTCCGTTGACTACTGTAATGTCTGTCAGTCATCGATCCATCTGTCCCTCATTTCCTTTGCCTACTGTAATGTATGTCAGTCATCGCTCCATCTGTCCTTCTTTTCCTTTGACTACTGTAATGTCTGTCAATCATAGATCCATCTGTCCCTCATTTCCTTTGACTACTGTAATGTCTGTCAGTCATCGATCCATATGTCCTTCTTTTCCTTTCGCTACTGTAATGTCTGTCAGTCATCGATCCATCTGTCCCTCATTTACTTTGACTACTGTAATGTCTCTCAGTCATCGATCCATCTGTCCCTCTTTTACTTTGGCTACTGTAATGTCTCTCAGTCATCGATCCATTTGTCCCTCTTTTCCTTTGGCTACTGTAATGTCTGTAAGTCATCGATCTATTTGTCCCTCTTTTCCTTTGGCTACTGTAATGTCTGTCATGCAACGATCCATATGTCCCTCTTTTCCTTTGGCTACTGTAATGTCTGTCAGTCATTGATTCATCTGTTCCTCTTTTTCTTTGGCTACTGTAATGTCTGTCAGTCATCGATCCATCTGTCCCTCTTTTCCTTTGGCTACTGTAATGTCTGTCAGTCATCGATCCATCTGTCCCTCTTTTCCTTTGGCTACTGTAATGTATGTCAGTCATCAATCCATCTATCCCTCATTTCCTTTGGCTACTATAATGTCTGTCAGTCATCGATCCATTTGTCCCTCTTTACCTTTGCTACTGTAATGTCTCTCACTCATCGAACCATCTGTCCCTCTTTTCCGTTGACTACTGTAATGTCTGTCAGTCATCGATCCATCTGTCCCTCTTTTCGGTTGACTACTGTAATGTCTGTCAGTCATCGATCCATCTGTCCCTCTTTTCCGTTTGCTACTGTAATGTATGTCAGTCATCAATCCATCTATCCCTCATTTCCTTTGGCTACTGTAATTTCTGTCAGTCATCGATCCATCTGTCCCTCTTTTCCTTTGGCTACTTTAATGTCTGTCAGTCATCGATCCATCTCTCCCTCTTTTCCGTTGACTACTGTAATGTCTGTCAGTCTTCGATCCATCTGTCCTTCTTTTCCTTTGGCTACTGTAATGTCTGTCAGTCATCGATCCATGTGTCCCTCTTTTACTTTGGCTACTGTAATGTCTGTCAGTCATCTATGCATTTGTCCCTCTTTTCCTTTGGCTACTGTAATGTCTGACAGTCATCGATCCATGTGTCCCTCATTTCCGTTGACTATTGTAATGTCTGTCAGTCATCGATCCATCTGTCCCTCATTTCCTTTGGCTACTGTAATGTCTGTCAGTCTTCGATCCATCTGTCCCTCTTTTCCGTTGACTACTGTAATGTCTGTCAGTCATCGATCCATCTGTCCCTCTTTTCCTTTGGCTACTGTAGTGTCTCTCACTCATCGAACCATCTGTCCCTCTTTTCCTTTGGCTACTGTAATGTCTGTCAGTCATCGATCCATGTGTCCCTCTTTTCCTTTGGCTACTGTAATGTCTGTCAGTCATCGATCCATCTGTCCCTCTTTTCCTTTGGCTACTGTAATGTCTGTCAGTCATCGATCTATCTGTCCCTCTTTTCCTTTGGCTACTGTAATGTCTTTCAGTCATCGATCCATCTGTCCCTCTTTTTCTTTGGCTACTGTAATGTCTGTCAGTCATCGATCCATCTGTCCCTCATTTCCTTTGCCTACTGTAATGTATGTCAGTCATCGCTCCATCTGTCCTTCTTTTCCTTTGACTACTGTAATGTCTGTCAATCATAGATCCATCTGTCCCTCATTTCCTTTGACTACTGTAATGTCTGTCAGTCATCGATCCATATGTCCTTCTTTTCCTTTCGCTACTGTAATGTCTGTCAGTCATCGATCCATCTGTCCCTCATTTACTTTGACTACTGTAATGTCTCTCAGTCATCGATCCATCTGTCCCTCTTTTACTTTGGCTACTGTAATGTCTCTCAGTCATCGATCCATTTGTCCCTCTTTTCCTTTGGCTACTGTAATGTCTGTAAGTCATCGATCTATTTGTCCCTCTTTTCCTTTGGCTACTGTAATGTCTGTCATGCATCGATCCATATGTCCCTCTTTTCCTTTGGCTACTGTAATGTCTGTCAGTCATTGATTCATCTGTTCCTCTTTTTCTTTGGCTACTGTAATGTCTGTCAGTCATCGATCCATCTGTCCCTCTTTTCCTTTGGCTACTGTAATGTCTGTCAGTCATCGATCCATCTGTCCCTCTTTTCCTTTGGCTACTGTAATGTATGTCAGTCATCAATCCATCTATCCCTCATTTCCTTTGGCTACTATAATGTCTGTCAGTCATCGATCCATTTGTCCCTCTTTACCTTTGCTACTGTAATGTCTCTCACTCATCGAACCATCTGTCCCTCTTTTCCGTTGACTACTGTAATGTATGTCAGTCATCGATCCATCTGTCCCTCTTTTCGGTTGACAGCTGTAATGTCTGTCAGTCATCGATCCATCTGTCCCTCTTTTCCGTTTGCTACTGTAATGTATGTCAGTCATCAATCCATCTATCCCTCATTTCCTTTGGCTACTGTAATTTCTGTCAGTCATCGATCCATCTGTCCCTCTTTTCCTTTGGCTACTTTAATGTCTGTCAGTCATCGATCCATCTCTCCCTCTTTTCCGTTGACTACTGTAATGTCTGTCAGTCTTCGATCCATCTGTCCCTCTTTTCCTTTGGCTACTGTAATGTCTGTCAGTCATCGATCCATGTGTCCCTCTTTTACTTTGGCTACTGTAATGTCTGTCAGTCATCTATGCATTTGTCCCTCTTTTCCTTTGGCTACTGTAATGTCTGACAGTCATCGATCCATGTGTCCCTCATTTCCGTTGACTATTGTAATGTCTGTCAGTCATCGATCCATCTGTCCCTCATTTCCTTTGGCTACTGTAATGTCTGTCAGTCTTCGATCCATCTGTCCCTCTTTTCCGTTGACTACTGTAATGTCTGTCAGTCATCGATCCATCTGTTCCTCTTTTCCTTTGGCTACTGTAATGTCTGTCTGTCATCCATCCATCTGTCCCTCTTTTCCTTTGGCTACTGTAATTTCTGCCAGTCATCGATCCATCTGTCCCTCTTTTCCTTTGGCTACTTTAATGTCTGTCAATCATCGATCCATCTCTCCCTCTTTTCCTTTGGCTACTCTAATGTCTGTCAGTCATCGATCCATTTGTCCCTCTTTTCCTTTGGCTACTGTAATGTCTGTCAGTCATCGATCCATCTGTCCCTCCTTTCCTTTGGCTGCTGTAATGTCTCTCACTCAAAGAACCATCTGTCGCTCTTTTCCTTGACTACTGTAATGTCTGTCAGTCATCGAACCATCTGTCCCTCTTTTCCTTTGGCTACTGTAATGTCTGTCAGTCATCCATCCATCTTTCCCTCCTTTCCTTTCGCTACTGTAATATTTGTCAGTCATCGATCCATCTATCCCTCATTTCCTTTGGCTACTGTAATGTGTGTCAGTCATCGATCCATTTGTCCCTCTTTTCCTTTGGCTACTGTAATGTCTGTCAGTCATCGATCCATCTGTCCCTCATTTCCTTTGACTATTGTAATGTCTGTCAGTCATCGATCCATCTGTCCCTCATTTCCTTTGGCTACTGTAAGGTCTGTCAGTCATCGATCCATCTGTCCCTCTTTTTCTTTGACTACTGTAATATCTGTCAGTCATCGATCATTTTGTCCCCTATTCCTTTGGCTACTGTAATGAGTGTAAGTCATCGATCCATATATCCCTCATTTCCTTTGGCTACTGTAATATATGTCAGTCATCGATCCATCTGTCCCTCTTTTCTTTTAGCTACTGTAATGTCTGTCAATCATCGATCCATCTGTCCCTCTTTTCCTTTGACTACTGTAATGTCTGTCAGTAATCGATCCATCTGTCCCTCTTTTTCTTTGGCTACTGTAATGTCTGTCAGTCATCGATCCATGTGTCCCTCTTTTCCTTTGGCTACTGTAATGTCTGTCAGTCATCGATCCATCTGTCCCTCTTTTCCTTTGGCTACTGTAATGTCTGTCAGTCATCGATCTATCTGTCCCTCTTTTCCTTTGGCTACTGTAATGTCTTTCAGTCATCGATCCATCTGTCCCTCTTTTTCTTTGGCTACTGTAATGTCTGTCAGTCATAGATCCATCTGTCCCTCATTTCCTTTGACTACTGTAATGTCTGTCAGTCATCGATCCATATGTCCTTCTTTTCCTTTCGCTACTGTAATGTCTGTCAGTCATCGATCCATCTGTCCCTCATTTACTTTGACTACTGTAATGTCTCTCAGTCATCGATCCATCTGTCCCTCTTTTACTTTGGCTACTGTAATGTCTCTGAGTCATCGATCCATTTGTCCCTCTTTTCCTTTGGCTACTGTAATGTCTGTAAGTCATCGATCTATTTGTCCCTCTTTTCCTTTGGCTACTGTAATGTCTGTCATGCATCGATCCATATGTCCCTCTTTTCCTTTGGCTACTGTAATGTCTGTCAGTCATTGATTCATCTGTTCCTCTTTTTCTTTGGCTACTGTAATGTCTGTCAGTCATCGATCCATCTGTCCCTCTTTTCCTTTGGCTACTGTAATGTCTGTCAGTCATCGATCCATCTGTCCCTCTTTTCCTTTGGCTACTGTAATGTATGTCAGTCATCAATCCATCTATCCCTCATTTCCTTTGGCTACTATAATGTCTGTCAGTCATCGATCCATTTGTCCCTCTTTTCCTTTGCTACTGTAATGTCTCTCACTCATCGAACTATCTGTCCCTCTTTTCCGTTGACTACTGTAATGTATGTCAGTCATCGATCCATCTGTCCCTCTTTTCGGTTGACTACTGTAATGTCTGTCAGTCATCGAACCATCTGTCCCTCTTTTCCTTTGGCTACTGTAATGTCTGTCAGTCATCCATCCATCTTTCCCTCTTTTCCTTTCGATACTGTAATATTTGTCAGTCATCGATCCATCTATCCCTCATTTCCTTTGGCTACTGTAATGTGTGTCAGTCATCGATCCATTTGTCCCTCTTTTCCTTTGGCTACTGTAATGTCTGTCAGTCATCGATCCATCTGTCCCTCATTTCCTTTGACTATTGTAATGTCTGTCAGTCATCGATCCATCTGTCCCTCATTTCCTTTGGCTACTGTAAGGTCTGTCAGTCATCGATCCATCTGTCCCTCTTTTTCTTTGACTACTGTAATATCTGTCAGTCATCGATCATTTTGTCCCCTATTCCTTTGGCTACTGTAATGAGTGTAAGTCATCGATCCATATATCCCTCATTTCCTTTGGCTACTGTAATATATGTCAGTCATCGATCCATCTGTCCCTCTTTTCTTTTAGCTACTGTAATGTCTGTCAGTCATCGATCCATCTGTCCCTCTTTTCCTTTGACTACTGTAATGTCTGTCAGTAATCGATCCATCTGTCCCTCTTTTCCTTTGGCTACTGTAATGTCTGTCAGTCATCGATCCATGTGTCCCTCTTTTCCTTTGGCTACTGTAATGTCTGTCAGTCATCGATCCATCTGTCCCTCTTTTCCTTTGGCTACTGTAATGTCTGTCAGTCATCGATCTATCTGTCCCTCTTTTCCTTTGGCTACTGTAATGTCTTTCAGTCATCGATCCATCTGTCCCTCTTTTTCTTTGGCTACTGTAATGTCTGTCAGTCATCGATCCATCTGTCCCTCATTTCCTTTGCCTACTGTAATGTATGTCAGTCATCGCTCCATCTGTCCTTCTTTTCCTTTGACTACTGTAATGTCTGTCAATCATAGATCCATCTGTCCCTCATTTCCTTTGACTACTGTAATGTCTGTCAGTCATCGATCCATATGTCCTTCTTTTCCTTTCGCTACTGTAATGTCTGTCAGTCATCGATCCATCTGTCCCTCATTTACTTTGACTACTGTAATGTCTCTCAGTCATCGATCCATCTGTCCCTCTTTTACTTTGGCTACTGTAATGTCTCTCAGTCATCGATCCATTTGTCCCTCTTTTCCTTTGGCTACTGTAATGTCTGTAAGTCATCGATCTATTTGTCCCTCTTTTCCTTTGGCTACTGTAATGTCTGTCATGCATCGATCCATATGTCCCTCTTTTCCTTTGGCTACTGTAATGTCTGTCAGTCATTGATTCATCTGTTCCTCTTTTTCTTTGGCTACTGTAATGTCTGTCAGTCATCGATCCATCTGTCCCTCTTTTCCTTTGGCTACTGTAATGTCTGTCAGTCATCGATCCATCTGTCCCTCTTTTCCTTTGGCTACTGTAATGTATGTCAGTCATCAATCCATCTGTCCCTCATTTCCTTTGGCTACTGTAATGTCTGTCAGTCTTCGATCCATCTGTCCCTCTTTTCCGTTGACTACTGTAATGTCTGTCAGTCATCGATCCATCTGTCCCTCTTTTCCTTTGGCTACTGTAGTGTCTCTCACTCATCAAACCATCTGTCCCTCTTTTCCGTTGACTACTGTAATGTCTGTCAGTCATCGATCCATCTGTCCCTCTTTTCCTTTGGCTACTGTAATGTCTGTCAGTCATCGATCCATGTGTCCCTCTTTTCCTTTGGCTACTGTAATGTCTGTCAGTCATCGATCCATCTGTTCCTCTTTTCCTTTGGCTACTGTAATGTCTGTCTGTCATCCATCCATCTGTCCCTCTTTTCCTTTGGCTACTGTAATTTCTGCCAGTCATCGATCCATCTGTCCCTCTTTTCCTTTGGCTACTTTAATGTCTGTCAGTCATCGATCCATCTCTCCCTCTTTTCCTTTGGCTACTCTAATGTCTGTCAGTCATCGATCCATTTGTCCCTCTTTTCCTTTGGCTACTGTAATGTCTGTCAGTCATCGATCCATCTGTCCCTCCTTTCCTTTGGCTGCTGTAATATCTCTCACTCAAAGAACCATCTGTCGCTCTTTTCCTTGACTACTGTAATGTCTGTCAGTCATCGAACCATCTGTCCCTCTTTTCCTTTGGCTACTGTAATGTCTGTCAGTCATCCATCCATCTTTCCCTCTTTTCCTTTCGATACTGTAATATTTGTCAGTCATCGATCCATCTATCCCTCATTTCCTTTGGCTACTGTAATGTGTGTCAGTCATCGATCCATTTGTCCCTCTTTTCCTTTGGCTACTGTAATGTCTGTCAGTCATCGATCCATCTGTCCCTCATTTCCTTTGACTATTGTAATGTCTGTCAGTCATCGATCCATCTGTCCCTCATTTCCTTTGGCTACTGTAAGGTCTGTCAGTCATCGATCCATCTGTCCCTCTTTTTCTTTGACTACTGTAATATCTGTCAGTCATCGATCATTTTGTCCCCTATTCCTTTGGCTACTGTAATGAGTGTAAGTCATCGATCCATATATCCCTCATTTCCTTTGGCTACTGTAATATATGTCAGTCATCGATCCATCTGTCCCTCTTTTCTTTTAGCTACTGTAATGTCTGTCAGTCATCGATCCATCTGTCCCTCTTTTCCTTTGACTACTGTAATGTCTGTCAGTAATCGATCCATCTGTCCCTCTTTTCCTTTGGCTACTGTAATGTCTGGCAGTCATCGATCCATGTGTCCCTCTTTTCCTTTGGCTACTGTAATGTCTGTCAGTCATCGATCCATCTGTCCCTCTTTTCCTTTGGCTACTGTAATGTCTGTCAGTCATCGATCTATCTGTCCCTCTTTTCCTTTGGCTACTGTAATGTCTTTCAGTCATCGATCCATCTGTCCCTCTTTTTCTTTGGCTACTGTAATGTCTGTCAGTCATCGATCCATCTGTCCCTCATTTCCTTTGCCTACTGTAATGTATGTCAGTCATCGCTCCATCTGTCCTTCTTTTCCTTTGACTACTGTAATGTCTGTCAATCATAGATCCATCTGTCCCTCATTTCCTTCGACTACTGTAATGTCTGTCAGTCATCGATCCATATGTCCTTCTTTTCCTTTCGCTACTGTAATGTCTGTCAGTCATCGATCCATCTGTCCCTCATTTACTTTGACTACTGTAATGTCTCTCAGTCATCGATCCATCTGTCCCTCTTTTACTTTGGCTACTGTAATGTCTCTCAGTCATCGATCCATTTGTCCCTCTTTTCCTTTGGCTACTGTAATGTCTGTAAGTCATCGATCTATTTGTCCCTCTTTTCCTTTGGCTACTGTAATGTCTGTCATGCATCGATCCATATGTCCCTCTTTTCCTTTGGCTACAGTAATTTCTGTCAGTCATTGATTCATCTGTTCCTCTTTTTCTTTGGCTACTGTAATGTCTGTCAGTCATCGATCCATCTGTCCCTCTTTTCCTTTGGCTACTGTAATGTCTGTCAGTCATCGATCCATCTGTCCCTCTTTTCCTTTGGCTACTGTAATGTATGTCAGTCATCAATCCATCTATCCCTCATTTCCTTTGGCTACTATAATGTCTGTCAGTCATCGATCCATTTGTCCCTCTTTACCTTTGCTACTGTAATGTCTCTCACTCATCGAACCATCTGTCCCTCTTTTCCGTTGACTACTGTAATGTATGTCAGTCATCGATCCATCTGTCCCTCTTTTCGGTTGACTACTGTAATGTCTGTCAGTCATCGATCCATCTGTCCCTCTTTTCCGTTTGCTACTGTAATGTATGTCAGTCATCAATCCATCTATCCCTCATTTCCTTTGGCTACTGTAATTTCTGTCAGTCATCGATCCATCTGTCCCTCTTTTCCTTTGGCTACTTTAATGTCTGTCAGTCATCGATCCATCTCTCCCTCTTTTCCGTTGACTACTGTAATTTTCTGTCAGTCTTCGATCCATCTGTCCCTCTTTTCCTTTGGCTACTGTAATGTCTGTCAGTCATCGATCCATGTGTCCCTCTTTTACTTTGGCTACTGTAATGTCTGTCAGTCATCTATGCATTTGTCCCTCTTTTCCTTTGGCTACTGTAATGTCTGACAGTCATCGATCCATGTGTCCCTCATTTCCGTTGACTATTGTAATGTCTGTCAGTCATCGATCCATCTGTCCCTCATTTCCTTTGGCTACTGTAATGTCTGTCAGTCTTCGATCCATCTGTCCCTCTTTTCCGTTGACTACTGTAATGTCTGTCAGTCATCGATCCATCTGTCCCTCTTTTCCTTTGGCTACTGTAGTGTCTATCACTCATCGAACCATCTGTCCCTCTTTTCCGTTGACTACTGTAATGTCTGTCAGTCATCGATCCATCTGTCCCTCATTTCCTTTGCCTACTGTAATGTATGTCAGTCATCGCTCCATCTGTCCTTCTTTTCCTTTGACTACTGTAATGTCTGTCAATCATAGATCCATCTGTCCCTCATTTCCTTTGACTACTGTAATGTCTGTCAGTCATCGATCCATATGTCCTTCTTTTCCTTTCGCTACTGTAATGTCTGTCAGTCATTGATCCATCTGTCCCTCATTTACTTTGACTACTGTAATGTCTCTCAGTCATCGATCCATCTGTCCCTCTTTTACTTTGGCTACTGTAATGTCTCTCAGTCATCGATCCATTTGTCCCTCTTTTCCTTTGGCTACTGTAATGTCTGTAAGTCATCGATCTATTTGTCCCTCTTTTCCTTTGGCTACTGTAATGTCTGTCATGCATCGATCCATATGTCCCTCTTTTCCTTTGGCTACTGTAATGTCTGTCAGTCATTGATTCATCTGTTCCTCTTTTTCTTTGGCTACTGTAATGTCTGTCAGTCATCGATCCATCTGTCCCTCTTTTCCTTTGGCTACTGTAATGTCTGTCAGTCATCGATCCATCTGTCCCTCTTTTCCTTTGGCTACTGTAATGTATGTCAGTCATCAATCCATCTATCCCTCATTTCCTTTGGCTACTATAATGTCTGTCAGTCATCGATCCATTTGTCCCTCTTTACCTTTGCTACTGTAATGTCTCTCACTCATCGAACCATCTGTCCCTCTTTTCCGTTGACTACTGTAATGTCTGTCAGTCATCGATCCATCTGTCCCTCTTTTCGGTTGACTACTGTAATGTCTGTCAGTCATCGATCCATCTGTCCCTCTTTTCCGTTTGCTACTGTAATGTATGTCAGTCATCAATCCATCTATCCCTCATTTCCTTTGGCTACTGTAATTTCTGTCAGTCATCGATCCATCTGTCCCTCTTTTCCTTTGGCTACTTTAATGTCTGTCAGTCATCGATCCATCTCTCACTCTTTTCCGTTGACTACTGTAATGTCTGTCAGTCTTCGATCCATCTGTCCCTCTTTTCCTTTGGCTACTGTAATGTCTGTCAGTCATCGATCCATGTGTCCCTCTTTTACTTTGGCTACTGTAATGTCTGTCAGTCATCTATGCATTTGTCCCTCTTTTCCTTTGGCTACTGTAATGTCTGACAGTCATCGATCCATGTGTCCCTCATTTCCGTTGACTATTGTAATGTCTGTCAGTCATCGATCCATCTGTCCCTCATTTCCTTTGGCTACTGTAATGTCTGTCAGTCTTCGATCCATCTGTCCCTCTTTTCCGTTGACTACTGTAATGTCTGTCAGTCATCGATCCATCTGTCCCTCTTTTCCTTTGGCTACTGTAGTGTCTCTCACTCATCGAACCATCTGTCCCTCTTTTCCTTTGACTACTGTAATGTCTGTCAGTAATCGATCCATCTGTCCCTCTTTTCCTTTGGCTACTGTAATGTCTGTCAGTCATCGATCCATGTGTCCCTCTTTTCCTTTGGCTACTGTAATGTCTGTCAGTCATCGATCCATCTGTCCCTCTTTTCCTTTGGCTACTGTAATATCTGTCAGTCATCGATCTATCTGTCCCTCTTTTCCTTTGGCTACTGTAATGTCTTTCAGTCATCGATCCATCTGTCCCTCTTTTTCTTTGGCTACTGTAATGTCTGTCAGTCATCGATCCATCTGTCCCTCATTTCCTTTGCCTACTGTAATGTATGTCAGTCATCGCTCCATCTGTCCTTCTTTTCCTTTGACTACTGTAATGTCTGTCAATCATAGATCCATCTGTCCCTCATTTCCTTTGACTACTGTAATGTCTGTCAGTCATCGATCCATATGTCCTTCTTTTCCTTTCGCTACTGTAATGTCTGTCAGTCATCGATCCATCTGTCCCTCATTTACTTTGACTACTGTAATGTCTCTCAGTCATCGATCCATCTGTCCCTCTTTTACTTTGGCTACTGTAATGTCTCTCAGTCATCGATCCATTTGTCCCTCTTTTCCTTTGGCTACTGTAATGTCTGTAAGTCATCGATCTATTTGTCCCTCTTTTCCTTTGGCTACTGTAATGTCTGTCATGCATCGATCCATATGTCCCTCTTTTCCTTTGGCTACTGTAATGTCTGTCAGTCATTGATTCATCTGTTCCTCTTTTTCTTTGGCTACTGTAATGTCTGTCAGTCATCGATCCATCTGTCCCTCTTTTCCTTTGGCTACTGTAATGTCTGTCAGTCATCGATCCATCTGTCCCTCTTTTCCTTTGGCTACTGTAATGTATGTCAGTCATCAATCCATCTATCCCTCATTTCCTTTGGCTACTATAATGTCTGTCAGTCATCGATCCATTTGTCAATCTTTACCTTTGCTACTGTAATGTCTCTCACTCATCGAACCATCTGTCCCTCTTTTCCGTTGACTACTGTAATGTATGTCAGTCATCGATCCATCTGTCCCTCTTTTCGGTTGACAGCTGTAATGTCTGTCAGTCATCGATCCATCTGTCCCTCTTTTCCGTTTGCTACTGTAATGTATGTCAGTCATCAATCCATCTATCCCTCATTTCCGTTGACTACTGTAATGTCTGTCAGTCTTCGATCCATCTGTCCCTCTTTTCCTTTGGCTACTGTAATGTCTGTCAGTCATCGATCCATGTGTCCCTCTTTTACTTTGGCTACTGTAATGTCTGTCAGTCATCTATGCATTTGTCCCTCTTTTCCTTTGGCTACTGTAATGTCTGACAGTCATCGATCCATGTGTCCCTCATTTCCGTTGACTATTGTAATGTCTGTCAGTCATCGATCCATCTGTCCCTCATTTCCTTTGGCTACTGTAATGTCTGTCAGTCTTCGATCCATCTGTCCCTCTTTTCCGTTGACTACTGTAATGTCTGTCAGTCATCGATCCATCTGTCCCTCTTTTCCTTTGGCTACTGTAATGTCTGTCAGTCATCGATCCATGTGTCCCTCTTTTCCTTTGGCTACTGTAATGTCTGTCAGTCATCGATCCATCTGTTCCTCTTTTCCTTTGGCTACTGTAATGTCTGTCTGTCATCCATCCATCTGTCCCTCTTTTCCTTTGGCTACTGTAATTTCTGCCAGTCATCGATCCATCTGTCCCTCTTTTCCTTTGGCTACTTTAATGTCTGTCAATCATCGATCCATCTCTCCCTCTTTTCCTTTGGCTACTCTAATGTCTGTCAGTCATCGATCCATTTGTCCCTCTTTTCCTTTGGCTACTGTAATGTCTGTCAGTCATCGATCCATCTGTCCCTCATTTCCTTTGGCTGCTGTAATGTCTCTCACTCAAAGAACCATCTGTCGCTCTTTTCCTTGACTACTGTAATGTCTGTCAGTCATCGAACCATCTGTCCCTCTTTTTCTTTGGCTACTGTAATGTCTGTCAGTCATCCATCCATCTTTCCCTCTTTTCCTTTCGCTACTGTAATATTTGTCAGTCATCGATCCATCTATCCCTCATTTCCTTTGGCTATTGTAATGTGTGTCAGTCATCGATCCATTTGTCCCTCTTTTCCTTTGGCTACTGTAATGTCTGTCAGTCATCGATCCATCTGTCCCTCATTTCCTTTGACTATTGTAATGTCTGTCAGTCATCGATCCATCTGTCCCTCATTTCCTTTGGCTACTGTAAGGTCTGTCAGTCATCGATCCATCTGTCCCTCTTTTTCTTTGACTACTGTAATATCTGTCAGTCATCGATCATTTTGTCCCCTATTCCTTTGGCTACTGTAATGAGTGTAAGTCATCGATCCATATATCCCTCATTTCCTTTGGCTACTGTAATATATGTCAGTCATCGATCCATCTGTCCCTCTTTTCTTTTAGCTACTGTAATGTCTGTCAATCATCGATCCATCTGTCCCTCTTTTCCTTTGACTACTGTAATGTCTGTCAGTAATCGATCCATCTGTCCCTCTTTTTCTTTGGCTACTGTAATGTCTGTCAGTCATCGATCCATGTGTCCCTCTTTTCCTTTGGCTACTGTAATGTCTGTCAGTCATCGATCCATCTGTCCCTCTTTTCCTTTGGCTACTGTAATGTCTGTCAGTCATCGATCTATCTGTCCCTCTTTTCCTTTGGCTACTGTAATGTCTTTCAGTCATCGATCCATCTGTCCCTCTTTTTCTTTGGCTACTGTAATGTCTGTCAGTCATAGATCCATCTGTCCCTCATTTCCTTTGACTACTGTAATGTCTGTCAGTCATCGATCCATATGTCCTTCTTTTCCTTTCGCTACTGTAATGTCTGTCAGTCATCGATCCATCTGTCCCTCATTTACTTTGACTACTGTAATGTCTCTCAGTCATCGATCCATCTGTCCCTCTTTTACTTTGGCTACTGTAATGTCTCTGAGTCATCGATCCATTTGTCCCTCTTTTCCTTTGGCTACTGTAATGTCTGTAAGTCATCGATCTATTTGTCCCTCTTTTCCTTTGGCTACTGTAATGTCTGTCATGCATCGATCCATATGTCCCTCTTTTCCTTTGGCTACTGTAATGTCTGTCAGTCATTGATTCATCTGTTCCTCTTTTTCTTTGGCTACTGTAATGTCTGTCAGTGATCGATCCATCTGTCCCTCTTTTCCTTTGGCTACTGTAATGTCTGTCAGTCATCGATCCATCTGTCCCTCTTTTCCTTTGGCTACTGTAATGTATGTCAGTCATCAATCCATCTATCCCTCATTTCCTTTGGCTACTATAATGTCTGTCAGTCATCGATCCATTTGTCCCTCTTTACCTTTGCTACTGTAATGTCTCTCACTCATCGAACTATCTGTCCCTCTTTTCCGTTGACTACTGTAATGTATGTCAGTCATCGATCCATCTGTCCCTCTTTTCGGTTGACTACTGTAATGTCTGTCAGTCATCGATCCATCTGTCCCTCTTTTCCGTTTGCTACTGTAATGTATGTCAGTCATCAATCCATCTATCCCTCATTTCCTTTGGCTACTGTAATTTCTGTCAGTCATCGATCCATCTGTCCCTCTTTTCCTTTGGCTACTTTAATGTCTGTCAGTCATCGATCCATCTCTCCCTCATTTCCTTTGGCTACTCTAATGTCTGTCAGTCATCGATCCATTTGTCCCTCTTTTCCTTTGGCTACTGTAATGTCTGTCAGTCATCGATCCATCTGTCCCTCCTTTCCTTTGGCTGCTGTAATGTCTCTCACTCAAAGAACCATCTGTCCCTCTTTTCCTTTGGCTACTGTAATGTATGTCAGTCATCCATCCATCTTTCACTCTTTTCCTTTCGCTAATGTAATATTTGTCAGTCATCGATCCATCTATCCCTCATTTCCTTTAGCTACTGTAATGTGTGTCAGTCATCGATCCATTTGTCCCTCTTTTCCTTTGGCTACTGTAATGTCTGTCAGTCATCGATCCATCTGTCCCTCATTTCCTTTGACTACTGTAATGTCTGTCAGTAATCGATCCATCTGTCCCTCTTTTTCTTTGGCTACTGTAATGTCTGTCAGTCATCGATCCATGTGTCCCTCTTTTCCTTTGGCTACTGTAATGTCTGTCAGTCATCGATCCATCTGTCCCTCTTTTCCTTTGGCTACTGTAATGTCTGTCAGTCATCGATCTATCTGTCCCTCTTTTCCTTTGGCTACTGTAATGTCTTTCAGTCATCGATCCATCTGTCCCTCTTTTTCTTTGGCTACTGTAATGTCTGTCAGTCATAGATCCATCTGTCCCTCATTTCCTTTGACTACTGTAATGTCTGTCAGTCATCGATCCATATGTCCTTCTTTTCCTTTCGCTACTGTAATGTCTGTCAGTCATCGATCCATCTGTCCCTCATTTACTTTGACTACTGTAATGTCTCTCAGTCATCGATCCATCTGTCCCTCTTTTACTTTGGCTACTGTAATGTCTCTCAGTCATCGATCCATTTGTCCCTCTTTTCCTTTGGCTACTGTAATGTCTGTAAGTCATCGATCTATTTGTCCCTCTTTTCCTTTGGCTACTGTAATGTCTGTCATGCATCGATCCATATGTCCCTCTTTTCCTTTGGCTACTGTAATGTCTGTCAGTCATTGATTCATCTGTTCCTCTTTTTCTTTGGCTACTGTAATGTCTGTCAGTCATCGATCCATCTGTCCCTCTTTTCCTTTGGCTACTGTAATGTCTGTCAGTCATCGATCCATCTGTCCCTATTTTCCTTTGGCTACTGTAATGTATGTCAGTCATCAATCCATCTATCCCTCATTTCCTTTGGCTACTATAATGTCTGTCAGTCATCGATCCATTTGTCCCTCTTTACCTTTGCTACTGTAATGTCTCTCACTCATCGAACTATCTGTCCCTCTTTTCCGTTGACTACTGTAATGTATGTCAGTCATCGATCCATCTGTCCCTCTTTTCGGTTGACTACTGTAATGTCTGTCAGTCATCGCTCCATCTGTCCTTCTTTTCCTTTGACTACTGTAATGTCTGTCAATCATAGATCCATCTGTCCCTCATTTCCTTTGACTACTGTAATGTCTGTCAGTCATCGATCCATATGTCCTTCTTTTCCTTTCGCTACTGTAATGTCTGTCAGTCATCGATCCATCTGTCCCTCATTTACTTTGACTACTGTAATGTCTCTCAGTCATCGATCCATCTGTCCCTCTTTTACTTTGGCTACTGTAATGTCTCTCAGTCATCGATCCATTTGTCCCTCTTTTCCTTTGGCTACTGTAATGTCTGTAAGTCATCGATCTATTTGTCCCTCTTTTCCTTTGGCTACTGTAATGTCTGTCATGCATCGATCCATATGTCCCTCTTTTCCTTTGGCTACTGTAATGTCTGTCAGTCATTGATTCATCTGTTCCTCTTTTTCTTTGGCTACTGTAATGTATGTCAGTCATCGATCCATCTGTCCCTCTTTTCCTTTGGCTACTGTAATGTCTGTCAGTCATCGATCCATCTGTCCCTCTTTTCCTTTGGCTACTGTAATGTATGTCAGTCATCAATCCATCTATCCCTCATTTCCTTTGGCTACTATAATGTCTGTCAGTCATCGATCCATTTGTCCCTCTTTACCTTTGCTACTGTAATGTCTCTCACTCATCGAACCATCTGTCCCTCTTTTCCGTTGACTACTGTAATGTATGTCAGTCATCGATCCATCTGTCCCTCTTTTCGGTTGACTACTGTAATGTCTGTCAGTCATCGATCCATCTGTCCCTCTTTTCCGTTTGCTACTGTAATGTATGTCAGTCATCAATCCATCTATCCCTCATTTCCTTTGGCTACTGTAATTTCTGTCAGTCATCGATCCATCTGTCCCTCTTTTCCTTTGGCTACTTTAATGTCTGTCAGTCATCGATCCATCTCTCCCTCATTTCCTTTGGCTACTCTAATGTCTGTCAGTCATCGATCCATTTGTCCCTCTTTTCCTTTGGCTACTGTAATGTCTGTCAGTCATCGATCCATCTGTCCCTCCTTTCCTTTGGCTGCTGTAATGTCTCTCACTCAAAGAACCATCTGTCGCTCTTTTCCTTGACTACTGTAATGTCTGTCAGTCATCGATCCATCTGTCCCTTATTTCCTTGACTACTGTAAGGTCTGTCAGTCATCGATCCATCTGTCCCTCTTTTTCTTTGACTACTGTAATATCTGTCAGTCATCGATCATTTTGTCCCCTATTCCTTTGGCTACTGTAATGAGTGTAAGTCATCGATCCATATATCCCTCATTTCCTTTGGCTACTGTAATATATGTCAGTCATCGATCCATCTGTCCCTCTTTTCTTTTAGCTACTGTAATGTCTGTCAGTCATCGATCCATCTGTCCCTCTTTTCCTTTGACTACTGTAATGTCTGTCAGTAATCGATCCATCTGTCCCTCTTTTCCTTTGGCTACTGTAATGTCTGTCAGTCATCGATCCATGTGTCCCTCTTTTCCTTTGGCTACTGTAATGTCTGTCAGTCATCGATCCATCTGTCCCTCTTTTCCTTTGGCTACTGTAATGTCTGTCAGTCATCGATCTATCTGTCCCTCTTTTCCTTTGGCTACTGTAATGTCTTTCAGTCATCGATCCATCTGTCCCTCTTTTTCTTTGGCTACTGTAATGTCTGTCAGTCATCGATCCATCTGTCCCTCATTTCCTTTGCCTACTGTAATGTATGTCAGTCATCGCTCCATCTGTCCTTCTTTTCCTTTGACTACTGTAATGTCTGTCAATCATAGATCCATCTGTCCCTCATTTCCTTTGACTACTGTAATGTCTGTCAGTCATCGATCCATATGTCCTTCTTTTCCTTTCGCTACTGTAATGTCTGTCAGTCATCGATCCATCTGTCCCTCATTTACTTTGACTACTGTAATGTCTCTCAGTCATCGATCCATCTGTCCCTCTTTTACTTTGGCTACTGTAATGTCTCTCAGTCATCGATCCATTTGTCCCTCTTTTCCTTTGGCTACTGTAATGTCTGTAAGTCATCGATCTATTTGTCCCTCTTTTCCTTTGGCTACTGTAATGTCTGTCATGCATCGATCCATATGTCCCTCTTTTCCTTTGGCTACTGTAATGTCTGTCAGTCATTGATTCATCTGTTCCTCTTTTTCTTTGGCTACTGTAATGTCTGTCAGTCATCGATCCATCTGTCCCTCTTTTCCTTTGGCTACTGTAATGTCTGTCAGTCATCGATCCATCTGCCCCTCTTTTCCTTTGGCTACTGTAATGTATGTCAGTCATCAATCCATCTATCCCTCATTTCCTTTGGCTACTATAATGTCTGTCAGTCATCGATCCATTTGTCCCTCTTTTCCTTTGCCACTGTAATGTCTCTCACTCATCGAACCATCTGTCCCTCTTTTCCGTTGACTACTGTAATGTATGTCAGTCATCGATCCATCTGTCCCTCTTTTCGGTTGACTACTGTAATGTCTGTCAGTCATCGATCCATCTGTCCCTCTTTTCCGTTTGCTACTGTAATGTATGTCAGTCATCAATCCATATATCCCTCATTTCCTTTGGCTACTGTAATGTCTGTCAGTCATCGATCCATTTGTCCCTCTTTTCCTTTGCTACTGTAATGTCTCTCACTCATCGAACCATCTGTCCCTCTTTTCCTTTGACTACTGTAATGTCTGACAGTCATCGATCCATCTGTCCCTCTTTTCCTTTGGCTACTGTTATGTCTCTAAGTCATCGATCCATCTGTCCCTCATTTCCTTTGGCTACTGTAATGTCTGTCTGTCATCGATCCATTTGTTCCTCTTTTCCTTTTTCTACTTTAATGTCTGTCAGTCATCGATCCATCTCTCCCTCTTTTCCTTTGGCTACTGTAATGTCTGTCAGTCATCGATCCATTTGTCCCTCTTTTCCTTTGGCTACTGTAATGTCTGTCAGTCATCGATCCATCTGTCCCTCTTTTCCTTTGACTACTGTAATGTCTGTCAGTCATCGATCCATCTATCCCTCTTTTCCTTTGGCAACTGTAATGTCTCTCACTCATCGAACCATCTGTCCCTCTTTTCCGTTGACTACTGTAATGTCTGTCAGTCATCGATCCATCTGTCCCTCTTTTCCTTTGGCTACTGTAATGTCTGTCTGTCATCCATCCATCTGTCCCTCTTTTCCATTGGCTACTGTAATATATGTCAGTCATCGATCCATCTATCCCTCATTTCCTTTGGCTACTGTAATGTCTGTCGGTCATCCATCCATTTGTCCCTCTTTTCCTTTGGCTACTGTAATGTCTGTCAGTCATCGATCCGTGTGTCCCTCTTTTCCTTTGGCTACTGTAATGTCTGACAGTCATCGATCCATCTGTCCCTCTTTTCCTTTGGCTACTGTAGTGTCTGTCAGTCATCTATCCATCTGTCCCTCTTTTCCTTTGGCTACTGTAATGTCTGTCAGTCATCGATCCATCTGTCCCTCTTTTCCTTTGGCTACTGTAATTTCTGTCAGTCATCGATCCATCTGTCTCTCATTTCCTTTGGCTACTTTAATGTCTGTCAGTCATCGATCCATCTCTCCCTCGTTCCCTTTGGCTACTGTAATGTCTGTCAGTCATCGATCCATTTGTCCCTCTTTTCCTTTGGCTACTGTAATATCTGTCAGTCATCGATTCATCTGTCCCGCTTTTCCTTTTGCTACTGTAATGTCTCTCACTCATCGAACCATCTGTCCCTCATTTCCTTTGGCTACTATAATGTCTGTCAGTCATCGCTCCATCTGTCCTTCTTTTCCTTTGACTACTGTAATGTCTGTCAGTCATAGATCCATCTGTCCCTCATTTCCTTTAGCTACTGTAATGTCTGTCAGTCATCGATCCATCTGTCCCTCATTTCTTTTGGCTACTGTAATGTCTGTCAGTCATCGATCCATCTGTCCCTCTTTTACTTTGGCTACTGTAATGTCTGTCAGTCATCTATGCATTTGTCCCTCTTTTCCTTTGGCTACTGTAATGTCTGTCAGTCATCGATCCATGTGTCACTCTTTTCCTTTGACTATTGTAATGTCTGTCAGTCATCGATCCATCTGTCCTTCTTTTCCTTTGACTACTGTAATGTCTGTCAGTCATATATGCATCTGTGCCTCATTTCCTTTGGCTACTGTAATTTCTGTCAGTCATCGATCCATCTGTCCCTCATTTCCTTTGGCTACTGTAATGTCTGTCAGTCATCGATCCATCTGTCCCTCTTTTACTTTGGCTACTGTAATGTCTGTCAGTCATCGATCCATGTGTCAATCTTTTCCTTTGGCTACTGTAATGTCTGTCAGTCATCGATCCATCTCTCCCTCGTTTCCTTTGGCTACTGTAAAGTCTGTCAGTCATCGATCCATCTATCCCTCATTTCCTTTGGCTACTGTAATGTCTGTCAGTCATCGATCCATTTGTCCCTCTTTTCCTTTGGCTACTGTAATGTCTGTCAGTCATCGATCCATGTGTCCTCTTTTCCTTTGGCTACTGTAATGTCTGTCAATCATCGATCCATCTGTCCCTCATTTCCTTTGACTATTGTAATATATGCCAGTCTTCGATCCATCTGTCCCTATTTTCCTTTGACTACTGTGCTGTCTGTGAGTCATCGATCCATCTGTTCCTTTTTTCCTTTGGCTACTGTAATGTCTGTCTATCATCCATCCATCTGTCCCTCTTTTCCTTTGGCTACTGTAATTTCTGTCAGTTATCGATTCATATGTCCCTCTTTTCCTTTGGCTACTTTAATATCTGTCAGTCATCGATCCATCTCTCGCTCTTTTCCTTTGGCTACTGTAATGTCTGTTAGTCATCGATCCATTTGTCCCTCTTTTCCTTTTGCTACTGTAATGTCTGTCAGTCATCGATCCATCTGTCCCTCTTTTCCTTTGGCTACTGTAATGTCTCTCACTCATCGAACCATCTGTCCCTCTTTTCCGTTGACTACTGTAATGTCTGTCAGTCATCCATCCATCTGTCCCTCTTTTCCTTTGGCTACTGTAATGAGTGTCAGTCATCGATCCATCTATCCCTCATTTCCTTTGGCTACGGTAATATATGTCAGTCATCGATCCATCTGTCCCTCTTTTCCTTTGACTACTGTATTGTCTGTCAGTCATCGATCCATCTGTCCCTCTTTTCCTTTGGCTACTGTAATTTCTGTCAGTCATCAATCCAGCTGTCCCTCTTGTCCTATGGCTACTGTAATGTCTGTCAGTCATCGATCCATTTGTCCCTCCTCTTTTCCTTTGGCTACTGTAATGTCTGTCAGTCATCGATCCATCTGTCCCTCTTTTCCTTTGGCTACTGTAATGTCTGTCAGTCATCGATCCATCTGTCCCTCATTTCCTTTGGCTACTGTAATGTATGTCAGTCATCGATCCATCTGTCCTTCTTTTCCTTTGACTACTGTAATGTCTGTCAGTCATATATCCATCTGTTCCTCATTTCCTTTGGCTACTGTAATGTCTGTCGGTCATCGATCCATCTGTCCCTCTTTTCCTTTGGCTACTGTAATGTCTTTCAGTCATCGATCCATCTGTCCCTCATTTACTTTGGCTACTGTAATGTCTGTCAGTCATCGATCCATCTGTCCCTCTTTTACTTTGGCTACTGTAATGTCTGTCGGTCATCTATGCATTTGTCCCTCTTTTACTTTGGCTACTGTAATGTCTGTCAGTCATCGATCCATATGTCCCTCTTTTCCTTTGGCTACTGTAATGTCTGTCAGTCATCGATCCATCTGTCCCTATTTTTCCTTTGGCTACTGTCATGTCTGTCAGTCATCCTTCCATCTGTCCCTCTTTTCCTTTGGCTACTGTAATGTCTGTCAGTCATCCATCCATCTGTCCCTCTTTTCCTTTGGCAACTCTAATATCTGAAAATCATCGATCCATCTATCCCTCATGTCCTTTGGCTACTGTAATGTCTGTCAGTCATCGATCCATTTGCCCCTCTTTTCCTTTGGCTACTGTAATGTCTGTCAGTCATCGATCCATTTGTCCCTCTTTTCCTTTGGCTACTGTAATGTCTGTCAGTCATCGATCCATCTGTCCCTCATTTCCTTTGACTATTGTAATGTCTGTCAGTCATCGATCCATCTGTCCCTCTTTTTCTTTGACTACCGTAATGTCTGTCAGTCATCGATCATTTTGTCCCCTTTTCCTTTGGCTACTGTAATGAGTGTAAGTCATCGATACATTTAGCCCTCATTTCCTTTGGCTACTGTAATGTCTGTCAGTCATCGATCCATGTGTCCTCTTTTCCTTTGGCTACTGTAATGTCTGTCAATCATCGATCCATCTGTCCCTCATTTCCTTTGACTATTGTAATATATGCAAGTCTTCGATCCATCTGTCCCTATTTTCCTTTGACTACTGTGCTGTCTGTGAGTCATCGATCCATCTGTTCCTTTTTTCCTTTGGCTACTGTAATGTCTGTCTATCATCCATCCATCTGTCCCTCTTTTCCTTTGGCTACTGTAATTTCTGTCAGTTATCGATTCATATGTCCCTCTTTTCCTTTGGCTACTTTAATATCTGTCAGTCATCGATCCATCTCTCGCTCTTTTCATTTGGCTACTGTAATGTCTGTTAGTCATCGATCCATTTGTCCCTCTTTTCCTTTTGCTACTGTAATGTCTGTCAGTCATCGATCCATCTGTCCCTCTTTTCCTTTGGCTACTGTAATGTCTCTCACTCATCGAACCATCTGTCCCTCTTTTCCGTTGACTACTGTAATGTCTGTCAGTCATCCATCCATCTGTCCCTCTTTTCCTTTGGCTACTGTAATATCTGTCAGTCATCGATCCATCTATCCCTCATTTCCTTTGGCTACTGTAATGTCTGTCATTCATCGATCCATTTGTCCCTCTTTTCCTTTGGCTACTGTAATGTCTGTCAGTCATCGATCCATATGTCCCTATTTTCCTTTGGCGACTGTAATATCTGTCAGTCATCGATCATTTTGTCCCCTTTTCCTTTGGCTACTGTAATGAGTGTCAGTCATCGATCCATCTATCCCTCATTTCCTTTGGCTACGGTAATATATGTCAGTCATCGATCCATCTGTCCTTCTTTTCCTTTGACTACTGTATTGTCTGTCAGTCATCGATCCATCTGTCCCTCTTTTCCTTTGGCTACTGTAATTTCTGTCAGTCATCAATCCAGCTGTCCCTCTTGTCCTATGGCTACTGTAATGTCTGTCAGTCATCGATCCATTTGTCCCTCCTCTTTTCCTTTGGCTACTGTAATGTCTGTCAGTCATCGATCCATCTGTCCCTCTTTTCCTTTGGCTACTGTAATGTCTGTCAGTCATCGATCCATCTGTCCCTCATTTCCTTTGGCTACTGTAATGTATGTCAGTCATCGATCCATCTGTCCTTCTTTTCCTTTGACTACTGTAATGTCTGTCAGTCATATATCCATCTGTTCCTCATTTCCTTTGGCTACTGTAATGTCTGTCGGTCATCGATCCATCTGTCCCTCTTTTCCTTTGGCTACTGTAATGTCTTTCAGTCATCGATCCATCTGTCCCTCATTTACTTTGGCTACTGTAATGTCTGTCAGTCATCGATCCATCTGTCCCTCTTTTACTTTGGCTACTGTAATGTCTGTCAGTCATCTATGCATTTGTCCCTCTTTTACTTTGGCTACTGTAATGTCTGTCAGTCATCGATCCATATGTCCCTCTTTTCCTTTGGCTACTGTAATGTCTGTCAGTCATCGATCCATCTGTCCCTATTTTTCCTTTGGCTACTGTCATGTCTGTCAGTCATCCTTCCATCTGTCCCTCTTTTCCTTTGGCTACTGTAATGTCTGTCAGTCATCCATCCATCTGTCCCTCTTTTCCTTTGGCAACTCTAATATCTGAAAATCATCGATCCATCTATCCCTCATGTCCTTTGGCTACTGTAATGTCTGTCAGTCATCGATCCATTTGCCCCTCTTTTCCTTTGGCTACTGTAATGTCTGTCAGTCATCGATCCATTTGTCCCTCTTTTCCTTTGGCTACTGTAATGTCTGTCAGTCATCGATCCATCTGTCCCTCTTTTTCTTTGACTACCGTAATGTCTGTCAGTCATCGATCATTTTGTCCCCTTTTCCTTTGGCTACTGTAATGAGTGTAAGTCATCGATACATTTAGCCCTCATTTCCTTTGGCTACTGTAATGTCTGTCAGTCATCGATCCATCTGTCCCTCTTTTCCTTTGGCTACTGTAATGTCTGTCAGTCATCGATCCATTTGTCACTCTTTTCCTTTGGCTACTGTAATGTCTGTCAGTCATCGATCCATCTGTCCATCTTTTCCTGTGGCTACTGTAATGTCTGTCAGTCATCGATCCATCTGTCCCTCTTTTCCTTTGGCTACTTTAATGTCTGTCAGTCATCGATCAATCTATCCCTCTTTTTCTTTGGCTACTGTAATGTCTGTCAGTCATCGATCCATTTGTCCCTCTTTTCCTTTGGCTACTGTAATGTCGGTCAGTCATCGATCCATCTATCCCTCTTTTCCTTTGGCTACTGTAATGTCTCTCACTCATCGATCCATCTCTCCCTCTTTTCCTTTGGCTACTGTAATGTCTGACAGTCATCGATCCATCTGTCCCTCTTTTCCTTTGACTACTGTAATGTCTGCCAGTCATCGATCCATCTGTCCCTCTTTTCCTTTGGCTAATGTAATGTCTCTCACTCATCGAACCATCTGTCCCTCTTTTCCGTTGACTACTGTAATGTCTGTCATTCATCGATCCATCTCTCCCTCTTTTCCTTTGGCTACTGTAATGTATGTCAGTCATCCATCCATCTGTCCCTCTTTTCCATTGGCTACTGTAATATCTGTCAGTCATGGATCCATCTATCCCGCATTTCCTTTGGCTACTGTAATGTCTGTCAGTCATCGATCCATGTGTTCCTCTTTTCCTTTGGCTACTGTAATGTCTGTCAGTCATCGATCCATCTGTCCCTCTTTTTCGTTGGCTACTGTAATGTCTGTCAGTCATCTATCCATCTGTCCCTCTTTTCCTTTGGCTACTGTAATGTCTGTCAGTCGTAGATCCATCTGTCGCTCTTTTCCTTTGGCTACTGTAATGTCTGTCAGTCATCGATCCATCTGTCCCTCGTTTCCTTTGGCTACTGTAATGTCTGTCAGTCATCGATCCATCTATCCCTCTTCTCCTTTGGCTACTGTAATGTCTGTCAGTCATCGATCCATTTGTCCCTCTTTTCCTTTGGCTACTGTAATGTCTGTCAGTAATCGATCCATCTGTCCCTCTTTTCCTTTGGCTACTGTAATGTCTCTCACTCATCGAACCATCTGTCCCTCTTTTCCGTTGACTACTGTAATGTCTGTGAGTCATCGATCCATCTGTCCATCTTTTCCTTTGGCTACTGTAATGTATGTCAGTCATCGTTCCATCTATCCCTCTTTTCCTTTGGCTACTGTAATGTCTGTCAGTCATCGATCCATCTGTCCCTCATTTACTTTGGCTACTGTAATGTCTGTCAGTCATCGATCCATCTGTCCCTCTTTTACTTTGGCTACTGTAATGTATGTCAGTCATCGATCCAACTGTCCCTCTTTTACTTTGACTACTGTAATGTCTGTCTGTCATCGATCATTTTATACCCTTTTCCTTTGGCTCTGTAATGGCTGTCAGTCATAGATCCATCTGTCCCTCATTTCCTTTGGCTACTGTAATGTCTGTCAGTCATCTATCCATCTGTCCCTCTTTTACTTTGGCTACTGTAATGTATGTCAGTCATATATGCATTTGTCCCTCTTTTCCTTTGGCTACTGTAATGTCTGTCAGTCATCGATCCATTTGTCCCTCTTTTCCTTTGGCTACTGTAATGTCTGTCAGTCATCGATCCATATGCCCCTCTTTTCCTTTGGCTACTGTAATGTCTGTCAGTCATCGATCCATCTGTTCCTCTTTTCCTTTGGCTACTGTAATGTCAGTCAGTCATCGATCCATTTGTCACTATTTTCCTTTGGCTACTGTAATGTCTGTCAGCCATCGATCCATCTGTCCATCTTTTCCTTTGGCTACTGTAATGTCTGTCAGTCATCGATCCATCTGTTCCTCTTTTCCTTTGGCTACTGTAATGTCTGTCAGTCATCGATCCATCTATCCCTCTTTTCCTGTGGCTACTGTAATGTCTGTCAGTCATCGATCCATCTGTCCCTCTTTTCCTTTGGCTACTGTAATGTCTGTCAGTCCTCTATGCATTTGTCCCTCTGTTCCTTTCCTTTGGCTACTGTAATGTCTGTCAGTCATCGATCCATCTCTCCCTCTTTTCCTTTGGCTACTGTAATGTCTGTCAGTCATCGATCCTTTTGTCCCTCTATTCCTTTGGCTACTGTAATGTCTCTCAGTCATCGATCCATCTGTCCCGCTTTTCCTTTGGCTACTGTAATGTCTGTCAGTCATTGATCCATTTGTCCCACTTTTACTTTGACTACTGTAATGTCTGTTAGTCATCAATTAAAACAAAAATCTACGACCAACTTGATGACTTCACTTTTCCAATAGTCAACTTCTGTGTCATCAGTAGCAATATTCCGGAATCACTAGCGTATGGAGGTTACATTTCTAAACTAATACGTAATACTCTGACTTGTGTCCAGTACAGTGATTTTCTGGACATACATCAGCTGCTGACACAAAATTTACTCATACAAGGCTATGTCTCATTTAGGATTAAGTCATTGATATAAAAAAACGTCTCTAGATTTGTTTCCTCCTTCACCGACAAGTGCCGGACTATACGAGTAACACGCGGGTATCGTATCAGGAACTGCTTACTCTTCGCGAGCACCTGGGTTCATCAGAAGTGTTTTTGTTGGGGTCCGCGTTGTTCATCATTTTAGCTCTCTGTGTTGTATGTTTGTGTGTCTAGTGTTACCAGTGTCTCTCTGTGTTGTATTTTTGTTTTGTTTGTCTTCCTCCTGTATCTTTTGTGTCTAGTGCTACCAGTGTCTCTCTTTGTTGTATTTTTGTTTTGTTTGTCTTCCTCCTGTATCTTGTGTGTCTAGTGTTACCAGTATCTCTCTGTGTTATATTTTTGTTTTGTTTGTCTTCCTCCTGTATCTTGTGTGTCTAGTGTTACCAGTATCTCTCTGTGTTGTATTTTTGTTTTGTTTGTCTTCCTCCTGTATCTTGTGTGTCTAGTGTTACCAGTATCTCTCTTTGTTGTATTTTTGTTTTGTTTGTCTTCCGCCTGTATCTTGTGTGTCTAGTGTTACCAGTATCTCTCTGTGCTGTATTTTTGTTTTGTTTGTCTTCCTCCTGTATCTTGTGTGTCTAGTGTTACCAGTATCTCTCTGTGTTGTATTTTTGTTTTGTTTGTCTTCCTCCTGTATCTTGTGTGTCTAGTGGTACCAGTGTCTCTCTTTGTTGTATTTTTGTTTTGTTTGTCTTCCTCCTGTATCTTGTGTGTCTAGTGTTACCAGTATCTCTCTGTGTTATATTTTTGTTTTGTTTGTCTTCCTCCTGTATCTTGTGTGTCTAGTGTTACCAGTGTCTCTCTTTGTTGTATTTTTGTTTTGTTTGTCTTCCTCCTGTATCTTGTGTGTCTAGTGTTACCAGTATCTCTATGTGTTGTTTTTTGTTTTGTTTGTCTTCCTCCTGTATCTTGTGTGTCTAGTGTTACCAGTATCTCTCTGTGTTGTATTTTTGTTTTGTTTGTCTTCCTCCTGTATCTTGTGTGTCTAGTGTTACCAGTTTCTCTCTGTGGTGTATTTTTGTTTTGTTTGTCTTCCTCCTGTATCTTGTGTGTCTAGTGTTACCAGTATCTCTCTGTGTTGTATTTTTGTTTTGTTTGTCTTCCTCCTGTATCTTGTGTGTCTAGTGTTACCAGTATCTCTCTTTGTTGTATTTTTGTTTTGTTTGTCTTCCTCCTCTATCTTGTGTGTCTAGTGTTACCAGTATCTCTCTGTGTTGTATTTTTTTTTTGTTTGTCTTCCTCCTGCATCTTGTGTTTCTAGTGTTACCAGTATCTCTCTGTGTTGTATTTTTGTTTTGTTTGTCTTCCTCCTCTATCGTGTCTGTCTAGTGTTACCAGTGTCTCTCTTTGTTGTATTTTTGTTTTGTTTGTCTTCCTCCTGTATCTTGTGTGTCTAGTGTTACCAGTATCTTTTTGTGTTGTATTTTTGTTTTGTTTGTCTTTCTCCTGTATCTTGTGTGTCTAGTGTTACCAGTATCTCTCTGTGTTGTATTTTTGTTTTGTTTGTCTTCCTCCTGTATCTTGTGTGTCTAGTGTTGCCAGTATTTCTCTGTGTTATATTTTTGTTTTGTTTGTCTTCCTCCTGTATCTTGTGTGTCTAGTGTTACCAGTGTCTCTCTGTGCTATATTTTTGTTTTGTTTCTCTTCCTCCTGTATCTTGTGTGTCTAGTGTTACCAGTATCTCTCTTTGTTGTATTTTTGTTTTGTTTGTCTTCCTCCTGTATTTTGTGTGTCTAGTGTTACCAGTATTTCTCTGTGTTATATTTTTGTTTTGTTTGTCTTCCTCCTGTATTTTGTGTGTCTAGTGTTACCAGTATCTCTCTGTGGTGTATTTTTGTTTTGTTTGTCTTCCTGCTGTATCTTGTGTGTCTAGTGTTACCAGTGTCTCTCTTTGTTGTATTTTTGTTTTGTTTGTCTTCCTCCTGTATCTTGTGTGTCTAGTGTTACCAGTATCTCTCTGTGTTATATTTTTGTTTTGTTTGTCTTCCTCCTGTATCTTGTGTGTCTAGTGTTACCAGTGTCTCTCTTTGTTGTATTTTTGTTTTGTTTGTCTTCCTCCTGTATCTTGTGTGTCTAGTGTTACCAGTATCTCTATGTGTTGTATTTTTGTTTTGTTTGTCTTCCTCCTGTATCTTGTGTGTCTAGTGTTACCAGTATCTCTCTGTGTTGTATTTTTGTTTTGTTTGTCTTCCTCCTGTATCTTGCGTGTCTAGTGTTACCAGTATCTCTCTGTGTTGTATTTTTGTTTTGTTTGTCTTCCTCCTGTATCCTGTGTGTCTAGTGTTACCAGTATCTCTCTGTGTTGTATTTTTGTTTTGTTTGTCTTCCTCCTGTATCTTGTGTGTCTAGTGTTACCAGTTTCTCTCTGTGGTGTATTTTTGTTTTGTTTGTCTTCCTCCTGTATCTTGTGTGTCTAGTGTTACCAGTATCTCTCTGTGTTATATTTTTGTTTTGTTTGTCTTCCTCCTGTATCTTGTGTGTCTAGTGTTACCAGTGTCTCTCTTTGTTGTATTTTTGTTTTGTTTGTCTTCCTCCTGTATCTTGTGTGTCTAGTGTTACCAGTATCTCTATGTGTTGTTTTTTGTTTTGTTTGTCTTCCTCCTGTATCTTGTGTGTCTAGTGTTACCAGTATCTCTCTGTGTTGTATTTTTGTTTTGTTTGTCTTCCTCCTGTATCTTGCGTGTCTAGTGTTACCAGTATCTCTCTGTGTTGTATTTTTGTTTTGTTTGTCTTCCTCCTGTATCCTGTGTGTCTAGTGTTACCAGTATCTCTCTGTGTTGTATTTTTGTTTTGTTTGTCTTCCTCCTGTATCTTGTGTGTCTAGTGTTACCAGTTTCTCTCTGTGGTGTATTTTTGTTTTGTTTGTCTTCCTCCTGTATCTTGTGTGTCTAGTGTTACCAGTATCTCTCTGTGTTGTATTTTTGTTTTGTTTGTCTTCCTCCTGTATCTTGTGTGTCTAGTGTTACCAGTATCTCTCTTTGTTGTATTTTTGTTTTGTTTGTCTTCCTCCTCTATCTTGTGTGTCTAGTGTTACCAGTATCTCTCTGTGTTGTATTTTTTTTTTGTTTGTCTTCCTCCTGCATCTTGTGTTTCTAGTGTTACCAGTATCTCTCTGTGTTGTATTTTTGTTTTGTTTGTCTTCCTCCTCTATCGTGTCTGTCTAGTGTTACCAGTGTCTCTCTTTGTTGTATTTTTGTTTTGTTTGTCTTCCTCCTGTATCTTGTGTGTCTAGTGTTACCAGTATCTTTTTGTGTTGTATTTTTGTTTTGTTTGTCTTTCTCCTGTATCTTGTGTGTCTAGTGTTACCAGTATCTCTCTGTGTTGTATTTTTGTTTTGTTTGTCTTCCTCCTGTATCTTGTGTGTCTAGTGTTGCCAGTATTTCTCTGTGTTATATTTTTGTTTTGTTTGTCTTCCTCCTGTATCTTGTGTGTCTAGTGTTACCAGTGTCTCTCTGTGCTATATTTTTGTTTTGTTTCTCTTCCTCCTGTATCTTGTGTGTCTAGTGTTACCAGTATCTCTCTTTGTTGTATTTTTGTTTTGTTTGTCTTCCTCCTGTATTTTGTGTGTCTAGTGTTACCAGTATTTCTCTGTGTTATATTTTTGTTTTGTTTGTCTTCCTCCTGTATCTTGTGTGTCTAGTGTTACCAGTATCTCTCTGTGGTGTATTTTTGTTTTGTTTGTCTTCCTGCTGTATCTTGTGTGTCTAGTGTTACCAGTGTCTCTCTTTGTTGTATTTTTGTTTTGTTTGTCTTCCTCCTGTATCTTGTGTGTCTAGTGTTACCAGTATCTCTCTGTGTTATATTTTTGTTTTGTTTGTCTTCCTCCTGTATCTTGTGTGTCTAGTGTTACCAGTGTCTCTCTTTGTTGTATTTTTGTTTTGTTTGTCTTCCTCCTGTATCTTGTGTGTCTAGTGTTACCAGTATCTCTATGTGTTGTATTTTTGTTTTGTTTGTCTTCCTCCTGTATCTTGTGTGTCTAGTGTTACCAGTATCTCTCTGTGTTGTATTTTTGTTTTGTTTGTCTTCCTCCTGTATCTTGCGTGTCTAGTGTTACCAGTATCTCTCTGTGTTGTATTTTTGTTTTGTTTGTCTTCCTCCTGTATCCTGTGTGTCTAGTGTTACCAGTATCTCTCTGTGTTGTATTTTTGTTTTGTTTGTCTTCCTCCTGTATCTTGTGTGTCTAGTGTTACCAGTTTCTCTCTGTGGTGTATTTTTGTTTTGTTTGTCTTCCTCCTGTATCTTGTGTGTCTAGTGTTACCAGTATCTCTCTGTGTTATATTTTTGTTTTGTTTGTCTTCCTCCTGTATCTTGTGTGTCTAGTGTTACCAGTGTCTCTCTTTGTTGTATTTTTGTTTTGTTTGTCTTCCTCCTGTATCTTGTGTGTCTAGTGTTACCAGTATCTCTATGTGTTGTATTTTTGTTTTGTTTGTCTTCCTCCTGTATCTTGTGTGTCTAGTGTTACCAGTATCTTTCTGTGTTGTATTTTTGTTTTGTTTGTCTTCCTCCTGTATCTTGCGTGTCTAGTGTTACCAGTATCTCTCTGTGTTGTATTTTTGTTTTGTTTGTCTTCCTCCTGTATCCTGTGTGTCTAGTGTTACCAGTATCTCTCTGTGTTGTATTTTTGTTTTGTTTGTCTTCCTCCTGTATCTTGTGTGTCTAGTGTTACCAGTTTCTCTCTGTGGTGTATTTTTGTTTTGTTTGTCTTCCTCCTGTATCTTGTGTGTCTAGTGTTACCAGTATCTCTCTGTGTTGTATTTTTGTTTTGTTTGTCTTCCTCCTGTATCTTGTGTGTCTAGTGTTACCAGTATCTCTCTTTGTTGTATTTTTGTTTTGTTTGTCTTCCTCCTCTATCTTGTGTGTCTAGTGTTACCAGTATCTCTCTGTGTTGTATTTTTGTTTTGTTTGTCTTCCTCCTGCATCTTGTGTTTCTAGTGTTACCATTATCTCTCTGTGTTGTATTTTTGTTTTGTTTGTCTTCCTCCTGTATCTTGTGTGTCTAGTGTTACCAGTGTCTCTCTTTGTTGTATTTTTGTTTTGTTTGTCTTCCTCCTGTATCTTGTGTGTCTAGTGTTACCAGTATCTCTTTGTGTTGTATTTTTGTTTTGTTTGTCTTCCTCCTGTATCTTGTGTGTCTAGTGTTACCAGTATCTCTTTGTGTTGTATTTTTGTTTTGTTTGTCTTCCTCCTGTATCTTGTGTGTCTAGTGTTGCCAGTATTTCTCTGTGTTATATTTTTGTTTTGTTTGTCTTCCTCCTGTATCTTGTGTGTCTAGTGTTACCAGTGTCTCTCTGTGCTATATTTTTGTTTTGTTTCTCTTCCTCCTGTATCTTGTGTGTCTAGTGTTACCAGTATCTCTCTTTGTTGTATTTTTGTTTTGTTTCTCTTCCTCCTGTATCTTGTGTGTCTAGTGTTACCAGTATTTCTCTGTGTTATATTTTTGTTTTGTTTGTCTTCCTCCTGTATCTTGTGTGTCTAGTGTTACCAGTATCTCTCTGTGGTGTATTTTTGTTTTGTTTGTCTTCCTGCTGTATCTTGTGTGTCTAGTGTTACCAGTATCTCTCTGTGGTGTATTTTTGTTTTGTTTGTTTTCCTCCTGTATCTTGTGTGTGTAGTGTTACCAGTATCTCTCTGTGTTGTATTATTGTTTTGTTTGTCTTCCTCCTGTATCTTGTGTGTCTAGTGTTACCAGTATCTCTCTGTGTTGTATTTTTGTTTTGTTTGTCTTCCTCCTGTATCGTGTGTGTCTAGTGTTACCAGTATCTCTCTGTGTTGTATTTTTGTTTTGTTTGTCTTCCTCCTCTATCTTGTGTGTCTAGTGTTACCAGTATCTCTCTGTGTTATATTTTTGTTTTGTTTGTCTTCCTCCTGTATCTTGTGTGTCTAGTGTTACCAGTATCTCTCTTTGTTGTATTTTTGTTTTGTTTGTCTTCCTCCTGTAACTTGTGTGTCTAGTGTTGCCAGAATCTCATTGTTATATTTTTGTTATGTTTATCTTCCTCCTGTATCTTGTGTGTCTAGTGTTACCAGTATCTCTCTGTGGTGTATTTTTGTTTTGTTTGTCTTCCTCCTGTATCCTGTGTGTGTAGTGTTACCAGTGTCTCTCTTTGTTGTATTTTTGTTTTGTTTGTCTTCCTCCTGTATCTTGTGTGTCTAGTGTTACCAGTATCTCTCTGTGTTGTATTTTTGTTTTGTTTGTCTTCCTCCTGTATCTTGTGTGTCTAGTGTTGCCAGTATTTCTCTGTGTTATATTTTTGTTTTGTTTGTCTTCCTCCTGTATCTTGTGTGTCTAGTGTTACCAGTGTCTCTCTGTGTTATATTTTTGTTTTGTTTCTCTTCCTCCTGTATCTTGTGTGTCTAGTGTTACCAGTATCTCTCTGTGTTGTATTTTTGTTTTGTTTGTCTTCCTCCTGTATTTTGTGTGTCTAGTGTTACCAGTATTTCTCTGTGTTATATTTTTGTTTTGTTTGTCTTCCTCCTGTATCTTGTGTGTCTAGTGTTACCAGTATCTCTCTGTGTTATATTTTTGTTTTGTTTGTCTTCCTCCTGTATCTTGTGTGTCTAGTGTTACCAGTATCTCTCTGTGTTGTATTTTTGTTTTGTTTGTCTTCCTCCTGTATCTTGTGTGTCTAGTGTTGCCAGTATCTCTCTGTGTTATATTTTTGTTTTGTTTGTCTTCCTCCTGTATCTTGTGTGTCTAGTGTTACCAGTATCTCTCTGTGGTGTATTTTTGTTTTGTTTGTCTTCCTCCTGTATCTTGTGTGTCTAGTGTTACCAGTATCTCTCTGTGTTGTATTTTTGTTTTGGTTGTCTTCCTCCTGTATCGTGTGTGTCTAGTGTTACCAGTATCTCTCTGTGGTGTATTTTTGTTTTGTTTGTCTTCCTCCTGTATCTTGTGTGTCTAGTGTTACCAGTATCTCTCTTTGTTGTATTTTTGTTTTGTTTGTCTTCCTCCTGTATCTTGTGTGTCTAGTGTTACCAGTATCTCTCTTTGTTGTATTTTTGTTTTGTTTATCTTCCTCCTGTATCTTGTGTGTCAAGTGTTGCCAGTATCTCTCTGTGGTGTAATTTTGTTTTGTTTGTCTTCCTCCTGTATCTTGTGTGTCTAGTGTTACCAGTATCTCTCTGTGTTATATTTTGTTTTGTTTGTCTTCCTCCTGTATTTTGTGTGTCTAGTGTTACCAGTATCTCTCTTTGTTGTATTTTTGTTTTATTTGTCTTCCTCCTGTATCTTGTGTGTCTAGTGTTACCAGTGTCTCTCTTTGTTGTATTTTTGTTCTGATTATCTTCCTCCTGTATCTTGTGTGTCTAGTGTTACCAGTATCTCTTTTTTTTGTATTTTTGTTTTGTTTATCTTCCTCCTGTATCTTGTGTGTCTAGTGTTACCAGTATCTCTCTTTGTTGTATTTTTATTTTGTTTGTCTTCCTCCTGTATCTTGTGTGTCTAGTGTTATCAGTATCTCTCTTTGTTGTATTTTGTTTGTTTGTCTTCCTCCTGTATCTTGTGTGACTAGTGTTACCAGAATCTCTCTGTGTTATATTTTTGTTTTATTTGTCTTCCTTCTGTATCTTGTGTGTCTAGTGTTACCAGTGTCTCTCATTGTTATATTTTTGTTTTATTTGTCTTCCTCCTGTATCTTGTGTGTCTGGTGCTACCAGTATTTCTCTTTGTTATATTTTTGTTTTGTTTGTCTTCCTCTAGTATCTTGTGTGTCTAATGTTACCAGTGTCTCTCTTTGTTATATTTTTGTTTTGTTTGTCTTCCTCCTGTATCTTGTGTGTCTAGTGTTGCCAGTATCTCTTTTTGTTGTATTCTTGCTTAGTTTGTCTTCCTCCTATATCTTGTGTGTCTAGTGTTACCAGTATCTCTCTTTGTTGTATTTTGTTTTGTTTGTCTTCCTCCTGTATCTTGTGTGTCAAGTGTTACCAGTATCTCTCTTTGTTGTATTTTTGTTTTGTTTGTCTTCTTCCTGTATCTTGTGTGTCTAGTGTTGCCAGTATCTATTTTTGTTGTATTTTTGTTTTGTTTGTCTTCCTCCTGTATCTTGTGTGTCTAGTGTTACCAGTGTCTCTCTTTGTTATATTTTTGTTTTGTTTGTCTTCCTCCTCTATCTTGTGTGTCTAGTGTTGCCAGTATCTCTTTTTGTTGTATTCTTGCTTAGTTTGTCTTCCTCCTATATCCTGTGTGTCTAGTGCTACCAGTATCTCTCTTTGTTGTATTTTTGTTTTGTTTGTCTTCCTCCTATATCTTGTGTGTCAAGTGTTGCCAGTATCTATTTTTGTTGTATTTTTGTTTTGTTTGTCTTCCTCTTGTATCTTGTGTGTCTAGTGTTACCAGTATCTCTCTTTGTTGTATTTTTGTTTTGTTTGTCTTCCTCCTGTATCTTGTGTGTCTAGTGCTACCAGTATCTCTCTTTGTTGTATTTTTGTTTTGTTTGTCTTCCTCCTGTATCTTGTGTGTCTAGTGTTACCAGTATCTCTCTTTGTTGTATTTTTGTTTTGTTTGTCTTCCTCCTATATCTTGTGTGTCTATTGTTGCCAGTATCTATTTTTGTTGTATTTTTGTTTTGTTTGTCTTCCTCCTGTATCTTGTGTGTCTAGTGTTACCAGTGTCTCTCTTTGTTATATTTTTGTTTGTTTGTCTTCCTCCTGTATCTTGTGTGTCTAGTGTTGCCAGTATCTCTCTTTGTTGTATTCTTGCTTAGTTTGTCTTCCTCCTATATCTTGTGTGTCTAGTGCTACCAGTATCTCTCTTTGTTGTATTTTTGTTTTGTTTGTCTTCCTCCTATATCTTGTGTGTCTAGTGTTGCCAGTATCTATTTGTGTTGTATTTTTGTTTTGTTTATCTTCCTCCTGTATCTTGTGTGTCTAGTGTTACCAGTGTCTCTCATTGTTATATTTTTGTTTTGTTTGTCTTCCTCCTGTATCTTGTGTGTCTAGTGTTGCCAGTATCTCTTTTTGTTGTATTCTTGCTTAGTTTGTCTTCCTCCTATATCTTGTGTGTCTAGTGCTACCAGTATCTCTCTTTGTTGTATATTTGTTTTGTTTGTCTTCCTCCTATATCTTGTGTGTCTAGTGTTGACAGTATCTATTTTTGTTGTATTTTTGTTTTGTTTGTCTTCCTCCTGTATCTTGTGAGTCTAGTTTTACCAGTATCTCTCTTTGTTGTATTTTTGTTTTGTTTGTCTTCCTCCTGTATCTTGTGTGTCTAGTGTTACCAGTATCTCTCTTTATTATATTTTTGTTTTGTTTGTCTTCCTCCTGTATCTTGTGTGTCTAGTGTTACCAGTATCTCTCTTTGTTGTATTTTTGTTTTGTTTGTCTTCCTCCTGTATCTTGTGTGTCTAGTGTTACCAGTATCTCTCTTTGTTGTATTTTTGTTTTGTTTGTCTTCCTCCTGTATCCTGTGTGTCTAGTGTTGCCAGTATCTCTCTGTGGTGTATTTTTGTTTTGTTTGTCTTCCTCCTGTATCTTGTGTGTCTAGTGTTACCAGTGTATCTCTTTGTTGTATTTTTGTTTTGTTTGTCTTCCTCCTGCATCTTGTGTGTCTAGTGTTACCAGTATCTCTCTGTGTTGTATTTTTGTTTTGTTTGTCTTCCTCCTGTATCTTGTGTGTCTAGTGTTACCAGTGTCTCTCTTTGTTGTATTTTTGTTTTGTTTGTCTTCCTCCTGTATCTTGTGTGTCTAGTGTTACCAGTATCTCTCTGTGTTGTATTTTTGTTTTGTTTGTCTTCCTCCTGTATCTTGTGTGTCTAGTGTTACCAGTATTTCTCTTTGTTGTATTTTTGTTTTGTTTGTCTTCCTCCTGTATCTTGTGTGTCTAGTGTTACCAGTATCTCTCTGTGTTATATTTTTGTTTTGTTTATCTTCCTCCTGTATCTTGTGTGTCTAGTGTTACCAGTATCTCTCTTTGTTGTATTTTTGTTTTGTTTGTCTTCCTCCTGTATCTTGTGTGTCTAGTGTTACCAGTATCTCTCTTTGTTGTATTTTTTGTTTTGTTTGTCTTCCTCCTGTATCTTGTGTGTCTAGTATTACCAGTGTCTCTCTTTGTTGTATTTTTGTTTTGTTTGTCTTCCTCCTGTATCTTGTGTGTCTAGTGTTACCAGTATCTCTCTGTGTTATATTTTTGTTTTATTTGTCTTCCTCCTGTATCTTGTGTGTCTAGTGTTACCAGTATCTATCTTTGTTGTATTTTTGTTTTGTTTGTCTTCCTCCTGTATCTTGTGTGTCTAGTGTTACCAGTATCTCTCTTTGTTGTATTTTTGTGTTGTTTGTCTTCCTCCTGTATCTTGTGTGTCTAGTGTTACCAGTATCTCTCTTTGTTGTATTTTTGTTTTGTTTGTCTTCCTCCTGTATCTTGTGTGTCTAGTGTTACCAGTATTTCTCTTTGTTGTATTTTTGTGTTGTTTGTCTTCCTCCTGTATCTTGTGTGTCTAGTGTTACCAGTATCTCTCTTTGTTGTATTTTTGTTTTGTTTGTCTTCCTCCTGTATCTTGTGTGTCTAGTGTTACCAGTATCTCTCTGTGGTGTATTTTTGTTTTGTTTGTCTTCCTCCTGTATCTTGTGTGTCTAGTGTTACCAGTATCTCTCTGTGTTGTATTTTTGTTTTGTTTGTCTTCCTCCTGTATCTTGTGTGTCTAGTGTTACCAGTGTCTCTCTTTGTTGTATTTTTGTTTTGTTTGTCTTCCTCCTGTATCTTGTGTGTCTAGTGTTACCAGTATCTCTCTGTGTTGTATTTTTGTTTTGTTTGTCTTCCTCCTGTATCTTGTGTGTCTGGTGTTACCAGTATTTCTCTTTGTTGTATTTTTGTTTTGTTTGTCTTCCTCCTGTATCTTGTGTGTCTAGTGTTACTAGTATCTCTCTGTGTTATATTTTTGTTTTGTTTATCTTCCTCCTGTATCTTGTGTGTCTAGTGTTACCAGTATCTCTCTTTGTTGTATTTTTGTTTTGTTTGTCTTCCTCCTGTATCTTGTGTGTCTAGTGTTACCAGTATCTCTCTTTGTTGTATTTTTTGTTTTGTTTGACTTCCTCCTGTATCTTGTGTGTCTAGTGTTACCAGTGTCTCTCTTTGTTGTATTTTTGTTTTGTTTGTCTTCCTCCTGTATCTTGTGTGTCTAGTGTTACCAGTATCTCTCTTTGTTGTATTTTTGTTTTGTTTGTCTTCCTCCTGTATCTTGTGTGTCTAGTGTTACCAGTATCTCTCTTTGTTGTATTTTTGTTTTGTTTGTCTTCCTCCTGTATCTTGTGTGTCTAGTGTTACCAGTATTTCTCTTTGTTGTATTTTTGTTTTGTTTGTTATCCTCCTGTATCTTGTGTGTCTAGTGTTACCAGTATCTCTCTTTGTTGTATTTTTTGTTTTGTTTGTCTTCCTCCTGTATCTTGTGTGTCTAGTGTTACCAATGTCTCTCTTTGTTGTATTTTTGTTTTGTTTGTCTTCCTCCTGTATCTTGTGTGTCTAGTGTTACCAGTATCTCTCTTTGTTGTATTTTTGTTTTGTTTGTCTTCCTCCTGTATCTTGTGTGTCTAGTGTTGCCAGTATCTCTCGGTGTTGTATTTTTGTTTTGTTTGTCTTCCTCCTATATCTTGTGTGTCTAGTGTTACCAGTATCTCTCTGTGTTGTATTTTTTGTTTTGTTTGTCTTCCTCCTGTATCTTGTGTGTCTAGTGTTGCCAGTATCTCTCTGTGTTGTATTTTTGTTTTGTTTGTCTTCCTCCTGTATCTTGTGTGTCTAGTGTTACCAGTATCTCTCTTTGTTGTATTTTTGTTTTGTTTGTCTTCCTCCTGTATCTTGTGTGTCTAGTGTTGCCAGCATCTCTCTGTGTTGTATTTTTGTTTTGTTTGTCTTCCTCCTGTATCTTGTGTGTCTAGTGTTACCAGTATCTCTCTGTGTTATATTTTTGTTTTCTTTGTCTTCCTCCTGTATCTTGTGTGTCTAGTGTTACCAGTATCTCTCTGTGTTGTATTTTTGTTTTCTTTGTCTTCCTCCTGTATCTTGTGTGTCAAGTGTTACCAGTATTTCTCTTTGTTGTATTTTTGTTTTGTTTGTCTTCCTCCTGTATCTTGTGTGTCTAGTGTTACCAGTATCTCTCTGTGTTGTATTTTTTGTTTTGTTTGTCTTCCTCCTGTATCTTGTGTGTCTAGTGTTACCAGTATCTCTCTTTGTTGTATTTTTGTTTTGTTTGTCTTCCTCCTGTATCTTGTGTGTCTAGTGTTACGAGTATCTCTCTGTGGTGTATTTTTGTTTTGTTTGTCTTCCTCCTGTATCTTGTGTGTCTAGTGTTACCAGTATTTCTCTTTGTTGTATTTTTGTTTTGTTTGTCTTCCTCCTGTATCTTGTGTGTCTAGTGTTACCAGTATCTCTCTTTGTTGTATTTTTGTTTTGTTTGTCTTCCTCCTGTATCTTGTGTGTCTAGTGTTACCAGTATCTCTCTTTGTTGTATTTTTTGTTTTGTTTGTCTTCCTCCTGTATCTTGTGTGTCTAGTGTTACCAGTGTCTCTCTTTGTTGTATTTTTGTTTTGTTTGTCTTCCTCCTGTATCTTGTGTGTGTAGTGTTACCAGTATCTCTCTTTGTTGTATTTTTGTTTTGTTTGTCTTCCTCCTGTATCTTGTGTGTCTAGTGTTACGAGTATCTCTCTTTGTTGTATTTTTGACTTGTTTGTCTTCCTCCTGTATCTTGTGTGTCTAGTGTTACCAGTATCTCTCTGTGTTGTATTTTTGTTTTGTTTGTCTTCCTCCTGTATCTTGTGTGTCTAGTGTTACCAGTATTTCTCTTTGTTGTATTTTTGTTTTGTTTGTTATCCTCCTGTATCTTGTGTGTCTAGTGTTACCAGTATCTCTCTTTGTTGTATTTTTTGTTTTGTTTGTCTTCCTCCTGTATCTTGTGTGTCTAGTGTTACCAATGTCTCTCTTTGTTGTATTTTTGTTTTGTTTGTCTTCCTCCTGTATCTTGTGTGTCTAGTGTTACCAGTATCTCTCTTTGTTTTATTTTTGTTTTGTTTGTCTTCCTCCTGTATCTTGTGTGTCTAGTGTTACCAGTATCTCTCTGTGTTATATTTTTGTTTTGTTTGTCTTCCTCCTGTATCTTGTGTGTCTAGTGTTGCCAGTATCTCTCTGTGTTGTATTTTTGTTTTGTTTGTCTTCCTCCTATATCTTGTGTGTCTAGTGTTACCAGTATCTCTCTGTGTTGTATTTTTTGTTTTGTTTGTCTTCCTCCTGTATCTTGTGTGTCTAGTGTTGCCAGTATCTCTCTTTGTTGTATTTTTGTTTTGTTTGTCTTCCTCCTGTATCTTGTGTGTCTAGTGTTACCAGTGTCTCTCTTTGTTGTATTTTTGTTTTGTTTGTCTTCCTCCTGTATCTTGTGTGTCTAGTGTTACCAGTATCTCTCTGTGTTGTATTTTTGTTTTGTTTGTCTTCCTCCTATATCTTGTGTGTCTAGTGTTACCAGTATCTCTCTGTGGTGTATTTTTGTTTTGTTTGTCTTCCTCCTGTATCATGTGTGTCTAGTGTTACCAGTATCTCTCTTTGTTGTATTTTTGTTTTGTTTGTCTTCCTCCTGTATCTTGTGTGTCTAGTGTTACCAGTATCTCTCTGTGGTGTATTTTTGTTTTGTTTGTCTTCCTTCTGTATCTTGTGTGTCTAGTGTTACCAGTATCTCTCTGTGTTATATTTTTGTTTTGGTTGTCTTCCTCCTGTATCTTGTGTGTCTAGTGTTACCAGTGTCTCTCTTTGTTGTATTTTTGTTTTGTTTGTCTTCCTCCTGTATCTTGTGTGTCTAGTGTTTCCAGTATCTCTCTGTGGTGTATTTTTGTTTTGTTTGTCTTCCTCCTGTATCTTGTGTGTCTAGTGTTACCAGTATCTCTCTGTGTTGTATTTTTTGTTTTGTTTGTCTTCCCCCTGTATCTTGTGTGTCTAGTGTTACCAGTATTTCTCTGTGTTGTATTTTTGTTTTGTTTGTCTTCCTCCTGTATCTTGTGTGTCTAGTGTTACCAGTATCTCTCTGTGTTATATTTTTGTTTTGTTTGTCTTCCTCCTGTATCTTGTGTGTCTAGTGTTGCCAGTATCTCTCTGTGTTGTATTTTTTGTTTTGTTTGTCTTCCTCCTGTATCTTGTGTGTCTATTGTTACCAGTATCTCTCTGTGTTATATTTTTGTTTTGTTTGTCTTCCTCCTGTATCTTGTGTGTCTAGTGTTACCAGTATCTCTCTGTGGTGTATTTTTGTTTGGTTTGTCTTCCTCCTGTATCTTGTGTGTCTAGTGTTACCAGTATCTCTCTGTGTCATATTTTTGTTTTGTTTGTCTTCCTCCTGTATCTTGTGTCTAGTGTTACCAGTATCTCTCTGTGTTGTATTTTTGTTTTGTTTGTCTTCCTCCTGTATCTTGTGTGTCTAGTGTTACCAGTATCTCTCTGTGGTGTATTTTTGTTTTGTTTGTCTTCCTCCTGTATCTTGTGTGTCTAGTGTTGCCAGTATCTCTCTGTGTTGTATTTTTTGTTTTGTTTATCTTCCTCCTGTATCTTGTGTGTCTAGTGTTGCCAGTATCTCTCTGTGGTGTATTTTTGTTTTGTTTGTCTTCCTCCTGTATCTTGTGTGTCTAGTGTTACCAGTATCTCTCTTTGTTGTATTTTTGTTTTGTTTGTCTTCCTCCGGTATCTTGTGTGTCTAGTGTTACCAGTATCTCTCTGTGTTGTATTTTTTGTTTTGTTTGTCTCCCTCCTGTATCCTGTGTGTCTAGTGTTACCAGTATTTCTCTTTGTTATATTTTTGTTTTGTTTGTCTTCCTCCTGTATCTTGTGTGTCCAGTGTTGCCAGTATCTCTCTGTGTTGTATTTTTTGTTTTGTTTGTCTTCCTCCTGTATCTTGTGTGTCTAGTGTTACCAATGTCTCTCTTTGTTGTATTTTTGTTTTGTTTGTCTTCCTCCTGTATCTTGTGTGTCTAGTGTTACCAGTATCTCTCTTTGTTGTATTTTTGTTTTGTTTGTCTTCCTCCTGTATCTTGTGTGTCTAGTGTTACCAGTATCTCTCTGTGTTATATTTTTGTTTTGTTTGTCTTCCTCCTGTATCTTGTGTGTCTAGTGTTGCCAGTATCTCTCTGTGTTGTATTTTTGTTTTGTTTGTCTTCCTCCTATATCTTGTGTGTCTAGTGTTACCAGTATCTCTCTGTGTTGTATTTTTTGTTTTGTTTGTCTTCCTCCTGTATCTTGTGTTTCTAGTGTTGCCAGTATCTCTCTGTGTTGTATTTTTGTTTTGTTTGTCTTCCTCCTGTATCTTGTGTGTCTAGTGTTACCAGTATCTCTCTTTGTTGTATTTTTGTTTTGTTTGTCTTCCTCCTGTATCTTGTGTGTCTAGTGTTACCAGTATCTCTCTGTGTTGTATTTTTGTTTTGTTTGTCTTCCTCCTATATCTTGTGTGTCTAGTGTTACCAGTATCTCTCTGTGTTGTATTTTTTGTTTTGTTTGTCTTCCTCCTGTATCTTGTGTGTCTAGCGTTTCCAGTATCTCTCTGTGGTGTATTTTTGTTTTGTTTGTCTTCCTCCTGTATCTTGTGTGTCTAGTGTTACCAGTATCTCTCTGTGTTGTATTTTTTGTTTTGTTTGTCTTCCTCCTGTATCTTGTGTGTCTAGCGTTTCCAGTATCTCACTGTGGTGTATTTTTGTTTTGTTTGTCTTCCTCCTGTATCTTGTGTGTCTAGTGTTACCAGTATCTCTCTGTGTTGTATTTTTTGTTTTGTTTGTCTTCCTCCTGTATCTTGTGTGTCTAGTGTTACCAGTATCTCTCTGTGTTGTATTTTTGTTTTGTTTGTCTTCCTCCTGTATCTTGTGTGTCTAGTGTTACCAGTATCTCTCTGTGCTATATTTTTGTTTTGTTTGTCTTCCTCCTGTATCTTGTGTGTCTAGTGTTGCCAGTATCTTTCTGTGTTGTATTTTTTGTTTTGTTTGTCTTCCTCCTGTATCTTGTGTGTCTAGTGTTACCAGTATCTCTCTTTGTTGTATTTTTGTTTTGTTTGTCTTCCTCCTGTATCTTGTGTGTCTAGTGTTACCAGTATCTCTCTGTGTTGTATTTTTTGTTTTGTTTGTCTCCCTCCTGTATCCTGTTTGTCTAGTGTTACCAGTATTTCTCTTTGTTATATTTTTGTTTTGTTTGTCTTCCTCCTGTATCTTGTGTGTCCAGTGTTGCCAGTATCTCTCTTTGTTGTATTTTTTGTTTTGTTTGTCTTCCTCCTGTATCCTGTGTGTCTAGTGTTACCAGTATTTCTCTTTGTTATATTTTTGTTTTGTTTGTCTTCCTCCTGTATCTTGTGTGTCTAGTGTTACCAGTGTCTCTCTGTGTTGTATTTTTTGTTTTGTTTGTCTTCCTCCTGTATCGTGTGTGTCTAGTGTTACCAGTATCTCTCTTTGTTGTATTTTTGTTTTGTTTGTCTTCCTCCTGTATCTTGTGTGTCTAGTGTTACCAGTATCTCTCTGTGGTGTATTTTTGTTTTGTTTTGTCTTCCTCCTGAATCTTGTATGTCTAGTGTTACCAGTATCTCTCTTTGTTGTATTTTTGTTTTGTTTGTCTTCCTCCTGTATCTTGTGTGTCTAGTGTTACGAGTATCTCTCTTTGTTGTATTTTTGACTTGTTTGTCTTCCTCCTGTATCTTGTGTGTCTAGTGTTACCAGTATCTCTCTGTGTTGTATTTTTGTTTTGTTTGTCTTCCTCCTGTATCTTGTGTGTCTAGTGTTACCAGTATTTCTCTTTGTTGTATTTTTGTTTTGTTTGTCTTCCTCCTGTATCTTGTGTGTCTAGTGTTACCAGTATCTCTCTGTGTTGTATTTTTTGTTTTGTTTGTCTTCCTCCTGTATCTTGTGTGTCTAGTGTTACCAGTATCTCTCTTTGTTGTATTTTTGTTTTGTTTGTCTTCCTCCTGTATCTTGTGTGTCTAGTGTTACCAGTATCTCTCTGTGGTGTATTTTTGTTTTGTTTGTCTTCCTCCTGTATCTTGTGTGTCTAGTGTTACCAGTATTTCTCTTTGTTGTATTTTTGTTTTGTTTGTCTTCCTCCTGTATCTTGTGTGTCTAGTGTTACCAGTATCTCTCTTTGTTGTATTTTTGTTTTGTTTGTCTTCCTCCTGTATCTTGTGTGTCAAGTGTTACCAGTATCTCTCTTTGTTGTATTTTTTGTTTTGTTTGTCTTCCTCCTGTATCTTGTGTGTCTAGTGTTACCAGTGTCTCTCTTTGTTGTATTTTTGTTTTGTTTGTCTTCCTCCTGTATCTTGTGTGTGTAGTGTTACCAGTATCTCTCTTTGTTGTATTTTTGTTTTGTTTGTCTTCCTCCTGTATCTTGTGTGTCTAGTGTTACGAGTATCTCTCTTTGTTGTATTTTTGACTTGTTTGTCTTCCTCCTCTATCTTGTGTGTCTAGTGTTACCAGTATCTCTCTGTGTTGTATTTTTGTTTTGTTTGTCTTCCTCCTGTATCTTGTGTGTCTAGTGTTACCAGTATTTCTCTTTGTTGTATTTTTGTTTTGTTTGTTATCCTCCTGTATCTTGTGTGTCTAGTGTTACCAGTATCTCTCTGTGTTGTATTTTTTGTTTTGTTTGTCTCCCTCCTGTATCCTGTTTGTCTAGTGTTACCAGTATTTCTCTTTGTTATATTTTTGTTTTGTTTGTCTTCCTCCTGTATCTTGTGTGTCCAGTGTTGCCAGTATCTCTCTTTGTTGTATTTTTTGTTTTGTTTGTCTTCCTCCTGTATCCTGTGTGTCTAGTGTTACCAGTATTTCTCTTTGTTATATTTTTGTTTTGTTTGTCTTCCTCCTGTATCTTGTGTGTCTAGTGTTACCAGTATCTCTCTGTGTTGTATTTTTTGTTTTGTTTGTCTTCCTCCTGTATCGTGTGTGTCTAGTGTTACCAGTATCTCTCTTTGTTGTATTTTTGTTTTGTTTGTCTTCCTCCTGTATCTTGTGTGTCTAGTGTTACCAGTATCTCTCTGTGGTGTATTTTTGTTTTGTTTTGTCTTCCTCCTGAATCTTGTATGTCTAGTGTTACCAGTATCTCTCTTTGTTGTATTTTTGTTTTGTTTGTCTTCCTCCTGTATCTTGTGTGTCTAGTGTTACGAGTATCTCTCTTTGTTGTATTTTTGACTTGTTTGTCTTCCTCCTGTATCTTGTGTGTCTAGTGTTACCAGTATCTCTCTGTGTTGTATTTTTGTTTTGTTTGTCTTCCTCCTGTATCTTGTGTGTCTAGTGTTACCAGTATTTCTCTTTGTTGTATTTTTGTTTTGTTTGTCTTCCTCCTGTATCTTGTGTGTCTAGTGTTACCAGTATCTCTCTGTGTTGTATTTTTTGTTTTGTTTGTCTTCCTCCTGTATCTTGTGTGTCTAGTGTTACCAGTATCTCTCTTTGTTGTATTTTTGTTTTGTTTGTCTTCCTCCTGTATCTTGTGTGTCTAGTGTTACCAGTATCTCTCTGTGGTGTATTTTTGTTTTGTTTGTCTTCCTCCTGTATCTTGTGTGTCTAGTGTTACCAGTATTTCTCTTTGTTGTATTTTTGTTTTGTTTGTCTTCCTCCTGTATCTTGTGTGTCTAGTGTTACCAGTATCTCTCTTTGTTGTATTTTTGTTTTGTTTGTCTTCCTCCTGTATCTTGTGTGTCAAGTGTTACCAGTATCTCTCTTTGTTGTATTTTTTGTTTTGTTTGTCTTCCTCCTGTATCTTGTGTGTCTAGTGTTACCAGTGTCTCTCTTTGTTGTATTTTTGTTTTGTTTGTCTTCCTCCTGTATCTTGTGTGTGTAGTGTTACCAGTATCTCTCTTTGTTGTATTTTTGTTTTGTTTGTCTTCCTCCTGTATCTTGTGTGTCTAGTGTTACGAGTATCTCTCTTTGTTTTATTTTTGACTTGTTTGTCTTCCTCCTCTATCTTGTGTGTCTAGTGTTACCAGTATCTCTCTGTGTTGTATTTTTGTTTTGTTTGTCTTCCTCCTGTATCTTGTGTGTCTAGTGTTACCAGTATTTCTCTTTGTTGTATTTTTGTTTTGTTTGTTATCCTCCTGTATCTTGTGTGTCTAGTGTTACCAGTATCTCTCTTTGTTGTATTTTTTGTTTTGTTTGTCTTCCTCCTGTATCTTGTGTGTCTAGTGTTACCAATGTCTCTCTTTGTTGTATTTTTGTTTCGTTTGTCTTCCTCCTGTATCTTGTGTGTCTAGTGTTACCAGTATCTCTCTTTGTTTTATTTTTGTTTTGTTTGTCTTCCTCCTGTATCTTGTGTGTCTAGTGTTACCAGTATCTCTCTGTGTTATATTTTTGTTTTGTTTGTCTTCCTCCTGTATCTTGTGTGTCTAGTGTTACCAGTATCTCTCTTTGTTGTATTTTTGTTTTGTTTGTCTTCCTCCTGTATCTTGGGTGTCTAGTGTTACCAGTATCTCTCTGTGTTGTATTTTTGTTTTGTTTGTCTTCCTCCTATATCTTGTGTGTCTAGTGTTACCAGTATCTCTCTGTGTTGTATTTTTTGTTTTGTTTGTCTTCCTCCTGTATCTTGTGTGTCTAGTGTTTCCAGTATCTCTCTGTGGTGTATTTTTTGTTTTGTTTGTCTTCCTCCTGTATCTTGTGTGTCTAGTGTTACCAGTATCTCTCTGTGTTGTATTTTTTGTTTTGTTTGTCTTCCTCCTGTATCTTGTGTGTCTAGTGTTACCAGTATCTCTCTGTGTTGTATTTTTGTTTTGTTTGTCTTCCTCCTGTATCTTGTGTGTCTAGTGTTACCAGTATCTCTCTGTGTTATATTTTTGTTTTGTTTGTCTTCCTCCTGTATCTTGTGTGTCTAGTGTTGCCAGTATCTTTCTGTGTTGTATTTTTTGTTTTGTCTGTCTTCCTCCTGTATCTTGTGTGTCTAGTGTTACCAGTATCTCTCTTTGTTGTATTTTTGTTTTGTTTGTCTTCCTCCTGTATCTTGTGTGTCTAGTGTTACCAGTATCTCTCTGTGTTGTATTTTTTGTTTTGTTTGTCTCCCTCCTGTATCCTGTTTGTCTAGTGTTACCAGTATTTCTCTTTGTTATATTTTTGTTTTGTTTGTCTTCCTCCTGTATCTTGTGTGTCCAGTGTTGCCAGTATCTCTCTGTGTTGTATTTTTTGTTTTGTTTGTCTTCCTCCTGTATCCTGTGTGTCTAGTGTTACCAGTATTTCTCTTTGTTATATTTTTGTTTTGTTTGTCTTCCTCCTGTATCTTGTGTGTCTAGTGTTACCAGTATCTCTCTGTGTTGTATTTTTTGTTTTGTTTGTCTTCCTCCTGTATCGTGTGTGTCTAGTGTTACCAGTATCTCTCTTTGTTGTATTTTTGTTTTGTTTGTCTTCCTCCTGTATCTTGTGTGTCTAGTGTTACCAGTATCTCTCTGTGGTGTATTTTTGTTTTGTTTTGTCTTCCTCCTCTATCTTGTGTGTCTAGTGTTACCAGTATCTCTCTTTGTTGTATTTTTGTTTTGTTTGTCTTCCTCCTGTATCTTGTGTGTCTAGTGTTACGAGTATCTCTCTTTGTTGTATTTTTGACTTGTTTGTCTTCCTCCTGTATCTTGTGTGTCTAGTGTTACCAGTATCTCTCTGTGTTGTATTTTTGTTTTGTTTGTCTTCCTCCTGTATCTTATGTGTCTAGTGTTACCAGTATTTCTCTTTGTTGTATTTTTGTTTTGTTTGTCTTCCTCCTGTATCTTGTGTGTCTAGTGTTACCAGTATCTCTCTGTGTTGTATTTTTTGTTTTGTTTGTCTTCCTCCTGTATCTTGTGTGTCTAGTGTTACCAGTATCTCTCTTTGTTGTATTTTTGTTTTGTTTGTCTTCCTCCTGTATCTTGTGTGTCTAGTGTTACCAGTATCTCTCTGTGGTGTATTTTTGTTTTGTTTGTCTTCCTCCTGTATCTTGTGTGTCTAGTGTTACCAGTATTTCTCTTTGTTGTATTTTTGTTTTGTTTGTCTTCCTCCTGTATCTTGTGTGTCTAGTGTTACCAGTATCTCTCTTTGTTGTATTTTTGTTTTGTTTGTCTTCCTCCTGTATCTTGTGTGTCAAGTGTTACCAGTATCTCTCTTTGTTGTATTTTTTGTTTTGTTTGTCTTCCTCCTGTATCTTGTGTGTCTAGTGTTACCAGTGTCTCTCTTTGTTGTATTTTTGTTTTGTTTGTCTTCCTCCTGTATCTTGTGTGTGTAGTGTTACCAGTATCTCTCTTTGTTGTATTTTTGTTTTGTTTGTCTTCCTCCTGTATCTTGTGTGTCTAGTGTTACGAGTATCTCTCTTTGTTGTATTTTTGACTTGTTTGTCTTCCTCCTCTATCTTGTGTGTCTAGTGTTACCAGTATCTCTCTGTGTTGTATTTTTGTTTTGTTTGTCTTCCTCCTGTATCTTGTGTGTCTAGTGTTACCAGTATTTCTCTTTGTTGTATTTTTGTTTTGTTTGTTATCCTCCTGTATCTTGTGTGTCTAGTGTTACCAGTATCTCTCTTTGTTGTATTTTTTGTTTTGTTTGTCTTCCTCCTGTATCTTGTGTGTCTAGTGTTACCAATGTCTCTCTTTGTTGTATTTTTGTTTCGTTTGTCTTCCTCCTGTATCTTGTGTGTCTAGTGTTACCAGTATCTCTCTTTGTTTTATTTTTGTTTTGTTTGTCTTCCTCCTGTATCTTGTGTGTCTAGTGTTACCAGTATCTCTCTGTGTTATATTTTTGTTTTGTTTGTCTTCCTCCTGTATCTTGTGTGTCTAGTGTTGCCAGTATCTCTCTGTGTTGTATTTTTGTTTTGTTTGTCTTCCTCCTATATCTTGTGTATCTAGTGTTACCAGTATCTCTCTGTGTTGTATTTTTTGTTTTGTTTGTCTTCCTCCTGTATCTTGTGTGTCTAGTGTTGCCAGTATCTCTCTTTGTTGTATTTTTGTTTTGTTTGTCTTCCTCCTGTATCTTGTGTGTCTAGTGTTACCAGTATCTCTCTTTGTTGTATTTTTGTTTTGTTTGTCTTCCTCCTGTATCTTGTGTGTCTAGTGTTACCAGTATCTCTCTGTGTTGTATTTTTGTTTTGTTTGTCTTCCTCCTATATCTTGTGTGTCTAGTGTTACCAGTATCTCTCTGTGTTGTATTTTTTGTTTTGTTTGTCTTCCTCCTGTATCTTGTGTGTCTAGTGTTTCCAGTATCTCTCTGTGGTGTATTTTTTGTTTTGTTTGTCTTCCTCCTGTATCTTGTGTGTCTAGTGTTACCAGTATCTCTCTGTGTTGTATTTTTTGTTTTGTTTGTCTTCCTCCTGTATCTTGTGTGTCTAGTGTTACCAGTATCTCTCTGTGTTGTATTTTTGTTTTGTTTGTCTTCCTCCTGTATCTTGTGTGTCTAGTGTTACCAGTATCTCTCTGTGTTATATTTTTGTTTTGTTTGTCTTCCTCCTGTATCTTGTGTGTCTAGTGATGCCAGTATCTCTCTGTGTTGTATTTTTTGTTTTGTTTGTCTTCCTCCTGTATCTTGTGTGTCTATTGTTACCAGTATCTCTCTGTGTTATATTTTTGTTTTGTTTGTCTTCCTCTTGTATCTTGTGTGTCTAGTGTTACCAGTATCTCTCTGTGTTATATATTTGTTTTGTGTTTGTCTTCCTCCTGTATCCTGTGTGTCTAGTGTTACCAGTATCTCTCTGTGGTGTATTTTTGTTTTGTTTGTCTTCCTCCTGTATCTTGTGTGTCTAGTGTTACCAGTATCTCTCTGTGTTATATTTTTGTTTTGTTTGTCTTCCTCCTGTATCTTGTGTGTCTAGTGTTACCAGTATCTCTCTGTGTTGTATTTTTGTTTTGTTTGTCTTCCTCCTGTATCTTGTGTGTCTAGTGTTACCAGTATCTCTCTGTGGTGTATTTTTGTTTGTTTGTCTTCCTCCTGTATCTTGTGTGTCTAGTGTTGCCAGTATCTCTCTGTGTTGTATTTTTTGTTTTGTTTATCTTCCTCCTGTATCTTGTGTGTCTAGTGTTGCCAGTATCTCTCTGTGGTGTATTTTTGTTTTGTTTGTCTTCCTCCGGTATCTTGTGTGTCTAGTGTTACCAGTATCTCTCTGTGTTGTATTTTTTGTTTTGTTTGTCTCCCTCCTGTATCCTGTGTGTCTAGTGTTACCAGTATTTCTCTTTGTTATATTTTTGTTTTGTTTGTCTTCCTCCTGTATCTTGTGTGTCCAGTGTTGCCAGTATCTCTCTGTGTTGTATTTTTTGTTTTGTTTGTCTTCCTCCTGTATCTTGTGTGTCTAGTGTTACCAATGTCTCTCTTTGTTGTATTTTTGTTTTGTTTGTCTTCCTCCTGTATCTTGTGTGTCTAGTGTTACCAGTATCTCTCTGTGTTGTATTTTTGTTTTGTTTGTCTTCCTCCTATATCTTGTGTGTCTAGTGTTACCAGTATCTCTCTGTGTTGTATTTTTTGCTTTGTTTGTCTTCCTCCTGTATCTTGTGTGTCTAGTGTTACCAGTATCTCTCTTTGTTGTATTTTTTGTTTTGTTTGTCTTCCTCCTGTATCTTGTGTGTCTAGTGTTTCCAGTATCTCTCTGTGGTGTATTTTTGTTTTGTTTGTCTTCCTCCTGTATCTTGTGTGTCTAGTGTTACCAGTATCTCTCTGTGTTGTATTTTTTGTTTTGTTTGTCTTCCTCCTGTATCTTGTGTGTCTAGTGTTACCAGTATCTCTCTGTGTTGTATTTTTGTTTTGTTTGTCTTCCTCCTGTATCTTGTGTGTCTAGTGTTACCAGTATCTCTCTGTGTTATATTTTTGTTTTGTTTGTCTTCCTCCTGTATCTTGTGTGTCTAGTGTTGCCAGTATCTCTCTGTGTTGTATTTTTTGTTTTGTTTGTCTTCCTCCTGTATCTTGTGTGTCTAGTGTTACCAGTATCTCTCTTTGTTGTATTTTTGTTTTGTTTGTCTTCCTCCTGTATCTTGTGTGTCTAGTGTTACCAGTATCTCTCTGTGTTGTATTTTTTGTTTTGTTTGTCTCCCTCCTGTATCCTGTGTGTCTAGTGTTACCAGTATTTCTCTTTGTTATATTTTTGTTTTGTTTGTCTTCCTCCTGTATCTTGTGTGTCCAGTGTTGCCAGTATCTCTCTGTGTTGTATTTTTTGTTTTGTTTGTCTTCCTCCTGTATCCTGTGTGTCTAGTGTTACCAGTATTTCTCTTTGTTATATTTTTGTTTTGTTTGTCTTCCTCCTGTATCTTGTGTGTCCAGTGTTGCCAGTATCTCTCTGTGTTGTATTTTTTGTTTTGTTTGTCTTCCTCCTGTATCTTGTGTGTCTAGTGTTACCAATGTCTCTCTTTGTTGTATTTTTGTTTTGTTTGTCTTCCTCCTGTATCTTGTGTGTCTAGTGTTACCAGTATCTCTCTTTGTTGTATTTTTGTTTTGTTTGTCTTCCTCCTGTATCTTGTGTGTCTAGTGTTACCAGTATCTCTCTGTGTTGTATTTTTTGTTTTGTTTGTCTTCCTCCTGTATCTTGTGTGTCTAGTGTTACCAGTATCTCTCTTTGTTGTATTTTTGTTTTGTTTGTCTTCCTCCTGTATCTTGTGTGTCTAGTGTTACCAGTATCTCTCTGTGTTGTATTTTTGTTTTGTTTGTCTTCCTCCTATATCTTGTGTGTCTAGTGTTACCAGTATCTCCCTTTGTTGTATTTTTTGTTTTGTTTGTCTTCCTCCTGTATCTTGTGTGTCTAGTGTTTCCAGTATCTCTCTGTGGTGTATTTTTTGTTTTGTTTGTCTTCCTCCTGTATCTTGTGTGTCTAGTGTTGCCAGTATCTCTCTGTGTTGTATTTTTTGTTTTGTTTGTCTTCCTCCTGTATCTTGTGTGTCTAGTGTTACCAGTATCTCTCTGTGTTGTATTTTTGTTTTGTTTGTCTTCCTCCTGTATCTTGTGTGTCTAGTGTTACCAGTATCTCTCTGTGTTATATTTTTGTTTTGTTTGTCTTCCTCCTGTATCTTGTGTGTCTAGTGTTGCCAGTATCTCTCTGTGTTGTATTTTTTGTTTTGTTTGTCTTCCTCCTGTATCTTGTGTGTCTATTGTTACCAGTATCTCTCTGTGTTATATTTTTGTTTTGTTTGTCTTCCTCCTGTATCTTGTGTGTCTAGTGTTGCCAGTATCTCTCTGTGTTGTATTTTTTGTTTTGTTTGTCTTCCTCCTGTATCCTGTGTGTCTAGTGTTACCAGTATCTCTCTGTGGTGTATTTTTGTTTTGTTTGTCTTCCTCCTGTATCTTGTGTGTCTAGTGTTACCAGTATCTCTCTGTGTTATATTTTTGTTTTGTTTGTCTTCCTCCTGTATCTTGTGTGTCTAGTGTTACCAGTATCTCTCTGTGTTGTATTTTTGTTTTGTTTGTCTTCCTCCTGTATCTTGTGTGTCTAGTGTTACCAGTATCTCTCTGTGGTGTATTTTTGTTTTGTTTGTCTTCCTCCTGTATCTTGTGTGTCTAGTGTTACCAGTATCTCTCTGTGTTATATTTTTGTTTTGTTTGTCTTCCTCCTGTATCTTGTGTGTCTAGTGTTACCAATGTCTCTCTTTGTTGTATTTTTGTTTTGTTTGTCTTCCTCCTGTATCTTGTGTGTCTAGTGTTACCAGTATCTCTCTTTGTTTTATTTTTGTTTTGTTTGTCTTCCTCCTGTATCTTGTGTGTCTAGTGTTACCAGTATCTCTCTGTGTTATATTTTTGTTTTGTTTGTCTTCCTCCTGTATCTTGTGTGTCTAGTGTTGCCAGTATCTCTCTGTGTTGTATTTTTGTTTTGTTTGTCTTCCTCCTATATCTTGTGTGTCTAGTGTTACCAGTATCTCTCTTTGTTGTATTTTTTGTTTTGTTTGTCTTCCTCCTGTATCTTGTGTGTCTAGTGTTGCCAGGATCTCTCTTTGTTGTATTTTTGTTTTGTTTGTCTTCCTCCTGTATCTTGTGTGTCTAGTGTTACCAGTATCTCTCTTTGTTGTATTTTTGTTTTGTTTGTCTTCCTCCTGTATCTTGTGTGTCTAGTGTTACCAGTATCTCTCTGTGTTGTATTTTTGTTTTGTTTGTCTTCCTCCTATATCTTGTGTGTCTAGTGTTACCAGTATCTCTCTGTGTTGTATTTTTTGTTTTGTTTGTCTTCCTCCTGTATCTTGTGTGTCTAGTGTTTCCAGTATCTCTCTGTGGTGTATTTTTTGTTTTGTTTGTCTTCCTCCTGTATCTTGTGTGTCTAGTGTTACCAGTATCTCTCTGTGTTGTATTTTTTGTTTTGTTTGTCTTCCTCCTGTATCTTGTGTGTCTAGTGTTACCAGTATCTCTCTGTGTTGTATTTTTGTTTTGTTTGTCTTCCTCCTGTATCTTGTGTGTCTAGTGTTACCAGTATCTCTCTGTGTTATATTTTTGTTTTGTTTGTCTTCCTCCTGTATCTTGTGTGTCTAGTGTTGCCAGTATCTCTCTGTGTTGTATTTTTTGTTTTGTTTGTCTTCCTCCTGTATCTTGTGTGTCTATTGTTACCAGTATCTCTCTGTGTTATATTTTTGTTTTGTTTGTCTTCCTCCTGTATCTTGTGTGTCTAGTGTTGCCAGTATCTCTCTGTGTTGTATTTTTTGTTTTGTTTGTCTTCCTCCTGTATCCTGTGTGTCTAGTGTTACCAGTATCTCTCTGTGGTGTATTTTTGTTTTGTTTGTCTTCCTCCTGTATCTTGTGTGTCTAGTGTTACCAGTATCTCTCTGTGTTATATTTTTGTTTTGTTTGTCTTCCTCCTGTATCTTGTGTGTCTAGTGTTACCAGTATCTCTCTGTGTTGTATTTTTGTTTTGTTTGTCTTCCTCCTGTATCTTGTGTGTCTAGTGTTACCAGTATCTCTCTGTGGTGTATTTTTGTTTGTTTGTCTTCCTCCTGTATCTTGTGTGTCTAGTGTTGCCAGTATCTCTCTGTGTTGTATTTTTTGTTTTGTTTATCTTCCTCCTGTATCTTGTGTGTCTAGTGTTGCCAGTATCTCTCTGTGGTGTATTTTTGTTTTGTTTGTCTTCCTCCGGTATCTTGTGTGTCTAGTGTTACCAGTATCTCTCTGTGTTGTATTTTTTGTTTTGTTTGTCTCCCTCCTGTATCCTGTGTGTCTAGTGTTACCAGTATTTCTCTTTGTTATATTTTTGTTTTGTTTGTCTTCCTCCTGTATCTTGTGTGTCCAGTGTTGCCAGTATCTCTCTGTGTTGTATTTTTTGTTTTGTTTGTCTTCCTCCTGTATCTTGTGTGTCTAGTGTTACCAATGTCTCTCTTTGTTGTATTTTTGTTTTGTTTGTCTTCCTCCTGTATCTTGTGTGTCTAGTGTTACCAGTATCTCTCTGTGTTGTATTTTTGTTTTGTTTGTCTTCCTCCTATATCTTGTGTGTCTAGTGTTACCAGTATCTCTCTGTGTTGTATTTTTTGCTTTGTTTGTCTTCCTCCTGTATCTTGTGTGTCTAGTGTTACCAGTATCTCTCTTTGTTGTATTTTTTGTTTTGTTTGTCTTCCTCCTGTATCTTGTGTGTCTAGTGTTTCCAGTATCTCTCTGTGGTGTATTTTTGTTTTGTTTGTCTTCCTCCTGTATCTTGTGTGTCTAGTGTTACCAGTATCTCTCTGTGTTGTATTTTTTGTTTTGTTTGTCTTCCTCCTGTATCTTGTGTGTCTAGTGTTACCAGTATCTCTCTGTGTTGTATTTTTGTTTTGTTTGTCTTCCTCCTGTATCTTGTGTGTCTAGTGTTACCAGTATCTCTCTGTGTTATATTTTTGTTTTGTTTGTCTTCCTCCTGTATCTTGTGTGTCTAGTGTTGCCAGTATCTCTCTGTGTTGTATTTTTTGTTTTGTTTGTCTTCCTCCTGTATCTTGTGTGTCTAGTGTTACCAGTATCTCTCTTTGTTGTATTTTTGTTTTGTTTGTCTTCCTCCTGTATCTTGTGTGTCTAGTGTTACCAGTATCTCTCTGTGTTGTATTTTTTGTTTTGTTTGTCTCCCTCCTGTATCCTGTGTGTCTAGTGTTACCAGTATTTCTCTTTGTTATATTTTTGTTTTGTTTGTCTTCCTCCTGTATCTTGTGTGTCCAGTGTTGCCAGTATCTCTCTGTGTTGTATTTTTTGTTTTGTTTGTCTTCCTCCTGTATCCTGTGTGTCTAGTGTTACCAGTATTTCTCTTTGTTATATTTTTGTTTTGTTTGTCTTCCTCCTGTATCTTGTGTGTCCAGTGTTGCCAGTATCTCTCTGTGTTGTATTTTTTGTTTTGTTTGTCTTCCTCCTGTATCTTGTGTGTCTAGTGTTACCAATGTCTCTCTTTGTTGTATTTTTGTTTTGTTTGTCTTCCTCCTGTATCTTGTGTGTCTAGTGTTACCAGTATCTCTCTTTGTTGTATTTTTGTTTTGTTTGTCTTCCTCCTGTATCTTGTGTGTCTAGTGTTACCAGTATCTCTCTGTGTTGTATTTTTTGTTTTGTTTGTCTTCCTCCTGTATCTTGTGTGTCTAGTGTTACCAGTATCTCTCTTTGTTGTATTTTTGTTTTGTTTGTCTTCCTCCTGTATCTTGTGTGTCTAGTGTTACCAGTATCTCTCTGTGTTGTATTTTTGTTTTGTTTGTCTTCCTCCTATATCTTGTGTGTCTAGTGTTACCAGTATCTCCCTTTGTTGTATTTTTTGTTTTGTTTGTCTTCCTCCTGTATCTTGTGTGTCTAGTGTTTCCAGTATCTCTCTGTGGTGTATTTTTTGTTTTGTTTGTCTTCCTCCTGTATCTTGTGTGTCTAGTGTTGCCAGTATCTCTCTGTGTTGTATTTTTTGTTTTGTTTGTCTTCCTCCTGTATCTTGTGTGTCTAGTGTTACCAGTATCTCTCTGTGTTGTATTTTTGTTTTGTTTGTCTTCCTCCTGTATCTTGTGTGTCTAGTGTTACCAGTATCTCTCTGTGTTATATTTTTGTTTTGTTTGTCTTCCTCCTGTATCTTGTGTGTCTAGTGTTGCCAGTATCTCTCTGTGTTGTATTTTTTGTTTTGTTTGTCTTCCTCCTGTATCTTGTGTGTCTATTGTTACCAGTATCTCTCTGTGTTATATTTTTGTTTTGTTTGTCTTCCTCCTGTATCTTGTGTGTCTAGTGTTGCCAGTATCTCTCTGTGTTGTATTTTTTGTTTTGTTTGTCTTCCTCCTGTATCCTGTGTGTCTAGTGTTACCAGTATCTCTCTGTGGTGTATTTTTGTTTTGTTTGTCTTCCTCCTGTATCTTGTGTGTCTAGTGTTACCAGTATCTCTCTGTGTTATATTTTTGTTTTGTTTGTCTTCCTCCTGTATCTTGTGTGTCTAGTGTTACCAGTATCTCTCTGTGTTGTATTTTTGTTTTGTTTGTCTTCCTCCTGTATCTTGTGTGTCTAGTGTTACCAGTATCTCTCTGTGGTGTATTTTTGTTTTGTTTGTCTTCCTCCTGTATCTTGTGTGTCTAGTGTTGCCAGTATCTCTCTGTGTTGTATTTTTTGTTTTGTTTATCTTCCTCCTGTATCTTGTGTGTCTAGTGTTACCAGTGTCTCTCTTTGTTATATTTTTGTTTTGTTTGTCTTCCTCCTGTATCTTGTGTGTCTAGTGTTACCAGTATCTCTCTGTGTTGTATTTTTGTTTTGTTTGTCTTCCTCCTGTATCTTGTGTGTCTAGTGTTACCAGTATCTCTCTGTGGTGTATTTTTGTTTTGTTTGTCTTCCTCCTGTATCTTGTGTGTCTAGTGTTGCCAGTATCACTCTGTGTTGTATTTTTTGTTTTGTTTATCTTCCTCCTGTATCTTGTGTGTCTAGTGTTACCAGTGTCTCTCTTTGTTATATTTTTGTTTTGTTTGTCTTCCTCCTGTATCTTGTGTGTCTAGTGTTACCAGTATCTCTCTGTGTTGTATTTTTGTTTTGTTTGTCTTCCTCCTGTATCTTGTGTGTCTAGTGTTACCAGTATCTCTCTGTGGTGTATTTTTGTTTTGTTTGTCTTCCTCCTGTATCTTGTGTGTCTAGTGTTGCCAGTATCTCTCTGTGTTGTATTTTTTGTTTTGTTTATCTTCCTCCTGTATCTTGTGTGTCTAATGTTACCAGTATCTCCCTTTGTTGTATTTTTGTTTTGTTTGTCTTCCTCCTGTATCTTGTGTGTCTAGTGTTACCAGTATTTCTCTTTGTTGTATTTTTGTTTTGTTTGTCTTCCTCTTGTATCTTGTGTGTCTAGTGTTACCAGTATCTCTCTTTGTTGTATTTTTGTTTTGTTTGTCTTCCTCCTGTATCTTGTGTGTCTAGTGTTACCAGTATCTCTCTGTGTTGTATTTTTGTTTTGTTTGTCTTCCTCCTGTATCTTGTGTGTCTAGTGTTACCAGTATCTCTCTTTGTTATATTTTTGTTTTGTTTGTCTTCCTCCTGTATCTTGTGTGTCTAGTGTTGCCAGTATCTCTCTGTGGTGTTTTTTTGTTTTGTTTGTCTTCCTCCTGTATCTTGTGTGTCTAGTGTTGCCAGTATCTCTCTGTGGTGTATTTTTGTTTTGTTTGTCTTCCTCCTGTATCTTGTGTGTCTAGTGTTGCCAGTATCTCTCTGTGTTGTATTTTTTGTTTTGTTTATCTTCCTCCTGTATCTTGTGTGTCTAGTGTTACCAGTATCTCCCTTTGTTGTATTTTTGTTTTGTTTGTCTTCCTCCTGTATCTTGTGTGTCTAGTGTTACCAGTATTTCTCTTTGTTGTATTTTTGTTTTGTTTGTCTTCCTCTTGTATCTTGTGTGTCTAGTGTTACCAGTATCTCTCTTTGTTGTATTTTTGTTTTGTTTGTCTTCCTCCTGTATCTTGTGTGTCTAGTGTTGCCAGTATCTCTCTGTGGTGTTTTTTTGTTTTGTTTGTCTTCCTCCTGTATCTTGTGTGTCTAGTGTTACCAGTATCTCTCTTTGTTGTATTTTTGTTTTGTTTGTCTTCCTCCTGTATCTTGTGTGTCTAGTGTTGCCAGTATCTCTCTGTGGTGTATTTTTGTTTTGTTTGTCTTCCTCCTGTATCTTGTGTGTCTAGTGTTGCCAGTATCTCTCTGTGTTGTATTTTTTGTTTTGTTTATCTTCCTCCTGTATCTTGTGTGTCTAGTGTTACCAGTATCTCCCTTTGTTGTATTTTTGTTTTGTTTGTCTTCCTCCTGTATCTTGTGTGTCTAGTGTTACCAGTATTTCTCTTTGTTGTATTTTTGTTTTGTTTGTCTTCCTCTTGTATCTTGTGTGTCTAGTGTTACCAGTATCTCTCTTTGTTGTATTTTTGTTTTGTTTGTCTTCCTCCTGTATCTTGTGTGTCTAGTGTTACCAGTATTTCTCTTTGTTGTATTTTTGTTTTGTTTGTCTTCCTCTTGTATCTTGTGTGTCTAGTGTTACCAGTATCTCTCTTTGTTGTATTTTTGTTTTGTTTGTCTTCCTCCTATATCTTGTGTGTCTAGTGTTACCAGTATCTCTCTGTGGTGTTTTTTTGTTTTGTTTGTCTTCCTCCTGTATCCTGTGTGTCTAGTGTTACCAGTATCTCTCTGTGTTGTATTTTTGTTTTGTTTATCTTCCTCCTGTATCTTGTGTGTCTAGTGTTACCAGTATCTCTCTGTGTTGTATTTTTTGTTTTGTTTGTCTTCCTCCTGTATCTTGTGTGTCTAGTGTTACCAGTATCTCTCTTTGTTGTATTTTTGTTTTGTTTGTCTTCCTCCTGTATCTTGTGTGTCTAGTGTTACCAGTATCTCTCTTTGTTGTATTTTTGTTTTGTTTGTCTTCCTCCTGTATCTTGTGTGTCTAGTGTTACCAGTATCTCTCTTTGTTGTATTTTTGTTTTGTTTGTCTTCCTCCTGTATCTTGTGTGTCTAGTGTTGCCAGTATCTCTCTGTGTTGTATTTTTTGTTTTGTTTATCTTCCTCCTGTATCTTGTGTGTCTAGTGTTACCAGTATCTCCCTTTGTTGTATTTTTGTTTTGTTTGTCTTCCTCCTGTATCTTGTGTGTCTAGTGTTACCAGTATTTCTCTTTGTTGTATTTTTGTTTTGTTTGTCTTCCTCCTGTATCCTGTGTGTCTAGTGTTACCAGTATCTCTCTGTGTTGTATTTTTGTTTTGTTTATCTTCCTCCTGTATCTTGTGTGTCTAGTGTTACCAGTATCTCTCTGTGTTGTATTTTTTGTTTTGTTTGTCTTCCTCCTGTATCTTGTGTGTCTAGTGTTACCAGTATCTCTCTTTGTTGTATTTTTGTTTTGTTTGTCTTCCTCCTGTATCTTGTGTGTCTAGTGTTACCAGTATCTCTCTTTGTTGTATTTTTGTTTTGTTTGTCTTCCTCCTGTATCTTGTGTGTCTAGTGTTACCAGTATCTCTCTTTGTTGTATTTTTGTTTTGTTTGTCTTCCTCCTGTATCTTGTGTGTCTAGTGTTGCCAGTATCTCTCTGTGTTGTATTTTTTGTTTTGTTTATCTTCCTCCTGTATCTTGTGTGTCTAGTGTTACCAGTATCTCCCTTTGTTGTATTTTTGTTTTGTTTGTCTTCCTCCTGTATCTTGTGTGTCTAGTGTTACCAGTATTTCTCTTTGTTGTATTTTTGTTTTGTTTGTCTTCCTCTTGTATCTTGTGTGTCTAGTGTTACCAGTATCTCTCTTTGTTGTATTTTTGTTTTGTTTGTCTTCCTCCTGTATCTTGTGTGTCTAGTGTTGCCAGTATCTCTCTGTGGTGTTTTTTTGTTTTGTTTATCTTCCTCCTGTATCTTGTGTGTCTAGTGTTACCAGTATCTCTCTTTGTTGTATTTTTGTTTTGTTTGTCTTCCTCCTGTATCTTGTGTGTCTAGTGTTGCCAGTATCTCTCTTTGTTGTATTTTTGTTTTGTTTGTCTTCCTCCTGTATCTTGTGTGTCTAGTGTTGCCAGTATCTCTCTGTGCTGTATTTTTGTTTTGTTTGTCTTCCTCTTGTATCTTGTGTGTCTAGTGTTACCAGTATCTCTCTTTGTTGTATTTTTGTTTTGTTTGTCTTCCTCCTGTATCTTGTGTGTCTAGTGTTGCCAGTATCTCTCTGTGGTGTTTTTTTGTTTTGTTTATCTTCCTCCTGTATCTTGTGTGTCTAGTGTTACCAGTATCTCTCTTTGTTGTATTTTTGTTTTGTTTGTCTTCCTCCTGTATCTTGTGTGTCTAGTGTTGCCAGTATCTCTCTTTGTTGTATTTTTGTTTTGTTTGTCTTCCTCCTGTATCTTGTGTGTCTAGTGTTGCCAGTATCTCTCTTTGTTGTATTTTTGTTTTGTTTGTCTTCCTCCTGTATCTTGTGTGTCTAGTGTTACCAGTATCTCTCTGGTGTTTTTTTGTTTTGTTTGTCTTCCTCCTGTATCTTGTGTGTCTAGTGTTGCCAGTATCTCTCTGTGTTGTATTTTTTGTTTTGTTTGTCTTCCTCCTGTATCTTGTGTGTCTAGTGTTACCAGTATCACTCTGTGTTGTATTTTTTGTTTTGTTTGTCTTCCTCCTGTATCTTGTGTGTCTAGTGTTACCAGTATCTCTCTTTGTTGTATTTTTGTTTTGTTTGTCTTCCTCCTGTATCTTGTGTGTCTAGTGTTGCCAGTATCTCTCTTTGTTGTATTTTTGTTTTGTTTGTCTTCCTCCTGTATCTTGTGTGTCTAGTGTTGCCAGTATCTCTCTTTGTTGTATTTTTGTTTTGTTTGTCTTCCTCTTGTATCTTGTGTGTCTAGTGTTACCAGTATCTCTCTTTGTTGTATTTTTGTTTTGTTTGTCTTCCTCCTGTATCTTGTGTGTCTAGTGTTGCCAGTATCTCTCTTTCTTGTATTTTTGTTTTGTTTGTCTTCCTCCTGTATTTTGTGTGTCTAGTGTTGCCAGTATCTCTCTTTGTTGTATTTTTGTTTTGTTTGTCTTCCTCTTGTATCTTGTGTGTCTAGTGTTACCAGTATCTCTCTTTGTTGTATTTTTGTTTTGTTTGTCTTCCTCCTGTATCTTGTGTGTCTAGTGTTACCAGTATCTCTCTTTGTTGTATTTTTGTTTTGTTTGTCTTCCTCCTGTATCCTGTGTGTCTAGTGTTACCAGTATCTCTCTTTGTTGTATTTTTGTTTTGTTTGTCTTCCTCCTGTATCTTGTGTGTCTAGTGTTACCAGTATCTCTCTTTGTTGTATTTTTGTTTTGTTTGTCTTCCTCCTGTATCTTGTGTGTCTAGTGTTACCAGTATCTCTTTGTGGTGTATTTTTGTTTTGTTTGTCTTCCTCCTGTATCTTGTGTGTCTAGTGTTACCAGTATCTCTCTGTGTTGTATTTTTGTTTTGTTTGTCTTCCTCCTGTATCTTGTGTGTCTAGTGTTACCAGTATCTCTCTGTGGTGTTTTTTTGTTTTGTTTGTCTTCCTCCTGTATCTTGTGTGTCTAGTGTTACCAGTATTTCTCTTTGTTGTATTTTTGTTTTGTTTGTCTTCCTCCTGTATCTTGTGTGTCTAGTGTTGCCAGTATCTCTCTGTGGTGTTTTTTTGTTTTGTTTGTCTTCCTCCTGTATCTTGTGTGTCTAGTGTTACCAGTATCTCTCTGTGTTGTATTTTTTGCTTTGTTTGTCTTCCTCCTGTATCTTGTGTGTCTAGTGTTACCAGTATCTCTCTGTGGTGTTTTTTTGTTTTGTTTGTCTTCCTCCTGTATCTTGTGTGTCTAGTGTTACCAGTATCTCTCTGTGTTATATTTTTGTTTTGTTTGTCTTCCTCCTGTATCTTGTGTGTCTAGTGTTACCAGTATCTCTCTGTGTTGTATTTTTGTTTTGTTTGTCTTCCTCCTGTATCTTGTGTGTCTAGTGTTACCAGTATCTCTCTGTGTTGTATTTTTGTTTTGTTTGTCTTCCTCCTGTATCTTGTGTGTCTAGTGTTGCCAGTATTTCTCTTTGTTATATTTTTGTTTTGTTTGTCTTCCTCCTGTATCTTGTGTGTCTAGTGTTACCAGTATCTCTCTGTGCTGTATTTTTGTTTTGTTTGTCTTCCTCCTGTATCTTGTGTGTCTAGTGTTACCAGTATCTCTCTTTGTTGTATTTTTGTTTTGTTTGTCTTCCTCCTGTATCTTGTGTGTCTAGTGTTACCAGTATCTCTCTGTGCTGTATTTTTGTTTTGTTTGTCTTCCTCCTGTATCTTGTGTGTCTAGTGTTGCCAGTGTCTCTCTTTGTTGTATTTTTGTTTTGTTTGTCTTCCTCCTGTATCTTGTGTATCTAGTGTTACCAGTATCTCTCTTTGTTGTATTTTTGTTTTGTTTGTCTTCCTCCTGTATCTTGTGTGTCTAGTGTTGCCAGTATCTCTCTGTGGTGTTTTTTTGTTTTGTTTGTCTTCCTCCTGTATCTTGTGTGTCTAGTGTTACCAGTATCTCTCTTTGTTATATTTTTGTTTTGTTTGTCTTCCTCCTGTATCTTGTGTATCTAGTGTTACCAGTATCTCTCTGTGTTATATTTTTGTTTTGTTTGTCTTCCTCCTGTATCTTGTGTGTCTAGTGTTACCAGTATCTCTCTTTGTTATATTTTTGTTTTGTTTGTCTTCCTCCTGTATCTTGTGTATCTAGTGTTACCAGTATCTCTCTGTGTTGTATTTTTGTTTTGTTTATCTTCCTCCTGTATCTTGTGTGTCTAGTGTTGCCAGTATCTCTCTGTGGTGTTTTTTTGTTTTGTTTGTCTTCCTCCTGTATCTTGTGTGTCTAGTGTTGCCAGTATCTCTCTGTGGTGTATTTTTTGTTTTGTTTATCTTCCTCCTGTATCTTGTGTGTCTAGTGTTACCAGTATCTCTCTGTGTTGTATTTTTTGTTTTGTTTATCTTCCTCCTGTATCTTGTGTGTCTAGTGTTACCAGTATCTCTCTGTGTTGTATTTTTTGTTTTGTTTATCTTCCTCCTGTATCTTGTGTGTCTAGTGTTACCAGTATCTCTCTGTGTTGTATTTTTTGTTTTGTTTATCTTCCTCCTGTATCTTGTGTGTCTAGTGTTACCAGTATCTCTCTGTGTTGTATTTTTTGTTTTGTTTATCTTCCTCCTGTATCTTGTGTGTCTAGTGTTACCAGTATCTCTCTTTGTTGTATTTTTGTTTTGTTTGTCTTCCTCCTGTATCTTGTGTGTCTAGTGTTACCAGTATCTCTCTTTGTTGTATTTTTGTTTTGTTTGTCTTCCTCCTGTATCTTGTGTGTCTAGTGTTGCCAGTATCTCTCTGTGGTGTTTTTTTGTTTTGTTTGTCTTCCTCCTGTATCTTGTGTGTCTAGTGTTACCAGTATCTCTCTGTGTTGTATTTTTTGTTTTGTTTATCTTCCTCCTGTATCTTGTGTGTCTAGTGTTACCAGTATCTCTCTGTGTTGTATTTTTTGCTTTGTTTGTCTTCCTCCTGTATCTTGTGTGTCTAGTGTTGCCAGTATCTCTCTGTGGTGTTTTTTTGTTTTGTTTGTCTTCCTCCTGTATCTTGTGTGTCTAGTGTTACCAGTATCTCTCTGTGTTGTATTTTTTGTTTTGTTTGTCTTCCTCCTGTATCTTGTGTGTCTAGTGTTACCAGTATCTCTCTTTGTTGTATTTTTGTTTTGTTTGTCTTCCTCCTGTATCTTGTGTGTCTAGTGTTGCCAGTGTCTCTCTTTGTTATATTTTTGTTTTGTTTGTCTTCCTCCTGTATCTTGTGTGTCTAGTGTTACCAGTATCTCTCTGTGGTGTTTTTTTGTTTTGTTTGTCTTCCTCCTGTATCTTGTGTATCTAGTGTTACCAGTATCTCTCTGTGTTGTATTTTTGTTTTGTTTGTCTTCCTCCTGTATCTTGTGTGTCTAGTGTTACCAGTATCTCTTTGTGGTGTATTTTTTGTTTTGTTTGTCTCCCTCCTGTATCCTGTGTGTCTAGTGTTACCAGTATTTCTCTTTGTTATATTTTTGTTTTGTTTGTCTTCCTCCTATATCTTGTGTGTCTAGTGTTACCAGTATCTCTCTGTGTTGTATTTTTTGTTTTGTTTGTCTCCCTCCTGTATCCTGTGTGTCTAGTGTTACCAGTATTTCTCTTTGTTATATTTTTGTTTTGTTTGTCTTCCTCCTGTATCTTGTGTGTCCAGTGTTGCCAGTATCTCTCTGTGTTGTATTTTTTGTTTTGTTTGTCTTCCTCCTGTATCTTGTGTGTCTAGTGTTACCAATGTCTCTCTTTGTTGTATTTTTGTTTTGTTTGTCTTCCTCCTGTTTCTTGTGTGTCTAGTGTTACCAGTATCTCTCTTTGTTGTATTTTTGTTTTGTTTGTCTTCCTCCTGTATCTTGTGTGTCTAGTGTTGCCAGTATCTCTCTGTGTTGTATTTTTGTTTTGTTTGTCTTCCTCCTATATCTTGTGTGTCTAGTGTTACCAGTATCTCTCTGTGTTGTATTTTTTGTTTTGTTTGTCTTCCTCCTGTATCTTGTGTTTCTAGTGTTGCCAGTATCTCTCTGTGTTGTATTTTTGTTTTGTTTGTCTTCCTCCTATATCTTGTGTGTCTAGTGTTACCAGTATCTCTCTGTGTTGTATTTTTTGCTTTGTTTGTCTTCCTCCTGTATCTTGTGTGTCTAGTGTTACCAGTATTTCTCTTTGTTGTATTTTTGTTTTGTTTGTCTTCCTCCTGTATCTTGTGTGTCTAGTGTTACCAGTATCTCTCTGTGGTGTATTTTTGTTTTGTTTGTCTTCCTCCTGTATCTTGTGTGTCTAGTGTTACCAGTATCTCTCTGTGTTGTATTTTTTGTTTTGTTTGTCTTCCTCCTGTATCTTGTGTGTCTAGTGTTACCAGTATCTCTCTGTGTTGTATTTTTGTTTTGTTTGTCTTCCTCCTGTATCTTGTGTGTCTAGTGTTACCAGTATCTCTCTGTGTTATATTTTTGTTTTGTTTGTCTTCCTCCTGTATCTTGTGTGTCTAGTGTTGCCAGTATCTCTCTGTGTTGTATTTTTTGTTTTGTTTGTCTTCCTCCTGTATCTTGTGTGTCTAGTGTTACCAGTATCTCTCTTTGTTGTATTTTTGTTTTGTTTGTCTTCCTCCTGTATCTTGTGTGTCTAGTGTTACCAGTATCTCTCTGTGTTGTATTTTTTGTTTTGTTTGTCTCCCTCCTGTATCCTGTGTGTCTAGTGTTACCAGTATTTCTCTTTGTTATATTTTTGTTTTGTTTGTCTTCCTCCTGTATCTTGTGTGTCCAGTGTTGCCAGTATCTCTCTGTGTTGTATTTTTTGTTTTGTTTGTCTTCCTCCTGTATCCTGTGTGTCTAGTGTTACCAGTATTTCTCTTTGTTATATTTTTGTTTTGTTTGTCTTCCTCCTGTATCTTGTGTGTCCAGTGTTGCCAGTATCTCTCTGTGTTGTATTTTTTGTTTTGTTTGTCTTCCTCCTGTATCTTGTGTGTCTAGTGTTACCAATGTCTCTCTTTGTTGTATTTTTGTTTTGTTTGTCTTCCTCCTGTATCTTGTGTGTCTAGTGTTACCAGTATCTCTCTTTGTTGTATTTTTGTTTTGTTTGTCTTCCTCCTGTATCTTGTGTGTCTAGTGTTACCAGTATCTCTCTGTGTTATATTTTTGTTTTGTTTATCTTCCTCCTGTATCTTGTGTGTCTAGTGTTACCAGTATCTCTCTGTGTTGTATTTTTTGTTTTGTTTATCTTCCTCCTGTATCTTGTGTGTCTAGTGTTACCAGTATCTCTCTTTGTTGTATTTTTGTTTTGTTTGTCTTCCTCCTGTATCTTGTGTGTCTAGTGTTACCAGTATCTCTCTTTGTTGTATCTTTGTTTTGTTTGTCTTCCTCCTGTATCTTGTGTGTCTAGTGTTGCCAGTATCTCTCTGTGGTGTTTTTTTGTTTTGTTTGTCTTCCTCCTGTATCTTGTGTGTCTAGTGTTACCAGTATCTCTCTGTGTTGTATTTTTTGTTTTGTTTATCTTCCTCCTGTATCTTGTGTGTCTAGTGTTACCAGTATCTCTCTGTGTTGTATTTTTTGCTTTGTTTGTCTTCCTCCTGTATCTTGTGTGTCTAGTGTTGCCAGTATCTCTCTGTGGTGTTTTTTTGTTTTGTTTGTCTTCCTCCTGTATCTTGTGTGTCTAGTGTTACCAGTATCTCTCTGTGTTGTATTTTTTGTTTTGTTTGTCTTCCTCCTGTATCTTGTGTGTCTAGTGTTACCAGTATCTCTCTTTGTTGTATTTTTGTTTTGTTTGTCTTCCTCCTGTATCTTGTGTGTCTAGTGTTGCCAGTGTCTCTCTTTGTTATATTTTTGTTGTGTTTGTCTTCCTCCTGTATCTTGTGTGTCTAGTGTTACCAGTATCTCTCTGTGGTGTTTTTTTGTTTTGTTTGTCTTCCTCCTGTATCTTGTGTATCTAGTGTTACCAGTATCTCTCTGTGTTGTATTTTTGTTTTGTTTGTCTTCCTCCTGTATCTTGTGTGTCTAGTGTTACCAGTATCTCTTTGTGGTGTATTTTTTGTTTTGTTTGTCTCCCTCCTGTATCCTGTGTGTCTAGTGTTACCAGTATTTCTCTTTGTTATATTTTTGTTTTGTTTGTCTTCCTCCTATATCTTGTGTGTCTAGTGTTACCAGTATCTCTCTGTGTTGTATTTTTTGTTTTGTTTGTCTCCCTCCTGTATCCTGTGTGTCTAGTGTTACCAGTATTTCTCTTTGTTATATTTTTGTTTTGTTTGTCTTCCTCCTGTATCTTGTGTGTCCAGTGTTGCCAGTATCTCTCTGTGTTGTATTTTTTGTTTTGTTTGTCTTCCTCCTGTATCTTGTGTGTCTAGTGTTACCAATGTCTCTCTTTGTTGTATTTTTGTTTTGTTTGTCTTCCTCCTGTTTCTTGTGTGTCTAGTGTTACCAGTATCTCTCTTTGTTGTATTTTTGTTTTGTTTGTCTTCCTCCTGTATCTTGTGTGTCTAGTGTTGCCAGTATCTCTCTGTGTTGTATTTTTGTTTTGTTTGTCTTCCTCCTATATCTTGTGTGTCTAGTGTTACCAGTATCTCTCTGTGTTGTATTTTTTGTTTTGTTTGTCTTCCTCCTGTATCTTGTGTTTCTAGTGTTGCCAGTATCTCTCTGTGTTGTATTTTTGTTTTGTTTGTCTTCCTCCTATATCTTGTGTGTCTAGTGTTACCAGTATCTCTCTGTGTTGTATTTTTTGCTTTGTTTGTCTTCCTCCTGTATCTTGTGTGTCTAGTGTTACCAGTATTTCTCTTTGTTGTATTTTTGTTTTGTTTGTCTTCCTCCTGTATCTTGTGTGTCTAGTGTTACCAGTATCTCTCTGTGGTGTATTTTTGTTTTGTTTGTCTTCCTCCTGTATCTTGTGTGTCTAGTGTTACCAGTATCTCTCTGTGTTGTATTTTTTGTTTTGTTTGTCTTCCTCCTGTATCTTGTGTGTCTAGTGTTACCAGTATCTCTCTGTGTTGTATTTTTGTTTTGTTTGTCTTCCTCCTGTATCTTGTGTGTCTAGTGTTACCAGTATCTCTCTGTGTTATATTTTTGTTTTGTTTGTCTTCCTCCTGTATCTTGTGTGTCTAGTGTTGCCAGTATCTCTCTGTGTTGTATTTTTTGTTTTGTTTGTCTTCCTCCTGTATCTTGTGTGTCTAGTGTTACCAGTATCTCTCTTTGTTGTATTTTTGTTTTGTTTGTCTTCCTCCTGTATCTTGTGTGTCTAGTGTTACCAGTATCTCTCTGTGTTGTATTTTTTGTTTTGTTTGTCTCCCTCCTGTATCCTGTGTGTCTAGTGTTACCAGTATTTCTCTTTGTTATATTTTTGTTTTGTTTGTCTTCCTCCTGTATCTTGTGTGTCCAGTGTTGCCAGTATCTCTCTGTGTTGTATTTTTTGTTTTGTTTGTCTTCCTCCTGTATCCTGTGTGTCTAGTGTTACCAGTATTTCTCTTTGTTATATTTTTGTTTTGTTTGTCTTCCTCCTGTATCTTGTGTGTCCAGTGTTGCCAGTATCTCTCTGTGTTGTATTTTTTGTTTTGTTTGTCTTCCTCCTGTATCTTGTGTGTCTAGTGTTACCAATGTCTCTCTTTGTTGTATTTTTGTTTTGTTTGTCTTCCTCCTGTATCTTGTGTGTCTAGTGTTACCAGTATCTCTCTTTGTTGTATTTTTGTTTTGTTTGTCTTCCTCCTGTATCTTGTGTGTCTAGTGTTACCAGTATCTCTCTGTGTTATATTTTTGTTTTGTTTGTCTTCCTCCTGTATCTTGTGTGTCTAGTGTTGCCAGTATCTCTCTGTGTTGTATTTTTGTTTTGTTTGTCTTCCTCCTATATCTTGTGTGTCTAGTGTTACCAGTATCTCTCTGTGTTGTATTTTTTGTTTTGTTTGTCTTCCTCCTGTATCTTGTGTTTCTAGTGTTGCCAGTATCTCTCTGTGTTGTATTTTTGTTTTGTTTGTCTTCCTCCTGTATCTTGTGTGTCTAGTGTTACCAGTATCTCTCTTTGTTGTATTTTTGTTTTGTTTGTCTTCCTCCTGTATCTTGTGTGTCTAGTGTTACCAGTATCTCTCTGTGTTGTATTTTTGTTTTGTTTGTCTTCCTCCTATATCTTGTGTGTCTAGTGTTACCAGTATCTCTCTGTGTTGTATTTTTTGTTTTGTTTGTCTTCCTCCTGTATCTTGTGTGTCTAGTGTTACCAGTATCTCTCTGTGTTGTATTTTTGTTTTGTTTGTCTTCCTCCTGTATCTTGTGTGTCTAGTGTTACCAGTATCTCTCTGTGTTATATTTTTGTTTTGTTTGTCTTCCTCCTCTATCTTGTGTGTCTAGTGTTGCCAGTATCTCTCTGTGTTGTATTTTTTGTTTTGTTTGTCTTCCTCCTGTATCTTGTGTGTCTAGTGTTACCAGTATCTCTCTTTGTTGTATTTTTGTTTTGTTTGTCTTCCTCCTGTATCTTGTGTGTCTAGTGTTACCAGTATCTCTCTGTGTTGTATTTTTTGTTTTGTTTGTCTCCCTCCTGTATCCTGTGTGTCTAGTGTTACCAGTATTTCTCTTTGTTATATTTTTGTTTGTTTGTCTTCCTCCTGTATCTTGTGTGTCCAGTGTTGCCAGTATCTCTCTGTGTTGTATTTTTTGTTTTGTTTGTCTTCCTCCTGTATCCTGTGTGTCTAGTGTTACCAGTATTTCTCTTTGTTATATTTTTGTTTTGTTTGTCTTCCTCCTGTATCTTGTGTGTCTAGTGTTACCAGTATCTCTCTGTGTTGTATTTTTTGTTTTGTTTGTCTTCCTCCTGTATCGTGTGTGTCTAGTGTTACCAGTATCTCTCTTTGTTGTATTTTTGTTTTGTTTGTCTTCCTCCTGTATCTTGTGTGTCTAGTGTTACCAGTATCTCTCTGTGGTGTATTTTTGTTTTGTTTTGTCTTCCTCCTGTATCTTGTGTATCTAGTGTTATCAGTATCTCTCTTTGTTGTATTTTTGTTTTGTTTGTCTTCCTCCTGTATCTTGTGTGTCTAGTGTTACGAGTATCTCTCTTTGTTGTATTTTTGACTTGTTTGTCTTCCTCCTGTATCTTGTGTGTCTAGTGTTACAAGTATCTCTCTGTGTTGTATTTTTGTTTTGTTTGTCTTCCTCCTGTATCTTGTGTGTCTAGTGTTACCAGTATTTCTCTTTGTTGTATTTTTGTTTTGTTTGTCTTCCTCCTGTATCTTGTGTGTCTAGTGTTGCCAGTATCTCTCTTTGTTGTATTTTTGTTTTGTTTGTCTTCCTCTTGTATCTTGTGTGTCTAGTGTTACCAGTATCTCTCTTTGTTGTATTTTTGTTTTGTTTGTCTTCCTCTTGTATCTTGTGTGTCTAGTGTTACCAGTATCTCTCTTTGTTGTATTTTTGTTTTGTTTGTCTTCCTCCTGTATCCTGTGTGTCTAGTGTTACCAGTATCTCTCTTTGTTGTATTTTTGTTTTGTTTGTCTTCCTCCTGTATCTTGTGTGTCTAGTGTTACCAGTATCTCTCTTTGTTGTATTTTTGTTTTGTTTGTCTTCCTCCTGTATCTTGTGTGTCTAGTGTTACCAGTATCTCTTTGTGGTGTATTTTTGTTTTGTTTGTCTTCCTCCTGTATCTTGTGTGTCTAGTGTTACCAGTATCTCTCTGTGTTGTATTTTTGTTTTGTTTGTCTTCCTCCTGTATCTTGTGTGTCTAGTGTTACCAGTATCTCTCTGTGGTGTTTTTTTGTTTTGTTTGTCTTCCTCCTGTATCTTGTGTGTCTAGTGTTGCCAGTATTTCTCTTTGTTATATTTTTGTTTTGTTTGTCTTCCTCCTGTATCTTGTGTGTCTAGTGTTACCAGTATCTCTCTGTGCTGTATTTTTGTTTTGTTTGTCTTCCTCCTGTATCTTGTGTGTCTAGTGTTGCCAGTGTCTCTCTTTGTTGTATTTTTGTTTTGTTTGTCTTCCTCCTGTATCTTGTGTATCTAGTGTTACCAGTATCTCTCTTTGTTGTATTTTTGTTTTGTTTGTCTTCCTCCTGTATCTTGTGTGTCTAGTGTTGCCTGTATCTCTCTGTGGTGTTTTTTTGTTTTGTTTGTCTTCCTCCTGTATCTTGTGTGTCTAGTATTACCAGTATCTCTCTTTGTTATATTTTTGTTTTGTTTGTCTTCCTCCTGTATCTTGTGTATCTAGTGTTACCAGTATCTCTCTGTGTTATATTTTTGTTTTGTTTGTCTTCCTCCTGTATCTTGTGTGTCTAGTGTTGCCAGTATCTCTCTGTGGTGTTTTTTTGTTTTGTTTGTCTTCCTCCTGTATCTTGTGTGTCTAGTGTTGCCAGTATCTCTCTGTGGTGTATTTTTTGTTTTGTTTATCTTCCTCCTGTATCTTGTGTGTCTAGTGTTACCAGTATCTCTCTGTGTTGTATTTTTTGTTTTGTTTATCTTCCTCCTGTATCTTGTGTGTCTAGTGTTACCAGTATCTCTCTGTGTTGTATTTTTTGTTTTGTTTATCTTCCTCCTGTATCTTGTGTGTCTAGTGTTACCAGTATCTCTCTGTGTTGTATTTTTTGTTTTGTTTATCTTCCTCCTGTATCTTGTGTGTCTAGTGTTACCAGTATCTCTCTGTGTTGTATTTTTTGTTTTGTTTATCTTCCTCCTGTATCTTGTGTGTCTAGTGTTACCAGTATCTCTCTTTGTTGTATTTTTGTTTTGTTTGTCTTCCTCCTGTATCTTGTGTGTCTAGTGTTACCAGTATCTCTCTTTGTTGTATTTTTGTTTTGTTTGTCTTCCTCCTGTATCTTGTGTGTCTAGTGTTGCCAGTATCTCTCTGTGGTGTTTTTTTGTTTTGTTTGTCTTCCTCCTGTATCTTGTGTGTCTAGTGTTACCAGTATCTCTCTGTGTTGTATTTTTTTGTTTTGTTTATCTTCCTCCTGTATCTTGTGTGTCTAGTGTTACCAGTATCTCTCTGTGTTGTATTTTTGTTTTGTTTGTCTTCCTCCTGTATCTTGTGTGTCTAGTGTTACCAGTATCTCTCTTTGTTGTATTTTTGTTTTGTTTGTCTTCCTCCTGTATCTTGTGTGTCTAGTGTTGCCAGTGTCTCTCTTTGTTATATTTTTGTTTTGTTTGTCTTCCTCCTGTATCTTGTGTGTCTAGTGTTACCAGTATCTCTCTTTGTTGTATTTTTGTTTTGTTTGTCTTCCTCCTGTATCTTGTGTGTCTAGTGTTACCAGTATCTCTCTGTGTTGTATTTTTTGCTTTGTTTGTCTTCCTCCTGTATCTTGTGTGTCTAGTGTTGCCAGTATCTCTCTGTGGTGTTTTTTTGTTTTGTTTGTCTTCCTCCTGTATCTTGTGTGTCTAGTGTTACCAGTATCTCTCTGTGTTGTATTTTTTGTTTTGTTTATCTTCCTCCTGTATCTTGTGTGTCTAGTGTTACCAGTATCTCTCTGTGTTGTATTTTTGTTTTGTTTGTCTTCCTCCTGTATCTTGTGTGTCTAGTGTTACCAGTATCTCTCTTTGTTGTATTTTTGTTTTGTTTCTCTTCCTCCTGTATCTTGTGTGTCCAGTGTTGCCAGTGTCTCTCTTTGTTATATTTTTGTTTTGTTTGTCTTCCTCCTGTATCTTGTGTGTCTAGTGTTGCCAGTGTCTCTCTTTGTTATATTTTTGTTTTGTTTATCTTCCTCCTGTATCTTGTGTGTCTAGTGTTACCAGTATCTCTCTGTGGTGTTTTTTTGTTTTGTTTGTCTTCCTCCGGTATCTTGTGTGTCTAGTGTTACCAGTATCTCTTTGTGGTGTATTTTTTGTTTTGTTTGTCTCCCTCCTGTATCCTGTGTGTCTAGTGTTACCAGTATTTCTCTTTGTTATATTTTTGTTTTGTTTGTCTTCCTCCTATATCTTGTGTGTCTAGTGTTACCAGTATCTCTCTGTGTTGTATTTTTTGTTTTGTTTGTCTCCCTCCTGTATCCTGTGTGTCTAGTGTTACCAGTATTTCTCTTTGTTATATTTTTGTTTTGTTTGTCTTCCTCCTGTATCTTGTGTGTCCAGTGTTGCCAGTATCTCTCTGTGTTGTATTTTTTGTTTTGTTTGTCTTCCTCCTGTATCTTGTGTGTCTAGTGTTACCAATGTCTCTCTTTGTTGTATTTTTGTTTTGTTTGTCTTCCTCCTGTTTCTTGTGTGTCTAGTGTTACCAGTATCTCTCTTTGTTGTATTTTTGTTTTGTTTGTCTTCCTCCTGTATCTTGTGTGTCTAGTGTTGCCAGTATCTCTCTGTGTTGTATTTTTGTTTTGTTTGTCTTCCTCCTATATCTTGTGTGTCTAGTGTTACCAGTATCTCTCTGTGTTGTATTTTTTGTTTTGTTTGTCTTCCTCCTGTATCTTGTGTTTCTAGTGTTGCCAGTATCTCTCTGTGTTGTATTTTTGTTTTGTTTGTCTTCCTCCTATATCTTGTGTGTCTAGTGTTACCAGTATCTCTCTGTGTTGTATTTTTTGCTTTGTTTGTCTTCCTCCTGTATCTTGTGTGTCTAGTGTTACCAGTATTTCTCTTTGTTGTATTTTTGTTTTGTTTGTCTTCCTCCTGTATCTTGTGTGTCTAGTGTTACCAGTATCTCTCTGTGGTGTATTTTTGTTTTGTTTGTCTTCCTCCTGTATCTTGTGTGTCTAGTGTTACCAGTATCTCTCTGTGTTGTATTTTTTGTTTTGTTTGTCTTCCTCCTGTATCTTGTGTGTCTAGTGTTACCAGTATCTCTCTGTGTTGTATTTTTGTTTTGTTTGTCTTCCTCCTGTATCTTGTGTGTCTAGTGTTACCAGTATCTCTCTGTGTTATATTTTTGTTTTGTTTGTCTTCCTCCTGTATCTTGTGTGTCTAGTGTTGCCAGTATCTCTCTGTGTTGTATTTTTTGTTTTGTTTGTCTTCCTCCTGTATCTTGTGTGTCTAGTGTTACCAGTATCTCTCTTTGTTGTATTTTTGTTTTGTTTGTCTTCCTCCTGTATCTTGTGTGTCTAGTGTTACCAGTATCTCTCTGTGTTGTATTTTTTGTTTTGTTTGTCTCCCTCCTGTATCCTGTGTGTCTAGTGTTACCAGTATTTCTCTTTGTTATATTTTTGTTTTGTTTGTCTTCCTCCTGTATCTTGTGTGTCCAGTGTTGCCAGTATCTCTCTGTGTTGTATTTTTTGTTTTGTTTGTCTTCCTCCTGTATCCTGTGTGTCTAGTGTTACCAGTATTTCTCTTTGTTATATTTTTGTTTTGTTTGTCTTCCTCCTGTATCTTGTGTGTCCAGTGTTGCCAGTATCTCTCTGTGTTGTATTTTTTGTTTTGTTTGTCTTCCTCCTGTATCTTGTGTGTCTAGTGTTACCAATGTCTCTCTTTGTTGTATTTTTGTTTTGTTTGTCTTCCTCCTGTATCTTTTGTGTCTAGTGTTACCAGTATCTCTCTTTGTTGTATTTTTGTTTTGTTTGTCTTCCTCCTGTATCTTGTGTGTCTAGTGTTACCAGTATCTCTCTGTGTTATATTTTTGTTTTGTTTGTCTTCCTCCTGTATCTTGTGTTTCTAGTGTTGCCAGTATCTCTCTGTGTTGTATTTTTGTCTTGTTTGTCTTCCTCCTATATCTTGTGTGTCTAGTGTTACCAGTATCTCTCTGTGTTGTATTTTTTGTTTTGTTTGTCTTCCTCCTGTATCTTGTGTTTCTAGTGTTGCCAGTATCTCTCTGTGTTGTGTTTTTGTTTTGTTTGTCTTCCTCCTGTATCTTGTGTGTCTAGTGTTACCAGTATCTCTCTTTGTTGTATTTTTGTTTTGTTTGTCTTCCTCCTGTATCTTGTGTGTCTAGTGTTACCAGTATCTCTCTGTGTTGTATTTTTGTTTTGTTTGTCTTCCTCCTATATCTTGTGTGTCTAGTGTTACCAGTATCTCTCTGTGTTGTATTTTTTGTTTTGTTTGTCTTCCTCCTGTATCTTGTGTGTCTAGTGTTTCCAGTATCTCTCTGTGGTGTATTTTTGTTTTGTTTGTCTTCCTCCTGTATCTTGTGTGTCTAGTGTTACCAGTATCTCTCTGTGTTGTATTTTTTGTTTTGTTTGTCTTCCTCCTGTATCTTGTGTGTCTAGTGTTACCAGTATCTCTCTGTGTTGTATTTTTGTTTTGTTTGTCTTCCTCCTGTATCTTGTGTGTCTAGTGTTACCAGTATCTCTCTGTGTTATATTTTTGTTTTGTTTGTCTTCCTCCTCTATCTTGTGTGTCTAGTGTTGCCAGTATCTCTCTGTGTTGTATTTTTTGTTTTGTTTGTCTTCCTCCTGTATCTTGTGTGTCTAGTGTTACCAGTATCTCTCTTTGTTGTATTTTTGTTTTGTTTGTCTTCCTCCTGTATCTTGTGTGTCTAGTGTTACCAGTATCTCTCTGTGTTGTATTTTTTGTTTTGTTTATCTTCCTCCTGTATCTTGTGTGTCTAGTGTTACCAGTATCTCTCTTTGTTGTATTTTTGTTTTGTTTGTCTTCCTCCTGTATCTTGTGTGTCTAGTGTTACCAGTATCTCTCTTTGTTGTATTTTTGTTTTGTTTGTCTTCCTCCTGTATCTTGTGTGTCTAGTGTTGCCAGTATCTCTCTGTGGTGTTTTTTTGTTTTGTTTGTCTTCCTCCTGTATCTTGTGTGTCTAGTGTTACCAGTATCTCTCTGTGTTGTATTTTTTTGTTTTGTTTATCTTCCTCCTGTATCTTGTGTGTCTAGTGTTACCAGTATCTCTCTGTGTTGTATTTTTGTTTTGTTTGTCTTCCTCCTGTATCTTGTGTGTCTAGTGTTACCAGTATCTCTCTTTGTTGTATTTTTGTTTTGTTTGTCTTCCTCCTGTATCTTGTGTGTCTAGTGTTGCCAGTGTCTCTCTTTGTTATATTTTTGTTTTGTTTGTCTTCCTCCTGTATCTTGTGTGTCTAGTGTTACCAGTATCTCTCTTTGTTGTATTTTTGTTTTGTTTGTCTTCCTCCTGTATCTTGTGTGTCTAGTGTTACCAGTATCTCTCTGTGTTGTATTTTTTGCTTTGTTTGTCTTCCTCCTGTATCTTGTGTGTCTAGTGTTGCCAGTATCTCTCTGTGGTGTTTTTTTGTTTTGTTTGTCTTCCTCCTGTATCTTGTGTGTCTAGTGTTACCAGTATCTCTCTGTGTTGTATTTTTTGTTTTGTTTATCTTCCTCCTGTATCTTGTGTGTCTAGTGTTACCAGTATCTCTCTGTGTTGTATTTTTGTTTTGTTTGTCTTCCTCCTGTATCTTGTGTGTCTAGTGTTACCAGTATCTCTCTTTGTTGTATTTTTGTTTTGTTTCTCTTCCTCCTGTATCTTGTGTGTCCAGTGTTGCCAGTGTCTCTCTTTGTTATATTTTTGTTTTGTTTGTCTTCCTCCTGTATCTTGTGTGTCTAGTGTTGCCAGTGTCTCTCTTTGTTATATTTTTGTTTTGTTTATCTTCCTCCTGTATCTTGTGTGTCTAGTGTTACCAGTATCTCTCTGTGGTGTTTTTTTGTTTTGTTTGTCTTCCTCCGGTATCTTGTGTGTCTAGTGTTACCAGTATCTCTTTGTGGTGTATTTTTTGTTTTGTTTGTCTCCCTCCTGTATCCTGTGTGTCTAGTGTTACCAGTATTTCTCTTTGTTATATTTTTGTTTTGTTTGTCTTCCTCCTATATCTTGTGTGTCTAGTGTTACCAGTATCTCTCTGTGTTGTATTTTTTGTTTTGTTTGTCTCCCTCCTGTATCCTGTGTGTCTAGTGTTACCAGTATTTCTCTTTGTTATATTTTTGTTTTGTTTGTCTTCCTCCTGTATCTTGTGTGTCCAGTGTTGCCAGTATCTCTCTGTGTTGTATTTTTTGTTTTGTTTGTCTTCCTCCTGTATCTTGTGTGTCTAGTGTTACCAATGTCTCTCTTTGTTGTATTTTTGTTTTGTTTGTCTTCCTCCTGTTTCTTGTGTGTCTAGTGTTACCAGTATCTCTCTTTGTTGTATTTTTGTTTTGTTTGTCTTCCTCCTGTATCTTGTGTGTCTAGTGTTGCCAGTATCTCTCTGTGTTGTATTTTTGTTTTGTTTGTCTTCCTCCTATATCTTGTGTGTCTAGTGTTACCAGTATCTCTCTGTGTTGTATTTTTTGTTTTGTTTGTCTTCCTCCTGTATCTTGTGTTTCTAGTGTTGCCAGTATCTCTCTGTGTTGTATTTTTGTTTTGTTTGTCTTCCTCCTATATCTTGTGTGTCTAGTGTTACCAGTATCTCTCTGTGTTGTATTTTTTGCTTTGTTTGTCTTCCTCCTGTATCTTGTGTGTCTAGTGTTACCAGTATTTCTCTTTGTTGTATTTTTGTTTTGTTTGTCTTCCTCCTGTATCTTGTGTGTCTAGTGTTACCAGTATCTCTCTGTGGTGTATTTTTGTTTTGTTTGTCTTCCTCCTGTATCTTGTGTGTCTAGTGTTACCAGTATCTCTCTGTGTTGTATTTTTTGTTTTGTTTGTCTTCCTCCTGTATCTTGTGTGTCTAGTGTTACCAGTATCTCTCTGTGTTGTATTTTTGTTTTGTTTGTCTTCCTCCTGTATCTTGTGTGTCTAGTGTTACCAGTATCTCTCTGTGTTATATTTTTGTTTTGTTTGTCTTCCTCCTGTATCTTGTGTGTCTAGTGTTGCCAGTATCTCTCTGTGTTGTATTTTTTGTTTTGTTTGTCTTCCTCCTGTATCTTGTGTGTCTAGTGTTACCAGTATCTCTCTTTGTTGTATTTTTGTTTTGTTTGTCTTCCTCCTGTATCTTGTGTGTCTAGTGTTACCAGTATCTCTCTGTGTTGTATTTTTTGTTTTGTTTGTCTCCCTCCTGTATCCTGTGTGTCTAGTGTTACCAGTATTTCTCTTTGTTATATTTTTGTTTTGTTTGTCTTCCTCCTGTATCTTGTGTGTCCAGTGTTGCCAGTATCTCTCTGTGTTGTATTTTTTGTTTTGTTTGTCTTCCTCCTGTATCCTGTGTGTCTAGTGTTACCAGTATTTCTCTTTGTTATATTTTTGTTTTGTTTGTCTTCCTCCTGTATCTTGTGTGTCCAGTGTTGCCAGTATCTCTCTGTGTTGTATTTTTTGTTTTGTTTGTCTTCCTCCTGTATCTTGTGTGTCTAGTGTTACCAATGTCTCTCTTTGTTGTATTTTTGTTTTGTTTGTCTTCCTCCTGTATCTTTTGTGTCTAGTGTTACCAGTATCTCTCTTTGTTGTATTTTTGTTTTGTTTGTCTTCCTCCTGTATCTTGTGTGTCTAGTGTTACCAGTATCTCTCTGTGTTATATTTTTGTTTTGTTTGTCTTCCTCCTGTATCTTGTGTTTCTAGTGTTGCCAGTATCTCTCTGTGTTGTATTTTTGTCTTGTTTGTCTTCCTCCTATATCTTGTGTGTCTAGTGTTACCAGTATCTCTCTGTGTTGTATTTTTTGTTTTGTTTGTCTTCCTCCTGTATCTTGTGTTTCTAGTGTTGCCAGTATCTCTCTGTGTTGTGTTTTTGTTTTGTTTGTCTTCCTCCTGTATCTTGTGTGTCTAGTGTTACCAGTATCTCTCTTTGTTGTATTTTTGTTTTGTTTGTCTTCCTCCTGTATCTTGTGTGTCTAGTGTTACCAGTATCTCTCTGTGTTGTATTTTTGTTTTGTTTGTCTTCCTCCTATATCTTGTGTGTCTAGTGTTACCAGTATCTCTCTGTGTTGTATTTTTTGTTTTGTTTGTCTTCCTCCTGTATCTTGTGTGTCTAGTGTTTCCAGTATCTCTCTGTGGTGTATTTTTGTTTTGTTTGTCTTCCTCCTGTATCTTGTGTGTCTAGTGTTACCAGTATCTCTCTGTGTTGTATTTTTTGTTTTGTTTGTCTTCCTCCTGTATCTTGTGTGTCTAGTGTTACCAGTATCTCTCTGTGTTGTATTTTTGTTTTGTTTGTCTTCCTCCTGTATCTTGTGTGTCTAGTGTTACCAGTATCTCTCTGTGTTATATTTTTGTTTTGTTTGTCTTCCTCCTCTATCTTGTGTGTCTAGTGTTGCCAGTATCTCTCTGTGTTGTATTTTTTGTTTTGTTTGTCTTCCTCCTGTATCTTGTGTGTCTAGTGTTACCAGTATCTCTCTTTGTTGTATTTTTGTTTTGTTTGTCTTCCTCCTGTATCTTGTGTGTCTAGTGTTACCAGTATCTCTCTGTGTTGTATTTTTTGTTTTGTTTGTCTCCCTCCTGTATCCTGTGTGTCTAGTGTTACCAGTATTTCTCTTTGTTATATTTTTGTTTTGTTTGTCTTCCTCCTGTATCTTGTGTGTCCAGTGTTGCCAGTATCTCTCTGTGTTGTATTTTTTGTTTTGTTTGTCTTCCTCCTGTATCCTGTGTGTCTAGTGTTACCAGTATTTCTCTTTGTTATATTTTTGTTTTGTTTGTCTTCCTCCTGTATCTTGTGTGTCTAGTGTTACCAGTATCTCTCTGTGTTGTATTTTTTGTTTTGTTTGTCTTCCTCCTGTATCGTGTGTGTCTAGTGTTACCAGTATCTCTCTTTGTTGTATTTTTGTTTTGTTTGTCTTCCTCCTGTATCTTGTGTGTCTAGTGTTACCAGTATCTCTCTGTGGTGTATTTTTGTTTTGTTTTGTCTTCCTCCGGTATCTTGTGTATCTAGTGTTATCAGTATCTCTCTTTGTTGTATTTTTGTTTTGTTTGTCTTCCTCCTGTATCTTGTGTGTCTAGTGTTACGAGTATCTCTCTTTGTTGTATTTTTGACTTGTTTGTCTTCCTCCTGTATCTTGTGTGTCTAGTGTTACAAGTATCTCTCTGTGTTGTATTTTTGTTTTGTTTGTCTTCCTCCTGTATCTTGTGTGTCTAGTGTTACCAGTATTTCTCTTTGTTGTATTTTTGTTTTGTTTGTCTTCCTCCTGTATCTTGTGTGTCTAGTGTTACCAGTATCTCTCTGTGTTGTATTTTTTGTTTTGTTTGTCTTCCTCCTGTATCTTGTGTGTCTAGTGTTACCAGTATCTCTCTTTGTTGTATTTTTGTTTTGTTTGTCTTCCTCCTGTATCTTGTGTGTCTAGTGTTACCAGTATCTCTCTGTGGTGTATTTTTGTTTTGTTTGTCTTCCTCCTGTATCTTGTGTGTCTAGTGTTACCAGTATTTCTCTTTGTTGTATTTTTGTTTTGTTTGTCTTCCTCCTGTATCTTGTGTGTCTAGTGTTACCAGTATCTCTCTTTGTTGTATTTTTGTTTTGTTTGTCTTCCTCCTGTATCTTGTGTGTCTAGTGTTACCAGTATCTCTCTTTGTTGTATTTTTTGTTTTGTTTGTCTTCCTCCTGTATCTTGTGTGTCTAGTGTTACCAGTGTCTCTCTTTGTTGTATTTTTGTTTTGTTTGTCTTCCTCCTGTATCTTGTGTGTGTAGTGTTACCAGTATCTCTCTTTGTTGTATTTTTGTTTTGTTTGTCTTCCTCCTGTATCTTGTGTGTCTAGTGTTACGAGTATCTCTCTTTGTTGTATTTTTGACTTGTTTGTCTTCCTCCTGTATCTTGTGTGTCTAGTGTTACCAGTATCTCTCTGTGTTGTATTTTTGTTTTGTTTGTCTTCCTCCTGTATCTTGTGTGTCTAGTGTTACCAGTATTTCTCTTTGTTGTATTTTTGTTTTGTTTGTTATCCTCCTGTATCTTGTGTGTCTAGTGTTACCAGTATCTCTCTTTGTTGTATTTTTTGTTTTGTTTGTCTTCCTCCTGTATCTTGTGTGTCTAGTGTTACCAATGTCTCTCTTTGTTGTATTTTTGTTTTGTTTGTCTTCCTCCTGTATCTTGTGTGTCTAGTGTTACCAGTATCTCTCTTTGTTTTATTTTTGTTTTGTTTGTCTTCCTCCTGTATCTTGTGTGTCTAGTGTTACCAGTATCTCTCTGTGTTATATTTTTGTTTTGTTTGTCTTCCTCCTGTATCTTGTGTGTCTAGTGTTACCAGTATCTCTCTGTGTTGTATTTTTTGTTTTGTTTGTCTTCCTCCTGTATCGTGTGTGTCTAGTGTTACCAGTATCTCTCTTTGTTGTATTTTTGTTTTGTTTGTCTTCCTCCTGTATCTTGTGTGTCTAGTGTTACCAGTATCTCTCTGTGGTGTATTTTTGTTTTGTTTTGTCTTCCTCCTGTATCTTGTGTATCTAGTGTTACCAGTATCTCTCTTTGTTGTATTATTGTTTTGTTTGTCTTCCTCCTGTATCTTGTGTGTCTAGTGTTATGAGTATCTCTCTTTGTTGTATTTTTGACTTGTTTGTCTTCCTCCTGTATCTTGTGTGTCTAGTGTTACAAGTATCTCTCTGTGTTGTATTTTTGTTTTGTTTGTCTTCCTCCTGTATCTTGTGTGTCTAGTGTTACCAGTATTTCTCTTTGTTGTATTTTTGTTTTGTTTGTCTTCCTCCTGTATCTTGTGTGTCTAGTGTTACCAGTATCTCTCTGTGTTGTATTTTTTGTTTTGTTTGTCTTCCTCCTGTATCTTGTGTGTCTAGTGTTACCAGTATCTCTCTTTGTTGTATTTTTGTTTTGTTTGTCTTCCTCCTGTATCTTGTGTGTCTAGTGTTACCAGTATCTCTCTGTGGTGTATTTTTGTTTTGTTTGTCTTCCTCCTGTATCTTGTGTGTCTAGTGTTACCAGTATTTCTCTTTGTTGTATTTTTGTTTTGTTTGTCTTCCTCCTGTATCTTGTGTGTCTAGTGTTACCAGTATCTCTCTTTGTTGTATTTTTGTTTTGTTTGTCTTCCTCCTGTATCTTGTGTGTCTAGTGTTACCAGTATCTCTCTTTGTTGTATTTTTTGTTTTGTTTGTCTTCCTCCTGTATCTTGTGTGTCTAGTGTTACCAGTGTCTCTCTTTGTTGTATTTTTGTTTTGTTTGTCTTCCTCCTGTATCTTGTGTGTGTAGTGTTACCAGTATCTCTCTTTGTTGTATTTTTGTTTTGTTTGTCTTCCTCCTGTATCTTGTGTGTCTAGTGTTACGAGTATCTCTCTTTGTTGTATTTTTGACTTGTTTGTCTTCCTCCTGTATCTTGTGTGTCTAGTGTTACCAGTATCTCTCTGTGTTGTATTTTTGTTTTGTTTGTCTTCCTCCTGTATCTTGTGTGTTTAGTGTTACCAGTATTTCTCTTTGTTGTATTTTTGTTTTGTTTGTTATCCTCCTGTATCTTGTGTGTCTAGTGTTACCAGTATCTCTCTTTGTTGTATTTTTTGTTTTGTTTGTCTTCCTCCTGTATCTTGTGTGTCTAGTGTTACCAATGTCTCTCTTTGTTGTATTTTTGTTTTGTTTGTCTTCCTCCTGTATCTTGTGTGTCTAGTGTTACCAGTATCTCTCTTTGTTTTATTTTTGTTTTGTTTGTCTTCCTCCTGTATCTTGTGTGTCTAGTGTTACCAGTATCTCTCTGTGTTATATTTTTGTTTTGTTTGTCTTCCTCCTGTATCTTGTGTGTCTAGTGTTACCAGTATCTCTCTGTGTTGTAATTTTTGTTTTGTTTGTCTTCCTCCTGTATCGTGTGTGTCTAGTGTTACCAGTATCTCTCTTTGTTGTATTTTTGTTTTGTTTGTCTTCCTCCTGTATCTTGTGTGTCTAGTGTTACCAGTATCTCTCTGTGGTGTATTTTTGTTTTGTTTTGTCTTCCTCCTGTATCTTGTGTATCTAGTGTTACCAGTATCTCTCTTTGTTGTATTATTGTTTTGTTTGTCTTCCTCCTGTATCTTGTGTGTCTAGTGTTACGAGTATCTCTCTTTGTTGTATTTTTGACTTGTTTGTCTTCCTCCTGTATCTTGTGTGTCTAGTGTTACAAGTATCTCTCTGTGTTGTATTTTTGTTTTGTTTGTCTTCCTCCTGTATCTTGTGTGTCTAGTGTTACCAGTATTTCTCTTTGTTGTATTTTTGTTTTGTTTGTCTTCCTCCTGTATCTTGTGTGTCTAGTGTTACCAGTATCTCTCTGTGTTGTATTTTTTGTTTTGTTTGTCTTCCTCCTGTATCTTGTGTGTCTAGTGTTACCAGTATCTCTCTTTGTTGTATTTTTGTTTTGTTTGTCTTCCTCCTGTATCTTGTGTGTCTAGTGTTACCAGTATCTCTCTGTGGTGTATTTTTGTTTTGTTTGTCTTCCTCCTGTATCTTGTGTGTCTAGTGTTACCAGTATTTCTCTTTGTTGTATTTTTGTTTTGTTTGTCTTCCTCCTGTATCTTGTGTGTCTAGTGTTACCAGTATCTCTCTTTGTTGTATTTTTGTTTTGTTTGTCTTCCTCCTGTATCTTGTGTGTCTAGTGTTACCAGTATCTCTCTTTGTTGTATTTTTTGTTTTGTTTGTCTTCCTCCTGTATCTTGTGTGTCTAGTGTTACCAGTGTCTCTCTTTGTTGTATTTTTGTTTTGTTTGTCTTCCTCCTGTATCTTGTGTGTGTAGTGTTACCAGTATCTCTCTTTGTTGTATTTTTGTTTTGTTTGTCTTCCTCCTGTATCTTGTGTGTCTAGTGTTACGAGTATCTCTCTTTGTTGTATTTTTGACTTGTTTGTCTTCCTCCTGTATCTTGTGTGTCTAGTGTTACCAGTATCTCTCTGTGTTGTATTTTTGTTTTGTTTGTCTTCCTCCTGTATCTTGTGTGTCTAGTGTTACCAGTATTTCTCTTTGTTGTATTTTTGTTTTGTTTGTTATCCTCCTGTATCTTGTGTGTCTAGTGTTACCAGTATCTCTCTTTGTTGTATTTTTTGTTTTGTTTGTCTTCCTCCTGTATCTTGTGTGTCTAGTGTTACCAATGTCTCTCTTTGTTGTATTTTTGTTTTGTTTGTCTTCCTCCTGTATCTTGTGTGTCTAGTGTTACCAGTATCTCTCTTTGTTTTATTTTTGTTTTGTTTGTCTTCCTCCTGTATCTTGTGTGTCTAGTGTTACCAGTATCTCTCTGTGTTATATTATTGTTTTGTTTGTCTTCCTCCTGTATCTTGTGTGTCTAGTGTTGCCAGTATCTCTCTGTGTTGTATTTTTGTTTTGTTTGTCTTCCTCCTATATCTTGTGTGTCTAGTGTTACCAGTATCTCTCTGTGTTGTATTTTTTGTTTTGTTTGTCTTCCTCCTGTATCTTGTGTGTCTAGTGTTGCCAGTATCTCTCTTTGTTGTATTTTTGTTTTGTTTGTCTTCCTCCTGTATCTTGTGTGTCTAGTGTTACCAGTATCTCTCTTTGTTGTATTTTTGTTTTGTTTGTCTTCCTCCTGTATCTTGTGTGTCTAGTGTTACCAGTATCTCTCTGTGTTGTATTTTTGTTTTGTTTGTCTTCCTCCTATATCTTGTGTGTCTAGTGTTACCAGTATCTCTCTGTGTTGTATTTTTTGTTTTGTTTGTCTTCCTCCTGTATCTTGTGTGTCTAGTGTTTCCAGTATCTCTCTGTGGTGTATTTTTTGTTTTGTTTGTCTTCCTCCTGTATCTTGTGTGTCTAGTGTTACCAGTATCTCTCTGTGTTGTATTTTTTGTTTTGTTTGTCTTCCTCCTGTATCTTGTGTGTCTAGTGTTACCAGTATCTCTCTGTGTTGTATTTTTGTTTTGTTTGTCTTCCTCCTGTATCTTGTGTGTCTAGTGTTACCAGTATCTCTCTGTGTTATATTTTTGTTTTGTTTGTCTTCCTCCTGTATCTTGTGTGTCTAGTGTTGCCAGTATCTCTCTGTGTTGTATTTTTTGTTTTGTTTGTCTTCCTCCTGTATCTTGTGTGTCTATTGTTACCAGTATCTCTCTGTGTTATATTTTTGTTTTGTTTGTCTTCCTCCTGTATCTTGTGTGTCTAGTGTTGCCAGTATCTCTCTGTGGTGTATTTTTGTTTTGTTTGTCTTCCTCCTGTATCTTGTGTGTCTAGTGTTACCAGTATCTCTCTGTGGTGTATTTTTGTTTTGTTTGTCTTCCTCCTGTATCTTGTGTGTCTAGTGTTGCCAGTATCTCTCTGTGTTGTATTTTTTGTTTTGTTTATCTTCCTCCTGTATCTTGTGTGTCTAGTGTTGCCAGTATCTCTCTGTGGTGTATTTTTGTTTTGTTTGTCTTCCTCCTGTATCTTGTGTGTCTAGTGTTACCAGTATCTCTCTTTGTTGTATTTTTGTTTGTTTGTCTTCCTCCGGTATCTTGTGTGTCTAGTGTTACCAGTATCTCTCTGTGTTGTATTTTTTGTTTTGTTTGTCTCCCTCCTGTATCCTGTGTGTCTAGTGTTACCAGTATTTCTCTTTGTTATATTTTTGTTTTGTTTGTCTTCCTCCTGTATCTTGTGTGTCCAGTGTTGCCAGTATCTCTCTGTGTTGTATTTTTTGTTTTGTTTGTCTTCCTCCTGTATCTTGTGTGTCTAGTGTTACCAATGTCTCTCTTTGTTGTATTTTTGTTTTGTTTGTCTTCCTCCTGTATCTTGTGTGTCTAGTGTTACCAGTATCTCTCTTTGTTGTATTTTTGTTTTGTTTGTCTTCCTCCTGTATCTTGTGTGTCTAGTGTTACCAGTATCTCTCTGTGTTATATTTTTGTTTTGTTTGTCTTCCTCCTGTATCTTGTGTGTCTAGTGTTGCCAGTATCTCTCTGTGTTGTATTTTTGTTTTGTTTGTCTTCCTCCTATATCTTGTGTGTCTAGTGTTACCAGTATCTCTCTGTGTTGTATTTTTTGCTTTGTTTGTCTTCCTCCTGTATCTTGTGTTTCTAGTGTTGCCAGTATCTCTCTGTGTTGTATTTTTGTTTTGTTTGTCTTCCTCCTGTATCTTGTGTGTCTAGTGTTACCAGTATCTCTCTGTGTTGTATTTTTGTTTTGTTTGTCTTCCTCCTATATCTTGTGTGTCTAGTGTTACCAGTATCTCTCTGTGTTGTATTTTTTGTTTTGTTTGTCTTCCTCCTGTATCTTGTGTGTCTAGTGTTTCCAGTATCTCTCTGTGGTGTATTTTTGTTTTGTTTGTCTTCCTCCTATATCTTGTGTGTCTAGTGTTACCAGTATCTCTCTGTGTTGTATTTTTTGTTTTGTTTGTCTTCCTCCTGTATCTTGTGTGTCTAGTGTTACCAGTATCTCTCTGTGTTGTATTTTTGTTTTGTTTGTCTTCCTCCTGTATCTTGTGTGTCTAGTGTTACCAGTATCTCTCTGTGTTATATTTTTGTTTTGTTTGTCTTCCTCCTGTATCTTGTGTGTCTAGTGTTGCCAGTATATCTCTGTGTTGTATTTTTTGTTTTGTTTGTCTTCCTCCTGTATCTTGTGTGTCTAGTGTTACCAGTATCTCTCTTTGTTGTATTTTTGTTTTGTTTGTCTTCCTCCTGTATCTTGTGTGTCTAGTGTTACCAGTATCTCTCTGTGTTGTATTTTTTGTTTTGTTTGTCTCCCTCCTGTATCCTGTGTGTCTAGTGTTACCAGTATTTCTCTTTGTTATATTTTTGTTTTGTTTGTCTTCCTCCTGTATCTTGTGTGTCCAGTGTTGCCAGTATCTCTCTGTGTTGTATTTTTTGTTTTGTTTATCTTCCTCCTGTATCCTGTGTGTCTAGTGTTACCAGTATTTCTCTTTGTTATATTTTTGTTTTGTTTGTCTTCCTCCTGTATCTTGTGTGTCTAGTGTTACCAGTATCTCTCTGTGTTGTATTTTTTGTTTTGTTTGTCTTCCTCCTGTATCGTGTGTGTCTAGTGTTACCAGTATCTCTCTTTGTTGTATTTTTGTTTTGTTTGTCTTCCTCCTGTATCTTGTGTGTCTAGTGTTACGAGTATCTCTCTGTGGTGTATTTTTGTTTTGTTTTGTCTTCCTTCTGTATCTTGTGTGTCTAGTGTTACCAGTATCTCTCTTTGTTGTATTTTTGTTTTGTTTGTCTTCCTCCTGTATCTTGTGTGTCTAGTGTTACAAGTATCTCTCTGTGTTGTATTTTTTGTTTTGTTTGTCTTCCTCCTGTATCTTGTGTGTCTAGTGTTACCAGTATCTCTCTGTGTTGTATTTTTTGTTTTGTTTGTCTTCCTCCTGTATCTTGTGTGTCTAGTGTTACCAGTATCTCTCTGTGTTGTATTTTTTTGTTTTGTTTGTCTTCCTCCTGTATCTTGTGTGTCTAGTGTTGCCAGTATCTCTCTGTGTTGTATTTTTTTTTTGTTTGTCTTCCTCCTGTATCCTGTGTGTCTAGTGTTACCAGTATCTCTCTGTGGTGTATTTTTGTTTTGCTTGTCTTCCTCCTGTATCTTGTGTGTCTAGTGTTACCAGTATCTCTCTGTGTTATATTTTTGTTTTGTTTGTGTTCTTCCTGTATATTGTGTGTCTAGTGTTACCAGTATCTCTCTGTGGTGTATTTTTGTTTTGTTTGTCTTCCTCCTGTATCTTGTGTGTCTAGTGTTACCAGTATCTCTCTGTGGTGTATTTTTGTTTTGTTTTGTCTTCCTCATGTATCTTGTGTGTCTAGTGTTACCAGTATCTCTCTTTGTTGTATTTTTGTTTTGTTTGTCTTCCTCCTGTATCTTGTGTGTCTAGTGTTACAAGTATCTCTCTGTGTTGTATTTTTTGTTTTGTTTGTCTTCCTCCTGTATCTTGTGTGTCTAGTGTTACCAGTATCTCTCTGTGTTGTATTTTTTGTTTTGTTTGTCTTCCTCCTGTATCTTGTGTGTCTAGTGTTACCAGTATCTCTCTGTGTTGTATTTTTTGTTTTGTTTGTCTTCCTCCTGTATCTTGTGTGTCTATTGTTACCAGTATCTCTCTTTGTTATATTTTTGTTTTGTTTGTCTTCCTCCTGTATCTTGTGTGTCTAGTGTTGCCAGTATCTCTCTGTGTTGTATTTTTTTTTGTTTGTCTTCCTCCTGTATCCTGTGTGTCTAGTGTTACCAGTATCTCTCTGTGGTGTATTTTTGTTTTGTTTGTCTTCCTCCTGTATCTTGTGTGTCTAGTGTTACCAGTATCTCTCTGTGTTATATTTTTGTTTTGTTTGTCTTCTTCCTGTATATTGTGTGTCTAGTGTTACCAGTATCTCTCTGTGGTGTATTTTTGTTTTGTTTGTCTTCCTCCTGTATCTTGTGTGTCTAGTGTTGCCAGCATCTCTCTGTGTTGTATTTTTTGTTTTGTTTGTCTTCCTCCTATATCTTGTGTGTCTAGTGTTACCAGTATCTCTCTGTGGTGTATTTTTTTTTTTGTTTGTCTTCCTCCTGTATCCTGTGTGTCTAGTGTTACCAGTATCTCTCTGTGGTGTATTTTTGTTTTGCTTGTCTTCCTCCTGTATCTTGTGTGTCTAGTGTTACCAGTATCTCTCTGTGTTATATTTTTGTTTTGTTTGTGTTCTTCCTGTATATTGTGTGTCTAGTGTTACCAGTATCTCTCTGTGGTGTATTTTTGTTTTGTTTGTCTTCCTCCTGTATCTTGTGTGTCTAGTGTTACCAGTATCTCTCTGTGGTGTATTTTTGTTTTGTTTTGTCTTCCTCATGTATCTTGTGTGTCTAGTGTTACCAGTATCTCTCTTTGTTGTATTTTTGTTTTGTTTGTCTTCCTCCTGTATCTTGTGTGTCTAGTGTTACAAGTATCTCTCTGTGTTGTATTTTTTGTTTTGTTTGTCTTCCTCCTGTATCTTGTGTGTCTAGTGTTACCAGTATCTCTCTGTGTTGTATTTTTTGTTTTGTTTGTCTTCCTCCTGTATCTTGTGTGTCTAGTGTTACCAGTATCTCTCTGTGTTGTATTTTTTGTTTTGTTTGTCTTCCTCCTGTATCTTGTGTGTCTATTGTTACCAGTATCTCTCTTTGTTATATTTTTGTTTTGTTTGTCTTCCTCCTGTATCTTGTGTGTCTAGTGTTGCCAGTATCTCTCTGTGTTGTATTTTTTTTTGTTTGTCTTCCTCCTGTATCCTGTGTGTCTAGTGTTACCAGTATCTCTCTGTGGTGTATTTTTGTTTTGTTTGTCTTCCTCCTGTATCTTGTGTGTCTAGTGTTACCAGTATCTCTCTGTGTTATATTTTTGTTTTGTTTGTCTTCTTCCTGTATATTGTGTGTCTAGTGTTACCAGTATCTCTCTGTGGTGTATTTTTGTTTTGTTTGTCTTCCTCCTGTATCTTGTGTGTCTAGTGTTGCCAGCATCTCTCTGTGTTGTATTTTTTGTTTTGTTTGTCTTCCTCCTATATCTTGTGTGTCTAGTGTTACCAGTATCTCTCTGTGGTGTATTTTTTGTTTTGTTTGTCTTCCTCCTGTATCTTGTGTGTCTAGTGTTACCAGTATTTCTCTTTGTTGTATTTTTGTTTTGTTTGTCTTCCTCCTATATCTTGTGTGTCTAGTGTTACCAATGTCTCTCTTTGTTGTATTTTTGTTTTGTTTGTCTTCCTCCTGTATCTTGTGTGTCTAGTGTTACCAGTATTTCTCTTTGTTGTATTTTTGTTTTGTTTGTTATCCTCCTGTATCTTGTGTGTCTAGTGTTACCAGTATCTCTCTTTGTTGTATTTTTTGTTTTGTTTGTCTTCCTCCTGTATCTTGTGTGTCTAGTGTTACCAATGTCTCTCTTTGTAGTATTTTTGTTTTGTTTGTCTTCCTCCTGTATCTTGTGTGTCTAGTGTTACCAGTATCTCTCTTTGTTGTATTTTTGTTTTGTTTGTCTTCCTCCTGTATCTTGTGTGTCTAGTGTTACCAGTATCTCTCTGTGTTATATTTTTGTTTTGTTTGTCTTCCTCCTGTATCTTGTGTGTCTAGTGTTGCCAGTATCTCTCTGTGTTGTATTTTTGTTTTGTTTGTCTTCCTCCTATATCTTGTGTGTCTAGTGTTACCAGTATCTCTCTGTGTTGTATTTTTTGTTTTGTTTGTCTTCCTCCTGTATCTTGTGTGTCTAGTGTTGCGAGTATCTCTCTGTGTTGTATTTTTGTTTTGTTTGTCTTCCTCCTGTATCCTGTGTGTCTAGTGTTGCCAGTATCTCTCTGTGTTGTATTTTTGTTTTGTTTGTCTTCCTCCTATATCTTGTGTGTCTAGTGTTACCAGTATCTCTCTGTGTTGTATTTTTTGTTTTGTTTGTCTTCCTCCTGTATCTTGTGTGTCTAGTGTTGCCAGTATCTCTCTGTGGTGTATTTTTGTTTTGTTTGTCTTCCTCCTGTATCTTGTGTGTCTAGTGTTACCAGTATCTCTCTGTGTTGTATTTTTTGTTTTGTTTGTCTTCCTCCTGTATCTTGTGTGTCTAGTGTTACCAGTATCTCTCTGTGTTGTATTTTTGTTTTGTTTGTCTTCCTCCTGTATCTTGTGTGTCTAGTGTTACCAGTATCTCTCTGTGTTATATTTTTGTTTTGTTTGTCTTCCTCCTGTATCTTGTGTGTCTAGTGTTGCCAGTATCTCTCTGTGTTGTATTTTTTGTTTTGTTTGTCTTCCTCCTGTATCTTGTGTGTCTATTGTTACCAGTATCTCTCTTTGTTATATTTTTGTTTTGTTTGTCTTCCTCCTGTATCTTGTGTGTCTAGTGTTGCCAGTATCTCTCTGTGTTGTATTTTTTGTTTTGTTTGCCTTCCTTCTGTATCCTGTGTGTCTAGTGTTACCAGTATCTCTCTGTGGTGTATTTTTGTTTTGTTTGTCTTCCTCCTGTATCTTGTGTGTCTAGTGTTACCAGTATCTCTCTGTGTTATATTTTTGTTTTGGTTGTCTTCCTCCTGTATCTTGTGTGTCTAGTGTTACCAGTATCTCTCTGTGGTGTATTTTTGTTTTGTTTGTCTTCCTCCTGTATCTTGTGTGTCTAGTGTTGCCAGTATCTCTCTGTGTTATATTTTTGTTTTGTTTGTCTTCCTCCTGTATCTTGTGTGTCTAGTGTTGCCAGTATCTCTCTGTGTTGTATTTTTTGTTTTGTTTGTCTTCCTCCTGTATCCTGTGTGTCTAGTGTTACCAGTATCTCTCTGTGGTGTATTTTTGTTTTGTTTGTCTTCCTCCTGTATCTTGTGTGTCTAGTGTTACCAGTATCTCTCTGTGTTATATTTTTGTTTTGTTTGTCTTCCTCCTGTATCTTGTGTGTCTAGTGTTACCAGTATCTCTCTGTGGTGTATTTTTGTTTTGTTTGTCTTCCTCCTGTATCTTGTGTGTCTAGTGTTACCAGTATCTCTCTGTGTTGTATTTTTTGTTTTGTTTGTCTCCCTCCTGTTTCCTGTGTGTCTAGTGTTACCAGTATTTCTCTTTGTTATATTTTTGTTTTGTTGGTCTTCCTCCTGTATCTTGTGTGTCCAGTGTTGCCAGTATCTCTCTGTGTTGTATTTTTTGTTTTGTTTGTCTTCCTCCTGTATCCTGTGTGTCTAGTGTTACCAGTATTTCTCTTTGTTATATTTTTGTTTTGTTTGTCTTCCTCCTGTATCTTGTGTGTCTAGTGTTACCAGTATCTCTCTGTGTTGTATTTTTTGTTTTGTTTGTCTTCCTCCTGTATCGTGTGTGTCTAGTGTTACCAGTATCTCTCTTTGTTGTATTTTTGTTTTGTTTATCTTCCTCCTGTTTCTTGTGTGTCTAGTGTTGCCAGTATCTCTCTGTGTTGTATTTTTTGTTTTGTTTGTCTTCCTCCTGTATCCTGTGTGTCTAGTGTTACCAGTATTTCTCTTTGTTATATTTTTGTTTTGTTTGTCTTCCTCCTGTATCTTGTGTGTCTAGTGTTACCAGTATCTCTCTTTGTTGTATTTTTGTTTTGTTTGTCTTCCTCCTGTATCTTGTGTGTCTAATGTTACCAGTATCTCTCTGTGGTGTATTTTTGTTTTGTTTGTCTTCCTCCTGTATCTTGTGTGTCTAGTGTTACCAGTATCTCTCTTTGTTGTATTTTTGTTTTGTTTGTCTTCCTCCTGTATCTTGTGTGTCTAATGTTACCAGTATCTCTCTGTGCTATATTTATTTTGTTTGTCTTCCTCCTGTATCTTGTGTGTCTAGTGTTACCAGTATCTCTCTGTGGTGTATTTTTGTTTTGTTTTGTCTTCCTCCTGTATCTTGTGTGTCTAGTGTTACCAGTATCTCTCTTTGTTGTATTTTTGTTTTGTTTGTCTTCCTCCTGTATCTTGTGTGTCTAGTGTTACAAGTATCTCTCTGTGTTGTATTTTTTGTTTTGTTTGTCTTCCTCCTGTATCTTGTGTGTCTATTGTTACCAGTATCTCTCTGTGTTGTATTTTTTGTTTTGTTTGTCTTCCTCCTGTATCTTGTGTGTCTAGTGTTACCTGTATCTCTCTGTGTTGTATTTTTGTTTTGTTTGTCTTCCTCCTGTATCTTGTGTGTCTAGTGTTACCAGTATCTCTCTGTGTTATATTTTTGTTTTGTTTGTTTTCCTCCTGTATCTTGTGTGTCTATTGTTACCAGTATCTCTCTGTGTTATATTTTTGTTTTGTTTGTCTTCCTCCTGTATCTTGTGTGTCTAGTGTTGCCAGTATCTCTCTGTGTTGTATTTTTTGTTTTGTTTGTCTTCCTCCTGTATCCTGTGTGTCTAGTGTTACCAGTATCTCTCTGTGGTGTATTTTTGTTTTGTTTGTCTTCCTCCTGTATCTTGTGTGTCTAGTGTTACCAGTATCTCTCTGTGTTATATTTTTGTTTTGTTTGTCTTCTTCCTGTATCTTGTGTGTCTAGTGTTACCAGTATCTCTCTGTGGTGTATTTTTGTTTTGTTTGTCTTCCTCCTGTATCTTGTGTGTCTAGTGTTTCCAGTATCTCTCTGTGTTGTATTTTTTGTTTTGTTTGTCTTCCTCCTATATCTTGTGTGTCTAGTGTTACCAGTATCTCTCTGTGGTGTATTTTTTGTTTTGTTTGTCTTCCTCCTGTATCTTGTGTGTCTAGTGTTACCAGTATCTCTCTGTGTTATATTTTTGTTTTGTTTGTCTTCCTCCTGTATCTTGTGTGTCTATTGTTACCAGTATCTCTCTGTGTTATATTTTTGCTTTGTTTGTCTTCCTCCTGTATCTTGTGTGTCTAGTGTTACCAGTATCTCTCTTTGTTGTATTTTTGTTTTGTTTGTCTTCCTTCTGTATCTTGTGTGTCTAGTGTTACCAGTATCTCTCTTTGTTGTATTTTTATTTTGTTTGTCTTCCTCCTGTATCTTGTGTGTCTAGTGTTACCAGTATCTCTCTGTGGTGTATTTTTGTTTTGTTTGTCTTCCTCCTGTATCTTGTGTGTCTACTGTTACCAGTATCTCTCTTTGTTATATTTTTGTTTTGTTTGTCTTCCTCCTGTATCCTGTGTGTCTAGTGTTACCAGTATTTCTCTTTGTTATATTTTTGTTTTGTTTGTCTTCCTCCTGTATCTTGTGTGTCTAGTGTTACCAGTATCTCTCTGTGTTGTATTTTTTGTTTTGTTTATCTTCCTCCTGTATCGTGTGTGTCTAGTGTTACCAGTATCTCTCTTTGTTGTATTTTTGTTTTGTTTATCTTCCTCCTGTATCTTGTGTGTCTAGTGTTGCCAGTATCTCTCTGTGTTGTATTTTTTGTTTTGTTTGTCTTCCTCCTGTATCCTGTGTGTCTAGTGTTACCAGTATTTCTCTTTGTTATATTTTTGTTTTGTTTGTCTTCCTCCTGTATCTTGTGTGTCTAGTGTTACCAGTATCTCTCTTTGTTGTATTTTTGTTTTGTTTGTCTTCCTCCTGTATCTTGTGTGTCTAGTGTTACCAGTATCTCTCTGTGGTGTATTTTTGTTTTGTTTGTCTTCCTCCTGTATCTTGTGTGTCTAGTGTTACCAGTATCTCTCTTTGTTGTATTTTTGTTTTGTTTGTCTTCCTCCTGTATCTTGTGTGTCTAATGTTACCAGTATCTCTCTGTGCTATATTTATTTTGTTTGTCTTCCTCCTGTATCTTGTGTGTCTAGTGTTACCAGTATCTCTCTGTGGTGTATTTTTGTTTTGTTTTGTCTTCCTCCTGTATCTTGTGTGTCTAGTGTTACCAGTATCTCTCTTTGTTGTATTTTTGTTTTGTTTGTCTTCCTCCTGTATCTTGTGTGTCTAGTGTTACAAGTATCTCTCTGTGTTGTATTTTTTGTTTTGTTTGTCTTCCTCCTGTATCTTGTGTGTCTAGTGTTACCAGTATCTCTCTGTGTTATATTTTTGTTTTGTTTGTTTTCCTCCTGTATCTTGTGTGTCTATTGTTACCAGTATCTCTCTGTGTTATATTTTTGTTTTGTTTGTCTTCCTCCTGTATCTTGTGTGTCTAGTGTTGCCAGTATCTCTCTGTGTTGTATTTTTTGTTTTGTTTGTCTTCCTCCTGTATCCTGTGTGTCTAGTGTTACCAGTATCTCTCTGTGGTGTATTTTTGTTTTGTTTGTCTTCCTCCTGTATCTTGTGTGTCTAGTGTTACCAGTATCTCTCTGTGTTATATTTTTGTTTTGTTTGTCTTCTTCCTGTATCTTGTGTGTCTAGTGTTACCAGTATCTCTCTGTGGTGTATTTTTGTTTTGTTTGTCTTCCTCCTGTATCTTGTGTGTCTAGTGTTTCCAGTATCTCTCTGTGTTGTATTTTTTGTTTTGTTTGTCTTCCTCCTATATCTTGTGTGTCTAGTGTTACCAGTATCTCTCTGTGGTGTATTTTTTGTTTTGTTTGTTTTCCTCCTGTATCTTGTGTGTCTATTGTTACCAGTATCTCTCTGTGTTATATTTTTGTTTTGTTTGTCTTCCTCCTGTATCTTGTGTGTCTATTGTTACCAGTATCTCTCTGTGTTATATTTTTGTTTTGTTTGTCTTCCTCCTGTATCTTGTGTGTCTAGTGTTACCAGTATCTCTCTTTGTTGTATTTTTGTTTTGTTTGTCTTCCTTCTGTATCTTGTGTGTCTAGTGTTACCAGTATCTCTCTTTGTTGTATTTTTGTTTTGTTTGTCTTCCTCCTGTATCTTGTGTGTCTAGTGTTACCAGTATCTCTCTGTGGTGTATTTTTGTTTTGTTTGTCTTCCTCCTGTATCTTGTGTGTCTAGTGTTACCAGTATCTCTCTTTGTTGTATTTTTGTTTTGTTTGTCTTCCTCCTGTATCTTGTGTGTCTAGTGTTACCAGTATCTCTCTGTGGTGTATTTTTGTTTTGTTTGTCTTCCTTCTGTATCTTGTGTGTCTAGTGTTACCAGTATCTCTCTGTGTTATATTTTTGTTTTGGTTGTCTTCCTCCTTTATCTTGTGTGTCTAGTGTTACCAGTATCTCTCTGTGGTGTATTTTTGTTTTGTTTGTCTTCCTCCTGTATCTTGTGTGTCTAGTGTTGCCAGTATCTCTCTGTGTTATATTTTTGTTTTGTTTGTCTTCCTCCTGTATCTTGTGTGTCTAGTGTTGCCAGTATCTCTCTGTGTTGTATTTTTTGTTTTGTTTGTCTTCCTCCTGTATCCTGTGTGTCTAGTGTTACCAGTATCTCTCTGTGGTGTATTTTTGTTTTGTTTGTCTTCCTCCTGTATCTTGTGTGTCTAGTGTTACCAGTATCTCTCTGTGTTATATTTTTGTTTTGTTTGTCTTCCTCCTGTATCTTGTGTGTCTAGTGTTACCAGTATCTCTCTGTGGTGTATTTTTGTTTTGTTTGTCTTCCTCCTGTATCTTGTGTGTCTAGTGTTACCAGTATCTCTCTGTGTTGTATTTTTTGTTTTGTTTGTCTCCCTCCTGTATCCTGTGTGTCTAGTGTTACCAGTATTTCTCTTTGTTATATTTTTGTTTTGTTGGTCTTCCTCCTGTATCTTGTGTGTCCAGTGTTGCCAGTATCTCTCTGTGTTGTATTTTTTGTTTTGTTTGTCTTCCTCCTGTATCCTGTGTGTCTAGTGTTACCAGTATTTCTCTTTGTTATATTTTTGTTTTGTTTGTCTTCCTCCTGTATCTTGTGTGTCTAGTGTTACCAGTATCTCTCTGTGTTGTATTTTTTGTTTTGTTTGTCTTCCTCCTGTATCGTGTGTGTCTAGTGTTACCAGTATCTCTCTTTGTTGTATTTTTGTTTTGTTTATCTTCCTCCTGTATCTTGTGTGTCTAGTGTTGCCAGTATCTCTCTGTGTTGTATTTTTTGTTTTGTTTGTCTTCCTCCTGTATCCTGTGTGTCTAGTGTTACCAGTATTTCTCTTTGTTATATTTTTGTTTTGTTTGTCTTCCTCCTGTATCTTGTGTGTCTAGTGTTACCAGTATCTCTCTTTGTTGTATTTTTGTTTTGTTTGTCTTCCTCCTGTATCTTGTGTGTCTAATGTTACCAGTATCTCTCTGTGCTATATTTATTTTGTTTGTCTTCCTCCTGTATCTTGTGTGTCTAGTGTTACCAGTATCTCTCTGTGGTGTATTTTTGTTTTGTTTTGTCTTCCTCCTGTATCTTGTGTGTCTATTGTTACCAGTATCTCTCTGTGTTGTATTTTTTGTTTTGTTTGTCTTCCTCCTGTATCTTGTGTGTCTAGTGTTACCTGTATCTCTCTGTGTTGTATTTTTGTTTTGTTTGTCTTCCTCCTGTATCTTGTGTGTCTAGTGTTACCAGTATCTCTCTGTGTTATATTTTTGTTTTGTTTGTTTTCCTCCTGTATCTTGTGTGTCTATTGTTACCAGTATCTCTCTGTGTTATATTTTTGTTTTGTTTGTCTTCCTCCTGTATCTTGTGTGTCTAGTGTTGCCAGTTTCTCTCTGTGTTGTATTTTTTGTTTTGTTTGTCTTCCTCCTGTATCCTGTGTGTCTAGTGTTACCAGTATCTCTCTGTGGTATATTTTTGTTTTGTTTGTCTTCCTCCTGTAGCTTGTGTGTCTAGTGTTACCAGTATCTCTCTGTGTTATATTTTTGTTTTGTTTGTCTTCTTCCTGTATCTTGTGTGTCTAGTGTTAGCAGTATATCTCTGTGGTGTATTTTTGTTTTGTTTGTCTTCCTCCTGTATCTTGTGTGTCTAGTGTTTCCAGTATCTCTCTGTGTTGTATTTTTTGTTTTGTTTGTCTTCCTCCTATATCTTGTGTGTCTAGTGTTACCAGTATCTCTCTGTGGTGTATTTTTTGTTTTGTTTGTCTTCCTCCTGTATCTTGTGTGTCTAGTGTTACCAGTATCTCTCTGTGTTATATTTTTGTTTTGTTTGTCTTCCTCCTGTATCTTGTGTGTCTATTGTTACCAGTATCTCTCTTTGTTGTATTTTTGTTTTGTTTGTCTTCCTCCTGTATCTTGTGTGTCTAGTGTTGCCAGTATCTCTCTGTGTTGTATTTTTTGTTTTGTTTGTCTTCCTCCTGTATCCTGTGTGTCTAGTGTTACCAGTATCTCTCTGTGGTGTATTTTTGTTTTGTTTGTCTTCCTCCTGTATCTTGTGTGTCTAGTGTTACCAGTATCTCTCTGTGTTATATTTTTGTTTTGTTTGTCTTCCTCCTGTATCTTGTGTGTCTAGTGTTACCAGTATCTCTCTGTGGTGTATTTTTGTTTTGTTTGTCTTCCTCCTGTATCTTGTGTGTCTAGTGTTACCAGTATCTCTCTGTGTTGTATTTTTTGTTTTGTTTGTCTCCCTCCTGTATCCTGTGTGTCTAGTGTTACCAGTATTTCTCTTTGTTATATTTTTGTTTTGTTGGTCTTCCTCCTGTATCTTGTGTGTCCAGTGTTGCCAGTATCTCTCTGTGTTGTATTTTTTGTTTTGTTTGTCTTCCTCCTGTATCCTGTGTGTCTAGTGTTACCAGTATTTCTCTTTGTTATATTTTTGTTTTGTTTGTCTTCCTCCTGTATCTTGTGTGTCTAGTGTTACCAGTATCTCTCTGTGTTGTATTTTTTGTTTTGTTTGTCTTCCTCCTGTATCGTGTGTGTCTAGTGTTACCAGTATCTCTCTTTGTTGTATTTTTGTTTTGTTTATCTTCCTCCTGTATCTTGTGTGTCTAGTGTTGCCAGTATCTCTCTGTGTTGTATTTTTTGTTTTGTTTGTCTTCCTCCTGTATCCTGTGTGTCTAGTGTTACCAGTATTTCTCTTTGTTATATTTTTGTTTTGTTTGTCTTCCTCCTGTATCTTGTGTGTCTAGTGTTACCAGTATCTCTCTGTGTTGTATTTTTTGTTTTGTTTGTCTTCCTCCTGTATCCTGTGTGTCTAGTGTTGCCAGTATTTCTCTGTGTTATATTTTTGTTTTGTTTGTCTTCCTCCTGTATCTTGTGTGTCTAGTGTTACCAGTATCTCTCTTTGTTATATTTTTGTTTTGTTTGTCTTCCTCCTGTATCTTGTGTGTCTAGGTGTTACCAGTATCTCTCTGTGTTATATTTTTGTTTTGTTTGTCTTCCTCCTGTATCTTGTGTGTCTAATGTTACCAGTATCTCTCTGTGCTATATTTATTTTGTTTGTCTTCCTCCTGTATCTTGTGTGTCTAGTGTTACCAGTATCTCTCTGTGGTGTATTTTTGTTTTGTTTTGTCTTCCTCCTGTATCTTGTGTGTCTATTGTTACCAGTATCTCTCTGTGTTGTATTTTTTGTTTTGTTTGTCTTCCTCCTGTATCTTGTGTGTCTAGTGTTACCTGTATCTCTCTGTGTTGTATGTTTGTTTTGTTTGTCTTCCTCCTGTATCTTGTGTGTCTAGTGTTACCAGTATCTCTCTGTGTTATATTTTTGTTTTGTTTGTCTTCATCCTGTATCTTGTGTGTCTAGTGTTGCCAGTATCTCTCTGTGTTGTATTTTTTGTTTTGTTTGTCTTCCTCCTGTATCCTGTGTGTCTAGTGTTACCAGTATCTCTCTGTGGTGTATTTTTGTTTTGTTTGTCTTCCTCCTGTAGCTTGTGTGTCTAGTGTTACCAGTATCTCTCTGTGTTATATTTTTGTTTTGTTTGTCTTCTTCCTGTATCTTGTGTGTCTAGTGTTAGCAGTATCTCTCTGTGGTGTATTTTTGTTTTGTTTGTCTTCCTCCTGTATCTTGTGTGTCTAGTGTTTCCAGTATCTCTCTGTGTTGTATTTTTTGTTTTGTTTGTCTTCCTCCTGTATCTTGTGTGTCTAGTGTTACCAGTATCTCTCTGTGGTGTATTTTTTGTTTTGTTTGTCTTCCTCCTGTATCTTGTGTGTCTAGTGTTACCAGTATCTCTCTGTGTTATATTTTTGTTTTGTTTGTCTTCCTCCTGTATCTTGTGTGTCTATTGTTACCAGTATCTCTCTGTGTTATATTTTTGTTTTGTTTGTCTTCCTCCTGTATCTTGTGTGTCTAGTGTTACCAGTATCTCTCTTTGTTGTATTTTTGTTTTGTTTGTCTTCCTTCTGTATCTTGTGTGTCTAGTGTTACCAGTATCTCTCTTTGTTGTATTTTTGTTTTGTTTGTCTTCCTCCTGTATCTTGTGTGTCTAGTGTTACCAGTATCTCTCTGTGGTGTATTTTTGTTTTGTTTGTCTTCCTCCTGTATCTTGTGTGTCTAGTGTTACCAGTATCTCTCTTTGTTGTATTTTTGTTTTGTTTGTCTTCCTCCTGTATCTTGTGTGTATAATGTTACCAGTATCTCTCTGTGGTGTATTTATTTTGTTTGTCTTCCTCCTGTATCTTGTGTGTCTAGTGTTACCAGTATCTCTCTGTGGTGTATTTTTGTTTTGTTTTGTCTTCCTCCTGTATCTTGTGTGTCTAGTATTACCAGTATCTCTCTTTGTTGTATTTTTGTTTTGTTTGTCTTCCTCCTGTATCTTGTGTGTCTAGTGTTACAAGTATCTCTCTGTGTTGTATTTTTTGTTTTGTTTGTCTTCCTCCTGTATCTTGTGTGTCTAGTGTTACCAGTATCTCTCTGTGTTGTATTTTTTGTTTTGTTTGTCTTCCTCCTGTATCTTGTGTGTCTAGTGTTACCTGTATCTCTCTGTGTTGTATTTTTGTTTTGTTTGTCTTCCTCCTGTATCTTGTGTGTCTATTGTTACCAGTATCTCTCTGTGTTATAATTTTGTTTTGTTTGTCTTCCTCCTGTATCTTGTGTGTCTAGTGTTGCCAGTATCTCTCTGTGTTGTATTTTTTGTTTTGTTTGTCTTCCTCCTGTATCCTGTGTGTCTAGTGTTACCAGTATCTCTCTGTGGTGTATTTTTGTTTTGTTTGTCTTCCTCCTGTATCTTGTGTGTCTAGTGTTACCAGTATCTCTCTGTGTTATATTTTTGTTTTGTTTGTCTTCTTCCTGTATCTTGTGTGTCTAGTGTTACCAGTATCTCTCTGTGGTGTATTTTTGTTTTGTTTGTCTTCCTCCTGTATCTTGTGTGTCTAGTGTTTCCAGTATCTCTCTGTGTTGTATTTTTTGTTTTGTTTGTCTTCCTCCTATATCTTGTGTGTCTAGTGTTACCAGTATCTCTCTGTGGTGTATTTTTTGTTTTGTTTGTCTTCCTCCTGTATCTTGTGTGTCTAGTGTTACCAGTATCTCTCTGTGTTATATTTTTGTTTTGTTTGTCTTCCTCCTGTATCCTGTGTGTCTATTGTTACCAGTATCTCTCTGTGTTATATTTTTGTTTTGTTTGTCGTCCTCCTGTATCTTGTGTGTCTAGTGTTGCCAGTATCTCTCTGTGTTGTATTTTTTGTTTTGTTTGTCTTCCTCCTGTATCCTGTGTGTCTAGTGTTACCAGTATCTCTCTGTGGTGTATTTTTGTTTTGTTTGTCTTCCTCCTGTATCAGGTGAGTCTAGTGTTACCAGTATCTCTCTGTGTTATATTTTTGTTTTGTTTGTCTTCTTCCTGTATCTTGTGTGTCTAGTGTTACCAGTATCTCTCTGTGGTGTATTTTTGTTTTGTTTGTCTTCCTCCTGTATCTTGTGTGTCTAGTGTTTCCAGTATCTCTCTGTGTTGTATTTTTTGTTTTGTTTGTCTTCCTCCTATATCTTGTGTGTCTAGCGTTACCAGTATCTCTCTGTGGTGTATTTTTTGTTTTGTTTGTCTTCCTCCTGTATCTTGTGTGTCTAGTGTTACCAGTATTTCTCTTTGTTGTATTTTTGTTTTGTTTGTCTTCCTCCTATATCTTGTGTGTCTAGTGTTACCTGTATCTCTCTGTGTTGTATTTTTTGTTTTGTTTGTCTTCCTCCTGTATCCTGTGTGTCTAGTGTTACCAGTATTTCTCTTTGTTATATTTTTGTTTTGTTTGTCTTCCTCCTGTATCTTGTGTGTCCAGTGTTGCCAGTATCTCTCTGTGTTGTATTTTTTGTTTTGTTTGTCTTCCTCCTGTTCCTGTGTGTCTAGTGTTACCAGTATTTCTCTTTGTTATATTTTTGTTTTGTTTGTCTTCCTCCTGTATGTTGTGTGTCTAGTGTTACCAGTATCTCTCTGTGTTGTATTTTTTGTTTTTTTGTCTTCCTCCTGTATCCTGTGTGTCTAGTGTTACCAGTATTTCTCTTTGTTATATTTTTGTTTTGTTTGTCTTCCTCCTGTATCTTGTGTGTCTAGTGTTACCAGTATCTCTCTGTGTTGTATTTTTTGATTTGTTTGTCTTCCTCCTGTATCTTGTGTGTCTAGTGTTACCAGTATCTCTCTGTGGTGTATTTTTGTTTTGTTTTGTCTTCCTCCTGTATCTTGTGTGTCTAGTATTACCAGTATCTCTCTTTGTTGTATTTTTGTTTTGTTTGTCTTCCTCCTGTATCTTGTGTGTCTAGTGTTACAAGTATCTCTCTGTGTTGTATTTTTTGTTTTGTTTGTCTTCCTCCTGTATCTTGTGTGTCTAGTGTTACCAGTATCTCTCTGTGTTGTATTTTTTGTTTTGTTTGTCTTCCTCCTGTATCTTGTGTGTCTAGTGTTACCTGTATCTCTCTGTGTTGTATTTTTGTTTTGTTTGTCTTCCTCCTGTATCTTGTGTGTCTAGTGTTACCAGTATCTCTCTGTGTTGTATTTTTTGTTTTGTTTGTCTTCCTCCTGTATCTTGTGTGTCTATTGTTACCAGTATTTCTCTTTGTTATATTTTTGTTTTGTTTGTCTTCCTCCTGTATCTTGTGTGTCCAGTGTTGCCAGTATCTCTCTGTGTTGTATTTTTTGTTTTGTTTGTCTTCCTCCTGTTCCTGTGTGTCTAGTGTTACCAGTATTTCTCTTTGTTATATTTTTGTTTTGTTTGTCTTCCTCCTGTATGTTGTGTGTCTAGTGTTACCAGTATCTCTCTGTGTTGTATTTTTTGTTTTTTTGTCTTCCTCCTGTATCCTGTGTGTCTAGTGTTACCAGTATTTCTCTTTGTTATATTTTTGTTTTGTTTGTCTTCCTCCTGTATCTTGTGTGTCTAGTGTTACCAGTATCTCTCTGTGTTGTATTTTTTGATTTGTTTGTCTTCCTCCTGTATCTTGTGTGTCTAGTGTTACCAGTATCTCTCTGTGGTGTATTTTTGTTTTGTTTTGTCTTCCTCCTGTATCTTGTGTGTCTAGTATTACCAGTATCTCTCTTTGTTGTATTTTTGTTTTGTTTGTCTTCCTCCTGTATCTTGTGTGTCTAGTGTTACAAGTATCTCTCTGTGTTGTATTTTTTGTTTTGTTTGTCTTCCTCCTGTATCTTGTGTGTCTAGTGTTACCAGTATCTCTCTGTGTTGTATTTTTTGTTTTGTTTGTCTTCCTCCTGTATCTTGTGTGTCTAGTGTTACCTGTATCTCTCTGTGTTGTATTTTTGTTTTGTTTGTCTTCCTCCTGTATCTTGTGTGTCTAGTGTTACCAGTATCTCTCTGTGTTGTATTTTTTGTTTTGTTTGTCTTCCTCCTGTATCTTGTGTGTCTAGTGTTGCCAGTATCTCTCTGTGTTGTATTTTTTGTTTTGTTTGTCTTCCTCCTGTATCCTGTGTGTCTAGTGTTACCAGTATCTCTCTGTGGTGTATTTTTGTTTTGTTTGTCTTCCTCCTGTATCTTGTGTGTCTAGTGTTACCAGTATCTCTCTGTGTTATATTTTTGTTTTGTTTGTCTTCTTCCTGTATCTTGTGTGTCTAGTGTTACCAGTATCTCTCTGTGGTGTATTTTTGTTTTGTTTGTCTTCCTCCTGTATCTTGTGTGTCTAGTGTTTCCAGTATCTCTCTGTGTTGTATTTTTTGTTTTGTTTGTCTTCCTCCTATATCTTGTGTGTCTAGTGTTACCAGTATCTCTCTGTGGTGTATTTTTTGTTTTGTTTGTCTTCCTCCTGTATCTTGTGTGTCTAGTGTTACCAGTATCTCTCTGTGTTATATTTTTGTTTTGTTTGTCTTCCTCCTGTATCCTGTGTGTCTATTGTTACCAGTATCTCTCTGTGTTATATTTTTGTTTTGTTTGTCGTCCTCCTGTATCTTGTGTGTCTAGTGTTGCCAGTATCTCTCTGTGTTGTATTTTTTGTTTTGTTTGTCTTCCTCCTGTATCCTGTGTGTCTAGTGTTACCAGTATCTCTCTGTGGTGTATTTTTGTTTTGTTTGTCTTCCTCCTGTATCAGGTGAGTCTAGTGTTACCAGTATCTCTCTGTGTTATATTTTTGTTTTGTTTGTCTTCTTCCTGTATCTTGTGTGTCTAGTGTTACCAGTATCTCTCTGTGGTGTATTTTTGTTTTGTTTGTCTTCCTCCTGTATCTTGTGTGTCTAGTGTTTCCAGTATCTCTCTGTGTTGTATTTTTTGTTTTGTTTGTCTTCCTCCTATATCTTGTGTGTCTAGCGTTACCAGTATCTCTCTGTGGTGTATTTTTTGTTTTGTTTGTCTTCCTCCTGTATCTTGTGTGTCTAGTGTTACCAGTATTTCTCTTTGTTGTATTTTTGTTTTGTTTGTCTTCCTCCTATATCTTGTGTGTCTAGTGTTACCTGTATCTCTCTGTGTTGTATTTTTTGTTTTGTTTGTCTTCCTCCTGTATCCTGTGTGTCTAGTGTTACCAGTATTTCTCTTTGTTATATTTTTGTTTTGTTTGTCTTCCTCCTGTATCTTGTGTGTCCAGTGTTGCCAGTATCTCTCTGTGTTGTATTTTTTGTTTTGTTTGTCTTCCTCCTGTTCCTGTGTGTCTAGTGTTACCAGTATTTCTCTTTGTTATATTTTTGTTTTGTTTGTCTTCCTCCTGTATTTTGTGTGTCTAGTGTTACCAGTATCTCTCTGTGTTGTATTTTTTGTTTTTTTGTCTTCCTCCTGTATCCTGTGTGTCTAGTGTTACCAGTATTTCTCTTTGTTATATTTTTGTTTTGTTTGTCTTCCTCCTGTATCTTGTGTGTCTAGTGTTACCAGTATCTCTCTGTGTTGTATTTTTTGATTTGTTTGTCTTCCTCCTGTATCTTGTGTGTCTAGTGTTACCAGTATCTCTCTGTGGTGTATTTTTGTTTTGTTTGTCTTCCTCCTGTATCTTGTGTGTCTAGTGTTTCCAGTATCTCTCTGTGTTGTATTTTTTGTTTTGTTTGTCTTCCTCCTATATCTTGTGTGTCTAGTGTTACCAGTATCTCTCTGTGGTGTATTTTTTGTTTTGTTTGTCTTCCTCCTGTATCTTGTGTGTCTAGTGTTACCAGTATTTCTCTTTGTTGTATTTTTGTTTTGTTTGTCTTCCTCCTATATCTTGTGTGTCTAGTGTTACCAGTATCTCTCTGTGTTGTATTTTTTGTTTTGTTTGTCTTCCTCCTGTATCCTGTGTGTCTAGTGTTACCAGTATTTCTCTTTGCTATATTTTTGTTTTGTTTGTCTTCCTCCTGTATTTTGTGTGTCTACTGTTACCAGTATCTCTCTGTGTTGTATTTTTTGTTTTGTTTGTCTTCCTCCTGTATCCTGTGTGTCTAGTGTTACCAGTATTTCTCTTTGTTATATTTTTGTTTTGTTTGTCTTCCTCCTGTATCTTGTGTGTCTAGTGTTACCAGTATCTCTCTGTGTTGTATTTTTTGATTTGTTTGTCTTCCTCCTGTATCTTGTGTGTCTAGTGTTACCAGTATCTCTCTTTGTTATATTTTTGGTTTGTTTGTCTTCCTCCTGTATCTTGTGTGTCTAGTGTTACCAGTGTCTCTCTTTGTTATATTTTTGTGTTGTTTGTCTTCCTCCTGTATCTTGTGTGTCTAGTGTTGCCAGTATCTCTTTTTGTTGTATTCTTGCTTAGTTTGTCTTCCTCCTATATCTTGTGTGTCTAGTGCTACCAGTATCTCTCTTTGTTGTATTTTTGTTTTGTTTATCTTCCTCCTGTATCTTGTGTGTCTAGTGTTGCCAGTATCTCTCTATGGTGTATTTTTGTTTTGTTTGTCTTCCTCCTGTATCTTGTGTGTCTAGTGTTACCAGTATCTCTCTGCGTTATATTTTTGTTTTGTTTGTCTTCTTCCTGTATCTTGTGTGTCTAGTGTTACCAGTATCTCTCTGTGGTGTAATTTTGTTTTGTTTTTCTTCCTCCTGTATCTTGTGTGTCTAGTGTTACCAGTATCTCTCTTTGTTGTATTTTTGTTTTGTTTGTCTTCCTCCTGTATCTTGTGTGTCTAGTGTTACCAGTATCTCTCTGTGTTATATTTTTGTTTTGTTTGTCTTCCTCATGTATCTTGTGTGTCTAGTGTTACCAGTATCTCTCTGTGGTGTATTTTTGTTTTGTGTTGTCTTCCTCCTGTATCTTGTGTGTCTAGTGTTACCAGTATTTCTCTGTGTTATATTTTTGTTTTGTTTGTCTTCCTCCTGTATCTTGTGTGTCCAGTGTTACCAGTATCTCTCTGTGGTGTATTTTTGTTTTCTATGTTTTCCTCCTGTATCTTGTGTGTCTAGTGTTACCAGTATCTCTCTTTGTTGTATTTTTGTTTTGTTTGTCTTCCTCCTGTATCTTGTGTGTCTAGTGTTACCAGTATCTCTCTTTGTTATATTTTTGTTTTGTTTGTCTTCCTCCTGTATCTTGTGTGTCTAGTGTTGCCAGTATCTCTTTTTGTTGTATTCTTGCTTAGTTTGTCTTCCTCCTATATCTTGTGTGTCTAGTGCTACCAGTATCTCTCTTTGTTGTATTTTTGTTTTGTTTGTCTTCCTCCTATATCTTGTGTGTCTAGTGTTGCCAGTATCTATTTTTGTTGTATTTTTGTTTTGTTTGTCTTCCTCCTGTATCTTGTGTGTCTAGTGTTACCAGTATCTCTCTTTTTTGTATTTTTGTTTTGTTTGTCTTCCTCCTGTATCTTGTGTGTCAAGTGTTACCAGTATCTCTCTTTGTTGTATTTTTGTTTTGTTTGTCTTCCTCCTGTATCTTGTGTGTCTAGTGCTACCAGTATCTCTCTGTGTTGTATTTTTGTTTTGTTTGTCTTCCTCCTGTATCTTGTGTGTCTAGTGTTGCCAGTGTCTCTCTTTGTTTTATTCTTGCTTAGTTTGTCTTCCTCCTGTATCTTGTGTGTCTAGTGCTACCAGTATCTCTCTTTGTTGTAATTTTGTTTTGTTTGTCTTCCTCCTATATCTTGTGTGTCTAGTGTTGCCAGTATCTATTTTTGTTGTATTTTTGTTTTGTTTGTCTTCCTCCTGTATCTTGTGTGTCTAGTGTTACCAGTGTCTCTCTTTGTTATATTTTTGTTTTGTTTGTCTTCCTCCTGTATCTTGTGTGTCTACTGTTGCCAGTATCTCTTTTTGTTGTATTCTTGCTTAGTTTGTCTTCCTCCTATATCTTGTGTGTCTAGTGCTACCAGTATCTCTCTTTGTTGTATTTTTGTTTTGTTTGTCTTCCTCCTATATCTTGTGTGTCTAGTGTTGCCAGTATCTATTTTTGTTGTATTTTTGTTTTGTTTGTCTTCCTCCTGTATCTTGTGTGTCTAGTGTTACCAGTATCTCTCTTTGTTGTATTTTTGTTTTGTTTGTCTTCCTCCTGTATCTTGTGTGTCTAGTGTTACCAGTATCTCTCTTTGTTGTATTTTTGTTTTGTTTGTCTTCTTCCTGTATCTTGTGTGTCTAGTGTTACCAGTATCTCTCTTTATTATATTTTTGTTTTGTTTGTCTTCCTCCTGTATCTTGTGTGTCTAGTGTTACCAGTATCTCTCTTTGTTGTATTTTTGTTTTGTTTGTCTTCCTCCTGTATCCTGTGTGTCTAGTGTTGCCAGTATCTCTCTGTGGTGTATTTTTGTTTTGTTTGTCTTCCTCCTGTATCTTGTGTGTCTAGTGTTACCAGTATCTCTCTGTTTTATATTTTTGTTTTCTTTGTCTTCCTCCTGTATCTTGTGTGTCTAGTGTTACCAGTATCTCTCTGTGTTGTATTTTTGTTTTGTTTGTCTTCCTCCTGTATCTTGTGTGTCTAGTGTTACCAGTATTTCTCTTTGTTGTATTTTTGTTTTGTTTGTCTTCCTCCTGTATCTTGTGTGTCTAGTGTTACCAGTATCTCTCTGTGTTATATTTTTGTTTTGTTTATCTTCCTCCTGTATCTTGTGTGTCTAGTGTTACCAGTATCTCTCTTTGTTGTATTTTTGTTTTGTTTGTCTTCCTCCTGTATCTTGTGTGTCTAGTGTTACCAGTATCTCTCTTTGTTGTATTTTTTGTTTTTTGTCCTCCTCCTGTATCTTGTGTGTCTAGTGTTACCAGTGTCTCTCTTTGTTGTATTTTTGTTTTGTTTGTCTTCCTCCTGTATCGTGTGTGTCTAGTTTTACCAGTATCTCTCTTTGTTGTATTTTTGTTTTGTTTGTCTTCCTCCTGTATCTTGTGTGTCTAGTGTTACCAGTATCTCTCTTTGTTGTATTTTTGTTTTGTTTGTCTTCCTCCTGTATCTTGTGTGTCTAGTGTTACCAGTATCTCTCTTTGTTGTATTTTTGTTTTGTTTGTCTTCCTCCTGTATCTTGTGTGTCTAGTGTTACCAGTATCTCATTTGTTGTATTTTTGTTTTGTTTGTCTTCTTCCTGTATCTTGTGTGTCTAGTGTTACCAGTATCTCTCTTTATTATATTTTTGTTTTGTTTGTCTTCCTCCTGTATCTTGTGTGTCTAGTGTTACCAGTATCTCTCTTTGTTGTATTTTTGTTTTGTTTGTCTTCCTCCTGTATCTTGTGTGTCTAGTGTTGCCAGTATCTCTCTGTGTTGTATTTTTTGTTTTGTTTGTCTTCCTCCTGTATCCTGTGTGTCTAGTGTTACCAGTATCTCTCTGTGGTGTATTTTTGTTTTGTTTGTCTTCCTCCTGTATCTTGTGTGTCTAGTGTTACCAGTATCTCTCTGTGTTATATTTTTGTTTTGTTTGTCTTCTTCCTGTATCTTGTGTGTCTAGTGTTACCAGTATCTCTCTGTGGTGTATTTTTGTTTTGTTTGTCTTCCTCCTGTATCTTGTGTGTCTAGTGTTTCCAGTATCTCTCTGTGTTGTATTTTTTGTTTTGTTTGTCTTCCTCCTGTATCTTGTGTGTCTAGTGTTACCAGTATCTCTCTGTGGTGTATTTTTTGTTTTGTTTGTCTTCCTCCTGTATCTTGTGTGTCTAGTGTTACCAGTATCTCTCTGTGTTATATTTTTGTTTTGTTTGTCTTCCTCCTGTATCCTGTGTGTCTATTGTTACCAGTATCTCTCTGTGTTATATTTTTGTTTTGTTTGTCGTCCTCCTGTATCTTGTGTGTCTAGTGTTGCCAGTATCTCTCTGTGTTGTATTTTTTGTTTTGTTTGTCTTCCTCCTGTATCCTGTGTGTCTAGTGTTACCAGTATCTCTCTGTGGTGTATTTTTGTTTTGTTTGTCTTCCTCCTGTATCAGGTGAGTCTAGTGTTACCAGTATCTCTCTGTGTTATATTTTTGTTTTGTTTGTCTTCTTCCTGTATCTTGTGTGTCTAGTGTTACCAGTATCTCACTGTGGTGTATTTTTGTTTTGTTTGTCTTCCTCCTGTATCTTGTGTGTCTAGTGTTACCAGTATTTCTCTTTGTTGTATTTTTGTTTTGTTTGTCTTCCTCCTATATCTTGTGTGTCTAGTGTTACCTGTATCTCTCTGTGTTGTATTTTTTGTTTTTTTTGTCTTCCTCCTGTATCCTGTGTGTCTAGTGTTACCAGTATTTCTCTTTGTTATATTTTTGTTTTGTTTGTCTTCCTCCTGTATCTTGTGTGTCCAGTGTTGCCAGTATCTCTCTGTGTTGTATTTTTTGTTTTGTTTGTCTTCCTCCTGTTCCTGTGTGTCTAGTGTTACCAGTATTTCTCTTTGTTATATTTTTGTTTTGTTTGTCTTCCTCCTGTATTTTGTGTGTCTAGTGTTACCAGTATCTCTCTGTGTTGTATTTTTTGTTTTTTTGTCTTCCTCCTGTATCCTGTGTGTCTAGTGTTACCAGTATTTCTCTTTGTTATATTTTTGTTTTGTTTGTCTTCCTCCTGTATCTTGTGTGACTAGTGTTACCAGTATCTCTCTGTGTTGTATTTTTTGATTTGTTTGTCTTCCTCCTGTATCTTGTGTGTCTAGTGTTACCAGTATCTCTCTGTGGTGTATTTTTGTTTTGTTTGTCTTCCTCCTGTATATTGTGTGTCTAGTGTTTCCAGTATCTCTCTGTGTTGTATTTTTTGTTTTGTTTGTCTTCCTCCTATATCTTGTGTGTCTAGTGTTACCAGTATCTCTCTGTGGTGTATTTTTTGTTTTGTTTGTCTTCCTCCTGTATCTTGTGTGTCTAGTGTTACCAGTATTTCTCTTTGTTGTATTTTTGTTTTGTTTGTCTTCCTCCTATATCTTGTGTGTCTAGTGTTACCAGTATCTCTCTGTGTTGTATTTTTTGTTTTGTTTGTCTTCCTCCTGTATCCTGTGTGTCTAGTGTTACCAGTATTTCTCTTTGTTATATTTTTGTTTTGTTTGTCTTCCTCCTGTATCTTGTGTGTCCAGTGTTGCCAGTATCTCTCTGTGTTGTATTTTTTGTTTTGTTTGTCTTCCTCCTGTTCCTGTGTGTCTAGTGTTACCAGTATTTCTCTTTGCTATATTTTTGTTTTGTTTGTCTTCCTCCTGTATTTTGTGTGTCTACTGTTACCAGTATCTCTCTGTGTTGTATTTTTTGTTTTGTTTGTCTTCCTCCTGTATCCTGTGTGTCTAGTGTTACCAGTATTTCTCTTTGTTATATTTTTGTTTTGTTTGTCTTCCTCCTGTATCTTGTGTGTCTAGTGTTACCAGTATCTCTCTGTGTTGTATTTTTTGATTTGTTTGTCTTCCTCCTGTATCTTGTGTGTCTAGTGTTACCAGTATCTCTCTTTGTTGTATTTTTGTTTTGTTTGTCTTCCTCCTGTATCTTGTGTGTCTAGTGTTACCAGTATCTCTCTGTGTTATATTTTTGTTTTGTTTGTCTTCCTCATGTATCTTGTGTGTCTAGTGTTACCAGTATCTCTCTGTGGTGTATTTTTGTTTTGTTTTGTCTTCCTCCTGTATCTTGTGTGTCTAGTGTTACCAGTATCTCTCTTTGTTGTATTTTTGTTTTGTTTGTCTTCTTCCTGTATCTTGTGTGTCTAGTGTTACCAGTATCTCTCTGTGTTGTATTTTTTGTTTTGTTTGTCTTCCTCCTGTATCTTGTGTGTCTAGTGTTACCAGTATCTCTCTTTGTTGTATTTTTGTTTTGTTTTTGTTTGTCTTCCTCCTGTATCTTGTGTGTCTAGTGTTACCAGTATCTCTCTTTGTTGTATTTTTGTTTTGTTTGTCTTCCTCCTGTATCTTGTGTGTCTAGTGTTACCAGTATCTCTCTGTGTTATATTTTTGTTTTGTTTATCTTCCCCCTGTATCGTGTGTGTCTAATGTTACCAGTGTCTCTCTGTGTTGTATTTTTGTTTTGTTTGTCTTCCTCCTGTATCTTGTGTGTCTAGTGTTACCAGTATTTCTCTTTGTTGTATTTTTGTTTTGTTTGTCTTCCTCCTGTATCTTGTGTGTCTAGTGTTACCAGTATTTCTCTGTGTTATATTTTTGTTTTGTTTGTCTTCCTCCTGTATCTTGTGTGTCCAGTGTTACCAGTATCTCTCTGTGGTGTATTTTTGTTTTCTATGTCTTCCTCCTGTATCTTGTGTGTCTAGTGTTACCAGTATCTCTCTTTGTTGTATTTTTGTTTTGTTTGTCTTCCTCCTGTATCTTGTGTGTCTAGTGTTACCAGTATCTCTCTTTGTTATATTTTTGTTTTGTTTGTCTTCCTCCTGTATCTTGTGTGTCTAGTGTTGCCAGTATCTCTTTTTGTTGTATTCTTGCTTAGTTTGTCTTCCTCCTATATCTTGTGTGTGTAGTGCTACCAGTATCTCTCTTTGTTGTATTTTTGTTTTGTTTGTCTTCCTCCTATATCTTGTGTGTCTAGTGTTGCCAGTATCTATTTTTGTTGTATTTTTGTTTTGTTTGTCTTCCTCCTGTATCTTGTGTGTCTAGTGTTACCAGTATCTCTCTTTTTTGTATTTTTGTTTTGTTTGTCTTCCTCCTGTATCTTGTGTGTCAAGTGTTACCAGTATCTCTCTTTGTTGTATTTTTGTTTTGTTTGTCTTCCTCCTGTATCTTGTGTGTCTAGTGCTACCAGTATCTCTCTGTGTTGTATTTTTGTTTTGATTGTCTTCCTCCTGTATCTTGTGTGTCTAGTGTTGCCAGTATCTCTCTTTGTTTTATTCTTGCTTAGTTTGTCTTCCTCCTGTATCTTGTGTGTCTAGTGCTACCAGTATCTCTCTTTGTTGTAATTTTGTTTTGTTTGTCTTCCTCCTATATCTTGTGTGTCTAGTGTTGCCAGTATCTATTTTTGTTGTATTTTTGTTTTGTTTGTCTTCCTCCTGTATCTTGTGTGTCTAGTGTTACCAGTGTCTCTCTTTGTTATATTTTTGTTTTGTTTGTCTTCCTCCTGTATCTTGTGTGTCTACTGTTGCCAGTATCTCTTTTTGTTGTATTCTTGCTTAGTTTGTCTTCCTCCTATATCTTGTGTGTCTAGTGCTACCAGTATCTCTCTTTGTTGTATTTTTGTTTTGTTTGTCTTCCTCCTATATCTTGTGTGTCTAGTGTTGCCAGTATCTATTTTTGTTGTATTTTTGTTTTGTTTGTCTTCCTCCTGTATCTTGTGTGTCTAGTGTTACCAGTATCTCTCTTTGTTGTATTTTTGTTTTGTTTGTTTTCCTCCTGTATCTTGTGTGTCTAGTGTTACCAGTATCTCTCTTTGTTGTATTTTTGTTTTGTTTGTCTTCTTCCTGTATCTTGTGTGTCTAGTGTTACCAGTATCTCTCTTTATTATATTTTTGTTTTGTTTGTCTTCCTCCTGTATCTTGTGTGTCTAGTGTTACCAGTATCTCTCTTTGTTGTATTTTTGTTTTGTTTGTCTTCCTCCTGTATCCTGTGTGTCTAGTGTTGCCAGTATCTCTCTGTGGTGTATTTTTGTTTTGTTTGTCTTCCTCCTGTATCTTGTGTGTCTAGTGTTACCAGTATCTCTCTGTGTTATATTTTTGTTTTGTTTATCTTCCTCCTGTATCTTGTGTGTCTAGTGTTACCAGTATCTCTCTTTGTTGTATTTTTGTTTTGTTTGTCTTCCTCCTGTATCTTGTGTGTCTAGTGTTACCAGTATCTCTCTTTGTTGTATTTTTTGTTTTTTGTCCTCCTCCTGTATCTTGTGTGTCTAGTGTTACCAGTGTCTCTCTTTGTTGTATTTTTGTTTTGTTTGTCTTCCTCCTGTATCGTGTGTGTCTAGTTTTACCAGTATCTCTCTTTGTTGTATTTTTGTTTTGTTTGTCTTCCTCCTGTATCTTGTGTGTCTAGTGTTACCAGTATCTCTCTTTGTTGTATTTTTGTTTTGTTTGTCTTCCTCCTGTATCTTGTGTGTCTAGTGTTACCAGTATCTCTCTTTGTTGTATTTTTGTTTTGTTTGTCTTCCTCCTGTATCTTGTGTGTCTAGTGTTACCAGTATCTCTCTTTGTTGTATTTTTGTTTTGTTTGTCTTCTTCCTGTATCTTGTGTGTCTAGTGTTACCAGTATCTCTCTTTATTATATTTTTGTTTTGTTTGTCTTCCTCCTGTATCTTGTGTGTCTAGTGTTACCAGTATCTCTCTTTGTTGTATTTTTGTTTTGTTTGTCTTCCTCCTGTATCTTGTGTGTCTAGTGTTACCAGTATCTCTCTTTGTTGTATTTTTGCTTTGTTTGTCTTCCTCCTGTACCCTGTGTGTCTAGTGTTGCCAGTATCTCTCTGTGGTGTATTTTTGTTTTGTTTGTCTTCCTCCTGTATCTTGTGTGTCTAGTGTTACCAGTATCTCTCTTTGTTATATTTTTGTTTTGTTTGTCTTCCTCCTGTATCTTGTGTGTCTAGTGTTACCAGTGTCTCTCTTTGTTATATTTTTGTTTTGTTTGTCTTCCTCCTGTATCTTGTGTGTCTAGTGTTGCCAGTATCTCTTTTTGTTGTATTCTTGCTTAGTTTGTCTTCCTCCTATATCTTGTGTGTCTAGTGCTACCAGTATCTCTCTTTGTTGTATTTTTGTTTTGTTTGTCTTCCTCCTATATCTTGTGTGTCTAGTGTTGCCAGTATCTATTTTTGTTGTATTTTTGTTTTGTTTGTCTTCCTCCTGTATCTTGTGTGTCTAGTGTTACCAGTATCTCTCTTTGTTGTATTTTTGTTTTGTTTGTTTTCCTCCTGTATCTTGTGTGTCTAGTGTTACCAGTATCTCTCTTTGTTGTATTTTTGTTTTGTTTGTCTTCTTCCTGTATCTTGTGTGTCTAGTGTTACCAGTATCTCTCTTTATTATATTTTTGTTTTGTTTGTCTTCCTCCTGTATCTTGTGTGTCTAGTGTTACCAGTATCTCTCTTTGTTGTATTTTTGTTTTGTTTGTCTTCCTCCTGTATCCTGTGTGTCTAGTGTTGCCAGTATCTCTCTGTGGTGTATTTTTGTTTTGTTTGTCTTCCTCCTGTATCTTGTGTGTCTAGTGTTACCAGTATCTCTCTGTGTTATATTTTTGTTTTGTTTATCTTCCTCCTGTATCTTGTGTGTCTAGTGTTACCAGTATCTCTCTTTGTTGTATTTTTGTTTTGTTTGTCTTCCTCCTGTATCTTGTGTGTCTAGTGTTACCAGTATCTCTCTTTGTTGTATTTTTTGTTTTTTGTCCTCCTCCTGTATCTTGTGTGTCTAGTGTTACCAGTGTCTCTCTTTGTTGTATTTTTGTTTTGTTTGTCTTCCTCCTGTATCGTGTGTGTCTAGTTTTACCAGTATCTCTCTTTGTTGTATTTTTGTTTTGTTTGTCTTCCTCCTGTATCTTGTGTGTCTAGTGTTACCAGTATCTCTCTTTGTTGTATTTTTGTTTTGTTTGTCTTCCTCCTGTATCTTGTGTGTCTAGTGTTACCAGTATCTCTCTTTGTTGTATTTTTGTTTTGTTTGTCTTCCTCCTGTATCTTGTGTGTCTAGTGTTACCAGTATCTCTCTTTGTTGTATTTTTGTTTTGTTTGTCTTCTTCCTGTATCTTGTGTGTCTAGTGTTACCAGTATCTCTCTTTATTATATTTTTGTTTTGTTTGTCTTCCTCCTGTATCTTGTGTGTCTAGTGTTACCAGTATCTCTCTTTGTTGTATTTTTGTTTTGTTTGTCTTCCTCCTGTATCTTGTGTGTCTAGTGTTACCAGTATCTCTCTTTGTTGTATTTTTGCTTTGTTTGTCTTCCTCCTGTACCCTGTGTGTCTAGTGTTGCCAGTATCTCTCTGTGGTGTATTTTTGTTTTGTTTGTCTTCCTCCTGTATCTTGTGTGTCTAGTGTTACCAGTATCTCTCTTTGTTATATTTTTGTTTTGTTTGTCTTCCTCCTGTATCTTGTGTGTCTAGTGTTACCAGTGTCTCTCTTTGTTATATTTTTGTTTTGTTTGTCTTCCTCCTGTATCTTGTGTGTCTAGTGTTGCCAGTATCTCTTTTTGTTGTATTCTTGCTTAGTTTGTCTTCCTCCTATATCTTGTGTGTCTAGTGCTACCAGTATCTCTCTTTGTTTTATTTTTGTTTTGTTTGTCTTCCTCCTATATCTTGTGTGTCTAGTGTTGCCAGTATCTATTTTTGTTGTATTTTTGTTTTGTTTGTCTTCCTCCTGTATCTTGTGTGTCTAGTGTTACCAGTATCTCTCTTTTTTGTATTTTTGTTTTGTTTGTCTTCCTCCTGTATCTTGTGTGTCAAGTGTTACCAGTATCTCTCTTTGTTGTATTTTTGTTTTGTTTGTCTTCCTCCTATATCTTGTGTGTCTAGTGCTACCAGTATCTCTCTTTGTTGTATTTTTGTTTTGTTTGTCTTCCTCCTATATCTTGTGTGTCTAGTGTTGCCAGTATCTATTTTTGTTGTATTTTTGTTTTGTTTGTCTTCCTCCTGTATCTTGTGTGTCTAGTGTTACCAGTGTCTCTCTTTGTTATATTTTTGTTTTGTTTGTCTTCCTCCTGTATCTTGTGTGTCTAGTGTTGCCAGTATCTCTCTTTGTTTTATTCTTGCTTAGTTTGTCTTCCTCCTATATCTTGTGTGTCTAGTGCTACCAGTATCTCTCTTTGTTGTATTTTTGTTTTGTTTGTCTTCCTCCTATATCTTGTGTGTCTAGTGTTGCCAGTATCTATTTTTGTTGTATTTTTGTTTTGTTTGTCTTCCTCCTGTATCTTGTGTGTCTAGTGTTACCAGTGTCTCTCTTTGTTATATTTTTGTTTTGTTTGTCTTCCTCCTGTATCTTGTGTTTCTAGTGTTGCCAGTATCTCTTTTTGTTGTATTCTTGCTTAGTTTGTCTTCCTCCTATATCGTGTGTGTCTAGTGCTACCAGTATCTCTCTTTGTTGTATTTTTGTTTTGTTTGTCTTCCTCCTATATCTTGTGTGTCTAGTGTTGCCAGTATCTATTTTTGTTGTATTTTTGTTTCGTTTGTCTTCCTCCTGTATCTTGTGTGTCTAGTGTTACCAGTATCTCTCTTTGTTGTATTTTTGTTTTGTTTGTCTTCCTCCTGTATCTTGTGTGTCTAGTGTTACCAGTATCTCTCTTTGTTGTATTTTTGTTTCGTTTGTCTTCTTCCTGTATCTTGTGTGTCTAGTGTTACCAGTATCTCTCTTTATTATATTTTTGTTTTGTTTGTCTTCCTCCTGTATCTTGTGTGTCTAGTGTTACCAGTATCTCTCTTTGTTGTATTTTTGTTTTGTTTGTCTTCATCCTGTATCCTGTGTGTCTAGTGTTGCCAGTATCTCTCTGTGGTGTATTTTTGTTTTGTTTGTCTTCCTCCTGTATCTTGTGTGTCTGGTGTTACCAGTATTTCTCTTTGTTGTATTTTTGTTTTGTTTGTCTTCCTCCTGTATCTTGTGTGTCTAGTGTTACCAGTATCTCTCTGTGTTATATTTTTGTTTTGTTTATCTTCCTCCTGTATCTTGTGTGTCTAGTGTTACCAGTATCTCTCTTTGTTGTATTTTTGTTTTGTTTGTCTTCCTCCTGTATCTTGTGTGTCTAGTGTTACCAGTATCTCTCTTTGTTGTATTTTTTGTTTTTTTGTCCTCCTCCTGTATCTTGTGTGTCTAGTGTTACCAGTGTCTCTCTTTGTTGTATTTTTGTTTTGTTTGTCTTCCTCCTGTATCTTGTGTGTCTAGTTTTACCAGTATCTCTCTTTGTTGTATTTTTGTTTTGTTTGTCTTCCTCCTGTATCTTGTGTGTCTAGTGTTACCAGTATCTCTCTTTGTTGTATTTTTGTTTTGTTTGTCTTCCTCCTGTATCTTGTGTGTCTAGTGTTACCAGTATCTCTCTTTGTTGTATTTTTGTTTTGTTTGTCCTCCTCCTGTATCTTGTGTGTCTAGTGTTACCAGTATCTCTCTTTGTTGTATTTTTGCTTTGTTTGTCTTCTTCCTGTATCTTGTGTGTCTAGTGTTACCAGTATCTCTCTTTATTATATTTTTGTTTTGTTTGTCTTCCTCCTGTATCTTGTGTGTCTAGTGTTACCAGTATCTCTCTTTGTTGTATTTTTGTTTTGTTTGTCTTCCTCCTGTAGCTTGTGTGTCTAGTGTTACCAGTATCTCTCTTTGTTGTATTTTTGTTTTGTTTGTCTTCCTCCTGTATCCTGTGTGTCTAGTGTTGCCAGTATCTCTCTGTGGTGTATTTTTGTTTTGTTTGTCTTCCTCCTGTATCTTGTGTGTCTAGTGTTACCAGTATCTCTCTGTGTTATATTTTTGTTTTCTTTGTCTTCCTCCTGTATCTTGTGTGTCTAGTGTTACCAGTATCTCTCTGTGTTGTAATTTTGTTTTCTTTGTCTTCCTCCCGTATCTTGTGTGTCTAGTGTTACCAGTATTTCTCTTTGTTGTATTTTTGTTTTGTTTGTCTTCCTCCTGTATCTTGTGTGTCTAGTGTTACCAGTATCTCTCTGTGTTATATTTTTGTTTTGTTTATCTTCCTCCTGTATCTTGTGTGTCTAGTGTTACCAGTATCTCTCTTTGTTGTATTTTTGTTTTGTTTGTCTTCCTCCTGTATCTTGTGTGTCTAGTGTAACCAGTATCTCTCTTTGTTGTATTTTTTGTTTTTTTGTCCTCCTCCTGTATCTTGTGTGTCTAGTGTTACCAGTGTCTCTCTGTGTTGTATTTTTGTTTTGTTTGTCTTCCTCCTGTATCTTGTGTGTCTAGTGTTACCAGTATCTCTCTTTGTTGTATTTTTGTTTTGTTTGTCTTCCTCCTGTATCTTGTGTGTCTAGTGTTACCAGTATCTCTCTTTGTTGTATTTTTGTTTTGTTTGTCTTCCTCCTGTATCTTGTGTGTCTAGTGTTACCAGTATCTCTCTTTGTTGTATTTTGTTTTGTTTGTCTTCCTCCTGTATCTTGTGTGTCTAGTGTTACCAGTATTTCTCTTTGTTGTATTTTTGTTTTGTTTGTCTTCCTCCTGTATCTTGTGTGTCTAGTGTTACCAGTATCTCTCTTTGTTGTATTTTTTGTTTTGTTTGTCTTCCTCCGGTATCTTGTGTGTCTAGTGTTACCAGTGTCTCTCTTTGTTGTATTTTTGTTTTGTTTGTCTTCCTCCTGTATCTTGTGTGTCTAGTGTTACCAGTGTCTCTCTTTGTTGTATGTTTGTTTTGTTTGTCTTCCTCCTGTATCTTGTGTGTCTAGTGTTACCAGTATCTCTCTGTGTTATATTTTTGTTTTGTTTGTCTTCCTCCTGTATCTTGTGTGTCTAGTGTTGCCAGTATCTCTCTGTGTTGTATTTTTGTTTTGTTTGTCTTCCTCCTATATCTTGTGTGTCTAGTGTTACCAGTATCTCTCTGTGTTGTATTTTTTGTTTTGTTTGTTTTCCTCCTGTATCTTGTGTGTCTAGTGTTGCCAGTATATCTCTGTGTTGTATTTTTGTTTTGTTTGTCTTCCTCCTGTATCTTGTGTGTCTAGTGTTACCAGTATCTCTCTTTGTTGTATTTTTGTTTTGTTTGTCTTCCTCCTGTATCTTGTGTGTCTAGTGTTGCCAGTATCTCTCTGTGTTGTATTTTTGTTTTGTTTGTCTTCCTCCTATATCTTGTGTGTCTAGTGCTACCAGTATCTCTCTTTGTTGTATTTTTGTTTTGTTTGTCTTCCTCCTATATCTTGTGTGTCTAGTGTTGCCAGTATCTATTTTTGTTGTATTTTTGTTTTGTTTGTCTTCCTCCTGTATCTTGTGTGTCTAGTTTTACCATTATCTCTCTTTGTTGTATTTTTGTTTTGTTTGTCTTCCTCCTGTATCTTGTGTGTCTAGTGTTACCAGTATCTCTCTTTGTTGTATTTTTGTTTTTTGTTTGTCTTCTTCCTGTATCTTGTGTGTCTAGTGTTACCAGTATCTCTCTTTATTATATTTTTGTTTTGTTTGTCTTCCTCCTGTATCTTGTGTGTCTAGTGTTACCAGTATCTCTCTTTGTTGTATTTTTGTTTTGTTTGTCTTCCTCCTGTATCCTGTGTGTCTAGTGTTGCCAGTATCTCTCTGTGGTGTATTTTTGTTTTGTTTGTCTTCCTCCTGTATCTTGTGTGTCTAGTGTTACCAGTATCTCTCTGTGTTATATTTTTGTTTTCTTTGTCTTCCTCCTGTATCTTGTGTTTCTAGTGTTACCAGTATCTCTCTGTGTTGTATTTTTGTTTTGTTTGTCTTCCTCCTGTATCTTGTGTGTCTAGTGTTACCAGTATTTCTCTTTGTTGTATTTTTGTTTTGTTTGTCTTCCTCCTGTATCTTGTGTGTCTAGTGTTACCAGTATCTCTCTGTGTTATATTTTTGTTTTGTTTATCTTCCTCCTGTATCTTGTGTGTCTAGTGTTACCAGTATCTCTCTTTGTTGTATTTTTGTTTTGTTTGTCTTCCTCCTGTATCTTGTGTGTCTAGTGTTACCAGTATCTCTCTTTGTTGTATTTTTGTTTTGTTTGTCTTCTTCCTGTATCCTGTGTGTCTAGTGTTACCAGTATCTCTCTTTATTATATTTTTGTTTTGTTTGTCTTCCTCCTGTATCCTGTGTGTCTAGTGTTGCTAGTATCTCTCTGTGGTGTATTTTTGTTTTGTTTGTCTTCCTCCTGTATCTTGTGTGTCTAGTGTTACCAGTATCTCTCTGTGTTATATTTTTGTTTTGTTTGTCTTCCTCCTGTATCTTGTGTGTCTAGTGTTACCAGTATCTCTCTGTGTTATATTTTTGTTTTGTTTATCTTCCTCCTGTATCTTGTGTGTCTAGTGTTACCAGTATCTCTCTTTGTTGTATTTTTGTTTTGTTTGTCTTCCTCCTGTATCTTGTGTGTCTAGTGTTACCAGTATCTCTCTTTGTTGTATTTTTTGTTTTTTTGTCCTCCTCCTGTATCTTGTGTGTCTAGTGTTACCAGTGTCTCTCTGTGTTGTATTTTGGTTTTGTTTGTCTTCCTCCTGTATCTTGTGTGTCTAGTGTTACCAGTATCTCTCTTTGTTGTATTTTTGTTTTGTTTGTCTTCCTCCTGTATCTTGTGTGTCTAGTGTTACCAGTATCTCTCTTTGTTGTATTTTTGTTTTGTTTGTCTTCTTCCTGTATCTTGTGTGTCTAGTGTTACCAGTATCTCTCTTTATTATATTTTTGTTTTGTTTGTCTTCCTCCTGTATCTTGTGTGTCTAGTGTTACCAGTATCTCTCTTTGTTGTATTTTTGTTTTGTTTGTCTTCCTCCTGTAGCTTGTGTGTCTAGTGTTACCAGTATCTCTCTTTGTTGTATTTTTGTTTTGTTTGTCTTCCTCCTGTATCCTGTGTGTCTAGTGTTGCCAGTATCTCTCTGTGGTGTATTTTTGTTTTGTTTGTCTTCCTCCTGTATCTTGTGTGTCTAGTGTTACCAGTGTCTCTCTTTGTTGTATGTTTGTTTTGTTTGTCTTCCTCCTGTATCTTGTGTGTCTAGTGTTACCAGTATCTCTCTGTGTTATATTTTTGTTTTGTTTGTCTTCCTCCTGTATCTTGTGTGTCTAGTGTTGCCAGTATCTCTCTGTGTTGTATTTTTGTTTTGTTTGTCTTCCTCCTATATCTTGTGTGTCTAGTGTTACCAGTATCTCTCTGTGTTGTATTTTTTGTTTTGTTTGTTTTCCTCCTGTATCTTGTGTGTCTAGTGTTGCCAGTATATCTCTGTGTTGTATTTTTGTTTTGTTTGTCTTCCTCCTGTATCTTGTGTGTCTAGTGTTACCAGTATCTCTCTTTGTTGTATTTTTGTTTTGTTTGTCTTCCTCCTGTATCTTGTGTGTCTAGTGTTGCCAGTATCTCTCTGTGTTGTATTTTTGTTTTGTTTGTCTTCCTCCTATATCTTGTGTGTCTAGTGCTACCAGTATCTCTCTTTGTTGTATTTTTGTTTTGTTTGTCTTCCTCCTATATCTTGTGTGTCTAGTGTTGCCAGTATCTATTTTTGTTGTATTTTTGTTTTGTTTGTCTTCCTCCTGTATCTTGTGTGTCTAGTTTTACCAGTATCTCTCTTTGTTGTATTTTTGTTTTGTTTGTCTTCCTCCTGTATCTTGTGTGTCTAGTGTTACCAGTATCTCTCTTTGTTGTATTTTTGTTTTTTGTTTGTCTTCTTCCTGTATCTTGTGTGTCTAGTGTTACCAGTATCTCTCTTTATTATATTTTTGTTTTGTTTGTCTTCCTCCTGTATCTTGTGTGTCTAGTGTTACCAGTATCTCTCTTTGTTGTATTTTTGTTTTGTTTGTCTTCCTCCTGTATCCTGTGTGTCTAGTGTTGCCAGTATCTCTCTGTGGTGTATTTTTGTTTTGTTTGTCTTCCTCCTGTATCTTGTGTGTCTAGTGTTACCAGTATCTCTCTGTGTTATATTTTTGTTTTCTTTGTCTTCCTCCTGTATCTTGTGTTTCTAGTGTTACCAGTATCTCTCTGTGTTGTATTTTTGTTTTGTTTGTCTTCCTCCTGTATCTTGTGTGTCTAGTGTTACCAGTATTTCTCTTTGTTGTATTTTTGTTTTGTTTGTCTTCCTCCTGTATCTTGTGTGTCTAGTGTTACCAGTATCTCTCTGTGTTATATTTTTGTTTTGTTTATCTTCCTCCTGTATCTTGTGTGTCTAGTGTTACCAGTATCTCTCTTTGTTGTATTTTTGTTTTGTTTGTCTTCCTCCTGTATCTTGTGTGTCTAGTGTTACCAGTATCTCTCTTTGTTGTATTTTTGTTTTGTTTGTCTTCTTCCTGTATCCTGTGTGTCTAGTGTTACCAGTATCTCTCTTTATTATATTTTTGTTTTGTTTGTCTTCCTCCTGTATCCTGTGTGTCTAGTGTTGCTAGTATCTCTCTGTGGTGTATTTTTGTTTTGTTTGTCTTCCTCCTGTATCTTGTGTGTCTAGTGTTACCAGTATCTCTCTGTGTTATATTTTTGTTTTGTTTGTCTTCCTCCTGTATCTTGTGTGTCTAGTGTTACCAGTATCTCTCTGTGTTATATTTTTGTTTTGTTTATCTTCCTCCTGTATCTTGTGTGTCTAGTGTTACCAGTATCTCTCTTTGTTGTATTTTTGTTTTGTTTGTCTTCCTCCTGTATCTTGTGTGTCTAGTGTTACCAGTATCTCTCTTTGTTGTATTTTTTGTTTTTTTGTCCTCCTCCTGTATCTTGTGTGTCTAGTGTTACCAGTGTCTCTCTGTGTTGTATTTTGGTTTTGTTTGTCTTCCTCCTGTATCTTGTGTGTCTAGTGTTACCAGTATCTCTCTTTGTTGTATTTTTGTTTTGTTTGTCTTCCTCCTGTATCTTGTGTGTCTAGTGTTACCAGTATCTCTCTTTGTTGTATTTTTGTTTTGTTTGTCTTCTTCCTGTATCTTGTGTGTCTAGTGTTACCAGTATCTCTCTTTATTATATTTTTGTTTTGTTTGTCTTCCTCCTGTATCTTGTGTGTCTAGTGTTACCAGTATCTCTCTTTGTTGTATTTTTGTTTTGTTTGTCTTCCTCCTGTAGCTTGTGTGTCTAGTGTTACCAGTATCTCTCTTTGTTGTATTTTTGTTTTGTTTGTCTTCCTCCTGTATCCTGTGTGTCTAGTGTTGCCAGTATCTCTCTGTGGTGTATTTTTGTTTTGTTTGTCTTCCTCCTGTATCTTGTGTGTCTAGTGTTACCAGTATCTCTCTGTGTTATATTTTTGTTTTCTTTGTCTTCCTCCTGTATCTTGTGTGTCTAGTGTTACCAGTATCTCTCTGTGTTGTATTTTTGTTTTCTTTGTCTTCCTCCTGTATCTTGTGTGTCTAGTGTTACCAGTATTTCTCTTTGTTGTATTTTTGTTTTGTTTGTCTTCCTCCTGTATCTTGTGTGTCTAGTGTTACCAGTATCTCTCTGTGTTATATTTTTGTTTTGTTTATCTTCCTCCTGTATCTTGTGTGTCTAGTGTTACCAGTATCTCTCTTTGTTGTATTTTTGTTTTGTTTGTCTTCCTCCTGTATCTTGTGTGTCTAGTGTTACCAGTATCTCTCTTTGTTGTATTTTTTGTTTTTTTGTCCTCCTCCTGTATCTTGTGTGTCTAGTGTTACCAGTGTCTCTCTGTGTTGTATTTTTGTTTTGTTTGTCTTCCTCCTGTATCTTGTGTGTCTAGTGTTACCAGTATCTCTCTTTGTTGTATTTATGTTTTGTTTGTCTTCCTCCTGTATCTTGTGTGTCTAGTGTTACCAGTATCTCTCTTTGTTGTATTTTTGTTTTGTTTGTCTTCCTCCTGTATCTTGTGTGTCTAGTGTTACCAGTAGCTCTCTTTGTTGTATTTCGTTTTGTTTGTCTTCCTCCTGTATCTTGTGTGTCTAGTGTTACCAGTATTTCTCTTTGTTGTATTTTTGTTTTGTTTGTCTTCCTCCTGTATCTTGTGTGTCTAGTGTTACCAGTATCTCTCTTTGTTGTATTTTTTGTTTTGTTTGTCTTCCTCCTGTATCTTGTGTGTCTAGTGTTACCAGTGTCTCTCTTTGTTGTATTTTTGTTTTGTTTGTCTTCCTCCTGTATATTGTGTGTCTAGTGTTACCAGTATCTCTCTTTGTTGTATTTTTGTTTTGTTTGTCTTCCTCCTGTATCGTGTGTGTCTAGTGTTACCAGTATCTCTCTGTGTTATATTTTTGTTTTGTTTGTCTTCCTCCTGTATCTTGTGTGTCTAGTGTTGCCAGTATCTCTCTGTGTTGTATTTTTGTTTTGTTTGTCTTCCTCCTATATCTTGTGTGTCTAGTGTTACCAGTATCTCTCTGTGTTGTGTTTTTTGTTTTGTTTGTCTTCCTCCTGTATCTTGTGTGTCTAGTGTTGCCAGTATCTCTCTGTGTTGTATTTTTGTTTTGTTTGTCTTCCTCCTGTATCTTGTGTGTCTAGTGTTACCAGTATCTCTCTTTGTTGTATTTTTGTTTTGTTTGTCTTCCTCCTGTATCTTGTGTGTCTAGTGTTGCCAGTATCTCTCTGTGTTGTATTTTTGTTTTGTTTGTCTTCCTCCTATATCTTGTGTGTCTAGTGCTACCAGTATCTCTCTTTGTTGTATTTTTGTTTTGTTTGTCTTCCTCCTATATCTTGTGTGTCTAGTGTTGCCAGTATCTATTTTTGTTGTATTTTTGTTTTGTTTGTCTTCCTCCTGTATCTTGTGTGTCTAGTGTTACCAGTATCTCTCTTTGTTGTATTTTTGTTTTGTTTGTCTTCCTCCTGTATCTTGTGTGTCTAGTGTTACCAGTATCTCTCTTTGTTGTATTTTTGTTTTGTTTGTCTTCTTCCTGTATCTTGTGTGTCTAGTGTTACCAGTATCTCTCTTTATTATATTTTTGTTTTGTTTGTCTTCCTCCTGTATCTTGTGTGTCTAGTGTTACCAGTATCTCTCTTTGTTGTATTTTTGTTTTGTTTGTCTTCCTCCTGTATCCTGTGTGTCTAGTGTTGCCAGTATCTCTCTGTGGTGTATTTTTGTTTTGTTTGTCTTCCTCCTGTATCTTGTGTGTCTAGTGTTACCAGTATCTCTCTGTGTTATATTTTTGTTTTCTTTGTCTTCCTCCTGTATCTTGTGTGTCTAGTGTTACCAGTATCTCTCTGTGTTGTATTTTTGTTTTGTTTGTCTTCCTCCTGTATCTTGTGTGTCTAGTGTTACCAGTATTTCTCTTTGTTGTATTTTTGTTTTGTTTGTCTTCCTCCTGTATCTTGTGTGTCTAGTGTTACCAGTATCTCTCTGTGTTATATTTTTGTTTTGTTTATCTTCCTCCTGTATCTTGTGTGTCTAGTGTTACCAGTATCTCTCTTTGTTGTATTTTTGTTTTGTTTGTCTTCCTCCTGTATCTTGTGTGTCTAGTGTTACCAGTATCTCTCTTTGTTGTATTTTTTGTTTTTTTGTCCTCCTCCTGTATCTTGTGTGTCTAGTGTTACCAGTGTCTCTCTTTGTTGTATTTTTGTTTTGTTTGTCTTCCTCCTGTATCTTGTGTGTCTAGTTTTACCAGTATCTCTCTTTGTTGTATTTTTGTTTTGTTTGTCTTCCTCCTGTATCTTGTGTGTCTAGTGTTACCAGTATCTCTCTTTGTTGTATTTTTGTTTTGTTTGTCTTCCTCCTGTATCTTGTGTGTCTAGTGTTACCAGTATCTCTCTTTGTTGTATTTTTGTTTTGTTTGTCTTCCTCCTGTATCTTGTGTGTCTAGTGTTACCAGTATCTCTCTTTGTTGTATTTTTGTTTTGTTTGTCTTCTTCCTGTATCTTGTGTGTCTAGTGTTACCAGTATCTCTCTTTATTATATTTTTGTTTTGTTTGTCTTCCTCCTGTATCTTGTGTGTCTAGTGTTACCAGTATCTCTCTTTGTTGTATTTTTGTTTTGTTTGTCTTCCTCCTGTAGCTTGTGTGTCTAGTGTTACCAGTATCTCTCTTTGTTGTATTTTTGTTGTGTTTGTCTTCCTCCTGTATCCTGTGTGTCTAGTGTTGCCAGTATCTCTCTGTGGTGTATTTTTGTTTTGTTTGTCTTCCTCCTGTATTTTGTGTGTCTAGTGTTACCAGTATCTCTCTGTGTTATATTTTTGTTTTGTTTGTCTTCCTCCTGTATCTTGTGTGTCTAGTGTTACCAGTATCTCTCTGTGTTATATTTTTGTTTTGTTTATCTTCCTCCTGTATCTTGTGTGTCTAGTGTTACCAGTATCTCTCTTTGTTGTATTTTTGTTTTGTTTGTCTTCCTCCTGTATCTTGTGTGTCTAGTGTTACCAGTATCTCTCTTTGTTGTATTTTTTGTTTTTTTGTCCTCCTCCTGTATCTTGTGTGTCTAGTGTTACCAGTGTCTCACTGTGTTGTATTTTTGTTTTGTTTGTCTTCCTACTGTATCTTGTGTGTCTAGTGTTACCAGTATCTCTCTTTGTTGTATTTTTGTTTTGTTTGTCTTCCTCCTGTATCTTGTGTGTCTAGTGTTACCAGTATCTCTCTTTGTTGTATTTTTTGTTTTTTTGTCCTCCTCCTGTATCTTGTGTGTCTAGTGTTACCAGTGTCTCTCTGTGTTGTATTTTTGTTTTGTTTGTCTTCCTCCTGTATCTTGTGTGTCTAGTGTTACCAGTATCTCTCTTTGTTGTATTTATGTTTTGTTTGTCTTCCTCCTGTATCTTGTGTGTCTAGTGTTACCAGTATCTCTCTTTGTTGTATTTTTGTTTTGTTTGTCTTCCTCCTGTATCTTGTGTGTCTAGTGTTACCAGTAGCTCTCTTTGTTGTATTTCGTTTTGTTTGTCTTCCTCCTGTATCTTGTGTGTCTAGTGTTACCAGTATTTCTCTTTGTTGTATTTTTGTTTTGTTTGTCTTCCTCCTGTATCTTGTGTGTCTAGTGTTACCAGTATCTCTCTTTGTTGTATTTTTTGTTTTGTTTGTCTTCCTCCTGTATCTTGTGTGTCTAGTGTTACCAGTGTCTCTCTTTGTTGTATTTTTGTTTTGTTTGTCTTCCTCCTGTATATTGTGTGTCTAGTGTTACCAGTATCTCTCTTTGTTGTATTTTTGTTTTGTTTGTCTTCCTCCTGTATCGTGTGTGTCTAGTGTTACCAGTATCTCTCTGTGTTATATTTTTGTTTTGTTTGTCTTCCTCCTGTATCTTGTGTGTCTAGTGTTGCCAGTATCTCTCTGTGTTGTATTTTTGTTTTGTTTGTCTTCCTCCTATATCTTGTGTGTCTAGTGTTACCAGTATCTCTCTGTGTTGTGTTTTTTGTTTTGTTTGTCTTCCTCCTGTATCTTGTGTGTCTAGTGTTGCCAGTATCTCTCTGTGTTGTATTTTTGTTTTGTTTGTCTTCCTCCTGTATCTTGTGTGTCTAGTGTTACCAGTATCTCTCTTTGTTGTATTTTTGTTTTGTTTGTCTTCCTCCTGTATCTTGTGTGTCTAGTGTTGCCAGTATCTCTCTGTGTTGTATTTTTGTTTTGTTTGTCTTCCTCCTATATCTTGTGTGTCTAGTGCTACCAGTATCTCTCTTTGTTGTATTTTTGTTTTGTTTGTCTTCCTCCTATATCTTGTGTGTCTAGTGTTGCCAGTATCTATTTTTGTTGTATTTTTGTTTTGTTTGTCTTCCTCCTGTATCTTGTGTGTCTAGTGTTACCAGTATCTCTCTTTGTTGTATTTTTGTTTTGTTTGTCTTCCTCCTGTATCTTGTGTGTCTAGTGTTACCAGTATCTCTCTTTGTTGTATTTTTGTTTTGTTTGTCTTCTTCCTGTATCTTGTGTGTCTAGTGTTACCAGTATCTCTCTTTATTATATTTTTGTTTTGTTTGTCTTCCTCCTGTATCTTGTGTGTCTAGTGTTACCAGTATCTCTCTTTGTTGTATTTTTGTTTTGTTTGTCTTCCTCCTGTATCCTGTGTGTCTAGTGTTGCCAGTATCTCTCTGTGGTGTATTTTTGTTTTGTTTGTCTTCCTCCTGTATCTTGTGTGTCTAGTGTTACCAGTATCTCTCTGTGTTATATTTTTGTTTTCTTTGTCTTCCTCCTGTATCTTGTGTGTCTAGTGTTACCAGTATCTCTCTGTGTTGTATTTTTGTTTTGTTTGTCTTCCTCCTGTATCTTGTGTGTCTAGTGTTACCAGTATTTCTCTTTGTTGTATTTTTGTTTTGTTTGTCTTCCTCCTGTATCTTGTGTGTCTAGTGTTACCAGTATCTCTCTGTGTTATATTTTTGTTTTGTTTATCTTCCTCCTGTATCTTGTGTGTCTAGTGTTACCAGTATCTCTCTTTGTTGTATTTTTGTTTTGTTTGTCTTCCTCCTGTATCTTGTGTGTCTAGTGTTACCAGTATCTCTCTTTGTTGTATTTTTTGTTTTTTTGTCCTCCTCCTGTATCTTGTGTGTCTAGTGTTACCAGTGTCTCTCTTTGTTGTATTTTTGTTTTGTTTGTCTTCCTCCTGTATCTTGTGTGTCTAGTTTTACCAGTATCTCTCTTTGTTGTATTTTTGTTTTGTTTGTCTTCCTCCTGTATCTTGTGTGTCTAGTGTTACCAGTATCTCTCTTTGTTGTATTTTTGTTTTGTTTGTCTTCCTCCTGTATCTTGTGTGTCTAGTGTTACCAGTATCTCTCTTTGTTGTATTTTTGTTTTGTTTGTCTTCCTCCTGTATCTTGTGTGTCTAGTGTTACCAGTATCTCTCTTTGTTGTATTTTTGTTTTGTTTGTCTTCTTCCTGTATCTTGTGTGTCTAGTGTTACCAGTATCTCTCTTTATTATATTTTTGTTTTGTTTGTCTTCCTCCTGTATCTTGTGTGTCTAGTGTTACCAGTATCTCTCTTTGTTGTATTTTTGTTTTGTTTGTCTTCCTCCTGTAGCTTGTGTGTCTAGTGTTACCAGTATCTCTCTTTGTTGTATTTTTGTTGTGTTTGTCTTCCTCCTGTATCCTGTGTGTCTAGTGTTGCCAGTATCTCTCTGTGGTGTATTTTTGTTTTGTTTGTCTTCCTCCTGTATTTTGTGTGTCTAGTGTTACCAGTATCTCTCTGTGTTATATTTTTGTTTTGTTTGTCTTCCTCCTGTATCTTGTGTGTCTAGTGTTACCAGTATCTCTCTGTGTTATATTTTTGTTTTGTTTATCTTCCTCCTGTATCTTGTGTGTCTAGTGTTACCAGTATCTCTCTTTGTTGTATTTTTGTTTTGTTTGTCTTCCTCCTGTATCTTGTGTGTCTAATGTTACCAGTATCTCTCTTTGTTGTATTTTTTGTTTTTTTGTCCTCCTCCTGTATCTTGTGTGTCTAGTGTTACCAGTGTCTCACTGTGTTGTATTTTTGTTTTGTTTGTCTTCCTACTGTATCTTGTGTGTCTAGTGTTACCAGTATCTCTCTTTGTTGTATTTTTGTTTTGTTTGTCTTCCTCCTGTATCTTGTGTGTCTAGTGTTACCAGTATCTCTCTTTGTTGTATTTTGTTTTGTTTGTCTTCCTCCTGTATCTTGTGTGTCTAGTGTTACCAGTATTTCTCTTTGTTATATTTTTGTTTTGTTTGTCTTCCTCCTGTATCTTGTGTGTCTAGTGTTACCAGTATCTCTCTTTGTTGTATTTTTTGTTTTGTTTGTCTTCCTCCTGTATCTTGTGTGTCTAGTGTTACCAGTGTCTCTCTTTGTTGTATTTTTGTTTTGTTTGTCTTCCTCCTGTATCTTGTGTGTCTAGTGTTACCAGTATCTCTCTTTGTTGTATTTTTGTTTTGTTTGTCTTCCTCCTGTATCTTGTGTGTCTAGTGTTACCAGTATCTCTCTGTGTTATATTTTTGTTTTGTTTGTCTTCCTCCTGTATCTTGTGTGTCTAGTGTTGCCAGTATCTCTCTGTGTTGTATTTTTGTTTTGTTTGTCTTCCTCCTATATCTTGTGTGTCTAGTGTTACCAGTATCTCTCTGTGTTGTATTTTTTGTTTTGTTTGTCTTCCTCCTGTATCTTGTGTGTCTAGTGTTGCCAGTATCTCTCTGTGTTGTATTTTTGTTTTGTTTGTCTTCCTCCTGTATCTTGTGTGTCTAGTGTTACCAGTATCTCTCTTTGTTGTATTTTTGTTTTGTTTGTCTTCCTCCTGTATCTTGTGTGTCTAGTGTTGCCAGTATCTATCTGTGTTGTATTTTTGTTTTGTTTGTCTTCCTCCTATATCTTGTGTGTCTAGTGTTACCAGTATCTCTCTGTGTTGTGTTTTTTGTTTTGTTTGTCTTCCTCCTGTATCTTGTGTGTCTAGTGTTGCCAGTATCTCTCTGTGGTGTATTTTTGTTTTGTTTGTCTTCCTCCTGTATCTTGTGTGTCTAGTGTTACCAGTATCTCTCTGTGTTGTATTTTTTGTTTTGTTTGTCTTCCTCCTGTATCTTGTGTGTCTAGTGTTACCAGTATCTCTCTGTGTTGTATTTTTGCTTTGTTTGTCTTCCTCCTGTATCTTGTGTGTCTAGTGTTGCCAGTATCTCTCGGTGTTGTATTTTTGTTTTGTTTGTCCTCCTCCTATATCTTGTGTGTCTAGTGTTGCCAGTATCTCTCGGTGTTGTATTTTTTGTTTTGTTTGTCTTCCTCCTGTATCTTGTGTGTCTATTGTTACCAGTATCTCTCTGTGTTATATTTTTGTTTTGTTTGTCTTCCTCCTGTATCTTGTGTGTCTATTGTTGCCAGTATCTATTTTTGTTGTATTCTTGCTTAGTTTGTCTTCCTCCTATATATTGTGTGTCTAGTGCTACCAGTATCTCTCTTTGTTGTATTTTTGTTTTGTTTGTCTTCCTCCTATATCTTGTGTGTCTAGTGTTGCCAGTATCTATTTTTGTTGTATTTTTGTTTTGTTTGTCTTCCTCCTGTATCTTGTGTGTCTAGTGTTACCAGTATCTCTCTTTGTTGTATTTTTGTTTTGTTTGTCTTCCTCCTGTATCTTGTGTGTCAAGTGTTACCAGTATCTCTCGTTGTTGTATTTTTGTTTTGTTTGTCTTCTTCCTGTATCTTGTGTGTCAAGTGTTACCAGTATCTCTGTTTGTTGTATTTTTGTTTTGTTTGTCTTCCTCCTGTATCTTGTGTGTCTAGTGCTACCAGTATCTCTCTTTGTTGTATTTTTGTTTTGTTTGTCTTCCTCCTATATCTTGTGTGTCTAGTGTTGCCAGTATCTATTTTTGTTATATTTTTGTTTTGTTTGTCTTCCTGCTGTATCTTGTGTGTCTAGTGTTACCAGTATCTCTCTTTGTTGTATTTTTGTTTTGTTTGTCTTCCTCCTGTATCTTGTGTGTCTAGTGTTGCCAGTATCTCTCTGTGTTGTATTTTTGTTTTGTTTGTCTTCCTCTTATATCTTGTGTGTCTAGTGCTACCAGTATCTCTCTTTGTTGTATTTTTGTTTTGTTTGTCTTCCTCCTATATCTTGTGTGTCTAGTGTTGCCAGTATCTATTTTTGTTGTATTTTTGTTTTGTTTGTCTTCCTCCTGTATCTTGTGTGTCTAGTGTTACCAGTATCTCTCTTTGTTGTATTTTTGTTTTGTTTGTCTTCCTCCTGTATCTTGTGTGTCTAGTGTTACCAGTATCTCTCTTTGTTGTATTTTTGTTTTGTTTGTCTTCTTCCTGTATCTTGTGTGTCTAGTGTTACCAGTATCTCTCTTTATTATATTTTTGTTTTGTTTGTCTTCCTCCTGTATCTTGTGTGTCTAGTGTTACCAGTATCTCTCTTTGTTGTATTTTTGTTTTGTTTGTCTTCCTCCTGTATCCTGTGTGTCTAGTGTTACCAGTATCTCTCTTTGTTGTATTTTTGTTTTGTTTGTCTTCCTCCTGTATCCTGTGTGTCTAGTGTTGCCAGTATCTCTCTGTGGTGTATTTTTGTTTTGTTTGTCTTCCTCCTGTATCTTGTGTGTCTAGTGTTACCAGTATCTCTCTGTGTTATATTTTTGTTTTCTTTGTCTTCCTCCTGTATCTTGTGTGTCTAGTGTTACCAGTATCTCTCTGTGTTGTATTTTTGTTTTCTTTGTCTTCCTCCTGTATCTTGTGTGTCTAGTGTTACCAGTATTTCTCTTTGTTGTATTTTTGTTTTGTTTGTCTTCCTCCTGTATCTTGTGTGTCTAGTGTTACCAGTATCTCTCTGTGTTATATTTTTGTTTTGTTTATCTTCCTCCTGTATCTTGTGTGTCTAGTGTTACCAGTATCTCTCTTTGTTGTATTTTTGTTTTGTTTGTCTTCCTCCTGTATCTTGTGTGTCTAGTGTTACCAGTATCTCTCTTTGTTGTATTTTTTGTTTTTTTGTCCTCCTCCTGTATCTTGTGTGTCTAGTGTTACCAGTGTCTCTCTGTGTTGTATTTTTGTTTTGTTTGTCTTCCTCCTGTATCTTGTGTGTCTAGTGTTACCAGTATCTCTCTTTGTTGTATTTATGTTTTGTTTGTCTTCCTCCTGTATCTTGTGTGTCTAGTGTTACCAGTATCTCTCTTTGTTGTATTTTTGTTTTGTTTGTCTTCCTCCTGTATCTTGTGTGTCTAGTGTTACCAGTAGCTCTCTTTGTTGTATTTCGTTTTGTTTGTCTTCCTCCTGTATCTTGTGTGTCTAGTGTTACCAGTATTTCTCTTTGTTGTATTTTTGTTTTGTTTGTCTTCCTCCTGTATCTTGTGTGTCTAGTGTTACCAGTATCTCTCTTTGTTGTATTTTTTGTTTTGTTTGTCTTCCTCCTGTATCTTGTGTGTCTAGTGTTACCAGTGTCTCTCTTTGTTGTATTTTTGTTTTGTTTGTCTTCCTCCTGTATATTGTGTGTCTAGTGTTACCAGTATCTCTCTTTGTTGTATTTTTGTTTTGTTTGTCTTCCTCCTGTATCGTGTGTGTCTAGTGTTACCAGTATCTCTCTGTGTTATATTTTTGTTTTGTTTGTCTTCCTCCTGTATCTTGTGTGTCTAGTGTTGCCAGTATCTCTCTGTGTTGTATTTTTGTTTTGTTTGTCTTCCTCCTATATCTTGTGTGTCTAGTGTTACCAGTATCTCTCTGTGTTGTATTTTTTGTTTTGTTTGTCTTCCTCCTGTATCTTGTGTGTCTAGTGTTGCCAGTATCTCTCTGTGTTGTATTTTTGTTTTGTTTGTCTTCCTCCTGTATCTTGTGTGTCTAGTGTTACCAGTATCTCTCTTTGTTGTATTTTTGTTTTGTTTGTCTTCCTCCTGTATCTTGTGTGTCTAGTGTTGCCAGTATCTCTCTGTGTTGTATTTTTGTTTTGTTTGTCTTCCTCCTATATCTTGTGTGTCTAGTGCTACCAGTATCTCTCTTTGTTGTATTTTTGTTTTGTTTGTCTTCCTCCTATATCTTGTGTGTCTAGTGTTGCCAGTATCTATTTTTGTTGTATTTTTGTTTTGTTTGTCTTCCTCCTGTATCTTGTGTGTCTAGTGTTACCAGTATCTCTCTTTGTTGTATTTTTGTTTTGTTTGTCTTCCTCCTGTATCTTGTGTGTCTAGTGTTACCAGTATCTCTCTTTGTTGTATTTTTGTTTTGTTTGTCTTCTTCCTGTATCTTGTGTGTCTAGTGTTACCAGTATCTCTCTTTATTATATTTTTGTTTTGTTTGTCTTCCTCCTGTATCTTGTGTGTCTAGTGTTACCAGTATCTCTCTTTGTTGTATTTTTGTTTTGTTTGTCTTCCTCCTGTATCCTGTGTGTCTAGTGTTGCCAGTATCTCTCTGTGGTGTATTTTTGTTTTGTTTGTCTTCCTCCTGTATCTTGTGTGTCTAGTGTTACCAGTATCTCTCTGTGTTATATTTTTGTTTTCTTTGTCTTCCTCCTGTATCTTGTGTGTCTAGTGTTACCAGTATCTCTCTGTGTTGTATTTTTGTTTTGTTTGTCTTCCTCCTGTATCTTGTGTGTCTAGTGTTACCAGTATTTCTCTTTGTTGTATTTTTGTTTTGTTTGTCTTCCTCCTGTATCTTGTGTGTCTAGTGTTACCAGTATCTCTCTGTGTTATATTTTTGTTTTGTTTATCTTCCTCCTGTATCTTGTGTGTCTAGTGTTACCAGTATCTCTCTTTGTTGTATTTTTGTTTTGTTTGTCTTCTTCCTGTATCTTGTGTGTCTAGTGTTACCAGTATCTCTCTTTGTTGTATTTTTTGTTTTTTTGTCCTCCTCCTGTATCTTGTGTGTCTAGTGTTACCAGTGTCTCTCTTTGTTGTATTTTTGTTTTGTTTGTCTTCCTCCTGTATCTTGTGTGTCTAGTTTTACCAGTATCTCTCTTTGTTGTATTTTTGTTTTGTTTGTCTTCCTCCTGTATCTTGTGTGTCTAGTGTTACCAGTATCTCTCTTTGTTGTATTTTTGTTTTGTTTGTCTTCCTCCTGTATCTTGTGTGTCTAGTGTTACCAGTATCTCTCTTTGTTGTATTTTTGTTTTGTTTGTCTTCCTCCTGTATCTTGTGTGTCTAGTGTTACCAGTATCTCTCTTTGTTGTATTTTTGTTTTGTTTGTCTTCTTCCTGTATCTTGTGTGTCTAGTGTTACCAGTATCTCTCTTTATTATATTTTTGTTTTGTTTGTCTTCCTCCTGTATCTTGTGTGTCTAGTGTTACCAGTATCTCTCTTTGTTGTATTTTTGTTTTGTTTGTCTTCCTCCTGTAGCTTGTGTGTCTAGTGTTACCAGTATCTCTCTTTGTTGTATTTTTGTTGTGTTTGTCTTCCTCCTGTATCCTGTGTGTCTAGTGTTGCCAGTATCTCTCTGTGGTGTATTTTTGTTTTGTTTGTCTTCCTCCTGTATTTTGTGTGTCTAGTGTTACCAGTATCTCTCTGTGTTATATTTTTGTTTTGTTTGTCTTCCTCCTGTATCTTGTGTGTCTAGTGTTACCAGTATCTCTCTGTGTTATATTTTTGTTTTGTTTATCTTCCTCCTGTATCTTGTGTGTCTAGTGTTACCAGTATCTCTCTTTGTTGTATTTTTGTTTTGTTTGTCTTCCTCCTGTATCTTGTGTGTCTAGTGTTACCAGTATCTCTCTTTGTTGTATTTTTTGTTTTTTTGTCCTCCTCCTGTATCTTGTGTGTCTAGTGTTACCAGTGTCTCACTGTGTTGTATTTTTGTTTTGTTTGTCTTCCTACTGTATCTTGTGTGTCTAGTGTTACCAGTATCTCTCTTTGTTGTATTTTTGTTTTGTTTGTCTTCCTCCTGTATCTTGTGTGTCTAGTGTTACCAGTATCTCTCTTTGTTGTATTTTGTTTTGTTTGTCTTCCTCCTGTATCTTGTGTGTCTAGTGTTACCAGTATTTCTCTTTGTTATATTTTTGTTTTGTTTGTCTTCCTCCTGTATCTTGTGTGTCTAGTGTTACCAGTATCTCTCTTTGTTGTATTTTTTGTTTTGTTTGTCTTCCTCCTGTATCTTGTGTGTCTAGTGTTACCAGTGTCTCTCTTTGTTGTATTTTTGTTTTGTTTGTCTTCCTCCTGTATCTTGTGTGTCTAGTGTTACCAGTATCTCTCTTTGTTGTATTTTTGTTTTGTTTGTCTTCCTCCTGTATCTTGTGTGTCTAGTGTTACCAGTATCTCTCTGTGTTATATTTTTGTTTTGTTTGTCTTCCTCCTGTATCTTGTGTGTCTAGTGTTGCCAGTATCTCTCTGTGTTGTATTTTTGTTTTGTTTGTCTTCCTCCTATATCTTGTGTGTCTAGTGTTACCAGTATCTCTCTGTGTTGTATTTTTTGTTTTGTTTGTCTTCCTCCTGTATCTTGTGTGTCTAGTGTTGCCAGTATCTCTCTGTGTTGTATTTTTGTTTTGTTTGTCTTCCTCCTGTATCTTGTGTGTCTAGTGTTACCAGTATCTCTCTTTGTTGTATTTTTGTTTTGTTTGTCTTCCTCCTGTATCTTGTGTGTCTAGTGTTGCCAGTATCTATCTGTGTTGTATTTTTGTTTTGTTTGTCTTCCTCCTATATCTTGTGTGTCTAGTGTTACCAGTATCTCTCTGTGTTGTGTTTTTTGTTTTGTTTGTCTTCCTCCTGTATCTTGTGTGTCTAGTGTTGCCAGTATCTCTCTGTGGTGTATTTTTGTTTTGTTTGTCTTCCTCCTGTATCTTGTGTGTCTAGTGTTACCAGTATCTCTCTGTGTTGTATTTTTTGTTTTGTTTGTCTTCCTCCTGTATCTTGTGTGTCTAGTGTTACCAGTATCTCTCTGTGTTGTATTTTTGCTTTGTTTGTCTTCCTCCTGTATCTTGTGTGTCTAGTGTTGCCAGTATCTCTCGGTGTTGTATTTTTGTTTTGTTTGTCCTCCTCCTATATCTTGTGTGTCTAGTGTTGCCAGTATCTCTCTGTGTTGTATTTTTTGTTTTGTTTGTCTTCCTCCTGTATCTTGTGTGTCTAGTGTTACCAGTATCTCTCTGTGTTATATTTTTGTTTTGTTTGTCTTCCTCCTGTATCTTGTGTGTCTAGTGTTGCCAGTATCTATTTTTGTTGTATTCTTGCTTAGTTTGTCTTCCTCCTATATATTGTGTGTCTAGTGCTACCAGTATCTCTCTTTGTTGTATTTTTGTTTTGTTTGTCTTCCTCCTATATCTTGTGTGTCTAGTGTTGCCAGTATCTATTTTTGTTGTATTTTTGTTTTGTTTGTCTTCCTCCTGTATCTTGTGTGTCTAGTGTTACCAGTATCTCTCTTTGTTGTATTTTTGTTTTGTTTGTCTTCCTCCTGTATCTTGTGTGTCAAGTGTTACCAGTATCTCTCTTTGTTGTATTTTTGTTTTGTTTGTCTTCTTCCTGTATCTTGTGTGTCAAGTGTTACCAGTATCTCTGTTTGTTGTATTTTTGTTTTGTTTGTCTTCCTCCTGTATCTTGTGTGTCTAGTGCTACCAGTATCTCTCTTTGTTGTATTTTTGTTTTGTTTGTCTTCCTCCTATATCTTGTGTGTCTAGTGTTGCCAGTATCTATTTTTGTTATATTTTTGTTTTGTTTGTCTTCCTGCTGTATCTTGTGTGTCTAGTGTTGCCAGTATCTATTTTTGTTGTATTTTTGTTTTGTTTGTCTTCCTCCTGTATCTTGTGTGTCTAGTGTTACCAGTATCTCTCTTTGTTGTATTTTTGTTTTGCTTGTCTTCCTCCTGTATCTTGTGTGTCTAGTGTTACCAGTATCTCTCTTTGTTGTATTTTTGTTTTGTTTGTCTTCTTCCTGTATCTTGTGTGTCTAGTGTTACCAGTATCTCTCTTTATTATATTTTTGTTTTGTTTGTCTTCCTCCTGTATCTTGTGTGTCTAGTGTTACCAGTATCTCTCTTTGTTGTATTTTTGTTTTGTTTGTCTTCCTCCTGTATCCTGTGTGTCTAGTGTTGCCAGTATCTCTCTGTGGTGTATTTTTGTTTTGTTTGTCTTCCTCCTGTATCTTGTGTGTCTAGTGTTACCAGTATCTCTCTGTGTTATATTTTTGTTTTCTTTGTCTTCCTCCTGTATCTTGTGTGTCTAGTGTTACCAGTATCTCTCTGTGTTGTATTTTTGTTTTGTTTGTCTTCCTCCTGTATCTTGTGTGTCTAGTGTTACCAGTATTTCTCTTTGTTGTATTTTTGTTTTGTTTGTCTTCCTCCTGTATCTTGTGTGTCTAGTGTTACCAGTATCTCTCTGTGTTATATTTTTGTTTTGTTTATCTTCCTCCTGTATCTTGTGTGTCTAGTGTTACCAGTATCTCTCTTTGTTGTATTTTTGTTTTGTTTGTCTTCCTCCTGTATCTTGTGTGTCTAGTGTTACCAGTATCTCTCTTTGTTGTATTTTTTGTTTTTTGTCCTCCTCCTGTATCTTGTGTGTCTAGTGTTACCAGTGTCTCTCTTTGTTGTATTTTTGTTTTGTTTGTCTTCCTCCTGTATCGTGTGTGTCTAGTGTTACCAGTATCTCTCTTTGTTGTATTTTTGTTTTGTTTGTCTTCCTCCTGTATCTTGTGTGTCTAGTGTTACCAGTATCTCTCTTTGTTGTATTTTTGTTTTGTTTGTCTTCTTCCTGTATCTTGCGTGTCTAGTGTTACCAGTATCTCTCTTTATTATATTTTTGTTTTGTTTGTCTTCCTCCTGTATCTTGTGTGTCTAGTGTTACCAGTATCTCTCTTTATTATATTTTTGCTTTGTTTGTCTTCCTCCTGTATCTTGTGTGTCTAGTGTTACCAGTATCTCTCTTTGTTGTATTTTTGTTTTGTTTGTCTTCCTCCTGTATCCTGTGTGTCTAGTGTTGCCAGTATCTCTCTGTGGTGTATTTTTGTTTTGTTTGTCTTCCTCCTGTATCTTGTGTGTCTAGTGTTACCAGTATCTCTCTGTGTTATATTTTTGTTTTGTTTGTCTTCCTCCTGTATCTTGTGTGTCTAGTGTTACCAGTATCTCTCTGTGTTATATTTTTGTTTTGTTTATCTTCCTCCTGTATCTTGTGTGTCTAGTGTTACCAGTATCTCTCTTTGTTGTATTTTTGTTTTGTTTGTCTTCCTCCTGTATCTTGTGTGTCTAGTGTTACCAGTATCTCTCTTTGTTGTATTTTTTGTTTTTTTGTCCTCCTCCTGTATCTTGTGTGTCTAGTGTTACCAGTGTCTCTCTGTGTTGTATTTTTGTTTTGTGTGTCTTCCTCCTGTATCTTGTGTGTCTAGTGTTACCAGTATCTCTCTTTGTTGTATTTTTGTTTTGTTTGTCTTCCTCCTGTATCTTGTGTGTCTAGTGTTACCAGTATCTCTCTTTGTTGTATTTTTGTTTTGTTTGTCTTCCTCCTGTATCTTGTGTGTCTAGTGTTACCAGTATCTCTCTTTGTTGTATTTTGTTTTGTTTGTCTTCCTCCTGTATCTTGTGTGTCTAGTGTTACCAGTATTTCTCTTTGTTGTATTTTTGTTTTGTTTGTCTTCCTCCTGTATCTTGTGTGTCTAGTGTTACCAGTATCTCTCTTTGTTGTATTTTTTGTTTTGTTTGTCTTCCTCCTGTATCTTGTGTGTCTAGTGTTACCAGTGTCTCTCTTTGTTGTATTTTTGTTTTGTTTGTCTTCCTCCTGTATCTTGTGTGTCTAGTGTTACCAGTATCTCTCTTTGTTGTATTTTTGTTTTGTTTGTCTTCCTCCTGTATCTTGTGTGTCTAGTGTTGCCAGTATCTATCTGTGTTGTATTTTTGTTTTGTTTGTCTTCCTCCTATATCTTGTGTGTCTAGTGTTACCAGTATCTCTCTGTGTTGTGTTTTTTGTTTTGTTTGTCTTCCTCCTGTATCTTGTGTGTCTAGTGTTGCCAGTATCTCTCTGTGGTGTATTTTTGTTTTGTTTGTCTTCCTCCTGTATCTTGTGTGTCTAGTGTTACCAGTATCTCTCTGTGTTGTATTTTTTGTTTTGTTTGTCTTCCTCCTGTATCTTGTGTGTCTAGTGTTACCAGTATCTCTCTGTGTTGTATTTTTGCTTTGTTTGTCTTCCTCCTGTATCTTGTGTGTCTAGTGTTGCCAGTATCTCTCGGTGTTGTATTTTTGTTTTGTTTGTCCTCCTCCTATATCTTGTGTGTCTAGTGTTGCCAGTATCTCTCTGTGTTGTATTTTTTGTTTTGTTTGTCTTCCTCCTGTATCTTGTGTGTCTATTGTTACCAGTATCTCTCTGTGTTATATTTTTGTTTTGTTTGTCTTCCTCCTGTATCTTGTGTGTCTAGTGTTGCCAGTATCTATTTTTGTTGTATTCTTGCTTAGTTTGTCTTCCTCCTATATATTGTGTGTCTAGTGCTACCAGTATCTCTCTTTGTTGTATTTTTGTTTTGTTTGTCTTCCTCCTATATCTTGTGTGTCTAGTGTTGCCAGTATCTATTTTTGTTGTATTTTTGTTTTGTTTGTCTTCCTCCTGTATCCTGTGTGTCTAGTGTTGCCAGTATCTCTCTGTGGTGTATTTTTGTTTTGTTTGTCTTCCTCCTGTATCTTGTGTGTCTAGTGTTACCAGTATTTCTCTGTGTTATATTTTTGTTTTGTTTGTCTTCCTCCTGTATCTTGTGTGTCTAGTGTTACCAGTATCTCTCTGTGTTATATTTTTGTTTTGTTTATCTTCCTCCTGTATCTTGTGTGTCTAGTGTTACCAGTATCTCTCTTTGTTGTATTTTTGTTTTGTTTGTCTTCCTCTTGTATCTTGTGTGTCTAGTGTTACCAGTATCTCTCTTTGTTGTATTTTTTGTTTTTTTGTCCTCCTCCTGTATCTTGTGTGTCTAGTGTTACCAGTGTCTCTCTGTGTTGTATTTTTGTTTTGTGTGTCTTCCTCCTGTATCTTGTGTGTCTAGTGTTACCAGTATCTCTCTTTGTTGTATTTTTGTTTTGTTTGTCTTCCTCCTGTATCTTGTGTGTCTAGTGTTACCAGTATCTCTCTTTGTTGTATTTTTGTTTTGTTTGTCTTCCTCCTGTATCTTGTGTGTCTAGTGTTACCAGTATCTCTCTTTGTTGTATTTTGTTTTGTTTGTCTTCCTCCTGTATCTTGTGTGTCTAGTGTTACCAGTATTTCTCTTTGTTGTATTTTTGTTTTGTTTGTCTTCCTCCTGTATCTTGTGTGTCTAGTGTTACCAGTATCTCTCTTTGTTGTATTTTTTGTTTTGTTTGTCTTCCTCCTGTATCTTGTGTGTCTAGTGTTACCAGTGTCTCTCTTTGTTGTATTTTTGTTTTGTTTGTCTTCCTCCTGTATCTTGTGTGTCTAGTGTTACCAGTATCTCTCTTTGTTGTATTTTTGTTTTGTTTGTCTTCCTCCTGTATCTTGTGTGTCTAGTGTTGCCAGTATCTATCTGTGTTGTATTTTTGTTTTGTTTGTCTTCCTCCTATATCTTGTGTGTCTAGTGTTACCAGTATCTCTCTGTGTTGTGTTTTTTGTTTTGTTTGTCTTCCTCCTGTATCTTGTGTGTCTAGTGTTGCCAGTATCTCTCTGTGGTGTATTTTTGTTTTGTTTGTCTTCCTCCTGTATCTTGTGTGTCTAGTGTTACCAGTATCTCTCTGTGTTGTATTTTTTGTTTTGTTTGTCTTCCTCCTGTATCTTGTGTGTCTAGTGTTACCAGTATCTCTCTGTGTTGTATTTTTGCTTTGTTTGTCTTCCTCCTGTATCTTGTGTGTCTAGTGTTGCCAGTATCTCTCGGTGTTGTATTTTTGTTTTGTTTGTCCTCCTCCTATATCTTGTGTGTCTAGTGTTGCCAGTATCTCTCTGTGTTGTATTTTTTGTTTTGTTTGTCTTCCTCCTGTATCTTGTGTGTCTATTGTTACCAGTATCTCTCTGTGTTATATTTTTGTTTTGTTTGTCTTCCTCCTGTATCTTGTGTGTCTAGTGTTGCCAGTATCTATTTTTGTTGTATTCTTGCTTAGTTTGTCTTCCTCCTATATATTGTGTGTCTAGTGCTACCAGTATCTCTCTTTGTTGTATTTTTGTTTTGTTTGTCTTCCTCCTATATCTTGTGTGTCTAGTGTTGCCAGTATCTATTTTTGTTGTATTTTTGTTTTGTTTGTCTTCCTCCTGTATCTTGTGTGTCTAGTGTTACCAGTATCTCTCTTTGTTGTATTTTTGTTTTGTTTGTCTTCCTCCTGTATCTTGTGTGTCAAGTGTTACCAGTATCTCTCTTTGTTGTATTTTTGTTTTGTTTGTCTTCTTCCTGTATCTTGTGTGTCAAGTGTTACCAGTATCTCTGTTTGTTGTATTTTTGTTTTGTTTGTCTTCCTCCTGTATCTTGTGTGTCTAGTGCTACCAGTATCTCTCTTTGTTGTATTTTTGTTTTGTTTGTCTTCCTCCTATATCTTGTGTGTCTAGTGTTGCCAGTATCTATTTTTGTTATATTTTTGTTTTGTTTGTCTTCCTGCTGTATCTTGTGTGTCTAGTGTTACCAGTATCTCTCTTTGTTGTATTTTTGTTTTGTTTGTCTTCCTCCTGTATCTTGTGTGTCTAGTGTTGCCAGTATCTCTCTGTGTTGTATTTTTGTTTTGTTTGTCTTCCTCCTATATCTTGTGTGTCTAGTGCTACCAGTATCTCTCTTTGTTGTATTTTTGCTTTGTTTGTCTTCCTCCTATATCTTGTGTGTCTAGTGTTGCCAGTATCTATTTTTGTTGTATTTTTGTTTTGTTTGTCTTCCTCCTGTATCTTGTGTGTCTAGTGTTACCAGTATCTCTCTTTGTTGTATTTTTGTTTTGTTTGTCTTCCTCCTGTATCTTGTGTGTCTAGTGTTACCAGTATCTCTCTTTGTTGTATTTTTGTTTTGTTTGTCTTCTTCCTGTATCTTGTGTGTCTAGTGTTACCAGTATCTCTCTTTATTATATTTTTGTTTTGTTTGTCTTCCTCCTGTATCTTGTGTGTCTAGTGTTACCAGTATCTCTCTTTGTTGTATTTTTGTTTTGTTTGTCTTCCTCCTGTATCCTGTGTGTCTAGTGTTGCCAGTATCTCTCTGTGGTGTATTTTTGTTTTGTTTGTCTTCCTCCTGTATCTTGTGTGTCTAGTGTTACCAGTATCTCTCTGTGTTATATTTTTGTTTTCTTTGTCTTCCTCCTGTATCTTGTGTGTCTAGTGTTACCAGTATCTCTCTGTGTTGTATTTTTGTTTTGTTTGTCTTCCTCCTGTATCTTGTGTGTCTAGTGTTACCAGTATTTCTCTTTGTTGTATTTTTGTTTTGTTTGTCTTCCTCCTGTATCTTGTGTGTCTAGTGTTACCAGTATCTCTCTGTGTTATATTTTTGTTTTGTTTATCTTCCTCCTGTATCTTGTGTGTCTAGTGTTACCAGTATCTCTCTTTGTTGTATTTTTGTTTTGTTTGTCTTCCTCCTGTATCTTGTGTGTCTAGTGTTACCAGTATCTCTCTTTGTTGTATTTTTTGTTTTTTGTCCTCCTCCTGTATCTTGTGTGTCTAGTGTTACCAGTGTCTCTCTTTGTTGTATTTTTGTTTTGTTTGTCTTCCTCCTGTATCTTGTGTGTCTAGTTTTACCAGTATCTCTCTTTGTTGTATTTTTGTTTTGTTTGTCTTCCTCCTGTATCGTGTGTGTCTAGTGTTACCAGTATCTCTCTTTGTTGTATTTTTGTTTTGTTTGTCTTCCTCCTGTATCTTGTGTGTCTAGTGTTACCAGTATCTCTCTTTGTTGTATTTTTGTTTTGTTTGTCTTCTTCCTGTATCTTGCGTGTCTAGTGTTACCAGTATCTCTCTTTATTATATTTTTGTTTTGTTTGTCTTCCTCCTGTATCTTGTGTGTCTAGTGTTACCAGTATCTCTCTTTATTATATTTTTGCTTTGTTTGTCTTCCTCCTGTATCTTGTGTGTCTAGTGTTACCAGTATCTCTCTTTGTTGTATTTTTGTTTTGTTTGTCTTCCTCCTGTATCCTGTGTGTCTAGTGTTGCCAGTATCTCTCTGTGGTGTATTTTTGTTTTGTTTGTCTTCCTCCTGTATCTTGTGTGTCTAGTGTTACCAGTATCTCTCTGTGTTATATTTTTGTTTTGTTTGTCTTCCTCCTGTATCTTGTGTGTCTAGTGTTACCAGTATCTCTCTGTGTTATATTTTTGTTTTGTTTATCTTCCTCCTGTATCTTGTGTGTCTAGTGTTACCAGTATCTCTCTTTGTTGTATTTTTGTTTTGTTTGTCTTCCTCCTGTATCTTGTGTGTCTAGTGTTACCAGTATCTCTCTTTGTTGTATTTTTTGTTTTTTTGTCCTCCTCCTGTATCTTGTGTGTCTAGTGTTACCAGTGTCTCTCTGTGTTGTATTTTTGTTTTGTGTGTCTTCCTCCTGTATCTTGTGTGTCTAGTGTTACCAGTATCTCTCTTTGTTGTATTTTTGTTTTGTTTGTCTTCCTCCTGTATCTTGTGTGTCTAGTGTTACCAGTATCTCTCTTTGTTGTATTTTTGTTTTGTTTGTCTTCCTCCTGTATCTTGTGTGTCTAGTGTTACCAGTATCTCTCTTTGTTGTATTTTGTTTTGTTTGTCTTCCTCCTGTATCTTGTGTGTCTAGTGTTACCAGTATTTCTCTTTGTTGTATTTTTGTTTTGTTTGTCTTCCTCCTGTATCTTGTGTGTCTAGTGTTACCAGTATCTCTCTTTGTTGTATTTTTTGTTTTGTTTGTCTTCCTCCTGTATCTTGTGTGTCTAGTGTTACCAGTGTCTCTCTTTGTTGTATTTTTGTTTTGTTTGTCTTCCTCCTGTATCTTGTGTGTCTAGTGTTACCAGTATCTCTCTTTGTTGTATTTTTGTTTTGTTTGTCTTCCTCCTGTATCTTGTGTGTCTAGTGTTACCAGTATCTCTCTGTGTTATATTTTTGTTTTGTTTGTCTTCCTCCTGTATCTTGTGTGTCTAGTGTTGCCAGTATCTCTCTGTGTTGTATTTTTGTTTTGTTTGTCTTCCTCCTATATCTTGTGTGTCTAGTGTTACCAGTATCTCTCTGTGTTGTATTTTTTGTTTTGTTTGTCTTCCTCCTGTATCTTGTGTGTCTAGTGTTGCCAGTATCTCTCTGTGTTGTATTTTTGTTTTGTTTGTCTTCCTCCTGTATCGTGTGTGTCTAGTGTTACCAGTATCTCTCTTTGTTGTATTTTTGTTTTGTTTGTCTTCCTCCTGTATCTTGTGTGTCTAGTGTTGCCAGTATCTCTCTGTGTTGTATTTTTGTTTTGTTTGTCTTCCTCCTATATCTTGTGTGACTAGTGTTACCAGTATCTCTCTGTGTTGTGTTTTTTGTTTTGTTTGTCTTCCTCCTGTATCTTGTGTGTCTAGTGTTGCCAGTATCTCTCTGTGGTGTATTTTTGTTTTGTTTGTCTTCCTCCTGTATCTAGTGTGTCTAGTGTTACCAGTATCTCTCTGTGTTGTATTTTTTGTTTTGTTTGTCTTCCTCCTGTATCTTGTGTGTCTAGTGTTACCAGTATCTCTCTGTGTTGTATTTTTGTTTTGTTTGTCTTCCTCCTGTATCTTGTGTGTCTAGTGTTACCAGTATTTCTCTTTGTTGTATTTTTGTTTTGTTTGTCTTCCTCCTGTATCTTGTGTGTCTAGTGTTACCAGTATCTCTCTTTGTTGTATTTTTGTTTTGTTTGTCTTCCTCCTGTATCTTGTGTGTCTAGTGTTACCAGTATCTCTCTTTGTTGTATTTTTGTTTTGTTTGTCTTCTTCCTGTATCTTGTGTGTCTAGTGTTACCAGTATCTCTCTTTATTATATTTTTGTTTTGTTTGTCTTCCTCCTGTATCTTGTGTGTCTAGTGTTACCAGTATCTCTCTTTATTATATTTTTGTTTTGTTTGTCTTCCTCCTGTATCTTGTGTGTCTAGTGTTACCAGTATCTCTCTTTGTTGTATTTTTGTTTTGTTTGTCTTCCTCCTGTATCCTGTGTGTCTAGTGTTGCCAGTATCTCTCTGTGGTGTATTTTTGTTTTGTTTGTCTTCCTCCTGTATCTTGTGTGTCTAGTGTTACCAGTATCTCTCTGTGTTATATTTTTGTTTTGTTTGTCTTCCTCCTGTATCTTGTGTGTCTAGTGTTACCAGTATCTCTCTGTGTTATATTTTTGTTTTGTTTATCTTCCTCCTGTATCTTGTGTGTCTAGTGTTACCAGTATCTCTCTTTGTTGTATTTTTGTTTTGTTTGTCTTCCTCCTGTATCTTGTGTGTCTAGTGTTGCCAGTATCTATTTTTGTTGTATTCTTGCTTAGTTTGTCTTCCTCCTATATATTGTGTGTCTAGTGCTACCAGTATCTCTCTTTGTTGTATTTTTGTTTTGTTTGTCTTCCTCCTATATCTTGTGTGTCTAGTGTTGCCAGTATCTATTTTTGTTGTATTTTTGTTTTGTTTGTCTTCCTCCTGTATCTTGTGTGTCTAGTGTTACCAGTATCTCTCTTTGTTGTATTTTTGTTTTGTTTGTCTTCCTCCTGTATCTTGTGTGTCAAGTGTTACCAGTATCTCTCTTTGTTGTATTTTTGTTTTGTTTGTCTTCTTCCTGTATCTTGTGTGTCAAGTGTTACCAGTATCTCTGTTTGTTGTATTTTTGTTTTGTTTGTCTTCCTCCTGTATCTTGTGTGTCTAGTGCTACCAGTATCTCTCTTTGTTGTATTTTTGTTTTGTTTGTCTTCCTCCTATATCTTGTGTGTCTAGTGTTGCCAGTATCTATTTTTGTTATATTTTTGTTTTGTTTGTCTTCCTGCTGTATCTTGTGTGTCTAGTGTTACCAGTATCTCTCTTTGTTGTATTTTTGTTTTGTTTGTCTTCCTCCTGTATCTTGTGTGTCTAGTGTTGCCAGTATCTCTCTGTGTTGTATTTTTGTTTTGTTTGTCTTCCTCCTATATCTTGTGTGTCTAGTGCTACCAGTATCTCTCTTTGTTGTATTTTTGTTTTGTTTGTCTTCCTCCTATATCTTGTGTGTCTAGTGTTGCCAGTATCTATTTTTGTTGTATTTTTGTTTTGTTTGTCTTCCTCCTGTATCTTGTGTGTCTAGTGTTACCAGTATCTCTCTTTGTTGTATTTTTGTTTTGTTTGTCTTCCTCCTGTATCTTGTGTGTCTAGTGTTACCAGTATCTCTCTTTGTTGTATTTTTGTTTTGTTTGTCTTCTTCCTGTATCTTGTGTGTCTAGTGTTACCAGTATCTCTCTTTATTATATTTTTGTTTTGTTTGTCTTCCTCCTGTATCTTGTGTGTCTAGTGTTACCAGTATCTCTCTTTGTTGTATTTTTGTTTTGTTTGTCTTCCTCCTGTATCCTGTGTGTCTAGTGTTGCCAGTATCTCTCTGTGGTGTATTTTTGTTTTGTTTGTCTTCCTCCTGTATCTTGTGTGTCTAGTGTTACCAGTATCTCTCTGTGTTATATTTTTGTTTTCTTTGTCTTCCTCCTGTATCTTGTGTGTCTAGTGTTACCAGTATCTCTCTGTGTTGTATTTTTGTTTTGTTTGTCTTCCTCCTGTATCTTGTGTGTCTAGTGTTACCAGTATTTCTCTTTGTTGTATTTTTGTTTTGTTTGTCTTCCTCCTGTATCTTGTGTGTCTAGTGTTACCAGTATCTCTCTGTGTTATATTTTTGTTTTGTTTATCTTCCTCCTGTATCTTGTGTGTCTAGTGTTACCAGTATCTCTCTTTGTTGTATTTTTGTTTTGTTTGTCTTCCTCCTGTATCTTGTGTGTCTAGTGTTACCAGTATCTCTCTTTGTTGTATTTTTTGTTTTTTGTCCTCCTCCTGTATCTTGTGTGTCTAGTGTTACCAGTGTCTCTCTTTGTTGTATTTTTGTTTTGTTTGTCTTCCTCCTGTATCTTGTGTGTCTAGTTTTACCAGTATCTCTCTTTGTTGTATTTTTGTTTTGTTTGTCTTCCTCCTGTATCGTGTGTGTCTAGTGTTACCAGTATCTCTCTTTGTTGTATTTTTGTTTTGTTTGTCTTCCTCCTGTATCTTGTGTGTCTAGTGTTACCAGTATCTCTCTTTGTTGTATTTTTGTTTTGTTTGTCTTCTTCCTGTATCTTGCGTGTCTAGTGTTACCAGTATCTCTCTTTATTATATTTTTGTTTTGTTTGTCTTCCTCCTGTATCTTGTGTGTCTAGTGTTACCAGTATCTCTCTTTATTATATTTTTGCTTTGTTTGTCTTCCTCCTGTATCTTGTGTGTCTAGTGTTACCAGTATCTCTCTTTGTTGTATTTTTGTTTTGTTTGTCTTCCTCCTGTATCCTGTGTGTCTAGTGTTGCCAGTATCTCTCTGTGGTGTATTTTTGTTTTGTTTGTCTTCCTCCTGTATCTTGTGTGTCTAGTGTTACCAGTATCTCTCTGTGTTATATTTTTGTTTTGTTTGTCTTCCTCCTGTATCTTGTGTGTCTAGTGTTACCAGTATCTCTCTGTGTTATATTTTTGTTTTGTTTATCTTCCTCCTGTATCTTGTGTGTCTAGTGTTACCAGTATCTCTCTTTGTTGTATTTTTGTTTTGTTTGTCTTCCTCCTGTATCTTGTGTGTCTAGTGTTACCAGTATCTCTCTTTGTTGTATTTTTTGTTTTTTTGTCCTCCTCCTGTATCTTGTGTGTCTAGTGTTACCAGTGTCTCTCTGTGTTGTATTTTTGTTTTGTGTGTCTTCCTCCTGTATCTTGTGTGTCTAGTGTTACCAGTATCTCTCTTTGTTGTATTTTTGTTTTGTTTGTCTTCCTCCTGTATCTTGTGTGTCTAGTGTTACCAGTATCTCTCTTTGTTGTATTTTTGTTTTGTTTGTCTTCCTCCTGTATCTTGTGTGTCTAGTGTTACCAGTATCTCTCTTTGTTGTATTTTGTTTTGTTTGTCTTCCTCCTGTATCTTGTGTGTCTAGTGTTACCAGTATTTCTCTTTGTTGTATTTTTGTTTTGTTTGTCTTCCTCCTGTATCTTGTGTGTCTAGTGTTACCAGTATCTCTCTTTGTTGTATTTTTTGTTTTGTTTGTCTTCCTCCTGTATCTTGTGTGTCTAGTGTTACCAGTGTCTCTCTTTGTTGTATTTTTGTTTTGTTTGTCTTCCTCCTGTATCTTGTGTGTCTAGTGTTACCAGTATCTCTCTTTGTTGTATTTTTGTTTTGTTTGTCTTCCTCTTGTATCTTGTGTGTCTAGTGTTACCAGTATCTCTCTGTGTTATATTTTTGTTTTGTTTGTCTTCCTCCTGTATCTTGTGTGTCTAGTGTTGCCAGTATCTCTCTGTGTTGTATTTTTGTTTTGTTTGTCTTCCTCCTATATCTTGTGTGTCTAGTGTTACCAGTATCTCTCTGTGTTGTATTTTTTGTTTTGTTTGTCTTCCTCCTGTATCTTGTGTGTCTAGTGTTGCCAGTATCTCTCTGTGTTGTATTTTTGTTTTGTTTGTCTTCCTCCTGTATCGTGTGTGTCTAGTGTTACCAGTATCTCTCTTTGTTGTATTTTTGTTTTGTTTGTCTTCCTCCTGTATCTTGTGTGTCTAGTGTTGCCAGTATCTCTCTGTGTTGTATTTTTGTTTTGTTTGTCTTCCTCCTATATCTTGTGTGACTAGTGTTACCAGTATCTCTCTGTGTTGTGTTTTTTGTTTTGTTTGTCTTCCTCCTGTATCTTGTGTGTCTAGTGTTGCCAGTATCTCTCTGTGGTGTATTTTTGTTTTGTTTGTCTTCCTCCTGTATCTAGTGTGTCTAGTGTTACCAGTATCTCTCTGTGTTGTATTTTTTGTTTTGTTTGTCTTCCTCCTGTATCTTGTGTGTCTAGTGTTACCAGTATCTCTCTGTGTTGTATTTTTGTTTTGTTTGTCTTCCTCCTGTATCTTGTGTGTCTAGTGTTACCAGTATTTCTCTTTGTTGTATTTTTGTTTTGTTTGTCTTCCTCCTGTATCTTGTGTGTCTAGTGTTACCAGTATCTCTCTGTGTTATATTTTTGTTTTGTTTATCTTCCTCCTGTATCTTGTGTGTCTAGTGTTACCAGTATCTCTCTTTGTTGTATTTTTGTTTTGTTTGTCTTCCTCCTGTATCTTGTGTGTCTAGTGTTACCAGTATCTCTCTTTGTTGTATTTTTTGTTTTTTTGTCCTCCTCCTGTATCTTGTGTGTCTAGTGTTACCAGTGTCTCTCTTTGTTGTATTTTTGTTTTGTTTGTCTTCCTCCTGTATCTTGTATGTCTAGTTTTACCAGTATCTCTCTTTGTTGTATTTTTGTTTTGTTTGTCTTCCTCCTGTATCTTGTGTGTCTAGTGTTACCAGTATCTCTCTTTGTTGTATTTTTGTTTTGTTTGTCTTCCTCCTGTATCTTGTGTGTCTAGTGTTACCAGTATCTCTCTTTGTTGTATTTTTGTTTTGTTTGTCTTCTTCCTGTATCTTGTGTGTCTAGTGTTACCAGTATCTCTCTTTATTATATTTTTGTTTTGTTTGTCTTCCTCCTGTATCTTGTGTGTCTAGTGTTACCAGTATCTCTCTTTATTATATTTTTGTTTTGTTTGTCTTCCTCCTGTATCTTGTGTGTCTAGTGTTACCAGTATCTCTCTTTGTTGTATTTTTGTTTTGTTTGTCTTCCTCCTGTATCCTGTGTGTCTAGTGTTGCCAGTATCTCTCTGTGGTGTATTTTTGTTTTGTTTGTCTTCCTCCTGTATCTTGTGTGTCTAGTGTTACCAGTATCTCTCTGTGTTATATTTTTGTTTTGTTTGTCTTCCTCCTGTATCTTGTGTGTCTAGTGTTACCAGTATCTCTCTGTGTTATATTTTTGTTTTGTTTGTCTTCCTCCTGTATCTTGTGTGTCTAGTGTTACCAGTATCTCTCTTTGTTGTATTTTTGTTTTGTTTGTCTTCCTCCTGTATCTTGTGTGTCTAGTGTTACCAGTATCTCTCTTTGTTGTATTTTTTGTTTTTTTGTCCTCCTCCTGTATCTTGTGTGTCTAGTGTTACCAGTGTCCCTCTGTGTTGTATTTTTGTTTTGTTTGTCTTCCTCCTGTATCTTGTGTGTCTAGTGTTACCAGTATCTCTCTTTGTTGTATTTTTGTTTTGTTTGTCTTCCTCCTGTATCTTGTGTGTCTAGTGTTACCAGTATCTCTCTTTGTTGTATTTTTGTTTTGTTTGTCTTCCTCCTGTATCTTGTGTGTCTAGTGTTACCAGTATCTCTCTTTGTTGTATTTTGTTTTGTTTGTCTTCCTCCTGTATCTTGTGTGTCTAGTGTTACCAGTATTTCTCTTTGTTGTATTTTTGTTTTGTTTGTCTTCCTCCTGTATCTTGTGTGTCTAGTGTTACCAGTATCTCTCTTTGTTGTATTTTTTGTTTTGTTTGTCTTCCTCCTGTATCTTGTGTGTCTAGTGTTACCAGTGTCTCTCTTTGTTGTATTTTTGTTTTGTTTGTCTTCCTCCTGTATCTTGTGTGTCTAGTGTTACCAGTATCTCTCTTTGTTGTATTTTTGTTTTGTTTGTCTTCCTCCTGTATCTTGTGTGTCTAGTGTTACCAGTATCTCTCTGTGTTATATTTTTGTTTTGTTTGTCTTCCTCCTGTATCTTGTGTGTCTAGTGTTGCCAGTATCTCTCTGTGTTGTATTTTTGTTTTGTTTGTCTTCCTCCTATATCTTGTGTGTCTAGTGTTACCAGTATCTCTCTGTGTTGTATTTTTTGTTTTGTTTGTCTTCCTCCTGTATCTTGTGTGTCTAGTGTTGCCAGTATCTCTCTGTGTTGTATTTTTGTTTTGTTTGTCTTCCTCCTGTATCTTGTGTGTCTAGTGTTACCAGTATCTCTCTTTGTTGTATTTTTGTTTTGTTTGTCTTCCTCCTGTATCTTGTGTGTCTAGTGTTGCCAGTATCTCTCTGTGTTGTATTTTTGTTTTGTTTGTCTTCCTCCTATATCTGTGTGTCTAGTGTTACCAGTATCTCTCTGTGTTGTGTTTTTTGTTTTGTTTGTCTTCCTCCTGTATCTTGTGTGTCTAGTGTTGCCAGTATCTCTCTGTGGTGTATTTTTGTTTTGTTTGTCTTCCTCCTGTATCTAGTGTGTCTAGTGTTACCAGTATCTCTCTGTGTTGTATTTTTTGTTTTGTTTGTCTTCCTCCTGTATCTTGTGTGTCTAGTGTTACCAGTATCTCTCTGTGTTGTATTTTTGCTTTGTTTGTCTTCCTCCTGTATCTTGTGTGTCTAGTGTTACCAGTATCTCTCTGTGTTATATTTTTGTTTTGTTTGTCTTCCTGCTGTATCTTGTGTGTCTAGTGTTGCCAGTATCTCTCTGTGTTGTATTTTTTGTTTTGTTTGTCTTCCTCCTGTATCTTGTGTGTCTATTGTTACCAGTATCTCTCTGTGTTATATTTTTGTTTTGTTTGTCTTCCTCCTGTATCTTGTGTGTCTAGTGCTACCAGTATCTCTCTTTGTTGTATTTTTGTTTTGTTTGTCTTCCTCCTATATCTTGTGTGTCTAGTGTTGCCAGTATCTATTTTTGTTGTATTCTTGCTTAGTTTGTCTTCCTCCTATATATTGTGTGTCTAGTGCTACCAGTATCTCTCTTTGTTGTATTTTTGTTTTGTTTGTCTTCCTCCTGTATCTTGTGTGTCAAGTGTTACCAGTATCTCTCTTTGTTGTATTTTTGTTTTGTTTGTCTTCTTCCTGTATCTTGTGTGTCAAGTGTTACCAGTATCTCTCTTTGTTGTATTTTTGTTTTGTTTGTCTTCCTCCTGTATCTTGTGTGTCTAGTGCTACCAGTATCTCTCTTTGTTGTATTTTTGTTTTGTTTGTCTTCCTCCTATATCTTGTGTGTCTAGTGTTGCCAGTATCTATTTTTGTTGTATTTTTGTTGTGTTTGTCTTCCACCTGTATCTTGTGTGTCTAGTGTTACCAGTGTCTCTCTTTGTTATATTTTTGTTTTGTTTGTCTTCCTCCTGTATCTTGTGTGTCTAGTGTTACCAGTATCTCTCTTTGTTGTATTTTTGTTTTGTTTGTCTTCCTCCTGTATCTTGTGTGTCTAGTGTTACCAGTATCTCTCTTTGTTGTATTTTTTGTTTTTTTGTCCTCCTCCTGTATCTTGTGTGTCTAGTGTTACCAGTGTCTCTCTTTGTTATATTTTTGTTTTGTTTGTCTTCCTCCTGTATCTTGTGTGTCTAGTGTTACCAGTGTCTCTCTTTGTTGTATTTTTGTTTTGTTTGTCTTCCTCCTATATCTGTGTGTCTAGTGTTACCAGTATCTCTCTGTGTTGTGTTTTTTGTTTTGTTTGTCTTCCTCCTGTATCTTGTGTGTCTAGTGTTGCCAGTATCTCTCTGTGGTGTATTTTTGTTTTGTTTGTCTTCCTCCTGTATCTAGTGTGTCTAGTGTTACCAGTATCTCTCTGTGTTGTATTTTTTGTTTTGTTTGTCTTCCTCCTGTATCTTGTGTGTCTAGTGTTACCAGTATCTCTCTTTGTTGTATTTTTGCTTTGTTTGTCTTCCTCCTGTATCTTGTGTGTCTAGTGTTACCAGTATCTCTCTGTGTTATATTTTTGTTTTGTTTGTCTTCCTCCTGTATCTTGTGTGTCTAGTGTTGCCAGTATCTCTCTGTGTTGTATTTTTTGTTTTGTTTGTCTTCCTCCTGTATCTTGTGTGTCTATTGTTACCAGTATCTCTCTGTGTTATATTTTTGTTTTGTTTGTCTTCCTCCTGTATCTTGTGTGTCTAGTGCTACCAGTATCTCTCTTTGTTGTATTTTTGTTTTGTTTGTCTTCCTCCTATATCTTGTGTGTCTAGTGTTGCCAATATCTATTTTTGTTGTATTCTTGCTTAGTTTGTCTTCCTCCTATATATTGTGTGTCTAGTGCTACCAGTATCTCTCTTTGTTGTATTTTTGTTTTGTTTGTCTTCCTCCTATATCTTGTGTGTCTAGTGTTGCCAGTATCTATTTTTGTTGTATTTTTGTTTTGTTTGTCTTCCTCCTGTATCTTGTGTGTCTAGTGTTACCAGTATCTCTCTTTGTTGTATTTTTGTTTTGTTTGTCTTCCTCCTGTATCTTGTGTGTCAAGTGTTACCAGTATCTCTCTTTGTTGTATTTTTGTTTTGTTTGTCTTCTTCCTGTATCTTGTGTGTCAAGTGTTACCAGTATCTCTCTTTGTTGTATTTTTGTTTTGTTTGTCTTCCTCCTGTATCTTGTGTGTCTAGTGCTACCAGTATCTCTCTTTGTTGTATTTTTGTTTTGTTTGTCTTCCTCCTATATCTTGTGTGTCTAGTGTTGCCAGTATCTATTTTTGTTGTATTTTTGTTGTGTTTGTCTTCCACCTGTATCTTGTGTGTCTAGTGTTACCAGTGTCTCTCTTTGTTATATTTTTGTTTTGTTTGTCTTCCTCCTGTATCTTGTGTGTCTAGTGTTACCAGTATCTCTCTTTGTTGTATTTTTGTTTTGTTTGTCTTCCTCCTGTATCTTGTGTGTCTAGTGTTACCAGTATCTCTCTGTGTTATATTTTTGTTTTGTTTGTCTTCCTCCTGTATCTTGTGTGTCTAGTGTTGCCAGTATCTCTCTGTGTTGTATTTTTGTTTTGTTTGTCTTCCTCCTATATCTTGTGTGTCTAGTGTTACCAGTATCTCTCTGTGTTGTATTTTTTGTTTTGTTTGTCTTCCTCCTGTATCTTGTGTGTCTAGTGTTGCCAGTATCTCTCTGTGTTGTATTTTTGTTTTGTTTGTCTTCCTCCTGTATCGTGTGTGTCTAGTGTTACCAGTATCTCTCTTTGTTGTATTTTTGTTTTGTTTGTCTTCCTCCTGTATCTTGTGTGTCTAGTGTTGCCAGTATCTCTCTGTGTTGTATTTTTGTTTTGTTTGTCTTCCTCCTATATCTTGTGTGACTAGTGTTACCAGTATCTCTCTGTGTTGTGTTTTTTGTTTTGTTTGTCTTCCTCCTGTATCTTGTGTGTCTAGTGTTGCCAGTATCTCTCTGTGGTGTATTTTTGTTTTGTTTGTCTTCCTCCTGTATCTAGTGTGTCTAGTGTTACCAGTATCTCTCTGTGTTGTATTTTTTGTTTTGTTTGTCTTCCTCCTGTATCTTGTGTGTCTAGTGTTACCAGTATCTCTCTGTGTTGTATTTTTGTTTTGTTTGTCTTCCTCCTGTATCTTGTGTGTCTAGTGTTACCAGTATTTCTCTTTGTTGTATTTTTGTTTTGTTTGTCTTCCTCCTGTATCTTGTGTGTCTAGTGTTACCAGTATCTCTCTGTGTTATATTTTTGTTTTGTTTATCTTCCTCCTGTATCTTGTGTGTCTAGTGTTACCAGTATCTCTCTTTGTTGTATTTTTGTTTTGTTTGTCTTCCTCCTGTATCTTGTGTGTCTAGTGTTACCAGTATCTCTCTTTGTTGTATTTTTTGTTTTTTTGTCCTCCTCCTGTATCTTGTGTGTCTAGTGTTACCAGTGTCTCTCTTTGTTGTATTTTTGTTTTGTTGTCTTCCTCCTGTATCTTGTATGTCTAGTTTTACCAGTATCTCTCTTTGTTGTATTTTTGTTTTGTTTGTCTTCCTCCTGTATCTTGTGTGTCTAGTGTTACCAGTATCTCTCTTTGTTGTATTTTTGTTTTGTTTGTCTTCCTCCTGTATCTTGTGTGTCTAGTGTTACCAGTATCTCTCTTTGTTGTATTTTTGTTTTGTTTGTCTTCTTCCTGTATCTTGTGTGTCTAGTGTTACCAGTATCTCTCTTTATTATATTTTTGTTTTGTTTGTCTTCCTCCTGTATCTTGTGTGTCTAGTGTTACCAGTATCTCTCTTTATTATATTTTTGTTTTGTTTGTCTTCCTCCTGTATCTTGTGTGTCTAGTGTTACCAGTATCTCTCTTTGTTGTATTTTTGTTTTGTTTGTCTTCCTCCTGTATCCTGTGTGTCTAGTGTTGCCAGTATCTCTCTGTGGTGTATTTTTGTTTTGTTTGTCTTCCTCCTGTATCTTGTGTGTCTAGTGTTACCAGTATCTCTCTGTGTTATATTTTTGTTTTGTTTGTCTTCCTCCTGTATCTTGTGTGTCTAGTGTTACCAGTATCTCTCTGTGTTATATTTTTGTTTTGTTTGTCTTCCTCCTGTATCTTGTGTGTCTAGTGTTACCAGTATCTCTCTTTGTTGTATTTTTGTTTTGTTTGTCTTCCTCCTGTATCTTGTGTGTCTAGTGTTACCAGTATCTCTCTTTGTTGTATTTTTTGTTTTTTTGTCCTCCTCCTGTATCTTGTGTGTCTAGTGTTACCAGTGTCCCTCTGTGTTGTATTTTTGTTTTGTTTGTCTTCCTCCTGTATCTTGTGTGTCTAGTGTTACCAGTATCTCTCTTTGTTGTATTTTTGTTTTGTTTGTCTTCCTCCTGTATCTTGTGTGTCTAGTGTTACCAGTATCTCTCTTTGTTGTATTTTTGTTTTGTTTGTCTTCCTCCTGTATCTTGTGTGTCTAGTGTTACCAGTATCTCTCTTTGTTGTATTTTGTTTTGTTTGTCTTCCTCCTGTATCTTGTGTGTCTAGTGTTACCAGTATTTCTCTTTGTTGTATTTTTGTTTTGTTTGTCTTCCTCCTGTATCTTGTGTGTCTAGTGTTACCAGTATCTCTCTTTGTTGTATTTTTTGTTTTGTTTGTCTTCCTCCTGTATCTTGTGTGTCTAGTGTTACCAGTGTCTCTCTTTGTTGTATTTTTGTTTTGTTTGTCTTCCTCCTGTATCTTGTGTGTCTAGTGTTACCAGTATCTCTCTTTGTTGTATTTTTGTTTTGTTTGTCTTCCTCCTGTATCTTGTGTGTCTAGTGTTACCAGTATCTCTCTGTGTTATATTTTTGTTTTGTTTGTCTTCCTCCTGTATCTTGTGTGTCTAGTGTTGCCAGTATCTCTCTGTGTTGTATTTTTGTTTTGTTTGTCTTCCTCCTATATCTTGTGTGTCTAGTGTTACCAGTATCTCTCTGTGTTGTATTTTTTGTTTTGTTTGTCTTCCTCCTGTATCTTGTGTGTCTAGTGTTGCCAGTATCTCTCTGTGTTGTATTTTTGTTTTGTTTGTCTTCCTCCTGTATCTTGTGTGTCTAGTGTTACCAGTATCTCTCTTTGTTGTATTTTTGTTTTGTTTGTCTTCCTCCTGTATCTTGTGTGTCTAGTGTTGCCAGTATCTCTCTGTGTTGTATTTTTGTTTTGTTTGTCTTCCTCCTATATCTGTGTGTCTAGTGTTACCAGTATCTCTCTGTGTTGTGTTTTTTGTTTTGTTTGTCTTCCTCCTGTATCTTGTGTGTCTAGTGTTGCCAGTATCTCTCTGTGGTGTATTTTTGTTTTGTTTGTCTTCCTCCTGTATCTAGTGTGTCTAGTGTTACCAGTATCTCTCTGTGTTGTATTTTTTGTTTTGTTTGTCTTCCTCCTGTATCTTGTGTGTCTAGTGTTACCAGTATCTCTCTGTGTTGTATTTTTGCTTTGTTTGTCTTCCTCCTGTATCTTGTGTGTCTAGTGTTACCAGTATCTCTCTGTGTTATATTTTTGTTTTGTTTGTCTTCCTGCTGTATCTTGTGTGTCTAGTGTTGCCAGTATCTCTCTGTGTTGTATTTTTTGTTTTGTTTGTCTTCCTCCTGTATCTTGTGTGTCTATTGTTACCAGTATCTCTCTGTGTTATATTTTTGTTTTGTTTGTCTTCCTCCTGTATCTTGTGTGTCTAGTGCTACCAGTATCTCTCTTTGTTGTATTTTTGTTTTGTTTGTCTTCCTCCTATATCTTGTGTGTCTAGTGTTGCCAGTATCTATTTTTGTTGTATTCTTGCTTAGTTTGTCTTCCTCCTATATATTGTGTGTCTAGTGCTACCAGTATCTCTCTTTGTTGTATTTTTGTTTTGTTTGTCTTCCTCCTGTATCTTGTGTGTCAAGTGTTACCAGTATCTCTCTTTGTTGTATTTTTGTTTTGTTTGTCTTCTTCCTGTATCTTGTGTGTCAAGTGTTACCAGTATCTCTCTTTGTTGTATTTTTGTTTTGTTTGTCTTCCTCCTGTATCTTGTGTGTCTAGTGCTACCAGTATCTCTCTTTGTTGTATTTTTGTTTTGTTTGTCTTCCTCCTATATCTTGTGTGTCTAGTGTTGCCAGTATCTATTTTTGTTGTATTTTTGTTGTGTTTGTCTTCCACCTGTATCTTGTGTGTCTAGTGTTACCAGTGTCTCTCTTTGTTATATTTTTGTTTTGTTTGTCTTCCTCCTGTATCTTGTGTGTCTAGTGTTACCAGTATCTCTCTTTGTTGTATTTTTGTTTTGTTTGTCTTCCTCCTGTATCTTGTGTGTCTAGTGTTACCAGTATCTCTCTTTGTTGTATTTTTTGTTTTTTTGTCCTCCTCCTGTATCTTGTGTGTCTAGTGTTACCAGTGTCTCTCTTTGTTATATTTTTGTTTTGTTTGTCTTCCTCCTGTATCTTGTGTGTCTAGTGTTACCAGTGTCTCTCTTTGTTGTATTTTTGTTTTGTTTGTCTTCCTCCTATATCTGTGTGTCTAGTGTTACCAGTATCTCTCTGTGTTGTGTTTTTTGTTTTGTTTGTCTTCCTCCTGTATCTTGTGTGTCTAGTGTTGCCAGTATCTCTCTGTGGTGTATTTTTGTTTTGTTTGTCTTCCTCCTGTATCTAGTGTGTCTAGTGTTACCAGTATCTCTCTGTGTTGTATTTTTTGTTTTGTTTGTCTTCCTCCTGTATCTTGTGTGTCTAGTGTTACCAGTATCTCTCTTTGTTGTATTTTTGCTTTGTTTGTCTTCCTCCTGTATCTTGTGTGTCTAGTGTTACCAGTATCTCTCTGTGTTATATTTTTGTTTTGTTTGTCTTCCTCCTGTATCTTGTGTGTCTAGTGTTGCCAGTATCTCTCTGTGTTGTATTTTTTGTTTTGTTTGTCTTCCTCCTGTATCTTGTGTGTCTATTGTTACCAGTATCTCTCTGTGTTATATTTTTGTTTTGTTTGTCTTCCTCCTGTATCTTGTGTGTCTAGTGCTACCAGTATCTCTCTTTGTTGTATTTTTGTTTTGTTTGTCTTCCTCCTATATCTTGTGTGTCTAGTGTTGCCAATATCTATTTTTGTTGTATTCTTGCTTAGTTTGTCTTCCTCCTATATATTGTGTGTCTAGTGCTACCAGTATCTCTCTTTGTTGTATTTTTGTTTTGTTTGTCTTCCTCCTATATCTTGTGTGTCTAGTGTTGCCAGTATCTATTTTTGTTGTATTTTTGTTTTGTTTGTCTTCCTCCTGTATCTTGTGTGTCTAGTGTTACCAGTATCTCTCTTTGTTGTATTTTTGTTTTGTTTGTCTTCCTCCTGTATCTTGTGTGTCAAGTGTTACCAGTATCTCTCTTTGTTGTATTTTTGTTTTGTTTGTCTTCTTCCTGTATCTTGTGTGTCAAGTGTTACCAGTATCTCTCTTTGTTGTATTTTTGTTTTGTTTGTCTTCCTCCTGTATCTTGTGTGTCTAGTGCTACCAGTATCTCTCTTTGTTGTATTTTTGTTTTGTTTGTCTTCCTCCTATATCTTGTGTGTCTAGTGTTGCCAGTATCTATTTTTGTTGTATTTTTGTTGTGTTTGTCTTCCACCTGTATCTTGTGTGTCTAGTGTTACCAGTGTCTCTCTTTGTTATATTTTTGTTTTGTTTGTCTTCCTCCTGTATCTTGTGTGTCTAGTGTTACCAGTATCTCTCTTTGTTGTATTTTTGTTTTGTTTGTCTTCCTCCTGTATCTTGTGTGTCTAGTGTTACCAGTATCTCTCTTTGTTGTATTTTTTGTTTTTTTGTCCTCCTCCTGTATCTTGTGTGTCTAGTGTTACCAGTGTCTCTCTTTGTTATATTTTTGTTTTGTTTGTCTTCCTCCTGTATCTTGTGTGTCTAGTGTTACCAGTGTCTCTCTTTGTTGTATTTTTGTTTTGTTTGTCTTCCTCCTGTATCTAGTGTGTCTAGTGTTACCAGTATCTCTCTGTGTTGTATTTTTTGTTTTGTTTGTCTTCCTCCTGTATCTTGTGTGTCTAGTGTTACCAGTATCTCTCTGTGTTGTATTTTTGCTTTGTTTGTCTTCCTCCTGTATCTTGTGTGTCTAGTGTTACCAGTATCTCTCTGTGTTATATTTTTGTTTTGTTTGTCTTCCTCCTGTATCTTGTGTGTCTAGTGTTGCCAGTATCTCTCTGTGTTGTATTTTTTGTTTTGTTTGTCTTCCTCCTGTATCTTGTGTGTCTATTGTTACCAGTATCTCTCTGTGTTATATTTTTGTTTTGTTTGTCTTCCTCCTGTATCTTGTGTGTCTAGTGCTACCAGTATCTCTCTTTGTTGTATTTTTGTTTTGTTTGTCTTCCTCCTATATCTTGTGTGTCTAGTGTTGCCAGTATCTATTTTTGTTGTATTCTTGCTTAGTTTGTCTTCCTCCTATATATTGTGTGTCTAGTGCTACCAGTATCTCTCTTTGTTATATTTTTGTTTTGTTTGTCTTCCTCCTATATCTTGTGTGTCTAGTGTTGCCAGTATCTATTTTTGTTGTATTTTTGTTTTGTTTGTCTTCCTCCTGTATCTTGTGTGTCTAGTGTTACCAGTATCTCTCTTTGTTGTATTTTTGTTTTGTTTGTCTTCCTCCTGTATCTTGTGTGTCAAGTGTTACCAGTATCTCTCTTTGTTGTATTTTTGTTTTGTTTGTCTTCTTCCTGTATCTTGTGTGTCAAGTGTTACCAGTATCTCTCTTTGTTGTATTTTTGTTTTGTTTGTCTTCCTCCTGTATCTTGTGTGTCTAGTGCTACCAGTATCTCTCTTTGTTGTATTTTTGTTTTGTTTGTCTTCCTCCTATATCTTGTGTGTCTAGTGTTGCCAGTATCTCTCTTTGTTGTATTTTTTGTTTTTTGTCCTCCTCCTGTATCTTGTGTGTCTAGTGTTACCAGTGTCTCTCTTTGTTGTATTTTTGTTTTGTTTGTCTTCCTCCTGTATCTTGTGTGTCTAGTTTTACCAGTATCTCTCTTTGTTGTATTTTTGTTTTGTTTGTCTTCCTCCTGTATCGTGTGTGTCTAGTGTTACCAGTATCTCTCTTTGTTGTATTTTTGTTTTGTTTGTCTTCCTCCTGTATCTTGTGTGTCTAGTGTTACCAGTATCTCTCTTTATTATATTTTTGCTTTGTTTGTCTTCCTCCTGTATCTTGTGTGTCTAGTGTTACCAGTATCTCTCTTTGTTGTATTTTTGTTTTGTTTGTCTTCCTCCTGTATCCTGTGTGTCTAGTGTTGCCAGTATCTCTCTGTGGTGTATTTTTGTTTTGTTTGTCTTCCTCCTGTATCTTGTGTGTCTAGTGTTACCAGTATCTCTCTGTGTTATATTTTTGTTTTGTTTGTCTTCCTCCTGTATCTTGTGTGTCTAGTGTTACCAGTATCTCTCTGTGTTATATTTTTGTTTTGTTTATCTTCCTCCTGTATCTTGTGTGTCTAGTGTTACCAGTATCTCTCTTTGTTGTATTTTTGTTTTGTTTGTCTTCCTCCTGTATCTTGTGTGTCTAGTGTTACCAGTATCTCTCTTTGTTGTATTTTTTGTTTTTTTGTCCTCCTCCTGTATCTTGTGTGTCTAGTGTTACCAGTGTCTCTCTGTGTTGTATTTTTGTTTTGTGTGTCTTCCTCCTGTATCTTGTGTGTCTAGTGTTACCAGTATCTCTCTTTGTTGTATTTTTGTTTTGTTTGTCTTCCTCCTGTATCTTGTGTGTCTAGTGTTACCAGTATCTCTCTTTGTTGTATTTTTGTTTTGTTTGTCTTCCTCCTGTATCTTGTGTGTCTAGTGTTACCAGTATCTCTCTTTGTTGTATTTTGTTTTGTTTGTCTTCCTCCTGTATCTTGTGTGTCTAGTGTTACCAGTATTTCTCTTTGTTGTATTTTTGTTTTGTTTGTCTTCCTCCTGTATCTTGTGTGTCTAGTGTTACCAGTATCTCTCTTTGTTGTATTTTTTGTTTTGTTTGTCTTCCTCCTGTATCTTGTGTGTCTAGTGTTACCAGTGTCTCTCTTTGTTGTATTTTTGTTTTGTTTGTCTTCCTCCTGTATCTTGTGTGTCTAGTGTTACCAGTATCTCTCTTTGTTGTATTTTTGTTTTGTTTGTCTTCCTCCTGTATCTTGTGTGTCTAGTGTTACCAGTATCTCTCTGTGTTATATTTTTGTTTTGTTTGTCTTCCTCCTGTATCTTGTGTGTCTAGTGTTGCCAGTATCTCTCTGTGTTGTATTTTTGTTTTGTTTGTCTTCCTCCTATATCTTGTGTGTCTAGTGTTACCAGTATCTCTCTGTGTTGTATTTTTTGTTTTGTTTGTCTTCCTCCTGTATCTTGTGTGTCTAGTGTTGCCAGTATCTCTCTGTGTTGTATTTTTGTTTTGTTTGTCTTCCTCCTGTATCGTGTGTGTCTAGTGTTACCAGTATCTCTCTTTGTTGTATTTTTGTTTTGTTTGTCTTCCTCCTGTATCTTGTGTGTCTAGTGTTGCCAGTATCTCTCTGTGTTGTATTTTTGTTTTGTTTGTCTTCCTCCTATATCTTGTGTGACTAGTGTTACCAGTATCTCTCTGTGTTGTGTTTTTTGTTTTGTTTGTCTTCCTCCTGTATCTTGTGTGTCTAGTGTTGCCAGTATCTCTCTGTGGTGTATTTTTGTTTTGTTTGTCTTCCTCCTGTATCTAGTGTGTCTAGTGTTACCAGTATCTCTCTGTGTTGTATTTTTTGTTTTGTTTGTCTTCCTCCTGTATCTTGTGTGTCTAGTGTTACCAGTATCTCTCTGTGTTGTATTTTTGTTTTGTTTGTCTTCCTCCTGTATCTTGTGTGTCTAGTGTTACCAGTATTTCTCTTTGTTGTATTTTTGTTTTGTTTGTCTTCCTCCTGTATCTTGTGTGTCTAGTGTTACCAGTATCTCTCTGTGTTATATTTTTGTTTTGTTTATCTTCCTCCTGTATCTTGTGTGTCTAGTGTTACCAGTATCTCTCTTTGTTGTATTTTTGTTTTGTTTGTCTTCCTCCTGTATCTTGTGTGTCTAGTGTTACCAGTATCTCTCTTTGTTGTATTTTTTGTTTTTTTGTCCTCCTCCTGTATCTTGTGTGTCTAGTGTTACCAGTGTCTCTCTTTGTTGTATTTTTGTTTTGTTTGTCTTCCTCCTGTATCTTGTGTGTCTAGTTTTACCAGTATCTCTCTTTGTTGTATTTTTGTTTTGTTTGTCTTCCTCCTGTATCTTGTGTGTCTAGTGTTACCAGTATCTCTCTTTGTTGTATTTTTGTTTTGTTTGTCTTCCTCCTGTATCTTGTGTGTCTAGTGTTACCAGTATCTCTCTTTGTTGTATTTTTGTTTTGTTTGTCTTCTTCCTGTATCTTGTGTGTCTAGTGTTACCAGTATCTCTCTTTATTATATTTTTGTTTTGTTTGTCTTCCTCCTGTATCTTGTGTGTCTAGTGTTACCAGTATCTCTCTTTATTATATTTTTGTTTTGTTTGTCTTCCTCCTGTATCTTGTGTGTCTAGTGTTACCAGTATCTCTCTGTGTTATATTTTTGTTTTGTTTGTCTTCCTCCTGTATCTTGTGTGTCTAGTGTTACCAGTATCTCTCTGTGTTATATTTTTGTTTTGTTTATCTTCCTCCTGTATCTTGTGTGTCTAGTGTTACCAGTATCTCTCTTTGTTGTATTTTTGTTTTGTTTGTCTTCCTCCTGTATCTTGTGTGTCTAGTGTTACCAGTATCTCTCTTTGTTGTATTTTTTGTTTTTTTGTCCTCCTCCTGTATCTTGTGTGTCTAGTGTTACCAGTGTCCCTCTGTGTTGTATTTTTGTTTTGTTTGTCTTCCTCCTGTATCTTGTGTGTCTAGTGTTACCAGTATCTCTCTTTGTTGTATTTTTGTTTTGTTTGTCTTCCTCCTGTATCTTGTGTGTCTAGTGTTACCAGTATCTCTCTTTGTTGTATTTTTGTTTTGTTTGTCTTCCTCCTGTATCTTGTGTGTCTAGTGTTACCAGTATCTCTCTTTGTTGTATTTTGTTTTGTTTGTCTTCCTCCTGTATCTTGTGTGTCTAGTGTTACCAGTATTTCTCTTTGTTGTATTTTTGTTTTGTTTGTCTTCCTCCTGTATCTTGTGTGTCTAGTGTTACCAGTATCTCTCTTTGTTGTATTTTTTGTTTTGTTTGTCTTCCTCCTGTATCTTGTGTGTCTAGTGTTACCAGTGTCTCTCTTTGTTGTATTTTTGTTTTGTTTGTCTTCCTCCTGTATCTTGTGTGTCTAGTGTTACCAGTATCTCTCTTTGTTGTATTTTTGTTTTGTTTGTCTTCCTCCTGTATCTTGTGTGTCTAGTGTTACCAGTATCTCTCTGTGTTATATTTTTGTTTTGTTTGTCTTCCTCCTGTATCTTGTGTGTCTAGTGTTGCCAGTATCTCTCTGTGTTGTATTTTTGTTTTGTTTGTCTTCCTCCTATATCTTGTGTGTCTAGTGTTACCAGTATCTCTCTGTGTTGTATTTTTTGTTTTGTTTGTCTTCCTCCTGTATCTTGTGTGTCTAGTGTTGCCAGTATCTCTCTGTGTTGTATTTTTGTTTTGTTTGTCTTCCTCCTGTATCTTGTGTGTCTAGTGTTACCAGTATCTCTCTTTGTTGTATTTTTGTTTTGTTTGTCTTCCTCCTGTATCTTGTGTGTCTAGTGTTGCCAGTATCTCTCTGTGTTGTATTTTTGTTTTGTTTGTCTTCCTCCTATATCTGTGTGTCTAGTGTTACCAGTATCTCTCTGTGTTGTGTTTTTTGTTTTGTTTGTCTTCCTCCTGTATCTTGTGTGTCTAGTGTTGCCAGTATCTCTCTGTGGTGTATTTTTGTTTTGTTTGTCTTCCTCCTGTATCTAGTGTGTCTAGTGTTACCAGTATCTCTCTGTGTTGTATTTTTTGTTTTGTTTGTCTTCCTCCTGTATCTTGTGTGTCTAGTGTTACCAGTATCTCTCTGTTTTGTATTTTTGCTTTGTTTGTCTTCCTCCTGTATCTTGTGTGTCTAGTGTTACCAGTATCTCTCTGTGTTATATTTTTGTTTTGTTTGTCTTCCTCCTGTATCTTGTGTGTCTAGTGTTGCCAGTATCTCTCTGTGTTGTATTTTTTGTTTTGTTTGTCTTCCTCCTGTATCTTGTGTGTCTATTGTTACCAGTATCTCTCTGTGTTATATTTTTGTTTTGTTTGTCTTCCTCCTGTATCTTGTGTGTCTAGTGCTACCAGTATCTCTCTTTGTTGTATTTTTGTTTTGTTTGTCTTCCTCCTATATCTTGTGTGTCTAGTGTTGCCAGTATCTATTTTTGTTGTATTCTTGCTTAGTTTGTCTTCCTCCTATATATTGTGTGTCTAGTGCTACGAGTATCTCTCTTTGTTGTATTTTTGTTTTGTTTGTCTTCCTCCTGTATCTTGTGTGTCAAGTGTTACCAGTATCTCTCTTTGTTGTATTTTTGTTTTGTTTGTCTTCTTCCTGTATCTTGTGTGTCAAGTGTTACCAGTATCTCTCTTTGTTGTATTTTTGTTTTGTTTGTCTTCCTCCTGTATCTTGTGTGTCTAGTGCTACCAGTATCTCTCTTTGTTGTATTTTTGTTTTGTTTGTCTTCCTCCTATATCTTGTGTGTCTAGTGTTGCCAGTATCTATTTTTGTTGTATTTTTGTTGTGTTTGTCTTCCACCTGTATCTTGTGTGTCTAGTGTTACCAGTGTCTCTCTTTGTTATATTTTTGTTTTGTTTGTCTTCCTCCTGTATCTTGTGTGTCTAGTGTTACCAGTATCTCTCTTTGTTGTATTTTTGTTTTGTTTGTCTTCCTCCTGTATCTTGTGTGTCTAGTGTTACCAGTATCTCTCTTTGTTGTATTTTTTGTTTTTTTGTCCTCCTCCTGTATCTTGTGTGTCTAGTGTTACCAGTGTCTCTCTTTGTTATATTTTTGTTTTGTTTGTCTTCCTCCTGTATCTTGTGTGTCTAGTGTTACCAGTGTCTCTCTTTGTTGTATTTTTGTTTTGTTTGTCTTCCTCCTATATCTGTGTGTCTAGTGTTACCAGTATCTCTCTGTGTTGTGTTTTTTGTTTTGTTTGTCTTCCTCCTGTATCTTGTGTGTCTAGTGTTGCCAGTATCTCTCTGTGGTGTATTTTTGTTTTGTTTGTCTTCCTCCTGTATCTAGTGTGTCTAGTGTTACCAGTATCTCTCTGTGTTGTATTTTTTGTTTTGTTTGTCTTCCTCCTGTATCTTGTGTGTCTAGTGTTACCAGTATCTCTCTTTGTTGTATTTTTGCTTTGTTTGTCTTCCTCCTGTATCTTGTGTGTCTAGTGTTACCAGTATCTCTCTGTGTTATATTTTTGTTTTGTTTGTCTTCCTCCTGTATCTTGTGTGTCTAGTGTTGCCAGTATCTCTCTGTGTTGTATTTTTTGTTTTGTTTGTCTTCCTCCTGTATCTTGTGTGTCTATTGTTACCAGTATCTCTCTGTGTTATATTTTTGTTTTGTTTGTCTTCCTCCTGTATCTTGTGTGTCTAGTGCTACCAGTATCTCTCTTTGTTGTATTTTTGTTTTGTTTGTCTTCCTCCTATATCTTGTGTGTCTAGTGTTGCCAATATCTATTTTTGTTGTATTCTTGCTTAGTTTGTCTTCCTCCTATATATTGTGTGTCTAGTGCTACCAGTATCTCTCTTTGTTGTATTTTTGTTTTGTTTGTCTTCCTCCTATATCTTGTGTGTCTAGTGTTGCCAGTATCTATTTTTGTTGTATTTTTGTTTTGTTTGTCTTCCTCCTGTATCTTGTGTGTCTAGTGTTACCAGTATCTCTCTTTGTTGTATTTTTGTTTTGTTTGTCTTCCTCCTGTATCTTGTGTGTCAAGTGTTACCAGTATCTCTCTTTGTTGTATTTTTGTTTTGTTTGTCTTCTTCCTGTATCTTGTGTGTCAAGTGTTACCAGTATCTCTCTTTGTTGTATTTTTGTTTTGTTTGTCTTCCTCCTGTATCTTGTGTGTCTAGTGCTACCAGTATCTCTCTTTGTTGTATTTTTGTTTTGTTTGTCTTCCTCCTATATCTTGTGTGTCTAGTGTTGCCAGTATCTATTTTTGTTGTATTTTTGTTGTGTTTGTCTTCCACCTGTATCTTGTGTGTCTAGTGTTACCAGTGTCTCTCTTTGTTATATTTTTGTTTTGTTTGTCTTCCTCCTGTATCTTGTGTGTCTAGTGTTACCAGTATCTCTCTTTGTTGTATTTTTGTTTTGTTTGTCTTCCTCCTGTATCTTGTGTGTCTAGTGTTACCAGTATCTCTCTTTGTTGTATTTTTTGTTTTTTTGTCCTCCTCCTGTATCTTGTGTGTCTAGTGTTACCAGTGTCTCTCTTTGTTATATTTTTGTTTTGTTTGTCTTCCTCCTGTATCTTGTGTGTATAGTGTTACCAGTGTCTCTCTTTGTTGTATTTTTGTTTTGTTTGTCTTCCTCCTGTATCTAGTGTGTCTAGTGTTACCAGTATCTCTCTGTGTTGTATTTTTTGTTTTGTTTGTCTTCCTCCTGTATCTTGTGTGTCTAGTGTTACCAGTATCTCTCTGTGTTGTATTTTTGCTTTGTTTGTCTTCCTCCTGTATCTTGTGTGTCTAGTGTTACCAGTATCTCTCTGTGTTATATTTTTGTTTTGTTTGTCTTCCTCCTGTATCTTGTGTGTCTAGTGTTGCCAGTATCTCTCTGTGTTGTATTTTTTGTTTTGTTTGTCTTCCTCCTGTATCTTGTGTGTCTATTGCTACCAGTATCTCTCTGTGTTATATTTTTGTTTTGTTTGTCTTCCTCCTGTATCTTGTGTGTCTAGTGCTACCAGTATCTCTCTTTGTTGTATTTTTGTTTTGTTTGTCTTCCTCCTATATCTTGTGTGTCTAGTGTTGCCAGTATCTATTTTTGTTGTATTCTTGCTTAGTTTGTCTTCCTCCTATATATTGTGTGTCTAGTGCTACCAGTATCTCTCTTTGTTGTATTTTTGTTTTGTTTGTCTTCCTCCTATATCTTGTGTGTCTAGTGTTGCCAGTATCTATTTTTGTTGTATTTTTGTTTTGTTTGTCTTCCTCCTGTATCTTGTGTGTCTAGTGTTACCAGTATCTCTCTTTGTTGTATTTTTGTTTTGTTTGTCTTCCTCCTGTATCTTGTGTGTCAAGTGTTACCAGTATCTCTCTTTGTTGTATTTTTGTTTTGTTTGTCTTCTTCCTGTATCTTGTGTGTCAAGTGTTACCAGTATCTCTCTTTGTTGTATTTTTGTTTTGTTTGTCTTCCTCCTGTATCTTGTGTGTCTAGTGCTACCAGTATCTCTCTTTGTTGTATTTTTGTTTTGTTTGTCTTCCTCCTATATCTTGTGTGTCTAGTGTTGCCAGTATCTATTTTTGTTGTATTTTTGTTGTGTTTGTCTTCCACCTGTATCTTGTGTGTCTAGTGTTACCATTGTCTCTCTTTGTTATATTTTTGTTTTGTTTGTCTTCCTCCTGTATCTTGTGTGTCTAGTGTTACCAGTATCTCTCTTTGTTGTATTTTTGTTTTGTTTGTCTTCCTCCTGTATCTTGTGTGTCTAGTGTTACCAGTATCTCTCTTTGTTGTATTTTTTGTTTTTTTGTCATCCTCCTGTATCTTGTGTGTCTAGTGTTACCAGTGTATCTCTTTGTTGTATTTTTGTTTTGTTTGTCTTCCTCCTGTATCTTGTGTGTCTAGTGTTACCAGTATATCTCTTTGTTGTATTTTTGTTTTGTTTGTCTTCCTCCTGTATCTTGTGTGTCTAGTGTTACCAGTATCTCTCTTTGTTGTATTTTTTGTTTTGTTTGTCTTCCTCCTGTATCTTGTGTGTCTAGTGTTACCAGTGTCTCTCTTTGTTGTATTTTTGTTTTGTTTGTCTTCCTCCTGTATCTTGTGTGTCTAGTGTTACCAGTATCTCTCTGTGTTATATTTTTGTTTTATTTGTCTTCCTCCTGTATCTTGTGTGTCTAGTGTTGCCAGTATCTCTCTGTGTTGTATTTTTGTTTTGTTTGTCTTCCTCCTATATCGTGTGTGTCTAGTGTTACCAGTATCTCTCTGTGTTGTATTTATTGTTTTGTTTGTCTTCCTCCTGTATCTTGTGTGTCTAGTGTTGCCAGTATCTCTCTGTGTTGTATTTTTGTTTTGTTTGTCTTCCTCCTGTATCTTGTGTGTCTAGTGTTACCAGTATCTCTCTTTGTTGTATTTTTGTTTTGTTTGTCTTCCTCCTGTATCTTGTGTGTCTAGTGTTGCCAGTATCTCTCTGTGTTGTATTTTTGTTTTGTTTGTCTTCCTCCTATATCTTGTGTGTCTAGTGTTACCAGTATCTCTCTGTGTTGTATTTTTTGTTTTGTTTGTCTTCCTCCTGTATCTTGTGTGTCTAGTGTTGCCAGTATCTCTCTGTGGTGTATTTTTGTTTTGTTTGTCTTCCTCCTGTATCTTGTGTGTCTAGTGTTACCAGTATCTCTCTGTGTTGTATTTTTTGTTTTGTTTGTCTTCCTCCTGTATCTTGTGTGTCTAGTGTTACCAGTATCTCTCTGTGTTGTATTTTTGTTTTGTTTGTCTTCCTCCTGTATCTTGTGTGTCTAGTGTTACCAGTATCTCTCTGTGTTATATTTTTGTTTTGTTTGTCTTCCTCCTGTATCTTGTGTGTCTAGTGTTGCCAGTATCTCTCTGTGTTGTATTTTTTGTTTTGTTTGTCTTCCTCCTGTATCTTGTGTGTCTATTGTTACCAGTATCTCTCTGTGTTATATTTTTGTTTTGTTTGTCTTCCTCCTGTATCTTGTGTGTCTAGTGCTACCAGTATCTCTCTTTGTTGTATTTTTGTTTTGTTTGTCTTCCTCCTATATCTTGTGTGTCTAGTGTTGCCAGTATCTATTTTTGTTGTATTCTTGCTTAGTTTGTCTTCCTCCTATATCTTGTGTGTCTAGTGCTACCAGTATCTCTCTTTGTTGTATTTTTGTTTTGTTTGTCTTCCTCCTATATCTTGTGTGTCTAGTGTTGCCAGTATCTATTTTTGTTGTATTTTTGTTTTGTTTGTCTTCCTCCTGTATCTTGTGTGTCTAGTGTTACCAGTATCTCTCTTTGTTGTATTTTTGTTTTGTTTGTCTTCCTCCTGTATCTTGTGTGTCAAGTGTTACCAGTATCTCTCTTTGTTGTATTTTTGTTTTGTTTGTCTTCTTCCTGTATCTTGTGTGTCAAGTGTTACCAGTATATCTCTTTGTTGTATTTTTGTTTTGTTTGTCTTCCTCCTTTATCTTGTGTGTCTAGTGTTGCCAGTATTTCTCTGTGTTATATTTTTGTTTTGTTTGTCTTCCTCCTGTATCTTGTGTGTCTAGTGTTACCAGTGTCTCTCTGTGTTATATTTATGTTTTGTTTCTCTTCCTCCTGTATCTTGTGTGTCTAGTGTTACTAGTATCTCTCTGTGTTGTATTTTTGTTTTGTTTGTCTTCCTCCTGTATCTTGTGTGTCTAGTGTTACCAGTATCTCTCTGTGTTATATTTTTTGTTTTGTTTGTCTTCCTCCTATATCTTGTGTGTCTAGTGTTACCAGTATCTCTCTGTGTTGTATTTTTGTTTTGTTTGTCTTCCTCCTGTATCTTGTGTGTCTAGTGTTGCCAGTATCTCTCTTTGTTATATTTTTGTTTTGTTTGTCTTCCTCCTGTATCTTGTGTGTCTAGTGTTGCCAGTATCTCTTTTTGTTGTATTCTTGCTTAGTTTGTCTTCCGCCTATATCTTGTGTGTCTAGTGCTACCAGTATCTCTCTTTGTTGTATTTTTGTTTTGTTTGTCTTCCTCCTATATCTTGTGTGTCTAATGTTGCCAGTATCTATTTTTGTTGTATTTTTGTTTTGTTTGTCTTCCTCCTGTATCTTGTGTGTCTAGTGTTACCAGTATCTCTCTTTGTTGTATTTTGTTTTGTTTGTCTTCCTCCTGTATCTTGTGTGTCTAGTGTTACCAGTATCTCTCTTTGTTGTATTTTTGTTTTGTTTGTCTTCCTCCTGTATCTTGTGTGTCTAGTGTTACCAGTATCTCCCTTTGTTGTATTTTTGTTTTGTTTGTCTTCTTCCTGTATCTTGTGTGTCTAGTGTTACCAGTATCTCTCTTTATTATATTTTTGTTTTGTTTGTCTACCTTCTGTATCTTGTGTGTCTAGTGTTGCCAGTATCTCTCTTTGTTGTATTTTTGTTTTGTTTGTCTTCTTCCTGTATCTTGTGTGTCTAGTGTTACCAGTATCTCTCTTTGTTATATTTTTGTTTTGTTTGTCTTCCTCCTGTATCTTATGTGTCTAGTGTTACCAGTATCTCTCTTTGTTGTATTTTTGTTTTGTTTGTCTTCTTCCTGTATCTTGTGTGTCTAGTGTTACCAGTATCTCTCTTTGTTGTATTTTTGTTTTGTTTGTCTTCCTCCTGTATCTTGTGTGTCTAGTGTTACCAGTATCTCTCTTTGTTATATTTTTGTTTTGTTTGTCTTCCTTCTGTATCTTGTGTGTCTGGTGTTACCAGTATCTCTCTTTGTTGTATTTTTGTTTTGTTTGTCTTCCTCCTGTATTTTGTGTGTCTAGTGTTACCAGTATCTCTCTTTATTATATTTTTGTTTTGTTTGTCTTCCTTCTGTATCTTGTGTGTCTAGTGTTACCAGTATCTCTCTGTGGTGTATTTTTGTTTTGTTTGTCTTCCTTCTGTATCTTGGGTGTCTAGTGTTACCAGTGTCTCTCTTTGTTGTATTTTTGTTTTGTTTGTTTTCCTCCTGTATCTTGTGTGTCTAGTGTTACCAGTATCTCTCTGTGTTATATTTTTGTTTTGATTGTCTTCCTCCTGTATCTTGTGTGTCTAGTGTTGCCAGTATCTCTCTTTATTATATTTTTGTTTTGTTTGTCTTCCTCCTGTATCTTGTGTGTCTAGTGTTACCAGTATTTCTCTTTGTTGTATTTTTGTTTTGTTTGTCTTCCTCCTGTATCTTGTGTGTCTAGTGTTACCAGTATTTCTCTTTGTTGTATTTTTGTTTTGTTTGTCTTCCTCCTGTATCTTGTGTGTCTAGTGTTACCAGTATCTCTCTTTGTTGTATTTTTGTGTTGTTTGTCTTCCTCCTGTATCCTGTGTGTCTAGTGTTGCCAGTATCTCTCTGTGGTGTATTTTTGTTTTGTTTGTCTTCCTTCTGTATCTTGTGTGTCTAGTGTTACCAGTATCTCTCTTTGTTGTATTTTTGTTTTGTTTGTCTTCCTCCTGTATCTTGTGTGTCTAGTGTTACCAGTATCTCTCTTTATTATATTTTTGTTTTGTTTGTCTTCCTCCTGTATCTTGTGTGTCTAGTGTTACCAGTATTTCTCTTTGTTGTATTTTTGTTTTGTTTGTCTTCCTCCTGTATCTTGTGTGTCTAGTGTTACCAGTATTTCTCTTTGTTGTATTTTTGTTTTGTTTGTCTTCCTCCTGTATCTTGTGTGTCTAGTGTTGCCAGTATCTCTCTTTATTATATTTTTGTTTTGTTTGTCTTCCTCCTGTATCTTGTGTGTCTAGTGTTACCAGTATTTCTCTTTGTTGTATTTTTGTTTTGTTTGTCTTCCTCCTGTATCTTGTGTGTCTAGTGTTACCAGTATTTCTCTTTGTTGTATTTTTGTTTTGTTTGTCTTCCTCCTGTATCTTGTGTGTCTAGTGTTGCCAGTATCTCTCTTTATTATATTTTTGTTTTGTTTGTCTTCCTCCTGTATCTTTTGTGTCTAGTGTTACCAGTATCTCTCTTTATTATATTTTTGTTTTGTTTGTCTTCCTCCTGTATCTTGTGTGTCTAGTGTTACCAGTATTTCTCTTTGTTGTATTTTTGTTTTGTTTGTCTTCCTCCTGTATCTTGTTTGTCTAGTGTTACCAGTATTTCTCTTTGTTGTATTTTTGTTTTGTTTGTCTTCCTCCTGTATCTTGTGTGTCTAGTGTTACCAGTATCTCTCTTTGTTATATTTTTGTTATGTTTATCTTCCTCCTGTATCTTGTGTGTCTAGTGTTACCAGTATCTCTCTGTGGTGTATTTTTGTTTTGTTTGTCTTCCTCTTGTATCTTGTGTGTCTAATGTTACCAGTGTCTCTCTTTGTTGTATTTTTGTTTTGTTTGTTTTCCTCCTGTATCTTGTGTGTCTAGTGTTACCAGTATCTCTCTGTGTTATATTTTTGTTTTGTTTGTCTTCCTCCTGTATCTTGTGTGTCTAGTGTTACCAGTATCTCTCTGTGTTGTATTTTTGTTTTTTTCTCTTCCTCCTGTATCTTGTGTGTCTAGTGTTGCCAGTATTTCTCTGTGTTATATTTTTGTTTTGTTTGTCTTCCTCCTGTATCTTGTGTGTCTAGTGTTACCAGTGTCTCTCTGTGTTATATTTATGTTTTGTTTCTCTTCCTCCTGTATCTTGTGTGTCTAGTGTTACCAGTATCTCTCTGTGTTGTATTTTTGTTTTGTTTGTCTTCCTCCTGTATTTTGTGTGTCTAGTGTTACCAGTATTTCTCTGTGTTATATTTTTGTTTTGTTTGTCTTCCTCCTGTATCTTGTGTGTCTAGTGTTACCAGTATCTCTCTGTGTTATATTTTTGTTTTGTTTGTCTTCCTCCTTTATCTTGTGTGTCTAGTGTTACCAGTATCTCTCTGTGTTGTATTTTTGTTTTGTTTCTCTTCCTCCTCTATCTTGTGTGTCTAGTGTTGCCAGTATTTCTCTGTGTTATATTTTTGTTTTGTTTGTCTTCCTCCTGTATCTTGTGTGTCTAGTGTTACCAGTGTCTGTCTATGTTATATTTTTGTGTTGTTTGTCTTCCTCCTGTATCTTGTGTGTCTAGTGTTACCAGTATCTCTCTGTGGTGTATTTTTGTTTTGTTTGTCTTCCTCCTGTATCTTGTGTGTCTAGTGTTACCAGTATCTCTCTGTGTTATATTTTTGTTTTGTTTGTCTTCCTCCTGTATCTTGTGTGTCTAGTGTTACCAGTATCTCTCTGTGTTGTATTTTTGTTTTGTTTGTCTTCCTCCTGTATCGTGTGTGTCTAGTGTTGCCAGTATCTATCTGTGTTATAATTTTGTTTTGTTTGTCTTCCTCCTGTATCTTGTGTGTCTTGTGTTACCAGTATCTCTCTGTGGTGTATTTTTGTTTTGTTTGTCTTCCTCCTGTATCTTGTGTGTCTAGTGTTACCAGTATTTCTCTGTGTTATATTTTTGTTTTGTTTGTCTTCCTCCTGTATCTTGGGTGTCTAGTGTTACCAGTTTCTCTCTTTGTTGTATTTTTGTTTTGTTTGTTTTCCTCCTGTATCTTGTGTGTCTAGTGTTACCAGTATCTCTCTGTGTTATATTTTTGTTTTGTTTGTCTTCCTCCTGTATCTTGTGTGTCTAGTGTTACCAGTATCTCTTTGTGTTGTATTTTTGTTTTGTTTCTCTTCCTCCTGTATCTTGTGTGTCTAGTGTTGCCAGTATTTCTCTGTGTTATATTTTTGTTTTGTTTGTCTTCCTCCTGTATCTTGTGTGTCTAGTGTTACCAGTGTCTCTCTGTGTTATATTTTTGTTTTGTTTCTCTTCCTCCTGTATCTTGTGTGTCTAGTGTTACCAGTATCTCTCTGTGTTGTATTTTTGTTTTGTTTGTCTTCCTCCTGTATTTTGTGTGTCTAGTGTTACCAGTATTTCTCTGTGTTATATTTTTGTTTTGTTTGTCTTCCTCCTGTATCTTGTGTGTCTAGTGTTACCAGTATCTCTCTGTGTTATATTTTTGTTTTGTTTGTCTTCCTCCTGTATCTTGTGTGTCTAGTGTTACCAGTATCTCTCTGTGTTGTATTTTTGTTTTGTTTCTCTTCCTCCTGTATCTTGTGTGTCTAGTGTTGCCAGTATTTCTCTGTGTTATATATTTGTTTTGTTTGTCTTCCTCCTGTATCTTGTGTGTCTAGTGTTACCAGTGTCTCTCTGTGTTATATTTTTGATTTGTTTCTCTTCCTCCTGTATCTTGTGTGTCTAGTGTTACCAGTATCTCTCTGTGTTGTATTTTTGTTTTGTTTGTCTTCCTCCTGTATTTTGTGTGTCTAGTGTTACCAGTATTTCTCTGTGTTATATTTTTGCTTTGTTTGTCTTCCTCCTGTATCTTGTGTGTCTAGTGTTACCAGTATCTCTCTGTGGTGTATTTTTGTTTTGTTTGTCTTCCTCCTGTATCTTGTGTGTCTAGTGTTACCAGTATCTCTCTGTGTTGTATTTTTGTTTTGTTTGTCTTCCTCCTGTATCTTGTGTGTCTAGTGTTACCAGTATCTCTCTGTGTTGTATTTTTGTTTTGTTTCTCTTCCTCCTGTATCTTGTGTGTCTAGTGTTGCCAGTATTTCTCTGTGTTATATTTTTGTTTTGTTTGTCTTCCTCCTGTATCTTGTGTGTCTAGTGTTACCAGTGTCTCTCTTTGTTATATTTTTGTTTTGTTTCTCTTCCTCCTGTATCTTGTGTGTCTAGTGTTACCAGTATCTCTCTGTGTTGTATTTTTATTTTGTTTGTCTTCCTCCTGTATTTTGTGTGTCTAGTGTTACCAGTATTTCTCTGTGTTATATTTTTGCTTTGTTTGTCTTCCTCCTGTATCTTGTGTGTCTAGTGTTACCAGTATCTCTATGTGGTGTATTTTTGTTTTGTTTGTCTTCCTCCTGTATCTTGTGTGTCTAGTGTTACCATTATCTCTCTGTGTTGTATTTTTGTTTTGTTTGTCTTCCTCCTGTATCTTGTGTGTCTAGTGTTACCAGTATCTCTCTGTGTTATATTTTTGTTTTGTTTGTCTTCCTCCTGTATCTTGTGTGTCTAGTGTTACCAGTATCTCTCTGTGGTGTATTTTTGTTTTGTTTGTCTTCCTCCTGTATCTTGTGTGTCTAGTGTTACCAGTATCTCTCTGTGTTATATTTTTGTTTTGTTTGTCTTCCTCCTGTATCTTGTGTGTCTAGTGTTACCAGTATCTCTCTGTGTTGTATTTTTGTTTTGTTTGTCTTCCTCCTGTATCGTGTGTGTCTAGTGTTGCCAGTATCTCTCTGTGTTATGATTTTGTTTTGTTTGTCTTCCTCCTGTATCTTGTGTGTCTAGTGTTACCAGTATCTCTCTGTGGTGTATTTTTGTTTTGTTTGTCTTCCTCCTGTATCTTGTGTGTCTAGTGTTACCAGTATTTCTCTGTGTTATATTTTAGTTTTGTTTGTCTTCCTCCTGTATCTTGGGTGTCTAGTGTTACCAGTTTCTCTCTTTGTTGTATTTTTGTTTTGTTTGTTTTCCTCCTGTATCTTGTGTGTCTAGTGTTACCAGTATCTCTCTGTGTTATATTTTTGTTTTGTTTGTCTTCCTCCTGTATCTTGTGTGTCTAGTGTTACCAGTATCTCTCTGTGTTGTATTTTTGTTTTGTTTCTCTTCCTCCTGTATCTTGTGTGTCTAGTGTTGCCAGTATTTCTCTGTGTTATATTTTTGTTTTGTTTGTCTTCCTCCTGTATCTTGTGTGTCTAGTGTTACCAGTGTCTCTCTGTGTTATATTTTTGTTTTGTTTCTCTTCCTCCTGTATCTTGTGTGTCTAGTGTTACCAGTATCTCTCTGTGTTGTATTTTTGTTTTGTTTGTCTTCCTCCTGTATTTTGTGTGTCTAGTGTTACCAGTATTTCTCTGTGTTATATTTTTGTTTTGTTTGTCTTCCTCCTGTATCTTGTGTGTCTAGTGTTACCAGTATCTCTCTGTGTTATATTTTTGTTTTGTTTGTCTTCCTCCTGTATCTTGTGTGTCTAGTGTTACCAGTATCTCTCTGTGTTGTATTTTTGTTTTGTTTCTCTTCCTCCTGTATCTTGTGTGTCTAGTGTTGCCAGTATTTCTCTGTGTTATATATTTGTTTTGTTTGTCTTCCTCCTGTATCTTGTGTGTCTAGTGTTACCAGTGTCTCTCTGTGTTATATTTTTGATTTGTTTCTCTTCCTCCTGTATCTTGTGTGTCTAGTGTTACCAGTATCTCTCTGTGTTGTATTTTTGTTTTGTTTGTCTTCCTCCTGTATTTTGTGTGTCTAGTGTTACCAGTATTTCTCTGTGTTATATTTTTGCTTTGTTTGTCTTCCTCCTGTATCTTGTGTGTCTAGTGTTACCAGTATCTCTCTGTGGTGTATTTTTGTTTTGTTTGTCTTCCTCCTGTATCTTGTGTGTCTAGTGTTACCAGTATCTCTCTGTGTTGTATTTTTGTTTTGTTTGTCTTCCTCCTGTATCTTGTGTGTCTAGTGTTACCAGTATCTCTCTGTGTTGTATTTTTGTTTTGTTTCTCTTCCTCCTGTATCTTGTGTGTCTAGTGTTGCCAGTATTTCTCTGTGTTATATTTTTGTTTTGTTTGTCTTCCTCCTGTATCTTGTGTGTCTAGTGTTACCAGTGTCTCTCTTTGTTATATTTTTGTTTTGTTTCTCTTCCTCCTGTATCTTGTGTGTCTAGTGTTACCAGTATCTCTCTGTGTTGTATTTTTATTTTGTTTGTCTTCCTCCTGTATTTTGTGTGTCTAGTGTTACCAGTATTTCTCTGTGTTATATTTTTGCTTTGTTTGTCTTCCTCCTGTATCTTGTGTGTCTAGTGTTACCAGTATCTCTATGTGGTGTATTTTTGTTTTGTTTGTCTTCCTCCTGTATCTTGTGTGTCTAGTGTTACCATTATCTCTCTGTGTTGTATTTTTGTTTTGTTTGTCTTCCTCCTGTATCTTGTGTGTCTAGTGTTACCAGTATCTCTCTGTGTTATATTTTTGTTTTGTTTGTCTTCCTCCTGTATCTTGTGTGTCTAGTGTTACCAGTATCTCTCTGTGGTGTATTTTTGTTTTGTTTGTCTTCCTCCTGTATCTTGTGTGTCTAGTGTTACCAGTATCTCTCTGTGTTATATTTTTGTTTTGTTTGTCTTCCTCCTGTATCTTGTGTGTCTAGTGTTACCAGTATCTCTCTGTGTTGTATTTTTGTTTTGTTTGTCTTCCTCCTGTATCTTGTGTGTCTAGTGTTACCAGTATTTCTCTGTGTTATATTTTTGTTTTGTTTGTCTTCCTCCTGTATCTTGGGTGTCTAGTGTTACCAGTTTCTCTCTTTGTTGTATTTTTGTTTTGTTTGTTTTCCTCCTGTATCTTGTGTGTCTAGTGTTACCAGTATCTCTCTGTGTTATATTTTTGTTTTGTTTGTCTTCCTCCTGTATCTTGTGTGTCTAGTGTTACCAGTATCTCTCTGTGTTGTATTTTTGTTTTGTTTCTCTTCCTCCTGTATCTTGTGTGTCTAGTGTTGCCAGTATTTCTCTGTGTTATATTTTTGTTTTGTTTGTCTTCCTCCTGTATCTTGTGTGTCTAGTGTTACCAGTATCTCTCTGTGTTATATTTTTGTTTTGTTTCTCTTCCTCCTGTATCTTGTGTGTCTAGTGTTACCAGTATCTCTCTGTGTTGTATTTTTGTTTTGTTTGTCTTCCTCCTGTATTTTGTGTGTCTAGTGTTACCAGTATTTCTCTGTGTTATATTTTTGTTTTGTTTGTCTTCCTCCTGTATCTTGTGTGTCTAGTGTTACCAGTATCTCTCTGTGTTATATTTTTGTTTTGTTTGTCTTCCTCCTGTATCTTGTGTGTCTAGTGTTACCAGTATCTCTCTGTGTTGTATTTTTGTTTTGTTTCTCTTCCTCCTGTATCTTGTGTGTCTAGTGTTGCCAGTATTTCTCTGTGTTATATATTTGTTTTGTTTGTCTTCCTCCTGTATCTTGTGTGTCTAGTGTTACCAGTGTCTCTCTGTGTTATATTTTTGTTTTGTTTGTCTTCCTCCTGTATCTTGTGTGTCTAGTGTTACCAGTATCTCTCTGTGTTGTATTTTTGTTTTGTTTGTCTTCCTCCTGTATCTTGTGTGTCTAGTGTTACCAGTATCTCTCTGTGTTGTATTTTTGTTTTGTTTCTCTTCCTCCTGTATCTTGTGTGTCTAGTGTTGCCAGTATTTCTCTGTGTTATATTTTTGTTTTGTTTGTCTTCCTCCTGTATCTTGTGTGTCTAGTGTTACCAGTGTCTCTCTTTGTTATATTTTTGTTTTGTTTCTCTTCCTCCTGTATCTTGTGTGTCTAGTGTTACCAGTATCTCTCTGTGTTGTATTTTTATTTTGTTTGTCTTCCTCCTGTATTTTGTGTGTCTAGTGTTACCAGTATTTCTCTGTGTTATATTTTTGCTTTGTTTGTCTTCCTCCTGTATCTTGTGTGTCTAGTGTTACCAGTATCTCTATGTGGTGTATTTTTGTTTTGTTTGTCTTCCTCCTGTATCTTGTGTGTCTAGTGTTACCAGTATCTCTCTGTGTTGTATTTTTGTTTTGTTTGTCTTCCTCCTGTATCTTGTGTGTCTAGTGTTACCAGTATCTCTCTGTGTTATATTTTTGTTTTCTTTGTCTTCCTCCTGTATCTTGTGTGTCTAGTGTTACCAGTATCTCTCTGTGGTGTATTTTTGTTTTGTTTGTCTTCCTCCTGTATCTTGTGTGTCTAGTGTTACCAGTATCTCTCTGTGTTATATTTTTGTTTTGTTTGTCTTCCTCCTGTATCTTGTGTGTCTAGTGTTACCAGTATCTCTCTGTGTTGTATTTTTGTTTTGTTTGTCTTCCTCCTGTATCGTGTGTGTCTAGTGTTGCCAGTATCTCTCTGTGTTATAATTTTGTTTTGTTTGTCTTCCTCCTGTATCTTGTGTGTCTAGTGTTACCAGTATCTCTCTGTGGTGTATTTTTGTTTTGTTTGTCTTCCTCCTGTATCTTGTGTGTCTAGTGTTACCAGTATTTCTCTGTGTTATATTTTTGTTTTGTTTGTCTTCCTCCTGTATCTTGGGTGTCTAGTGTTACCAGTTTCTCTCTTTGTTGTATTTTTGTTTTGTTTGTTTTCCTCCTGTATCTTGTGTGTCTAGTGTTACCAGTATCTCTCTGTGTTATATTTTTGTTTTGTTTGTCTTCCTCCTGTATCTTGTGTGTCTAGTGTTACCAGTATCTCTCTGTGTTGTATTTTTGTTTTGTTTCTCTTCCTCCTGTATCTTGTGTGTCTAGTGTTGCCAGTATTTCTCTGTGTTATATTTTTGTTTTGTTTGTCTTCCTCCTGTATCTTGTGTGTCTAGTGTTACCAGTGTCTCTCTGTGTTATATTTTTGTTTTGTTTCTCTTCCTCCTGTATCTTGTGTGTCTAGTGTTACCAGTATCTCTCTGTGTTGTATTTTTGTTTTGTTTGTCTTCCTCCTGTATTTTGTGTGTCTAGTGTTACCAGTATTTCTCTGTGTTATATTTTTGTTTTGTTTGTCTTCCTCCTGTATCTTGTGTGTCTAGTGTTACCAGTATCTCTCTGTGTTATATTTTTGTTTTGTTTGTCTTCCTCCTGTATCTTGTGTGTTTAGTGTTACCAGTATCTCTCTGTGTTGTATTTTTGTTTTGTTTCTCTTCCTCCTGTATCTTGTGTGTCTAGTGTTGCCAGTATTTCTCTGTGTTATATATTTGTTTTGTTTGTCTTCCTCCTGTATCTTGTGTGTCTAGTGTTACCAGTGTCTCTCTGTGTTATATTTTTGTTTTGTTTCTCTTCCTCTTGTATCTTGTGTGTCTAGTGTTACCAGTATCTCTCTGTGTTGTATTTTTGTTTTGTTTGTCTTCCTCCTGTATTTTGTGTGTCTAGTGTTACCAGTATTTCTCTGTGTTATATTTTTGCTTTGTTTGTCTTCCTCCTGTATCTTGTGTGTCTAGTGTTACCAGTATCTCTCTGTGGTGTATTTTTGTTTTGTTTGTCTTCCTCCTGTATCTTGTGTGTCTAGTGTTACCAGTATCTCTCTGTGTTGTATTTTTGTTTTTTTTGTCTTCCTCCTGTATCTTGTGTGTCTAGTGTTACCAGTATCTCTCTGTGTTGTATTTTTGTTTTGTTTCTCTTCCTCCTGTATCTTGTGTGTCTAGTGTTGCCAGTATTTCTCTGTGTTATATTTTTGTTTTGTTTGTCTTCCTCCTGTATCTTGTGTGTCTAGTGTTACCAGTGTCTCTCTTTGTTATATTTTTGTTTTGTTTCTCTTCCTCCTGTATCTTGTGTGTCTAGTGTTACCAGTATCTCTCTGTGTTGTATTTTTATTTTGTTTGTCTTCCTCCTGTATTTTGTGTGTCTAGTGTTACCAGTATTTCTCTGTGTTATATTTTTGCTTTGTTTGTCTTCCTCCTGTATCTTGTGTGTCTAGTGTTACCAGTATCTCTATGTGGTGTATTTTTGTTTTGTTTGTCTTCCTCCTGTATCTTGTGTGTCTAGTGTTACCAGTATCTCTCTGTGTTGTATTTTTGTTTTGTTTGTCTTCCTCCTGTATCTTGTGTGTCTAGTGTTACCAGTATCTCTCTGTGTTATATTTTTGTTTTGTTTGTCTTCCTCCTGTATCTTGTGTGTCTAGTGTTACCAGTATCTCTCTTTGTTGTATTTTTGTTTTGTTTGTCTTCCTCCTTTATATTGTGTGTCTAGTGTTACCAGTATCTCTCTTTGTTGTATTTTTGTTTTGTTTATCTTCCTCCTGTATCTTGTGTGTCTAGTGTTACCAGTGTCTCTCTTTGTTGTATTTTTGTTTTGTTTGTCTTCCTCCTGTATCTTGTGTGTCTAGTGTTACCAGTATCTCTCTGTGTTATATTTTTGTTTTGTTTGTCTTCCTCCTGTATCTTGTGTGTCTAGTGTTACCAGTATCTCTCTTTGTTGTATTTTTGTTTTATTTGTCTTCCTCCTGTATCTTGTGTGTCTAGTGTTACCAGTGTCTCTCTTTGTTGTATTTTTGTTCTGATTGTCTTCCTCCTGTATCTTGTGTGTCTAGTGTTACCAGTATCTCTCTGTGGTGTATTTTTGTTTTGATTATCTTCCTCCTGTATCTTGTGTGTCTAGTGTTACCAGTATCTCTTTTTGTTGTATTTTTGTTTTGTTTATCTTCCTCCTGTATCTTGTGTGTCAAGTGTTGCCAGTGTCTCTCTTTGTTATATTTTTGTTTTATATGTCTTCCTCCTGTATCTTGTGTGTCTAGTGTTACCAGTGTCTCTCTTTGTTGTATTTTTGTTCTGATTGTCTTCCTCCTGTATCTTGTGTGTCTAGTGTTACCAGTATCTCTCTGTGGTGTATTTTTGTTTTGTTTGTCTTCCTCCTGTATCTTGTGTGTCTAGTGTTACCAGTATTTCTCTTTGTTGTATTTTTGTTTTGTTTGTCTTCCTCCTGTATCTTGTGTGTCTAGTGTTACCAGTATCTCTCTGTGTTATATTTTTGTTTTGCTTGTCTTCCTCCTGTATCTTGTGTGTCTAGTGTTACCAGTATCTCTCTTTGTTGTATTTTTGTTTTGTTTGTCTTCCTCCTGTTTCTTGTGTGTCTAGTGTTGCCAGAAACTCTTTGTTATATTTTTGTTATGTTTATCTTCCTCCTGTATCTTGTGTGTCTAGTGTTACCAGTATCTCTCTGTGGTGTATTTTTGTTTTGTTTGTCTTCCTCCTGTATCGTGTGTGTCTAATGTTACCAGTGTCTCTCTTTGTTGTATTTTTGTTTTGTTTGTTTTCCTCCTGTATCTTGTGTGTCTAGTGTTACCAGTATCTCTCTGTGTTATATTTTTGTTTTGTTTGTCTTCCTCCTGTATCTTGTGTGTCTAGTGTTACCAGTATCTCTCTGTGTTGTATTTTTGTTTTGTTTCTCTTCCTCCTGTATCTTGTGTGTCTAGTGTTGCCAGTATTTCTCTGTGTTATATTTTTGTTTTGTTTGTCTTCCTCCTGTATCTTGTGTGTCTAGTGTTACCAGTGTCTCTCTGTGTTATATTTATGTTTTGTTTCTCTTCCTCCTGTATCTTGTGTGTCTAGTGTTACCAGTATCTCTCTGTGTTGTATTTTTGTTTTGTTTGTCTTCCTCCTGTATTTTGTGTGTCTAGTGTTACCAGTATTTCTCTGTGTTATATTTTTGTTTTGTTTGTCTTCCTCCTGTATCTTGTGTGTCTAGTGTTACCAGTATCTCTCTGTGTTATATTTTTGTTTTGTTTGTCTTCCTCCTGTATCTTGTGTGTCTAGTGTTACCAGTATCTCTCTGTGTTGTATTTTTGTTTTGTTTCTCTTCCTCCTGTATCTTGTGTGTCTAGTGTTGCCAGTATTTCTCTGTGTTATATTTTTGTTTTGTTTGTCTTCCTCCTGTATCTTGTGTGTCTAGTGTTACCAGTATCTCTCTGTGTTATATTTTTGTTTTGTTTGTCTTCCTCCTGTATCTTGTGTGTCTAGTGTTACCAGTATCTCTCTTTGTTGTATTTTTGTTTTGTTTGTCTTCCTCCTTTATCTTGTGTGTCTAGTGTTACCAGTATCTCTCTTTGTTGTATTTTTGTTTTGTTTATCTTCCTCCTGTATCTTGTGTGTCTAGTGTTACCAGTGTCTCTCTTTGTTGTATTTTTGTTTTGTTTGTCTTCCTCCTGTATCTTGTGTGTCTAGTGTTACCAGTATCTCTCTGTGTTATATTTTTGTTTTGTTTGTCTTCCTCCTGTATCTTGTGTGTCTAGTGTTACCAGTATCTCTCTTTGTTGTATTTTTGTTTTATTTGTCTTCCTCCTGTATCTTGTGTGTCTAGTGTTACCAGTGTCTCTCTTTGTTGTATTTTTGTTCTGATTGTCTTCCTCCTGTATCTTGTGTGTCTAGTGTTACCAGTATCTCTCTGTGGTGTATTTTTGTTTTGATTATCTTCCTCCTGTATCTTGTGTGTCTAGTGTTACCAGTATCTCTTTTTGTTGTATTTTTGTTTTGTTTATCTTCCTCCTGTATCTTGTGTGTCAAGTGTTGCCAGTGTCTCTCTTTGTTATATTTTTGTTTTATATGTCTTCCTCCTGTATCTTGTGTGTCTAGTGTTACCAGTGTCTCTCTTTGTTGTATTTTTGTTCTGATTGTCTTCCTCCTGTATCTTGTGTGTCTAGTGTTACCAGTATCTCTCTGTGGTGTATTTTTGTTTTGTTTGTCTTCCTCCTGTATCTTGTGTGTCTAGTGTTACCAGTATTTCTCTTTGTTGTATTTTTGTTTTGTTTGTCTTCCTCCTGTATCTTGTGTGTCTAGTGTTACCAGTATCTCTCTGTGTTATATTTTTGTTTTGCTTGTCTTCCTCCTGTATCTTGTGTGTCTAGTGTTACCAGTATCTCTCTTTGTTGTATTTTTGTTTTGTTTGTCTTCCTCCTGTTTCTTGTGTGTCTAGTGTTGCCAGAAACTCTTTGTTATATTTTTGTTATGTTTATCTTCCTCCTGTATCTTGTGTGTCTAGTGTTACCAGTATCTCTCTGTGGTGTATTTTTGTTTTGTTTGTCTTCCTCCTGTATCGTGTGTGTCTAATGTTACCAGTGTCTCTCTTTGTTGTATTTTTGTTTTGTTTGTTTTCCTCCTGTATCTTGTGTGTCTAGTGTTACCAGTATCTCTCTGTGTTATATTTTTGTTTTGTTTGTCTTCCTCCTGTATCTTGTGTGTCTAGTGTTACCAGTATCTCTCTGTGTTGTATTTTTGTTTTGTTTCTCTTCCTCCTGTATCTTGTGTGTCTAGTGTTGCCAGTATTTCTCTGTTATATTTTTGTTTTGTTTGTCTTCCTCCTGTATCTTGTGTGTCTAGTGTTACCAGTGTCTCTCTGTGTTATATTTATGTTTTGTTTCTCTTCCTCCTGTATCTTGTGTGTTTAGTGTTACCAGTATCTCTCTGTGTTGTATTTTTGTTTTGTTTGTCTTCCTCCTGTATTTTGTGTGTCTAGTGTTACCAGTATTTCTCTGTGTTATATTTTTGTTTTGTTTGTCTTCCTCCTGTATCTTGTGTGTCTAGTGTTACCAGTATCTCTCTGTGTTATATTTTTGTTTTGTTTGTCTTCCTCCTGTATCTTGTGTGTCTAGTGTTACCAGTATCTCTCTGTGTTGTATTTTTGTTTTGTTTCTCTTCCTCCTGTATCTTGTGTGTCTAGTGTTGCCAGTATTTCTCTGTGTTATATTTTTGTTTTGTTTGTCTTCCTCCTGTATCTTGTGTGTCTAGTGTTACCAGTGTCTCTCTGTGTTATATTTTTGTTTTGTTTGTCTTCCTCCTGTATCTTGTGTGTCTAATGTTACCAGTATCTCTCTGTGGTGTATTTTTGTTTTGTTTGTCTTCCTCCTGTATCTTGTGTGTCTAGTGTTACCAGTATCTCTCTGTGTTATATTTTTGTTTTGTTTGTCTTCCTCCTGTATCTTGTGTGTCTAGTGTTACCAGTATCTCTCTGTGTTGTATTTTTGTTTTGTTTGTCTTCCTCCTGTATCTTGTGTGTCTAGTGTTGCCAGTATCTCTCTGTGTTATATTTTTGTTTTTTTTTGTCTTCCTCCTGTATCTTGTGTGTCTAGTATTACCATTATCTCTCTGTGGTGTATTTTTGTTTTGTTTGTCTTCCTCCTGTATCTTGTGTATCTAGTGTTACCAGTATCTCTCTGTGGTGTATTTTTGTTTTGTTTGTCTTCCTTCTGTATCTTGGGTGTCTAGTGTTACCAGTATTTCTCTTTGTTGTATTTTTGTTTTGTTTGTCTTCCTCCTGTATCTTGTGTGTCTAGTGTTACCAGTATCTCTCTGTGTTATATTTTTGTTTTGCTTGTCTTCCTCCTGTATCTTGTGTGTCTAGTGTTACCAGTATCTCTCTTTGTTGTATTTTTGTTTTGTTTGTCTTCCTCCTGTTTCTTGTGTGTCTAGTGTTGCCAGAAACTCTTTGTTATATTTTTGTTATGTTTATCTTCCTCCTGTATCTTGTGTGTCTAGTGTTACCAGTATCTCTCTGTGGTGTATTTTTGTTTTGTTTGTCTTCCTCCTGTATCGTGTGTGTCTAATGTTACCAGTGTCTCTCTTTGTTGTATTTTTGTTTTGTTTGTTTTCCTCCTGTATCTTGTGTGTCTAGTGTTACCAGTATCTCTCTGTGTTATATTTTTGTTTTGTTTGTCTTCCTCCTGTATCTTGTGTGTCTAGTGTTACCAGTATCTCTCTGTGTTGTATTTTTGTTTTGTTTCTCTTCCTCCTGTATCTTGTGTGTCTAGTGTTGCCAGTATTTCTCTGTGTTATATTTTTGTTTTGTTTGTCTTCCTCCTGTATCTTGTGTGTCTAGTGTTACCAGTGTCTCTCTGTGTTATATTTATGTTTTGTTTCTCTTCCTCCTGTATCTTGTGTGTCTAGTGTTACCAGTATCTCTCTGTGTTGTATTTTTGTTTTGTTTGTCTTCCTCCTGTATTTTGTGTGTCTAGTGTTACCAGTATTTCTCTGTGTTATATTTTTGTTTTGTTTGTCTTCCTCCTGTATCTTGTGTGTCTAGTGTTACCAGTATCTCTCTGTGTTATATTTTTGTTTTGTTTGTCTTCCTCCTGTATCTTGTTTGTCTAGTGTTACCAGTATCTCTCTGTGTTGTATTTTTGTTTTGTTTCTCTTCCTCCTGTATCTTGTGTGTCTAGTGTTGCCAGTATTTCTCTGTGTTATATTTTTGTTTTGTTTGTCTTCCTCCTGTATCTTGTGTGTCTAGTGTTACCAGTGTCTCTCTGTGTTATATTTTTGTTTTGTTTGTCTTCCTCCTGTATCTTGTGTGTCTAATGTTACCAGTATCTCTCTGTGGTGTATTTTTGTTTTGTTTGTCTTCCTCCTGTATCTTGTGTGTCTAGTGTTACCAGTATCTCTCTGTGTTATATTTTTGTTTTGTTTGTCTTCCTCCTGTATCTTGTGTGTCTAGTGTTACCAGTATCTCTCTGTGTTGTATTTTTGTTTTGTTTGTCTTCCTCCTGTATCTTGTGTGTCTAGTGTTGCCAGTATCTCTCTGTGTTATATTTTTGTTTTTTTTTGTCTTCCTCCTGTATCTTGTGTGTCTAGTGTTACCAGTATCTCTCTGTGGTGTATTTTTGTTTTGTTTGTCTTCCTCCTGTATCTTGTGTGTCTAGTGTTACCAGTATCTCTCTGTGGTGTATTTTTGTTTTGTTTGTCTTCCTTCTGTATCTTGGGTGTCTAGTGTTACCAGTGTCTCTCTTTGTTGTATTTTTGTTTTGTTTGTTTTCCTCCTGTATCTTGTGTGTCTAGTGTTACCAGTATCTCTCTGTGTTATATTTTTGTTTTGATTGTCTTCCTCCTGTATCTTGTGTGTCTAGTGTTACCAGTATCTCTCTGTGTTGTATTTTTGTTTTGTTTCTCTTCCTCCTGTATCTTGTGTGTCTAGTGTTGCCAGTATTTCTCTGTGTTATATTTATGTTTTGTTTGTCTTCCTCCTGTATCTTGTGTGTCTAGTGTTACCAGTGTCTCTCTGTGTTATATTTTTGTTTTGTTTCTCTTCCTCCTGTATCTTGTGTGTCTAGTGTTACCAGTATCTCTCTGTGTTGTATTTTTGTTTTGTTTGTCTTCCTCCTGTATTTTGTGTGTCTAGTGTTACCAGTATTTCTCTCTGTTATATTCTTGTTTTGTTTGTCTTCCTCCTGTATCTTGTGTGTCTAGTGTTACCAGTATCTCTCTGTGTTATATTTTTGTTTTGTTTGTCTTCCTCCTGTATCTTGTGTGTCTAGTGTTACCAGTATCTCTCTGTGTTGTATTTTTGTTTTGTTTGTCTTCCTCCTGTATCTTGTGTGTCTAGTGTTACCAGTATCTCTCTGTGTTGTATTTTTGTTTTGTTTCTCTTCCTCCTGTATCTTGTGTGTCTAGTGTTGCCAGTATTTCTCTGTGTTATATTTTTGTTTTGTTTGTCTTCCTCCTGTATCTTGTGTGTCTAGTGTTACCAGTGTCTCTCTTTGTTATATTTTTGTTTTGTTTCTCTTCCTCCTGTATCTTGTGTGTCTAGTGTTACCAGTATCTCTCTGTGTTGTATTTTTATTTTGTTTGTCTTCCTCCTGTATTTTGTGTGTCTAGTGTTACCAGTATTTCTCTGTGTTATATTTTTGCTTTGTTTGTCTTCCTCCTGTATCTTGTGTGTCTAGTGTTACCAGTATCTCTCTGTGGTGTATTTTTGTTTTGTTTGTCTTCCTCCTGTATCTTGTGTGTCTAGTGTTACCAGTATCTCTCTGTGTTGTATTTTTGTTTTGTTTGTCTTCCTCCTGTATCTTGTGTGTCTAGTGTTACCAGTATCTCTCTGTGTTATATTTTTGTTTTGTTTGTCTTCCTCCTGTATCTTGTGTGTCTAGTGTTACCAGTATCTCTCTTTGTTGTATTTTTGTTTCGTTTGTCTTCCTCCTGTATCTTGTGTGTCTAGTGTTACCAGTATCTCTCTTTGTTGTATTTTTGTTTTGTTTGTCTTCCTCCTGTATCCTGTATGTCTAGTGTTGCCAGTATCTCTCTGTGGTGTATTTTTGTTTTTTTTGTTTGTCTTCCTCCTGTATCTTGTGTGTCTAGTGTTACCAGTATTTCTCTTTGTTGTATTTTTGTTTTGTTTGTCTTCCTCCTGTATCTTGTGTGTCTAGTGTTACCAGCATCTCTCTGTGTTATATTTTTGTTTTGCTTGTCTTCCTCCTGTATCTTGTGTGTCTAGTGTTACCAGTATCTCTCTTTGTTGTATTTTTGTTTTGTTTGTCTTCCTCCTGTTTCTTGTGTGTCTAGTGTTGCCAGAAACTCTTTGTTATATTTTTGTTATGTTTATCTTCCTCCTGTATCTTGTGTGTCTAGTGTTACCAGTATCTCTCTGTGGTGTATTTTTGTTTTGTTTGTCTTCCTCCTGTATCGTGTGTGTCTAATGTTACCAGTGTCTCTCTTTGTTGTATTTTTGTTTTGTTTGTTTTCCTCCTGTATCTTGTGTGTCTAGTGTTACCAGTATCTCTCTGTGTTATATTTTTGTTTTGTTTGTCTTCCTCCTGTATCTTGTGTGTCTAGTGTTACCAGTATCTCTCTGTGTTGTATTTTTGTTTTGTTTCTCTTCCTCCTGTATCTTGTGTGTCTAGTGTTGCCAGTATTTCTCTGTGTTATATTTTTGTTTTGTTTGTCTTCCTCCTGTATCTTGTGTGTCTAGTGTTACCAGTGTCTCTCTGTGTTATATTTATGTTTTGTTTCTCTTCCTCCTGTATCTTGTGTGTCTAGTGTTACCAGTATCTCTCTGTGTTGTATTTTTGTTTTGTTTGTCTTCCTCCTGTATTTTGTGTGTCTAGTGTTACCAGTATTTCTCTGTGTTATATTTTTGTTTTGTTTGTCTTCCTCCTGTATCTTGTGTGTCTAGTGTTACCAGTATCTCTCTGTGTTATATTTTTGTTTTGTTTGTCTTCCTCCTGTATCTTGTGTGTCTAGTGTTACCAGTATCTCTCTGTGTTGTATTTTTGTTTTGTTTCTCTTCCTCCTGTATCTTGTGTGTCTAGTGTTACCAGTATTTCTCTTTGTTGTATTTTTGTTTCGTTTGTCTTCCTCCTGTATATTGTGTGTCTAGTGTTACCAGTATCTCTCTTTGTTGTATTTTTGTTTTGTTTGTCTTCCTCCTGTATCCTGTGTGTCTAGTGTTGCCAGTATCTCTCTGTGGTGTATTTTTGTTTTTTTTGTTTGTCTTCCTCCTGTATCTTGTGTGTCTAGTGTTACCAGTATTTCTCTTTGTTGTATTTTTGTTTTGTTTGTCTTCCTCCTGTATCTTGTGTGTCTAGTGTTACCAGTATCTCTCTGTGTTATATTTTTGTTTTGTTTGTCTTCCTCCTGTATCTTGTGTGTCTAGTGTTACCAGTATCTCTTTGTGTTATATTTTTGTTTTGTTTGTCTTCCTCCTGTATCTTGTGTGTCTAGTGTTACCAGTATCTCTCTGTGTTGTATTTTTGTTTTGTTTGTCTTCCTCCTGTATTGTGTGTGTCTAGTGTTACCAGTATTTCTCTGTGTTATATTTTTGCTTTGTTTGTCTTCCTCCTGTATCTTGTGTGTCTAGTGTTACCAGTATCTCTCTGTGGTGTATTTTTGTTTTGTTTGTCTTCCTCCTGTATCTTGTGTGTCTAGTGTTACCAGTATCTCTCTGTGTTGTATTTTTGTTTTGTTTGTCTTCCTCCTGTATCTTGTGTGTCTAGTGTTACCAGTATCTCTCTGTGTTGTATTTTTGTTTTGTTTCTCTTCCTCCTGTATCTTGTGTGTCTAGTGTTGCCAGTATTTCTCTGTGTTATATTTTTGTTTTGTTTGTCTTCCTCCTGTATCTTGTGTGTCTAGTGTTACCAGTGTCTCTCTTTGTTATATTTTTGTTTTGTTTCTCTTCCTCCTGTATCTTGTGTGTCTAGTGTTACCAGTATCTCTCTGTGTTGTATTTTTATTTTGTTTGTCTTCCTCCTGTATTTTGTGTGTCTAGTGTTACCAGTATTTCTCTGTGTTATATTTTTGCTTTGTTTGTCTTCCTCCTGTATCTTGTGTGTCTAGTGTTACCAGTATCTCTCTGTGGTGTATTTTGGTTTTGTTTGTCTTCCTCCTGTATCTTGTGTGTCTAGTGTTACCAGTATCTCTCTGTGTTGTATTTTTGTTTTGTTTGTCTTCCTCCTGTATCTTGTGTGTCTAGTGTTACCAGTATCTCTCTGTGTTATATTTTTGTTTTGTTTGTCTTCCTCCTGTATCTTGTGTGTCTAGTGCTACCAGTATCTCTCTTTGTTGTATTTTTGTTTTGTTTGTCTTCCTCCTGTATCTTGTGTGTCTAGTGTTACCAGTATCTCTCTTTGTTGTATTTTTGTTTTGTTTGTCTTCCTCCTGTATCTTGTGTGTCTAGTGTTACCAGTATCTCTCTGTGTTATATTTTTGTTTTGTTTGTCTTCCTCCTGTATCTTGTGTGTCTAGTGTTACCAGTATCTCTCTTTGTTGTATTTTTGTTTTATTTGTCTTCCTCCTGTATCTTGTGTGTCTAGTGTTACCAGTGTCTCTCTTTGTTGTATTTTTGTTCTGATTGTCTTCCTCCTGTATCTTGTGTGTCTAGTGTTACCAGTATCTCTCTGTGGTGTATTTTTGTTTTGATTATCTTCCTCCTGTATCTTGTGTGTCTAGTGTTACCAGTATCTCTTTTTGTTGTATTTTTGTTTTGTTTATCTTCCTCCTGTATCTTGTTTGTCAAGTGTTGCCAGTGTCTCTCTTTGTTATATTTTTGTTTTATATGTCTTCCTCCTGTATCTTGTGTGTCTAGTGTTACCAGTATTTCTCTTTGTTGTATTTTTGTTTTGTTTGTCTTCCTCCTGTATCTTGTGTGTCTAGTGTTACCAGTATTTCTCTTTGTTGTATTTTTGTTTTGTTTGTCTTCCTCCTGTATCTTGTGTGTCTAGTGTTACCAGTATCTCTCTTTGTTGTATTTTTGTGTTGTTTGTCTTCCTCCTGTATCCTGTGTGTCTAGTGTTGCCAGTATCTCTCTGTGGTGTATTTTTGTTTTGTTTGTCTTCCTTCTGTATCTTGTGTGTCTAGTGTTACCAGTATCTCTCTTTGTTGTATTTTTGTTTTGTTTGTCTTCCTCCTGTATCTTGTGTGTCTAGTGTTACCAGTATTTCTCTTTGTTGTATTTTTGTTTCGTTTGTCTTCCTCCTGTATCTTGTGTGTCTAGTGTTACCAGTATCTCTCTGTGTTGTATTTTTGTTTTGTTTCTCTTCCTCCTGTATCTTGTGTGTCTAGTGTTACCAGTATCTCTCTGTGTTGTATTTTTGTTTTGTTTCTCTTCCTCCTGTATCTTGTGTGTCTAGTGTTGCCAGTATTTCTCTGTGTTATATTTTTGTTTTGTTTGTCTTCCTCCTGTATCTTGTGTGTCTAGTGTTACCAGTGTCTCTCTGTGTTATATTTATGTTTTGTTTCTCTTCCTCCTGTATCTTGTGTGTCTAGTGTTACCAGTATCTCTCTGTGTTGTATTTTTGTTTTGTTTGTCTTCCTCCTGTATTTTGTGTGTCTAGTGTTACCAGTATTTCTCTGTGTTATATTTTTGTTTTGTTTGTCTTCCTCCTGTATCTTGTGTGTCTAGTGTTACCAGTATCTCTCTGTGTTATATTTTTGTTTTGTTTGTCTTCCTCCTGTATCTTGTGTGTCTAGTGTTACCAGTATCTCTCTGTGTTGTATTTTTGTTTTGTTTCTCTTCCTCCTGTATCTTGTGTGTCTAGTGTTGCCAGTATTTCTCTGTGTTATATTTTTGTTTTGTTTGTCTTCCTCCTGTATCTTGTGTGTCTAGTGTTACCAGTATCTCTCTGTGTTATATTTTTGTTTTGTTTGTCTTCCTCCTGTATCTTGTGTGTCTAGTGTTACCAGTATCTCTCTTTGTTGTATTTTTGTTTTGTTTGTCTTCCTCCTTTATCTTGTGTGTCTAGTGTTACCAGTATCTCTCTTTGTTGTATTTTTGTTTTGTTTATCTTCCTCCTGTATCTTGTGTGTCTAGTGTTACCAGTGTCTCTCTTTGTTGTATTTTTGTTTTGTTTGTCTTCCTCCTGTATCTTGTGTGTCTAGTGTTACCAGTATCTCTCTGTGTTATATTTTTGTTTTGTTTGTCTTCCTCCTGTATCTTGTGTGTCTAATGTTACCAGTATCTCTCTTTGTTGTATTTTTGTTTTATTTGTCTTCCTCCTGTATCTTGTGTGTCTAGTGTTACCAGTGTCTCTCTTTGTTGTATTTTTGTTCTGATTGTCTTCCTCCTGTATCTTGTGTGTCTAGTGTTACCAGTATCTCTCTGTGGTGTATTTTTGTTTTGATTATCATCCTCCTGTATCTTGTGTGTCTAGTGTTACCAGTATCTCTTTTTGTTGTATTTTTGTTTTGTTTATCTTCCTCCTGTATCTTGTGTGTCAAGTGTTGCCAGTGTCTCTCTTTGTTATATTTTTGTTTTATATGTCTTCCTCCTGTATCTTGTGTGTCTAGTGTTACCAGTGTCTCTCTTTGTTGTATTTTTGTTCTGATTGTCTTCCTCCTGTATCTTGTGTGTCTAGTGTTACCAGTATCTCTCTGTGGTGTATTTTTGTTTTGTTTGTCTTCCTCCTGTATCTTGTGTGTCTAGTGTTACCAGTATTTCTCTTTGTTGTATTTTTGTTTTGTTTGTCTTCCTCCTGTATCTTGTGTGTCTAGTGTTACCAGTATCTCTCTGTGTTATATTTTTGTTTTGCTTGTCTTCCTCCTGTATCTTGTGTGTCTAGTGTTACCAGTATCTCTCTTTGTTGTATTTTTGTTTTGTTTGTCTTCCTCCTGTTTCTTGTGTGTCTAGTGTTGCCAGAAACTCTTTGTTATATTTTTGTTATGTTTATCTTCCTCCTGTATCTTGTGTGTCTAGTGTTACCAGTATCTCTCTGTGGTGTATTTTTGTTTTGTTTGTCTTCCTCCTGTATCGTGTGTGTCTAATGTTATCAGTGTCTCTCTTTGTTGTATTTTTGTTTTGTTTGTTTTCCTCCTGTATCTTGTGTGTCTAGTGTTACCAGTATCTCTCTGTGTTATATTTTTGTTTTGTTTGTCTTCCTCCTGTATCTTGTGTGTCTAGTGTTACCAGTATCTCTCTGTGTTGTATTTTTGTTTTGTTTCTCTTCCTCCTGTATCTTGTGTGTCTAGTGTTGCCAGTATTTCTCTGTGCTATATTTTTGTTTTGTTTGTCTTCCTCCTGTATCTTGTGTGTCTAGTGTTACGAGTGTCTCTCTGTGTTATATTTACGTTTTGTTTCTCTTCCTCCTGTATCTTGTGTGTTTAGTGTTACCAGTATCTCTCTGTGTTGTATTTTTGTTTTGTTTGTCTTCCTCCTGTATTTTGTGTGTCTAGTGTTACCAGTATTTCTCTGTGTTATATTTTTGTTTTGTTTGTCTTCCTCCTGTATCTTGTGTGTCTAGTGTTACCAGTATCTCTCTGTGTTATATTTTTGTTTTGTTTGTCTTCCTCCTGTATCTTGTGTGTCTAGTGTTACCAGTATCTCTCTGTGTTGTATTTTTGTTTTGTTTCTCTTCCTCCTGTATCTTGTGTGTCTAGTGTTGCCAGTATTTCTCTGTGTTATATTTTTGTTTTGTTTGTCTTCCTCCTGTATCTTGTGTGTCTAGTGTTACCAGTGTCTCTCTGTGTTATATTTTTGTTTTGTTTGTCTTCCTCCTGTATCTTGTGTGTCTAATGTTACCAGTATCTCTCTGTGGTGTATTTTTGTTTTGTTTGTCTTCCTCCTGTATCTTGTGTGTCTAGTGTTACCAGTATCTCTCTGTGTTATATTTTTGTTTTGTTTGTCTTCCTCCTGTATCTTGTGTGTCTAGTGTTACCAGTATCTCTCTGTGTTGTATTTTTGTTTTGTTTGTCTTCCTCCTGTATCTTGTGTGTCTAGTGTTGCCAGTATCTCTCTGTGTTATATTTTTGTTTTTTTTTGTCTTCCTCCTGTATCTTGTGTGTCTAGTGTTACCATTATCTCTCTGTGGTGTATTTTTGTTTTGTTTGTCTTCCTCCTGTATCTTGTGTATCTAGTGTTACCAGTATCTCTCTGTGGTGTATTTTTGTTTTGTTTGTCTTCCTTCTGTATCTTGGGTGTCTAGTGTTACCAGTATTTCTCTTTGTTGTATTTTTGTTTTGTTTGTCTTCCTCCTGTATCTTGTGTGTCTAGTGTTACCAGTATCTCTCTGTGTTATATTTTTGTTTTGCTTGTCTTCCTCCTGTATCTTGTGTGTCTAGTGTTACCAGTATCTCTCTTTGTTGTATTTTTGTTTTGTTTGTCTTCCTCCTGTTTCTTGTGTGTCTAGTGTTGCCAGAAACTCTTTGTTATATTTTTGTTATGTTTATCTTCCTCCTGTATCTTGTGTGTCTAGTGTTACCAGTATCTCTCTGTGGTGTATTTTTGTTTTGTTTGTCTTCCTCCTGTATCGTGTGTGTCTAATGTTACCAGTGTCTCTCTTTGTTGTATTTTTGTTTTGTTTGTTTTCCTCCTGTATCTTGTGTGTCTAGTGTTACCAGTATCTCTCTGTGTTATATTTTTGTTTTGTTTGTCTTCCTCCTGTATCTTGTGTGTCTAGTGTTACCAGTATCTCTCTGTGTTGTATTTTTGTTTTGTTTCTCTTCCTCCTGTATCTTGTGTGTCTAGTGTTGCCAGTATTTCTCTGTGTTATATTTTTGTTTTGTTTGTCTTCCTCCTGTATCTTGTGTGTCTAGTGTTACCAGTGTCTCTCTGTGTTATATTTATGTTTTGTTTCTCTTCCTCCTGTATCTTGTGTGTCTAGTGTTACCAGTATCTCTCTGTGTTGTATTTTTGTTTTGTTTGTCTTCCTCCTGTATTTTGTGTGTCTAGTGTTACCAGTATTTCTCTGTGTTATATTTTTGTTTTGTTTGTCTTCCTCCTGTATCTTGTGTGTCTAGTGTTACCAGTATCTCTCTGTGTTATATTTTTGTTTTGTTTGTCTTCCTCCTGTATCTTGTTTGTCTAGTGTTACCAGTATCTCTCTGTGTTGTATTTTTGTTTTGTTTCTCTTCCTCCTGTATCTTGTGTGTCTAGTGTTGCCAGTATTTCTCTGTGTTATATTTTTGTTTTGTTTGTCTTCCTCCTGTATCTTGTGTGTCTAGTGTTACCAGTGTCTCTCTGTGTTATATTTTTGTTTTGCTTGTCTTCCTCCTGTATCTTGTGTGTCTAGTGTTACCAGTATCTCTCTTTGTTGTATTTTTGTTTTGTTTGTCTTCCTCCTGTTTCTTGTGTGTCTAGTGTTGCCAGAAACTCTTTGTTATATTTTTGTTATGTTTATCTTCCTCCTGTATCTTGTGTGTCTAGTGTTACCAGTATCTCTCTGTGGTGTATTTTTGTTTTGTTTGTCTTCCTCCTGTATCGTGTGTGTCTAATGTTATCAGTGTCTCTCTTTGTTGTATTTTTGCTTTGTTTGTTTTCCTCCTGTATCTTGTGTGTCTAGTGTTACCAGTATCTCTCTGTGTTATATTTTTGTTTTGTTTGTCTTCCTCCTGTATCTTGTGTGTCTAGTGTTACCAGTATCTCTCTGTGTTGTAATTTTGTTTTGTTTCTCTTCCTCCTGTATCTTGTGTGTCTAGTGTTGCCAGTATTTCTCTGTGTTATATTTTTGTTTTGTTTGTCTTCCTCCTGTATCTTGTGTGTCTAGTGTTACCAGTGTCTCTCTGTGTTATATTTATGTTTTGTTTCTCTTCCTCCTGTATCTTGTGTGTTTAGTGTTACCAGTATCTCTCTGTGTTGTATTTTTGTTTTGTTTGTCTTCCTCCTGTATTTTGTGTGTCTAGTGTTACCAGTATTTCTCTGTGTTATATTTTTGTTTTGTTTGTCTTCCTCCTGTATCTTGTGTGTCTAGTGTTACCAGTATCTCTCTGTGTTATATTTTTGTTTTGTTTGTCTTCCTCCTGTATCTTGTGTGTCTAGTGTTACCAGTATCTCTCTGTGTTGTATTTTTGTTTTGTTTCTCTTCCTCCTGTATCTTGTGTGTCTAGTGTTGCCAGTATTTCTCTGTGTTATATTTTTGTTTTGTTTGTCTTCCTCCTGTATCTTGTGTGTCTAGTGTTACCAGTGTCTCTCTGTGTTATATTTTTGTTTTGTTTGTCTTCCTCCTGTATCTTGTGTGTCTAATGTTACCAGTATCTCTCTGTGGTGTATTTTTGTTTTGTTTGTCTTCCTCCTGTATCTTGTGTGTCTAGTGTTACCAGTATCTCTCTGTGTTATATTTTTGTTTTGTTTGTCTTCCTCCTGTATCTTGTGTGTCTAGTGTTACCAGTATCTCTCTGTGTTGTATTTTTGTTTTGTTTGTCTTCCTCCTGTATCTTGTGTGTCTAGTGTTGCCAGTATCTCTCTGTGTTATATTTTTGTTTTTTTTTGTCTTCCTCCTGTATCTTGTGTGTCTAGTGTTACCATTATCTCTCTGTGGTGTATTTTTGTTTTGTTTGTCTTCCTCCTGTATCTTGTGTATCTAGTGTTACCAGTATCTCTCTGTGGTGTATTTTTGTTTTGTTTGTCTTCCTTCTGTATCTTGGGTGTCTAGTGTTACCAGTATTTCTCTTTGTTGTATTTTTGTTTTGTTTGTCTTCCTCCTGTATCTTGTGTGTCTAGTGTTACCAGTATCTCTCTGTGTTATATTTTTGTTTTGCTTGTCTTCCTCCTGTATCTTGTGTGTCTAGTGTTACCAGTATCTCTCTTTGTTGTATTTTTGTTTTGTTTGTCTTCCTCCTGTTTCTTGTGTGTCTAGTGTTGCCAGAAACTCTTTGTTATATTTTTGTTATGTTTATCTTCCTCCTGTATCTTGTGTGTCTAGTGTTACCAGTATCTCTCTGTGGTGTATTTTTGTTTTGTTTGTCTTCCTCCTGTATCGTGTGTGTCTAATGTTACCAGTGTCTCTCTTTGTTGTATTTTTGTTTTGTTTGTTTTCCTCCTGTATCTTGTGTGTCTAGTGTTACCAGTATCTCTCTGTGTTATATTTTTGTTTTGTTTGTCTTCCTCCTGTATCTTGTGTGTCTAGTGTTACCAGTATCTCTCTGTGTTGTATTTTTGTTTTGTTTCTCTTCCTCCTGTATCTTGTGTGTCTAGTGTTGCCAGTATTTCTCTGTGTTATATTTTTGTTTTGTTTGTCTTCCTCCTGTATCTTGTGTGTCTAGTGTTACCAGTGTCTCTCTGTGTTATATTTATGTTTTGTTTCTCTTCCTCCTGTATCTTGTGTGTCTAGTGTTACCAGTATCTCTCTGTGTTGTATTTTTGTTTTGTTTGTCTTCCTCCTGTATTTTGTGTGTCTAGTGTTACCAGTATTTCTCTGTGTTATATTTTTGTTTTGTTTGTCTTCCTCCTGTATCTTGTGTGTCTAGTGTTACCAGTATCTCTCTGTGTTATATTTTTGTTTTGTTTGTCTTCCTCCTGTATCTTGTTTGTCTAGTGTTACCAGTATCTCTCTGTGTTGTATTTTTGTTTTGTTTCTCTTCCTCCTGTATCTTGTGTGTCTAGTGTTGCCAGTATTTCTCTGTGTTATATTTTTGTTTTGTTTGTCTTCCTCCTGTATCTTGTGTGTCTAGTGTTACCAGTGTCTCTCTGTGTTATATTTTTGTTTTGTTTGTCTTCCTCCTGTATCTTGTGTGTCTAATGTTACCAGTATCTCTCTGTGGTGTATTTTTGTTTTGTTTGTCTTCCTCCTGTATCTTGTGTGTCTAGTGTTACCAGTATCTCTCTGTGTTATATTTTTGTTTTGTTTGTCTTCCTCCTGTATCTTGTGTGTCTAGTGTTACCAGTATCTCTCTGTGTTGTATTTTTGTTTTGTTTGTCTTCCTCCTGTATCTTGTGTGTCTAGTGTTGCCAGTATCTCTCTGTGTTATATTTTTGTTTTTTTTTGTCTTCCTCCTGTATCTTGTGTGTCTAGTGTTACCAGTATCTCTCTGTGGTGTATTTTTGTTTTGTTTGTCTTCCTCCTGTATCTTGTGTGTCTAGTGTTACCAGTATCTCTCTGTGGTGTATTTTTGTTTTGTTTGTCTTCCTTCTGTATCTTGGGTGTCTAGTGTTACCAGTGTCTCTCTTTGTTGTATTTTTGTTTTGTTTGTTTTCCTCCTGTATCTTGTGTGTCTAGTGTTACCAGTATCTCTCTGTGTTATATTTTTGTTTTGATTGTCTTCCTCCTGTATCTTGTGTGTCTAGTGTTACCAGTATCTCTCTGTGTTGTATTTTTGTTTTGTTTCTCTTCCTCCTGTATCTTGTGTGTCTAGTGTTGCCAGTATTTCTCTGTGTTATATTTATGTTTTGTTTGTCTTCCTCCTGTATCTTGTGTGTCTAGTGTTACCAGTGTCTCTCTGTGTTATATTTTTGTTTTGTTTCTCTTCCTCCTGTATCTTGTGTGTCTAGTGTTACCAGTATCTCTCTGTGTTGTATTTTTGTTTTGTTTGTCTTCCTCCTGTATTTTGTGTGTCTAGTGTTACCAGTATTTATCTCTGTTATATTCTTGTTTTGTTTGTCTTCCTCCTGTATCTTGTGTGTCTAGTGTTACCAGTATCTCTCTGTGTTATATTTTTGTTTTGTTTGTCTTCCTCCTGTATCTTGTGTGTCTAGTGTTACCAGTATCTCTCTGTGTTGTATTTTTGTTTTGTTTGTCTTCCTCCTGTATCTTGTGTGTCTAGTGTTACCAGTATCTCTCTGTGTTGTATTTTTGTTTTGTTTCTCTTCCTCCTGTATCTTGTGTGTCTAGTGTTGCCAGTATTTCTCTGTGTTATATTTTTGTTTTGTTTGTCTTCCTCCTGTATCTTGTGTGTCTAGTGTTACCAGTGTCTCTCTTTGTTATATTTTTGTTTTGTTTCTCTTCCTCCTGTATCTTGTGTGTCTAGTGTTACCAGTATCTCTCTGTGTTGTATTTTTATTTTGTTTGTCTTCCTCCTGTATTTTGTGTGTCTAGTGTTACCAGTATTTCTCTGTGTTATATTTTTGCTTTGTTTGTCTTCCTCCTGTATCTTGTGTGTCTAGTGTTACCAGTATCTCTCTGTGGTGTATTTTTGTTTTGTTTGTCTTCCTCCTGTATCTTGTGTGTCTAGTGTTACCAGTATCTCTCTGTGTTGTATTTTTGTTTTGTTTGTCTTCCTCCTGTATCTTGTGTGTCTAGTGTTACCAGTATCTCTCTGTGTTATATTTTTGTTTTGTTTGTCTTCCTCCTGTATCTTGTGTGTCTAGTGTTACCAGTATCTCTCTTTGTTGTATTTTTGTTTCGTTTGTCTTCCTCCTGTATCTTGTGTGTCTAGTGTTACCAGTATCTCTCTTTGTTGTATTTTTGTTTTGTTTGTCTTCCTCCTGTATCCTGTATGTCTAGTGTTGCCAGTATCTCTCTGTGGTGTATTTTTGTTTTTTTTGTTTGTCTTCCTCCTGTATCTTGTGTGTCTAGTGTTACCAGTATTTCTCTTTGTTGTATTTTTGTTTTGTTTGTCTTCCTCCTGTATCTTGTGTGTCTAGTGTTACCAGCATCTCTCTGTGTTATATTTTTGTTTTGCTTGTCTTCCTCCTGTATCTTGTGTGTCTAGTGTTACCAGTATCTCTCTTTGTTGTATTTTTGTTTTGTTTGTCTTCCTCCTGTTTCTTGTGTGTCTAGTGTTGCCAGAAACTCTTTGTTATATTTTTGTTATGTTTATCTTCCTCCTGTATCTTGTGTGTCTAGTGTTACCAGTATCTCTCTGTGGTGTATTTTTGTTTTGTTTGTCTTCCTCCTGTATCGTGTGTGTCTAATGTTACCAGTGTCTCTCTTTGTTGTATTTTTGTTTTGTTTGTTTTCCTCCTGTATCTTGTGTGTCTAGTGTTACCAGTATCTCTCTGTGTTATATTTTTGTTTTGTTTGTCTTCCTCCTGTATCTTGTGTGTCTAGTGTTACCAGTATCTCTCTGTGTTGTATTTTTGTTTTGTTTCTCTTCCTCCTGTATCTTGTGTGTCTAGTGTTGCCAGTATTTCTCTGTGTTATATTTTTGTTTTGTTTGTCTTCCTCCTGTATCTTGTGTGTCTAGTGTTACCAGTGTCTCTCTGTGTTATATTTATGTTTTGTTTCTCTTCCTCCTGTATCTTGTGTGTCTAGTGTTACCAGTATCTCTCTGTGTTGTATTTTTGTTTTGTTTGTCTTCCTCCTGTATTTTGTGTGTCTAGTGTTACCAGTATTTCTCTGTGTTATATTTTTGTTTTGTTTGTCTTCCTCCTGTATCTTGTGTGTCTAGTGTTACCAGTATCTCTCTGTGTTATATTTTTGTTTTGTTTGTCTTCCTCCTGTATCTTGTGTGTCTAGTGTTACCAGTATCTCTCTGTGTTGTATTTTTGTTTTGTTTCTCTTCCTCCTGTATCTTGTGTGTCTAGTGTTACCAGTATTTCTCTTTGTTGTATTTTTGTTTCGTTTGTCTTCCTCCTGTATATTGTGTGTCTAGTGTTACCAGTATCTCTCTTTGTTGTATTTTTGTTTTGTTTGTCTTCCTCCTGTATCCTGTGTGTCTAGTGTTGCCAGTATCTCTCTGTGGTGTATTTTTGTTTTTTTTGTTTGTCTTCCTCCTGTATCTTGTGTGTCTAGTGTTACCAGTATTTCTCTTTGTTGTATTTTTGTTTTGTTTGTCTTCCTCCTGTATCTTGTGTGTCTAGTGTTACCAGTATCTCTCTGTGTTATATTTTTGTTTTGTTTGTCTTCCTCCTGTATCTTGTGTGTCTAGTGTTACCAGTATCTCTCTGTGTTATATTTTTGTTTTGTTTGTCTTCCTCCTGTATCTTGTGTGTCTAGTGTTACCAGTATCTCTCTGTGTTGTATTTTTGTTTTGTTTGTCTTCCTCCTGTATTGTGTGTGTCTAGTGTTACCAGTATTTCTCTGTGTTATATTTTTGCTTTGTTTGTCTTCCTCCTGTATCTTGTGTGTCTAGTGTTACCAGTATCTCTCTGTGGTGTATTTTTGTTTTGTTTGTCTTCCTCCTGTATCTTGTGTGTCTAGTGTTACCAGTATCTCTCTGTGTTGTATTTTTGTTTTGTTTGTCTTCCTCCTGTATCTTGTGTGTCTAGTGTTACCAGTATCTCTCTGTGTTGTATTTTTGTTTTGTTTCTCTTCCACCTGTATCTTGTGTGTCTAGTGTTGCCAGTATTTCTCTGTGTTATATTTTTGTTTTGTTTGTCTTCCTCCTGTATCTTGTGTGTCTAGTGTTACCAGTGTCTCTCTTTGTTATATTTTTGTTTTGTTTCTCTTCCTCCTGTATCTTGTGTGTCTAGTGTTACCAGTATCTCTCTGTGTTGTATTTTTATTTTGTTTGTCTTCCTCCTGTATTTTGTGTGTCTAGTGTTACCAGTATTTCTCTGTGTTATATTTTTGCTTTGTTTGTCTTCCTCCTGTATCTTGTGTGTCTAGTGTTACCAGTATCTCTCTGTGGTGTATTTTGGTTTTGTTTGTCTTCCTCCTGTATCTTGTGTGTCTAGTGTTACCAGTATCTCTCTGTGTTGTATTTTTGTTTTGTTTGTCTTCCTCCTGTATCTTGTGTGTCTAGTGTTACCAGTATCTCTCTGTGTTATATTTTTGTTTTGTTTGTCTTCCTCCTGTATCTTGTGTGTCTAGTGCTACCAGTATCTCTCTTTGTTGTATTTTTGTTTTGTTTGTCTTCCTCCTGTATCTTGTGTGTCTAGTGTTACCAGTATCTCTCTTTGTTGTATTTTTGTTTTATTTATCTTCCCCCTGTATCTTGTGTGTCTAGTGTTACCAGTGTCTCTCTTTGTTGTATTTTTGTTTTGTTTGTCTTCCTCCTGTATCTTGTGTGTCTAGTGTTACCAGTATCTCTCTGTGTTATATTTTTGTTTTGTTTGTCTTCCTCCTGTATCTTGTGTGTCTAGTGTTACCAGTATCTCTCTTTGTTGTATTTTTGTTTTATTTGTCTTCCTCCTGTATCTTGTGTGTCTAGTGTTACCAGTGTCTCTCTTTGTTGTATTTTTGTTCTGATTGTCTTCCTCCTGTATCTTGTGTGTCTAGTGTTACCAGTATCTCTCTGTGGTGTATTTTTGTTTTGATTATCTTCCTCCTGTATCTTGTGTGTCTAGTGTTACCAGTATCTCTTTTTGTTGTATTTTTGTTTTGTTTATCTTCCTCCTGTATCTTGTTTGTCAAGTGTTGCCAGTGTCTCTCTTTGTTATATTTTTGTTTTATATGTCTTCCTCCTGTATCTTGTGTGTCTAGTGTTACCAGTATTTCTCTTTGTTGTATTTTTGTTTTGTTTGTCTTCCTCCTGTATCTTGTGTGTCTAGTGTTACCAGTATTTCTCTTTGTTGTATTTTTGTTTTGTTTGTCTTCCTCCTGTATCTTGTGTGTCTAGTGTTACCAGTATCTCTCTTTGTTGTATTTTTGTGTTGTTTGTCTTCCTCCTGTATCCTGTGTGTCTAGTGTTGCCAGTATCTCTCTGTGGTGTATTTTTGTTTTGTTTGTCTTCCTTCTGTATCTTGTGTGTCTAGTGTTACCAGTATCTCTCTTTGTTGTATTTTTGTTTTGTTTGTCTTCCTCCTGTATCTTGTGTGTCTAGTGTTACCAGTATTTCTCTTTGTTGTATTTTTGTTTCGTTTGTCTTCCTCCTGTATCTTGTGTGTCTAGTGTTACCAGTATCTCTCTGTGTTGTATTTTTGTTTTGTTTGTCTTCCTCCTGTATTGTGTGTGTCTAGTGTTACCAGTATTTCTCTGTGTTATATGTTTGCTTTGTTTGTCTTCCTCCTGTATCTTGTGTGTCTAGTGTTACCAGTATCTCTCTGTGGTGTATTTTTGTTTTGTTTGTCTTCCTCCTGTATCTTGTGTGTCTAGTGTTACCAGTATCTCTCTGTGTTGTATTTTTGTTTTGTTTGTCTTCCTCCTGTATCTTGTGTGTCTAGTGTTACCAGTATCTCTCTGTGTTGTATTTTTGTTTTGTTTCTCTTCCTCCTGTATCTTGTGTGTCTAGTGTTGCCAGTATTTCTCTGTGTTATATTTTTGTTTTGTTTGTCTTCCTCCTGTATCTTGTGTGTCTAGTGTTACCAGTGTCTCTCTTTGTTATATTTTTGTTTTGTTTCTCTTCCTCCTGTATCTTGTGTGTCTAGTGTTACCAGTATCTCTCTGTGTTGTATTTTTATTTTGTTTGTCTTCCTCCTGTATTTTGTGTGTCTAGTGTTACCAGTATTTCTCTGTGTTATATTTTTGCTTTGTTTGTCTTCCTCCTGTATCTTGTGTGTCTAGTGTTACCAGTATCTCTCTGTGGTGTATTTTTGTTTTGTTTGTCTTCCTCCTGTATCTTGTGTGTCTAGTGTTACCAGTATCTCTCTGTGTTGTATTTTTGTTTTGTTTGTCTTCCTCCTGTATCTTGTGTGTCTAGTGTTACCAGTATCTCTCTGTGTTATATTTTTGTTCTGTTTGTCTTCCTCCTGTATCTTGTGTGTCTAGTGTTACCAGTATCTCTCTTTGTTGTATTTTTGTTTTGTTTGTCTTCCTCCTGTATCTTGTGTGTCTAGTGTTACCAGTATCTATCTTTGTTGTATTTTTGTTTTGTTTATCTTCCCCCTGTATCTTGTGTGTCTAGTGTTACCAGTGTCTCTCTTTGTTGTATTTTTGTTTTGTTTGTCTTCCTCCTGTATCTTGTGTGTCTAGTGTTACCAGTATCTCTCTGTGTTATATTTTTGTTTTGTTTGTCTTCCTCCTGTATCTTGTGTGTCTAGTGTTACCAGTATCTCTCTTTGTTGTATTTTTGTTTTATTTGTCTTCCTCCTGTATCTTGTGTGTCTAGTGTTACCAGTGTCTCTCTTTGTTGTATTTTTGTTCTGATTGTCTTCCTCCTGTATCTTGTGTGTCTAGTGTTACCAGTATCTCTCTGTGGTGTATTTTTGTTTTGATTATCTTCCTCCTGTATCTTGTGTGTCTAGTGTTACCAGTATCTCTTTTTGTTGTATTTTTGTTTTGTTTATCTTCCTCCTGTATCTTGTGTGTCAAGTGTTGCCAGTGTCTCTCTTTGTTATATTTTTGTTTTATATGTCTTCCTCCTGTATCTTGTGTGTCTAGTGTTACCAGTATTTCTCTTTGTTGTATTTTTGTTTTGTTTGTCTTCCTCCTGTATCTTGTGTGTCTAGTGTTACCAGTATTTCTCTTTGTTGTATTTTTGTTTTGTTTGTCTTCCTCCTGTATCTTGTGTGTCTAGTGTTACCAGTATCTCTCTTTGTTGTATTTTTGTGTTGTTTGTCTTCCTCCTGTATCCTGTGTGTCTAGTGTTGCCAGTATCTCTCTGTGGTGTATTTTTGTTTTGTTTGATTTCCTTCTGTATCTTGTGTGTCTAGTGTTACCAGTATCTCTCTTTGTTGTATTCTTGTTTTGTTTGTCTTCCTTCTGTATCTTGTGTGTCTAGTGTTACCAGTATCTCTCTTTATTATATTTTTGTTTTGTTTGTCTTCCTCCTGTATCCTGTGTGTCTAGTGTTGCCGGTATCTCTCTGTGGTGTATTTTTGTTTTGTTTGTCTTCCTCCTGTATCTTGTGTGTCTAGTGTTACCAGTATCTCTCTGTGTTATATTTTTGTTTTGTTTGTCTTCCTCCTGTATCTTGTGTGTCTAGTGTTACCAGTATTTCTCTTTGTTGTATTTTTGTTTTGTTTGTCTTCCTCCTGTATCTTGTGTGTCTAGTGTTACCAGTATTTCTCTTTGTTGTATTTTTGTTTCGTTTGTCTTCCTCCTGTATCTTGTGTGTCTAGTGTTACCAGTATCTCTCTTTGTTGTATTTTTGTTTTGTTTGTCTTCCTCCTGTATCCTGTGTGTCTAGTGTTGCCAGTATCTCTCTGTGGTGTATTTTTGTTTTTTTTGTTTGTCTTCCTCCTGTATCTTGTGTGTCTAGTGTTACCAGTATTTCTCTTTGTTGTATTTTTGTTTTGTTTGTCTTCCTCCTGTATCTTGTGTGTCTAGTGTTACCAGTATCTCTCTGTGTTATATTTTTGTTTTGCTTGTCTTCCTCCTGTATCTTGTGTGTCTAGTGTTACCAGTATCTCTCTTTGTTGTATTTTTGTTTTGTTTGTCTTCCTCCTGTTTCTTGTGTGTCTAGTGTTGCCAGAAACTCTTTGTTATATTTTTGTTATGTTTATCTTCCTCCTGTATCTTGTGTGTCTAGTGTTACCAGTATCTCTCTGTGGTGTATTTTTGTTTTGTTTGTCTTCCTCCTGTATCGTGTGTGTCTAATGTTACCAGTGTCTCTCTTTGTTGTATTTTTGTTTTGTTTGTTTTCCTCCTGTATCTTGTGTGTCTAGTGTTACCAGTATCTCTCTGTGTTATATTTTTGTTTTGTTTGTCTTCCTCCTGTATCTTGTGTGTCTAGTGTTACCAGTATCTCTCTGTGTTGTATTTTTGTTTTGTTTCTCTTCCTCCTGTATCTTGTGTGTCTAGTGTTGCCAGTATTTCTCTGTGTTATATTTTTGTTTTGTTTGTCTTCCTCCTGTATCTTGTGTGTCTAGTGTTACCAGTGTCTCTTTGTGTTATATTTATGTTTTGTTTCTCTTCCTCCTGTATCTTGTGTGTCTAGTGTTACCAGTATCTCTCTGTGTTGTATTTTTGTTTTGTTTGTCTTCCTCCTGTATATTGTGTGTCTAGTGTTACCAGTATTTCTCTGTGTTATATTTTTGTTTTGTTTGTCTTCCTCCTGTATCTTGTGTGTCTAGTGTTACCAGTATCTCTCTGTGTTATATTTTTGTTTTGTTTGTCTTCCTCCTGTATCTTGTGTGTCTAGTGTTACCAGTATCTCTCTGTGTTGTATTTTTGTTTTGTTTCTCTTCCTCCTGTATCTTGTGTGTCTAGTGTTGCCAGTATTTCTCTGTGTTATATTTTTGTTTTGTTTGTCTTCCTCCTGTATCTTGTGTGTCTAGTGTTACTAGTGTCTCTCTGTGTTATATTTTTGTTTTGTTTGTCTTCCTCCTGTATCTTGTGTGTCTAATGTTACCAGTATCTCTCTGTGGTGTATTTTTGTTTTGTTTGTCTTCCTCCTGTATCTTGTGTGTCTAGTGTTACCAGTATCTCTCTGTGTTATATTTTTGTTTTGTTTGTCTTCCTCCTGTATCTTGTGTGTCTAGTGTTACCAGTATCTCTCTGTGTTGTATTTTTGTTTTGTTTGTCTTCCTCCTGTATCTTGTGTGTCTAGTGTTGCCAGTATCTCTCTGTGTTATATTTTTGTTTTTTTTTGTCTTCCTCCTGTATCTTGTGTGTCTAGTGTTACCAGTATCTCTCTGTGGTGTATTTTTGTTTTGTTTGTCTTCCTCCTGTATCTTGTGTGTCTAGTGTTACCAGTATCTCTCTGTGGTGTATTTTTGTTTTGTTTGTCTTCCTTCTGTATCTTGGGTGTCTAGTGTTACCAGTGTCTCTCTTTGTTGTATTTTTGTTTTGTTTGTTTTCCTCCTGTATCTTGTGTGTCTAGTGTTACCAGTATCTCTCTGTGTTATATTTTTGTTTTGATTGTCTTCCTCCTGTATCTTGTGTGTCTAGTGTTACCAGTATCTCTCTGTGTTGTATTTTTGTTTTGTTTCTCTTCCTCCTGTATCTTGTGTGTCTAGTGTTGCCAGTATTTCTCTGTGTTATATTTATGTTTTGTTTGTCTTCCTCCTGTATCTTGTGTGTCTAGTGTTACCAGTGTCTCTCTGTGTTATATTTTTGTTTTGTTTCTCTTCCTCCTGTATCTTGTGTGTCTAGTGTTACCAGTATCTCTCTGTGTTGTATTTTTGTTTTGTTTGTCTTCCTCCTGTATTTTGTGTGTCTAGTGTTACCAGTATTTCTCTCTGTTATATTCTTGTTTTGTTTGTCTTCCTCCTGTATCTTGTGTGTCTAGTGTTACCAGTATCTCTCTGTGTTATATTTTTGTTTTGTTTGTCTTCCTCCTGTATCTTGTGTGTCTAGTGTTACCAGTATCTCTCTGTGTTGTATTTTTGTTTTGTTTCTCTTCCTCCTGTATCTTGTGTGTCTAGTGTTGCCAGTATTTCTCTGTGTTATATTTTTGTTTTGTTTGTCTTCCTCCTGTATCTTGTGTGTCTAGTGTTACCAGTGTCTCTCTGTGTTATATTTTTGTTTTGTTTGTCTTCCTCCTGTATCTTGTGTGTCTAGTGTTACCAGTATCTCTCTGTGTTGTATTTTTGTTTTGTTTCTCTTCCTCCTGTATCTTGTGTGTCTAGTGTTGCCAGTATTTCTCTGTGTTATATTTTTGTTTTGTTTGTCTTCCTCCTGTATCTTGTGTGTCTAGTGTTACCAGTGTCTCTCTGTGTTATATTTATGTTTTGTTTCTCTTCCTCCTGTATCTTGTGTGTCTAGTGTTACCAGTATCTCTCTGTGTTGTATTTTTGTTTTGTTTGTCTTCCTCCTGTATATTGTGTGTCTAGTGTTACCAGTATTTCTCTGTGTTATATTTTTGTTTTGTTTGTCTTCCTCCTGTATCTTGTGTGTCTAGTGTTACCAGTATCTCTCTGTGTTATATTTTTGTTTTGTTTGTCTTCCTCCTGTATCTTGTGTGTCTAGTGTTACCAGTATCTCTCTGTGTTGTATTTTTGTTTTGTTTCTCTTCCTCCTGTATCTTGTGTGTCTAGTGTTGCCAGTATTTCTCTGTGTTATATTTTTGTTTTGTTTGTCTTCCTCCTGTATCTTGTGTGTCTAGTGTTACCAGTGTCTCTCTGTGTTATATTTTTGTTTTGTTTGTCTTCCTCCTGTATCTTGTGTGTCTAATGTTACCAGTATCTCTCTGTGGTTTATTTTTGTTTTGTTTGTCTTCCTCCTGTATCTTGTGTGTCTAGTGTTACCAGTATCTCTCTGTGTTATATTTTTGTTTTGTTTGTCTTCCTCCTGTATCTTGTGTGTCTAGTGTTACCAGTATCTCTCTGTGTTGTATTTTTGTTTTGTTTGTCTTCCTCCTGTATCTTGTGTGTCTAGTGTTGCCAGTATCTCTCTGTGTTATATTTTTGTTTTTTTTTGTCTTCCTCCTGTATCTTGTGTGTCTAGTGTTACCAGTATCTCTCTGTGGTGTATTTTTGTTTTGTTTGTCTTCCTCCTGTATCTTGTGTGTCTAGTGTTACCAGTATCTCTCTGTGGTGTATTTTTGTTTTGTTTGTCTTCCTTCTGTATCTTGGGTGTCTAGTGTTACCAGTGTCTCTCTTTGTTGTATTTTTGTTTTGTTTGTTTTCCTCCTGTATCTTGTGTGTCTAGTGTTACCAGTATCTCTCTGTGTTATATTTTTGTTTTGATTGTCTTCCTCCTGTATCTTGTGTGTCTAGTGTTACCAGTATCTCTCTGTGTTGTATTTTTGTTTTGTTTCTCTTCCTCCTGTATCTTGTATGTCTAGTGTTGCCAGTATTTCTCTGTGTTATATTTATGTTTTGTTTGTCTTCCTCCTGTATCTTGTGTGTCTAGTGTTACCAGTGTCTCTCTGTGTTATATTTTTGTTTTGTTTCTCTTCCTCCTGTATCTTGTGTGTCTAGTGTTACCAGTATCTCTCTGTGTTGTATTTTTGTTTTGTTTGTCTTCCTCCTGTATTTTGTGTGTCTAGTGTTACCAGTATTTCTCTCTGTTATATTCTTGTTTTGTTTGTCTTCCTCCTGTATCTTGTGTGTCTAGTGTTACCAGTATCTCTCTGTGTTATATTTTTGTTTTGTTTGTCTTCCTCCTGTATCTTGTGTGTCTAGTGTTACCAGTATCTCTCTGTGTTATATTTTTGTTTTGATTGTCTTCCTCCTGTATCTTGTGTGTCTAGTGTTACCAGTATCTCTCTGTGTTGTATTTTTGTTTTGTTTCTCTTCCTCCTGTATCTTGTGTGTCTAGTGTTGCCAGTATTTCTCTGTGTTATATTTATGTTTTGTTTGTCTTCCTCCTGTATCTTGTGTGTCTAGTGTTACCAGTGTCTCTCTGTGTTATATTTTTGTTTTGTTTCTCTTCCTCCTGTATCTTGTGTGTCTAGTGTTACCAGTATCTCTCTGTGTTGTATTTTTGTTTTGTTTGTCTTCCTCCTGTATTTTGTGTGTCTAGTGTTACCAGTATTTCTCTCTGTTATATTCTTGTTTTGTTTGTCTTCCTCCTGTATCTTGTGTGTCTAGTGTTACCAGTATCTCTCTGTGTTATATTTTTGTTTTGTTTGTCTTCCTCCTGTATCTTGTGTGTCTAGTGTTACCAGTATCTCTCTGTGTTGTATTTTTGTTTTGTTTCTCTTCCTCCTGTATCTTGTGTGTCTAGTGTTGCCAGTATTTCTCTGTGTTATATTTTTGTTTTGTTTGTCTTCCTCCTGTATCTTGTGTGTCTAGTGTTACCAGTGTCTCTCTGTGTTATATTTTTGTTTTGTTTGTCTTCCTCCTGTATCTTGTGTGTCTAGTGTTACCAGTATCTCTCTGTGTTGTATTTTTGTTTTGTTTCTCTTCCTCCTGTATCTTGTGTGTCTAGTGTTGCCAGTATTTCTCTGTGTTATATTTTTGTTTTGTTTGTCTTCCTCCTGTATCTTGTGTGTCTAGTGTTACCAGTGTCTCTCTGTGTTATATTTATGTTTTGTTTCTCTTCCTCCTGTATCTTGTGTGTCTAGTGTTACCAGTATCTCTCTGTGTTGTATTTTTGTTTTGTTTGTCTTCCTCCTGTATATTGTGTGTCTAGTGTTACCAGTATTTCTCTGTGTTATATTTTTGTTTTGTTTGTCTTCCTCCTGTATCTTGTGTGTCTAGTGTTACCAGTATCTCTCTGTGTTATATTTTTGTTTTGTTTGTCTTCCTCCTGTATCTTGTGTGTCTAGTGTTACCAGTATCTCTCTGTGTTGTATTTTTGTTTTGTTTCTCTTCCTCCTGTATCTTGTGTGTCTAGTGTTGCCAGTATTTCTCTGTGTTATATTTTTGTTTTGTTTGTCTTCCTCCTGTATCTTGTGTGTCTAGTGTTACCAGTGTCTCTCTGTGTTATATTTTTGTTTTGTTTGTCTTCCTCCTGTATCTTGTGTGTCTAATGTTACCAGTATCTCTCTGTGGTTTATTTTTGTTTTGTTTGTCTTCCTCCTGTATCTTGTGTGTCTAGTGTTACCAGTATCTCTCTGTGTTATATTTTTGTTTTGTTTGTCTTCCTCCTGTATCTTGTGTGTCTAGTGTTACCAGTATCTCTCTGTGTTGTATTTTTGTTTTGTTTGTCTTCCTCCTGTATCTTGTGTGTCTAGTGTTGCCAGTATCTCTCTGTGTTATATTTTTGTTTTTTTTTGTCTTCCTCCTGTATCTTGTGTGTCTAGTGTTACCAGTATCTCTCTGTGGTGTATTTTTGTTTTGTTTGTCTTCCTCCTGTATCTTGTGTGTCTAGTGTTACCAGTATCTCTCTGTGGTGTATTTTTGTTTTGTTTGTCTTCCTTCTGTATCTTGGGTGTCTAGTGTTACCAGTGTCTCTCTTTGTTGTATTTTTGTTTTGTTTGTTTTCCTCCTGTATCTTGTGTGTCTAGTGTTACCAGTATCTCTCTGTGTTATATTTTTGTTTTGATTGTCTTCCTCCTGTATCTTGTGTGTCTAGTGTTACCAGTATCTCTCTGTGTTGTATTTTTGTTTTGTTTCTCTTCCTCCTGTATCTTGTATGTCTAGTGTTGCCAGTATTTCTCTGTGTTATATTTATGATTTGTTTGTCTTCCTCCTGTATCTTGTGTGTCTAGTGTTACCAGTGTCTCTCTGTGTTATATTTTTGTTTTGTTTCTCTTCCTCCTGTATCTTGTGTGTCTAGTGTTACCAGTATCTCTCTGTGTTGTATTTTTGTTTTGTTTGTCTTCCTCCTGTATTTTGTGTGTCTAGTGTTACCAGTATTTCTCTCTGTTATATTCTTGTTTTGTTTGTCTTCCTCCTGTATCTTGTGTGTCTAGTGTTACCAGTATCTCTCTGTGTTATATTTTTGTTTTGTTTGTCTTCCTCCTGTATCTTGTGTGTCTAGTGTTACCAGTATCTCTCTGTGTTGTATTTTTGTTTTGTTTCTCTTCCTCCTGTATCTTGTGTGTCTAGTGTTGCCAGTATTTCTCTGTGTTATATTTTTGTTTTGTTTGTCTTCCTCCTGTATCTTGTGTGTCTAGTGTTACCAGTGTCTCTCTGTGTTATATTTTTGTTTTGTTTCTCTTCCTCCTGTATCTTGTGTGTCTAGTGTTACCAGTATCTCTCTGTGTTGTATTTTTGTTTTGTTTGTCTTCCTCCTGTATTTTGTGTGTCTAGTGTTACCAGTATTTCTCTGTGTTATATTTTTGCTTTGTTTGTCTTCCTCCTGTATCTTGTGAGTCTAGTGTTACCAGTATCTCTCTGTGGTGTATTTTTGTTTTGTTTGTCTTCCTCCTGTATCTTGTGTGTCTAGTGTTACCAGTATCTCTCTGTGTTGTATTTTTGTTTTGTTTGTCTTCCTCCTGTATCTTGTGTGTCTAGTGTTACCAGTATCTCTCTGTGTTATATTTTTGTTTTGTTTGTCTTCCTCCTGTATCTTGTGTGTCTAGTGTTACCAGTATCTCTCTGTGTTGTATTTTTGTTTTGTTTCTCTTCCTCCTGTATCTTGTGTGTCTAGTGTTGCCAGTATTTCTCTGTGTTATATTTTTGTTTTGTTTGTCTTCCTCCTGTATCTTGTGTGTCTAGTGTTACCAGTGTCTCTCTGTGTTATATTTTTGTTTTGTTTCTCTTCCTCCTGTATCTTGTGTGTCTAGTGTTACCAGTATCTCTCTGTGTTGTATTTTTGTTTTGTTTGTCTTCCTCCTGTATTTTGTGTGTCTAGTGTTACCAGTATTTCTCTGTGTTATATTTTTGCTTTGTTTGTCTTCCCCCTGTATCTTGTGTGTCTAGTGTTACCAGTATCTCTCTGTGGTGTATTTTTGTTTTGTTTGTCTTCCTCCTGTATCTTGTGTGTCTAGTGTTACCAGTATCTCTCTGTGTTGTATTTTTGTTTTGTTTGTCTTCCTCCTGTATCTTGTGTGTCTAGTGTTGCCAGTATCTCTCTGTGTTATATTTTTGTTTTTTTTGTCTTCCTCCTGTATCTTGTGTGTCTAGTGTTACCAGTATCTCTCTGTGGTGTATTTTTGTTTTGTTTGTCTTCCTCCTGTATCTTGTGTGTCTAGTGTTACCAGTATCTCTCTGTGGTGTATTTTTGTTTTGTTTGTCTTCCTTCTGTATCTTGGGTATCTAGTGTTACCAGTGTCTCTCTTTGTTGTATTTTTGTTTTGTTTGTTTTCCTCCTGTATCTTGTGTGTCTAGTGTTACCAGTATCTCTCTGTGTTATATTTTTGTTTTGATTGTCTTCCTCCTGTATCTTGTGTGTCTAGTGTTACCAGTATCTCTCTGTGTTGTATTTTTGTTTTGTTTCTCTTCCTCCTGTATCTTGTGTGTCTAGTGTTGCCAGTATTTCTCTGTGTTATATTTTTGTTTTGTTTGTCTTCCTCCTGTATTTTGTGTGTCTAGTGTTACCAGTGTCTCTCTGTGTTATATTTTTGTTTTGTTTCTCTTCCTCCTGTATCTTGTGTGTCTAGTGTTACCAGTATCTCTCTGTGTTGTATTTTTGTTTTGTTTGTCTTCCTCCTGTATTTTGTGTGTCTAGTGTTACCAGTATTTCTCTCTGTTATATTCTTGTTTTGTTTGTCTTCCTCCTGTATCTTGTGTGTCTAGTGTTACCAGTATCTCTCTGTGTTATATTTTTGTTTTGTTTGTCTTCCTCCTGTATCTTGTGTGTCTAGTGTTACCAGTATCTCTCTGTGTTGTATTTTTGTTTTGTTTCTCTTCCTCCTGTATCTTGTGTGTCTAGTGTTGCCAGTATTTCTCTGTGTTATATTTTTGTTTTGTTTGTCTTCCTCCTGTATCTTGTGTGTCTAGTGTTACCAGTGTCTCTCTGTG